>JANVCC010000020.1:33228588-33523009 GCA_025345505.1 Todiramphus chloris collaris | reverse complement strand
TTTTTCTTTTTCTTTTTCTTTTCCTTTTCCTTTTTTTCCTTTTTTTTTTTTTTTTTTTCAGATGATTCATACTTCTTTGCTAGCAGTTTGGAATGTTGAATGCTTGGGTATATTGTGAGTGTGGTTCTTAGGGCATAAAGACCATGACCTTACATTAAAGAGAGCAAATGGAGGCAAATAGAAGGGCAGGGCTTCTGCCCCATGGATGAATAAGGAAATTGGGGCCTAGTGAGTTCGTGCTTTGCTAAAGTCTCAGCTGCTTGAACTGCGCTGCTGGTAGCAGGGATGTATGGGATGTATAATACTAGTGTAGAAGGACCATTGCCTCTTGTCAACAACAAGTGTGCATAGTCCCGGGGGAGGGGGGGAAGGATCCCTTAGCCTCCAGGATATTCTTGTTTCAGCTTTTCCAGTTGCTTTTGTCCCCTCCAAGGTGCACTACCTAGAAATACCCTTTCTGCCAAATGAAGTCACCCAGTATTTCATCAGGCTTAATAAACTCATGCAATGACAGGAGACTTGCCATGATGTTACGCCTGTCCTTGGCACTATGGTTTGTAGAAGCTCACAAAACAGCCCAGCTCCCTCAGTAGAACTGTGCGAGGTGAGTGATGGGTGCATGCTCCAAGGGTGCAGTGCTGCCTGCTGCAGTGCCAGTACCTGTTCCTGCTCTGGGCTTCTTGTGTGTCTCCTGTCAATGTGAGCAGCAGCCAGTTTGAGAGCTTGTGAGATTCGGGTGTGATTCTCTGCAAATTAATGTGGCTGAGAAGCGGACAACATCCTTATGGGCTGTTTAACCTCCAGAAAGCAAAAGCTCCATGCCTTTGTGGGATGGATGCTCAGGCAGTGCAACGAATTTTTCCATTTTATGCTTCTTGAAGGACATTGGGACTTTTACAAGATGAAGAACTGCTGCCTGTTCAGTGAATTTTCACTGCTCCCTCAATCTTAACTAAATCCTGTTTTGTCAGAAAAAGCCTTCCATTTATTTCAGTGGGCTTTAGACAGATAAATTTATGTCTTACCTTTTCCTCTTTTTAAAAATTTCCTCATTTAACTGTGCTTTGTTCCTGGGATGTATTGATCTCTTATTCTGAGGTTAATTATAACTGCAGATGTAAAATAGCTTGAAGAACTGAACTGAATAATTCACTCTTATAAATCAGACCATAAATACACATCAGGTAACTGAGCTGTTGCTGGGTCATTAATACTCCACAACAGCACAAAGGCGTACGGGTGTTGGTAACGGCATGGTTTGACTGACAGGGATTTGGAGGCTTTATACAGAGAATTGCCTCCCGTGCAACTGTAGCCCTGTGGAAACGAGCCCTCTACTGGGCGCTGGAAAAATTGTGGCAGTGCAGGAAGCTAATAAGGAATGATTAAAAAAATTGCCCAATATTGAGGGGAAAAAAAAAAAGAAAACAAACAAAAAAGGGACATCCACATTAGCTTAAGCTTTACCACTGAAAAAAGCTTTTGAAGTGATTGTTATGAGAAGCAAGAAACATCACTGAAATGCTCATTCAGTGGCTTTTGCAAAGCTTTTAAAAGCACTTCTACTTAGACTTTTTTAATGGAAATAATGAGATTGTTTTATGTATTACTGTAAGTATCTCCTTGGGAGAGAAAAAGATTTAAATATTTATGATTTACCTTCTGAATGCTCAGGAAAAAAAGATAAAATCTTTTGTAATTTCTTCCTCAAGAAGAAGACATAAATGTTTTATTGAATGTTTTGGATATGTATATATTGAATATTGATATATATATTGAATGTATGTTATTTTATTGGACAGGGAGAAATTTAATGAAGTTCAACAAGGGCAAATGTAAAGTACTGCATCTGGGTAAGAACAACCCCATGTGTCAGTACAGGCTGGGGGCTGATCTGTTGGGAGCAGCTCTGGGGAAAAAGATGTAGGAGTCATGGTGGACAAGAGGACGGCCATGAGCCAACAATGCGCCCTCACGGCCAGGAAGGGCAATAGCATCCTGGGGTGCATTAAGAAGAACGTGGCCAGCTTCTCCTCCCCTCTACTTTGTGCTGGTGAGGCCCCACCTGGAGTACTGTATCCAGTTCTGGGCACCCCAGTTCAAGACAGGGAGCTACTGGAGAGAGTCCAGTGCAGAGCCACTAAGATGATTAAGGGAGTGGAGTATCTCCCTTATGAGGAGAGGCTGAGAGAGCTGGGTCTCTTTAGCCTGGAGAAAAGAAGACAGAGGGGTGACCTTGTTAATGGCTATAAATATGTGTAAAGGGCAAGTGTCAGGAGGATGGACCCAGGCTCTTCTCAGTGACATCCTGGTAATGGGTACAAGCTGGAGCATAGGTGGTTTTGGGTAAACATAAGGAAAAACTTTTCCACAGTCAGGGTAACAGAGTACTGGAACAGGCTGCCCAGAGAGGTTGTGAAGTCTCTGGAGGCATTCAAAACCTGCCTGGATACCTTCCTGTATGACCTGCTCTAGGTGACCCTGCTCCGGCAGTGTGGTTGGACTAGATGATTTTTTGTGGTCCCTTCCAACCCCTAACATTTTGTGATTCTGTGAAATGATGGCTCAATTTTTTGCAATCTTTTTCAAGAGATTGAAACTATTTACAACAAAGAAACAAAGTCAGGCTTTGTGTTCTATTAAGCAGCACAGGCACCACCTGCTTTTGAGCAAGTGACATCATGTGCCTTTCATTACTATCATTACTCATTGTTAGCACATCTTGTTAGGAGCAAAGCACAAAAGACCAAGCTTGCTAGCCACTCTAACACAGAGGTGTGTATTGGAGTCGCTGTGTGTTCTGAGTGTGTGTTTGAAGTGTCTGAAATGCTGAGACAGTGTCTGATGGAGGTCTGAGGTGTCAGTTCTATTTAGCTGCCCTGAAGATCTCATCTGTAATTAACATTTTCTTGTGGCTGCTGGTGTGAAAAGCCTTTGCAGCATGGCCTATGGCAGCCCCTGCAGCAAGTTCCTCTCTGTGTGACCTGGTGGTGTATCACTCCATGCTTTCCTGTAGGATCACTAGTGTAAGAAGCGCTCCCTTGTATAACTATATAACTGACAACTTTTGGGTAAACCTCCAGGCAATTCTATGGTACCACTGAAGCATAGCTGCTGTTGCTAGCCCCTTGCTCATCTTGCTGGTAGAAGGAGGTGGCCATAAACAGCAGTTACACTATGAAATCTCATTCCTTGTGGGTTTGTGCTGTATCTCCTTTCATCCTCTCCTATGCCTAACTCCAGTGCTTCCCTCTCCAGGTCCTTCATCCCACAGCTCCTCTGTGCCTCCTGTTCACTGAGGTAGTCCCAGGAAACAGTGGAGCCTGCTCCACCAGGTGAGCCACAAAAATCCCACCTGTTCCTGACCCAATGTAAGCTCCTGCTTCAGCCTAGCTGGATGCCTGGCCAGGGGTAGGAGTCTTGAAGCTGTTCTACTCTAAGCCATGCAGCCACATGACTAACTGCTCTTTTCAAGGTAAGTATTTCAAATGTGTCGTTTTCAGACTTTTCTTGAGATGTTAGAAGGAAAGACAGGGCCCCAAAAGGAGGTGTTCATGCACCACTCAGGCAGACAACAACAATTTTGTTCCCTTTTGTGTGGCTACACAGAAGGTCTGCACTGATAAGGTGTGTCTCTCACACATTGTGCTTGTCTATGCTGATGTTTAATGAAGCTTTGGAAGAAGGGATATGTCCTAAGATCTGTATTTTAGCTTACTTGTATGATGTACAAATGCTTTTATTCTCTAGCTAAGTCCTTGTGCTCTGTCATTGAAAGGTGAGAATAAATCTGTCCAATTTGGAGTCTAATGCAGTAATGTTCTTTCTTTTATATTCCCAAAACATAAGCATGTTGGAAGGGACAGGAAGAGAGAAGAACAGATTGGGGTGGTGCTGGGGGATAAAAGCAGTGCCTTGACATCAGCCTGAGGCTGAGTGATGAATTGGTGTTGCTACAGAGTCTCGTGTTCCCTGGAATTATAAAGCAAATTCAAAGAGGGAGAGGAGTAACATGGTATTAAGTCACAATGAAACTGGTTTGACCCTTGTCAGACAATAGAGAATTCCACTGTTAGGCATTGCATATCAAATGCTTCAGAATAGAGATGTTTGAGGCTTTGACAACTGTTGTAACTTTCCTTGATGTCACATGCTAAGTTATTATCTTGTGGCATTTTGGTTTGGATTTAAAACATGACTGAACCAAGGGAATTTGTCATGTTCGTGGTTTGCTTGACAATAGTATGAAACCACTGAAATTTATGGAGTTAGCTCTTTCTGGATATTCCTCACAGAATAAATGTGTGAACTGCTTATTCTCACCAATCTTGCATTAGATAGAAGTATTTGTGGAAAACTGTGGAAAAACTACTTGTTTTGCAAAGAACGACTAAAATATTCCATCAAGCTTTGACTTCAACACAGCAGTAAGATTCATGAGTGCAATTCCAGTGAGTGGTGCTGGTGGAGTTCCTTACTCACAGTTGTAGAGAGGATAGCTTTTTATAAAAAGTTGGGGCTTTTCTCTTCCAGCCTGTGGATTTTCCCAAGGTGAAATAGAAAAAAAAAAAGGGCTTTTCATGACACTTTTGCCTGTACTTCATGGGAATAATTTTTCCAGAGAACATAATGAATTCAGCCACTCGTAGAAATCCTATAAAAGGATACTCCATATTCTGGAGAACACAATAATGTGAATTCAAGCAGTAGTGAGGCTTTACAGTTGGGCAGTACCACAGCTGATGTCTCCATATCTGATCAGGGATGTCTTGCAGAGATTCTTCCAAGCAGAACACAGCTTGTAGGTGCAGCAGGTCTTTGGTTTTCTAGAGGTTCCTTTGCTGTGTGTAGTTATGTTATAGTTTTGTCTGTATGTGGTTGTTCTATTAATAAATGTGCAGATTTAGTAGCAACCTTTTCATCTTCACTAAAAGGAACTGGTTCAGGTTCTTGCAGAATTGAACCCATCTGTTGAAGCTGTTTCTGGGTAGCTCTGTGTTTTCCTGCCCTCTCCGTCCTTAGAAGTGAGCACCATTTGCAGAAATTAGTATTTGAAACTTGAGTTCAGGGAAATTAAAGCCTAATGCCCTGTCTTGGACAAGTAAAGGGAATATCACTGAAGTCTCTAATTCATTGCCTGCATGTCTTAATACTTCTATACAATCTATTTTTGCAAACTTCTGTAGAAGTCATATTTTTCAAGTCTTAATTGTCCTACTGTACTATGGAAACCTAAGTAATCAACATTAATGGGTTACTGTAATGACATGTTTGCACTAAGGAATAGGGTATATAGGTTAATGATGCTCAGTCTCTTTTCTTTCAACATTTGAGTTGTATGTAGTGTACAGGAAGTGAAAGCAATTTATACAATTAATGTAGATTGTCTAAGCGATCAGACCTGACAGACCATGGGTTTCAGGGGAGTACTGTTATATGCCTCAAATGTACTCTTAGGCAGGCAGTTGACTCCAGCAACCCAAAGAATCAACAGACCATCCCAAAAATACATCACCCACAGGGGTTCCCTGCTGTTGAGAGTTTTTGTTGGGTGTTTTGTTTTTTTTTTTAATTATAGGCTATATCCTTGCAGTGGACTGGGAGTGAAAAGTAACCTTGTAATCCACAGTCACAAAACTCTGTGCTCTGCCTTCTAAAATTATGTCAACAATGTAAAAATCAAATTCTGCCAAGTTTGTCATGAAGTGGACCTGATGTGGGCATTTTTGAAGTGTGGAAAAAGTCTTGACTTTAAGTACAAAAATCAGTTTAGTTGCACATTATTTTCTTTAGGAACTCCTGGAAAATATTCTCATTGAACAAGAGTGTTTGTTTGCAAGGTTGAGGATGAAAAGCTGTAATGCATTTCTGAGCACAGGTGACAATCCAGTCTTTGAAGGCTTCACAGCACTCAAATAACTGGGGTATTGGAAGAACCAGGCTCAAGACAGGGCAGTTTGGAAAAGTAGCCATGTAGGCAGCTGAAAGAACTCCAGGGAACAGACTTGGTTTGGGCTGAGTTTTAGTTGAGTAAGGCGTGACTAATAAGACTTTTAACAAAGCATTTTCAGAGTCTGTTGAAAACACCTATTTCCCTTGAAGGAAAGCGAACACTTGCAAGTTTTCCACTAATTCTAAACTAAAGCTCACTGTCTCCCGTTTAGCTTGTGTGGTGGGAAACTGCATGCAACTCACTTTGGAAGCTTTGCTGGGATTTAATAATCAGTGAATTGAACTACTTGGGTCATTAAGCATTCAGCCATTCTACCATCTCACTATAAAACTGTGTGCCTGCTTTTCATGTGAGCTGGAGTGAGAATATTGGAGAGCAGAATACAGAATTAATTGGAAAATTAGCATAGATTAGCTGGAGGAAGCTGGAAGTAATTTGGATAGAAAGGCTGGAACTGTTTACTGAGGGCTACAGCAGTGTAGGGAATGGGCATGGATTGTAAATTCATGGGGGCCAGAGGATATTTTGGAATATGGTAGTTCTTGAGCTGGAAACAGGTGAAATTCATGCCATGGTGTTATGTGACATTAAAAGTCTGTACCAGTCAAGTTTTTTTTTGTGGCTTTGTGTTTCTACCCACAACCATAATGTAGTAACTTCCTGCCTATTGCTAATGGAGACTGTTGTTCTGCACTTATGCTTTGACAGAAGAGCTATGTGGAGATAACTCCCAGGTCACTTAAGAAACATTTCAGCCTGAGACACAACTCTGTGAGGTGATGGGGATTTTGATTTTTATGGTGCTAAAGTGATTGTGTTGGTTTTTTTTAGTGATGGTTTTGGAACATTCTAAATATGATTGAGTGCTAGCAATACTGAATATTATTTGTAAAGTAGACTCTTAATCATGTGAGTGCTCTGTGTATTTGGTTGGATGTAATTGATAGTAATAGACTTGTAGTAGAGAGGATTCGGTTTTTTTTATGTAATACTTGCTTGAGGTGACTGAAGTAAGTTTCCTGAAAGCAGTTTTATGTCTATTTTCTCTTTCAACTTTTTGAAAGTTTTGTGCTACCTACATTGCATAAGATGTTGATGTTATCTCCCCAAAATAACTCAAGAACATACCATCTTAGCTGATTTCCTGATACCTCTACATTTTGAATGTGGAGGTTTGATGACAGCTGTGAATGCAGCTGCTTTGAAGATTAAGCAAGGAAATTAAAAAACAAATTTGTCCTGATAAGTTTTAATGAACTATTTGCTATTTATTTAGTTTTTTGGTGTTGACAAATTGGTTTAATTTCTCAGCTGGAAACATCAGAGAAAATGCTAATCATTTTGAAGGAGGAGATAGTTTGGAAGTTACCCTTCTAAATATTTCTGTGCCTATGCTTTATTTAGTCAATTTTTTTCAGTGATTTTCATCTATATAGATAGAGTCAGGAGGCATAGGTATGGTAAAACCTTTTAAGATTTCACATGGCTTTTTATTTTGATAACTGAGTTTGGTATGTAGTGATAGGGATTATATTGACCTCAACAGAGTAGATGACTATGTTGCTGGGGTGATACCTCAGGATCTTCACTGGTGTTGAGGTACTTCACTGTGCTCCCCAGCATGGGTTTATGAGAAAGATCTGAGAAAAGTATTGGGTCTTCAGCAGTTTAGCTGGGAATCATCACTTGGTATTTGTGGTTTCACTCTGTAAAGGAGCAGACAGAATCTCTTCTTAGAAGCCAAGCTCAGCTCAGTATGATCTGGCAGTGTCTTAGGTTTTGAGACCCATCTCAAGTAGTTCTGTGGACTTCTCTGATGAAATGGAATAAGAGAAGAGGAAAAGGCTAATTGCTTCACTTCTCAAAGACAATTTTTTTTGTAAACGAGGTATTGGTAACTTCAATTCTTTAGAAAAATCTCAAATGGTTGAGCTTTTATTCTGTATTGAAATTGGGTTGTCTTCTGTGTACAGTGTTTTTCAATGAGTTCCCACTGACTGTAAGCAGAGCAGGTCTGGGAAAAGTTAGGTTACATGTCATATGTACTCATAAGATTGGTTTCTACTGTGTTCTGTTCAACTACACCCCTCAAACATAAAAAAAAAATAAAGAAAATTAATGATTTTCTACACAAGTGATAATATTGATTTCCCAGGTATTATCACACTACTCTTTTGTTATATGGTGAAGTCATGTATATGTCCAGTTCACTGTGTCTGTAGAATGATGCTACTCTGTATACTGCACAACATGAAGCACACACATTCCAAGGATCATATTTTATTGGGGTGATGAAGGGGGGTGGGAAGTTAATTTGCCAATTAAAGGGTGAACACAAATTTTCTAGAAATATGACTGGATGGAGTACAGATCAGGAAACTGGGATGTCCTGTATATTTTTATAGTACAATAGGGTGCATTGTGGCCAGCATCAAGGTAAAGACTCAGCCTTCATGGCATTCATGCTGTACATGACTCCCTGTCTTCCATCACTTCAGTTCTGCAGCTTCATTCATATCACAGCTGAGTAATGTTTTTCTGCAATGTTTAATATTATCCATGTAACCCAAAGAGCCCGTAAGGCAGTCTTAGTAGAAGCAGGATTTGTGTGTCCTATAGTCAGGTGACATGTAGCATCTTTATTCACCTTATGCCAGGGTAAGGTGAGGGATGCAGTGCGTAACCTAGTCTGTTGTACTGAAGAACAATTGTCCCAGTTCTTGTTATCCCCATTGTAGGTAAAGAAACGTATAGTTTTGACTTAAGCAGTAAGGAATAAAATCTGAACTCTTAATATGGCAAAGGAAGGGGTAAAAAAAAGTAATAAATTATTAATGGAGTGTGACAACTATGGAAAGCTTCTCTGGAAATTGGAAAAATGGCTTGTAGGAGATCCTTCTGTTGGGGCTTGGATAAGTCAGGAATATAGTATATGTATGTGTGGATATATACAATACTTCACAGTCTTGAGAGGAAGAAGTAGAAGAAAACCAAAATGAAACAGAAATGGACAGAGTTGTTACAGGAATGGGAAATTTCCTACGGTGGTTTGTTTTGAGCAAATTAAACATTTTGAGTTGGAACAATTTGTAACTTCCTCGCTTATTTTTCAGTCACTGATATTTGACATGATTTGCTATTTATTTTATAAAAGATACACTTAAATACATTTTTATATACTTGAATTATAAGTACGCATAGAAAGCCCACATAAATTGTGGGTATTGAATATTTTATTCAGGTTGCTGGTTTTGTTCATGTATGACTATATATGTATGTATATATGTAAAAGGCTAATGTATAGTCTGGATTTTCCAATATCACACTGTACTTTTTCAAGCATATTTTAAGGCTTAGCACGTCTCTCACATTCTGTCCCAAAGCCATAGAGATGGCTTTGTCCAAAGATGTGTATACATTTATGGAGGTTGTGAAGTTTTTTTACAGTTTCCTTGGCAACTCAACAATATTTACACCACCACAATTTTCTTATTCAATAAATATTTGCTGTTCAGCTTGCTAGGGCATCCCTGCTCCTCTCTTCCTTTGAGCTGTGTGACTGGGTTATTCCCAGATAACATTTTTGAACTGTCATTTAATGGGCATATGTATGGACAAAGGATCTGTTTAAATTCTTGTTTGTTTTGTTTCATGGAAATGTAAGCAAGAATTCTTTGTGGTCCCATAAAATTTTGTCAGGAGTGCTTCTAGCAAGCAGGGAAGTTCTCCCTGGCAAAAGAGTAATTCTGTGGCTTTTTTTTTTTTTTCTGCTGTTTCATATTTCCTACAAGAAGTCTTCCCAAATCCTTCAAAACATTTCCCCCCATTTGCTGAGGGCTGTTTCAGTTTGTCATTCATGCAGCTTGTCTGTTTTTTGGAGTGAACTCTTTAGATCCAGATGATGATGCCTGTATTTGCACCTATGCACATAATCAAAGGATACATTCAAATAGATGGAGGAGGCTCTTCCTGTTTAGCTCATACAAGGACAGATGTGTGGATTCAGAAGAGCCTTTCAAGAGACAGTGTACCAAGGCTGTAAAGCTTTCTTCTCTACTTTACTTGGGATCCAGGATGGCTAACCTGTAGGGATTGCCTTCCTCCTCTGTAGGATGGTATTTCTATTTCTAGTCACCAATGGAAACAGGAAACATTAGGCAGGCTTAGAAATGTAAGTAAATAATAACAAAAAGAGAATATTATTCTTACAAAAAACAAGGTTGGTTTCAAAATTGGAAAATTACTAGTCAGTGGTGAATTTACTTTTGAGTTTCTGAAAACTTAACCTTCCTTCTCTGGCCTGGAAATGCTGTTTATTTTATTTTAAATGTTTAATGTAAGTCTGTGTTGTAATGTAGCTCACATCTCCAGAAGTTAATGGTTCCACTGTGGTGTTGGTTTGTCCGTGTGTCAATATGTATTATTGACCACACATTATCAACACAGCCTGAACTTCTCTACGCCTTTTTTCTCATGATCACCTTATGCTCTCCAGGAAAGAGCAGTAAATTGCAGCTTCTAGAGGGGAAAGATTTCCATATCTGAGATGCACAAAAGGTAAGGGCTAACTCAGCTGGCAGAGTAATGATGCTGGGGACTACAGGGTGCCACATAAATATAAATACCAAATGACATTCATAAACAGAAAGGTGGACTGTAACATTCTTTAGGGCCGAGTGGATGAGAGCGAGTGGCCGCAGGAGGGCACCAGAACCTCAGCGATGGAGAAGAGCCCGTCCTCACGGGCTGGGAAAAAGCCGCTGGGCAGAGCCACACATCTGGAAAGCGAACATGACAACAACAGTAGGTGGGCAGGCGGGTAAACATATCCCACAGTCATAACTGTAGATGAACTCAAATTCGACTCCCTTCTGCTCTTACTTCCGTGGGTCATTCTTTAATTATCTGTGCTGTGTCCATCCAGATTAGCCTGTAAGGTCCTTGGGGTAGGGACCTGTCTGAACGATGTATTGCTTTGCACACCTATGACACTGTGCAAATAATTAACTGCCGTAATTATCATGCCTGTAAAGCACTCTCTTGACATTGCTGCTGGGCAATTACTATCATCCAAACATGACTGTGACAAACAGATTAAGACCATGAATCTAAAACTAGAAGAGTCTAAGCCCTCACTCACTAACCACTTGTAATGCTTTTAAGCATTTGTAGAAAGAACCCAAACCTTTACACAATCAAAATTCTGAAATACTTGACTGAACTGCCTGGAGACCAACACCTCTAAATGGTGAGCATCTGGGAGAGCCAGGTTCTAGCCCATGCTCCACTAAATATTAAAACCACTTTGAGATAGAAGGAAATGCATTAGCCAGGGCTGTTTTGAGACCCTGGGAAGTTTTTGCTCTATTTCACCATCTTCCAAGGTGCTTATCAGTAGAAGATGAGGCTTCTAGGGGTCATGGCCTGCTGTAGGTGCTGACCTCCCTCAATGTACTGTCTTGATGCTCAGTGTGTTGGATACATTTACTCTTGGGAATAGTCCAAAGTGAAAGCCGTGGGCAATCCTTGTGTCTCCTGACTGGGATGTTCTCTATTTCTTTTCTTGGCTCCCAAAGTGGAGTCTGAGTATACACTGACCTAGACCTATATGCTTACTGCCAGAGTTAACAAAAGTGAGAAATGTTTTTCTTTCACAAATGTGATCAGGTAAAAGATCATGAAGCCTTAAGACACAGGGGCAGAGCAGTCAAAAAGGTCTACTAAAGCTCTGCCTCTACTACCTGAGCTTTTGGGGTATGCTTGGGAGTTTTTTCATTACACTTCCTTCCCGTACTCCTAGCAGCTCTGCAGAGGAGCTAGCTCTTGTGTAAAGGTGGTGTTGTTGCAAAACAGGAGCCCTGAGCTCTTGTAGAGAGGTAACAGGGGACTGCTGGTTACTAAAGGTGGCTGTCAATAGAGAAAATATGCAAAAGTAACTTTATACCTAGAATGTGCAGGGATCAAACGGGATTAATGTTGCAGAAAATCAACATGGGCATGCATCTGCTTGTGTGTGAAGCTTTGATCTCACGATTTCGGGGAAAGGGTAGTGGTTGCTGCAGAAAGCACACTCGTGCTAGCAGCAGCTGGCCTGGCTCTGTCAGGGCTGCAGTTAAGAGCTTGAAACCAGCACCAAGAGCAGTGGTCAAGCTACTCAGCTGGAAGGGGGTGTCTGGGTCTGGGTTGTTTAACTACAGGATCAGGCTTTTTTCTTTTCCTCATGAGGTTTACCTTCTTGGCTACCTACTGAGGTACCTTTAAGAAGGGGAATGGATTAGAAGGTCATCTGTTTTATTCACTAGTTTGTGCTGGAGTGCAGTTTTAAGAGAGGGGTTGCCATAGAATCACGCCTCTTTTGAGCTGAAGAGGCCCTAGGTGTATGTGTTAGTGACCTTACACCACCTGGGGCTTGGCATGGGTGTTTTACACCACAGGTCCAGGCAGAAGGGTCTGTTCTAACACCAAGGAGACTGTACCCTACCCTTCAGATATGGACTGAGATGCTACATCTCATCAGTCGTCCTGCAACTACACAATGCTGTACTGACAATTTCGGGCTCAAGAGGTCATGTGTATATATAAGCATGTAATTCAAAAAGGCCAGTGAGCCTGTGGTTGCAAATTTATACCAAATAGGGTTTGTCACATGGATATGCTTTAGCTTTTTCAACTCTCCAGTGAAGCAGCTTGGTGTTACTCCCATTATAAAAATGAGGGCTAATTGACTCTCCTAAGGGCTACAACAGATCATAGCTATGCATTGAACGGTTTTGTGTAGTCCCCAGGCTGTGCTGCTTCATTCCAGTGTCCCCTCTGTGTCAAGGCCAGAGGCCAAGCTCTGCACCTCTTCTGAGCACATCTGCAGCCCTACTGAACTTAACCGGATCAAACACTTGGAAGAGCAGAATTTGGTCCTAAATATGTGAAACATTTAAATGGGTGGTTTGAGACACCAGGACAAGAGAGGGATTTCTGAAAAGTAACAAAAGGTTGTGAAATTGCTAAGGGATTAAGTTGTTTGAATCATTGTTCCAGCTCTATTAAAGAAGGTATAAATTCATTTCAATTCTTAGCAGATTTCAAGCTGCCAATTTCTGAGCTTTCACAGCCTTTGATGTGATTCCAGCTTTCTATGATGTAAGTGGATTATTTTTTTTCCTTAATTTTCAAGAGGCCATTTCCTTCCCAGCCCCCTCCAGAAAAACATTGTAGCAATCAGTCTCTAACCAAACACTGATTTTTTTTTTTTATTTTTATTTTTTTTTTGGCTTATTGTGGATATTAACCTGCTCTTCACAGTGGTTTATTCTTGTACACTTTGTTCAAGAATTGAATGTAAGATGAAGATACCAGTGGTAAACAGCTATTTTAAATAATGATTCTAAAACACACAATGGACCACGCACTCCAGTTCCAAACTGCATACATAAAGAACAGTTAATCCATCCTCTAAATACAGCCAAGTTTTGGGTGGAATATGGCAGCTTTTTAGCATGCAGAGCAGCAAAACACAATTTAGGCTGCAGCATGAGGAATAGTTTATCCAACTGAAAGCAAAAGGGAAATGTAGACAGGAAGAATGCAATTATGTACCTGGATTTAGTCCAAGATACCTGATACGATATTTCTGCTCTGAAACAGCCTCATAACCCTTAAACCAGGGCAAACTGTCAAGACTGTCCACCTTGTGCAGTGGCAGGGACCATCAGTGTTACCAGGGTCCTTCCTGCCGATGTGGGTAAGCTGGATCACTGCAGCTTTAAAGGAAGACATCTGCCTATAGAATTATCAGTGTTACAGTCTGTACATATCTAGCATAGTAATACTTCTGATAAGAATAATACACTGTGTGAGAATTGCAGAAATCACAGCTTGGACTTGTGGCCAAAGATATTTATGTGTATTTAGAAACAAAATAATACAGCTTTTAACAGAGTTGCAAGGACAAACTTTGTATTTTCTCCATTTTGGACAGGATGTAATTCCCTATGGGGCATCCAGCACCTTCTTAAACTGCACTGGCAACCTATGTCCTGAAGGTCCTGGTGGACCACTAGGGAGCAGGAAGCTGCTGAGAGCTTCCTATGGGCACTAAGGATGAATGACTGTTCTGTGATTGGGCTGTGGGGGGGGGTGGACCTCCCTTTTTAGTGACTGGCGCACACTGCAATGTATTGGACCATGGGCAGAAAATTGTCCAAGCTAGAGCATTTTAATTTTGCAATGGAGAATACTCCTGCATGTCTTAGAGCATCTTCTTTGCACTAAGTGTGTACTATCACAGCACAGATGTGGAGAACTTGGGCAAATTCTCCTCTGGCTTCTCTGGTATGAGCTTGCTTACAGGTTTGTTGAGGATTACCTGGTGCTGCTGTGGCAGTTTTTATTTTTAAAGTCTTCTGTGCTCTAGGCAATATATTTAGGCTTTTTGTATTAATTACAAATGTTGCTCTTGTGAGCAAAGTAGTGGTTTGTAAATTTAGATGTTTAGCTCTTATAAATGTCTTATCAGAAGGTTTTTAATGAGCAGCCATAACCAGTCTCATTACTGGAGACTCACTAGTGATTCTTCTTTGATTGCTTTAGTCTTTCTTAGGATAATTCAGTACATGGGTGGTGAAACCGATACTGCTGTAGTAAAATATAATGAATTTTGCGGGTGTCTGGGAATTTGTTGTTTATTGTAAAGAAAATGTTTTCTCTGCATAAGCATTCAGTGCAAGAACTCGACTGTTGAATAGATAGAATTAATTTGCACTAGTCCAGACCTAAATTTTACAAACAATTGAAATGTGAAATTTTGTCCTAAAGGCATGCAGCAGTTACCCTTCAGGATGTTTTTCCTTGGGGTGAAAGGTTTAATTTAATATCCATTGTGCACTAGATGGCACTATTTTATAGCGTGTGTACCTGTCCTTTCTCCTGCAACTGAGTTGATATTACTCTGTGGGGAAAGTTAATGCTAGAGAGTTGTTACATTTGAAATAGTGGTAAATAAAACCAACATCTTACACAGCATCTGGTTTTTGTCAGTTAATATATAAATTGTCTCAAAGCAAAACACTGAAACACTCAGGGATTTTGGCCTAGAATCTGAAATCAGAGGCCACACCTGAAGCTTTAAATCACACCAACTAAACCAAAATCAACTAATGTTTTGGGGAGGTTTATATAGACTTTGAACCCTCAAAACCCTCCTTAGCCCCTGGTCTGAGCAGTCCTGGAAGCTGTGTAGGAGTGTGACACCAGAGACAAGGTAACCCTATAGACATGCGTGTATACCCTGTATACTCTTGGACACTAACCCACTGTCATCACTGGATTTGGCCTAAAATATGCAGTATAAACATACCCGGACTGAGTTCATAAATTCACTGCTCTCATCTGTAAAATGAGGATTTATCTTTATTTTTCCTTTCTGTAAATTGTAGCTATGATTAAGTTTCCTTTTGGTTGACTGGGGCCCATGACTGCTATTACTATGAATGCTGATAGATCTTCATAATGCATTATGGTCCAAAATGGCAACGAGCTATATAGGAAACTATGTCCCAGGATAATGCTTGTGTAATTTTTATAGTTCAAGTAAATATTAATTTGAATAATATTAAGATTCCCCTTGCAGACTAGCAGACACTAATTGCCTAGATTTAGGTGTTACAACCTATATACCTGAAAAAAGAATGACTTTGAGTTGCTTGTTACTCTATTGCGCACACTTATTGATAATGTGAGTTATGAGGCTGTGAGGATGAGAGTGATATCTAGTTATTTGCTTTTTCCCTGTGATACAGAAAAGATTTTTGTGTTTCTGCATTACTAGGTCACATTATTTTTGCAGTCCTGCTAGGGGTTGAGTCTGGCAATCCACGAGTGATAGGCAAAAGAGGTAACCTAGTCAGCCACCAAAGCACTTTTGAGATCCAGTTTGCAAGAGTTTTTAAGGAGGCAAAGATCTGTCTTCCCTCTCACAAAAAAAATGGAGACTTGTCTTTGTTCACTAGGTGGCACAAATGCATAAGAGATTGATTTGGAAAGGCTTTCTCTGCAGTTTCACCATTGATGTTGTAAATGTGTCCAGGGTGATTTTGAATGTATTTCAAGAATGATTCAGGCTCCAAAGTTCATTTTTGAAGACAGATCTATACTGATATATTCACTGGGGACAAGCCAGTGCACTGAGCCTTAGTTAACCGAGCAATGTTGCTTCCAGTACTTTGATAGGACGAGCTGCGTTCATGTCCTTTGTGTTCATCATCATCCTTCTATCCTTCTTTCCTTCTTGGTCTTTTCCCAGTCCAGAGAACCAAGGGAAGACAATTTTTCATTAGAACAACACTAGTATAAAGATGATAATGCATTTTTCTTAACTGGAGAGGCAAAGTGCTTAGGGAAAAACTTCAAATATTCTTGGCTTTTATATTCTCATCCCCTTTTAAAAAATATATTACATATATATAATTAACATTGGGACTTTATCTCCCACCCCTGCCATGTTCAGAAGTAGAACCAATTGGCAAAAAAAAATTAAAGATTTGTTGAGCCTTCTTTTCTTGTATACTTCTGCCAAGAGAAACTTCAAAATGGAAAATGAACACCTGAAAAGAAAGAGAAATTTAATATTCCAGTGTCAATGAGGAAGCTGGATATATCAGTGGCCCAAATTTGTAAAACTTAATTTATTTTTTTTTTTTTAGTCAAATACTGAAAAAAAAATCCCATCAGTTCCAACCATGGAGGAAAAAAAGTGAAAAAAGCCCCTAGCTGAGTAGCAGGAACTGGGTAAACTGGACAGCATTAGAAGTAGTACCAGTAGATGCCCCAGATGGTAGCCATGTCATTTCTAACCTAAGGTTTGGCTGGAGGGAAGGAGTGGAGGCAAAGCCAGTGGAACAACAGTAGGGGCTGACCTGCCTCCTGCCTATCTACCAGCCATGCAGCTTCTCTCAGAGCTGGAAAGATTGGGCTGGAGACTGGAACTTAATTCACTGCTTGAGGTTCCTTTTCTTGCTTGCAGTACAGTTTGGCTTTCTACATGTGCTTTTAGAAAGTGCTAGCATAAATTACAAGAGATCTGCATCCTCTACTCCTTTCTCTAAAGAACTTATTTACTAAAGATTTCCACAATTTCACCAAAACAGTATTTTCCAAAAAATGATTTTTTTGGACATATATTTACATGTACATCTATGTATATTGTGTTTTCTGGCTTGGTAAATTCTTTCTCTCCCTACCTCCATTGCTTTACTCTGAAGATAATAGAAGTGATGTGATTTCAAAGTCAAGGGTGAGTGCAAGACCTGCAGACTCATGAGATTTGTGCTATGAATAAGGGGGGAGAAGGCAGTGGCAGAAAGCCACTGCAACCATTAAAATGCAAGCAGAATACCAAAGGTAGGGAGGGCTCAGGCTTTGAAAGTCAGTAACTTAAACATTTTCTTTCCAAACATCTGTAAATTGTTAGTCTGATTTATTTTGAATTAAAAAAATCTTTTTTAGCAGACTGACAGCTTATTTTAATTTTCAGCCATTAGATTTTTCAGCCAGTTGAATTAGATGCTGTGCCACTGCCTTTGATGTTGGAGAAAGGTGCCCCTGCTCATCAGGTATACTTGGGCCTTTACCAATGAGTACAGTTTTTTTTCTTTCTCTGTGGACAATACCCTTTTACACATCTTTAATTCTATCTGATCAAGTCCTTGAGATTGTCTGCTACCCCTCTTGAGACTCTGGTATTGTTTTCAGTCCTACTGAAAACAGCATTAGCTCAATTCTTAGGTCAGTTAGATGAAGCAGTGTCTTGGTTTAAAGCAGCGTTGCCAAACACTATAACAAACATGAGATGTCTCTCTCTCTGTGTGCAAGCAGCCAACATAAAAATATATCGGGACTTAAACCACCCCTTTTGCTGTTGTTTCCCCTCCACTCTTGGCATTTTGCTTTTGTTACAGTGATTATTTTTTTCAGTGAAGTTGCTTACTCTCATTTTCTGGAAAACTCAACTTGTGTAAGTATTTTTATCTCTGTTTTAGAAAAAAAGACTTGTAAGAAAGGAAATGTATTCAACTATATTTCTACCATTCATTTTGGTAGCCAACACTGACTGGAGTGCAAATAAATGCCTGTAATACTGTGTTTGGTGCTCTCACAACTGAAATAGACGGACTTGATTTTATTTATTTATTAATTAATCTACAGCTGAATCAGGACTTCCACATAGTTCAGATATGTGCCTTGCTGTGACCTTTCTAGCAAATATATCTAACACTTAAAATTGGTAAAAAATTTAAATCTGAATTTAAATAGGCTCACTGCTACCTCAAATCATAAGGCAAAAGAAGAGTTAAGTGTTTCTATAGATGTCATGTTCAGTGCCAGATGACCTATCTACATCCAGATTACAAGTAATCTGAAACTGCTGAATTTTACTGGTCTTTAGGCCCACACCATTGATATAATATTGTTTTATTCCAACCTATGCAATTCTTCTTAGGTATCTGAAAACATTCCAGTTTTTCTTGAAAGCAGTAGCAAGCTCAGCAGAGCTTTGGATGAATGAGTTATTTTGGCAGGTCCCAGGTTTTACTCATCTCTAATAAAAGCCTGACCTTCCTACAACTGAACTCTGTATAGGTTGTGGCAATGACACCACAGTTGCCCCTCTTTTTAGTATCACGAGGTCTTTATGGCCAAGACAAGTTTTCTGTTGACTGTGGCCAGGAGATAGTAAACATATCTTCAAGTAGATGACTTGATCTCTGAGTCTTGTTAGGTTTGGACATTACAGTAAGAAGTGTGCGTTAATGTTTTTATTTTCAGGCCTTCATTCTTCAGACTTCCCTAGATACTTGAAATTGTAAGCAATGTGGGCATCATGGTTACATGGGTTTCATCAGCAATACTATGAAAAGAATCTTACTGGGCCTCTGGAGGCATTTGGCTTTTGTGTAAAAGAGCAAAAATCTCTCTCAGTTTCTGCCTGTCTCTTTTGAACAGTTGACAAAATATACACAAACAGATTCCTGAGCAATGCTCCAAGACAATGGGTATCCCAACACTTTTCCAGACTTTCTCCTGTTTTCCCTTGTTGTGACAGGTCCTAAGCCATAGAACTAATGAACTACTTCCACCTCATACAAATGTAACACATATAGGATAAACCAGATGGATATCCATGAATAAAAAGATCAGTGAAAAAGCCATGAAAACACAGTGCCTTCCTGTTTAAATTCTTAATGTTTTACCATTTGTACTGTGTTTTGGGGGCCCTCAGCATTGAGGGATTCAGACGAACTACTTTCTGTGAAAGGTATTTAATGACTAGACATAAAACAAATATATCAAATGCTTGTCCAGCCTGGAAAAGTTCAGGTCTTGTTAACTTTAGTCACTTCTAAACAGAAGTTGGACTGAATATTTTGCAAGATCAGTTTTTGCTGTGTTGTTTCTATTACTTCCACTCTCCCTTTCCCCACCCACAATCTTTCAATCAGGAATTTTCAGTAGATTTTCTTTTATGTACCTTTTCAGGTTTTTAATTTTTTTATTTTTTTTTTTAAATTTTTAACTTTAACCAAGCTTTCTGAAAGCTCAGTTTTTTTATTCACAATCATGGGCAAAATGTGATGTGAATATGAATCAGATAATGGAGCTCTATAAGCTACCAAATGTTTTACAACATTATACTGGGAAACTGTACCTTTGCAATAAGTAACAGATGAAAAACACATCAAACCAGAGGGAATCCTAGAAGTTTTGCAGGTAGTGTGAGTGACTTTCCCACGTCTTGAGTGCCTGGCTCTTTCTCCCTATCAGCCTCTCACTAGCCATTCCAGCAGTAAGTGTTTTGCTGGCCTCTGATGCACTGACAAGATCGTGTAACTTAAGAGCTTACAAAAACTCACAATAGTTGTTCTTCCAGCCTAACTAATGGCTTGTGAAGTTGGAAATCTGTGCCCTGAGTGTGATGGATTTTGTTTGGAAATTGATTCCAGTGGATAATTCATTTTAAAGTGTTCCTAGAGATCAGACATATCCAGGGAAACCTATTTAAAGTAAGGCTCATCTCAACATGCGGGGCCAGCACTGAGATGCGAGAGAATCCTTACGTGATAAAAAGACTCATGTATACTTAGTGTATGCACAGTCATGCTGAATGATCTTCAAACCTGCTGCCTTCGTTTTTTTTTTTTTAAATTCATGCATCATTCTTTGAGCTGTCTTTGTACACTGCCTTTCCCATGGCACTTGTCCAAGAAAGAGGACACAGGGCTACCCTGTAATGGGAATCCAAGAGGAAAAGGTCAATCATTCTCAGCCCACAAAAGAGGACTTATCAATCAGTTGTCAAACCATGAGGCCAAAATGTCCAATGTTAAAGAAGTCTGAAATAGATCATCACAAACACCTCACAGCTCTTCTGTAGCAAGTGCGTGTAGGATGTGGGAGGGAACTGAGCTAGCTGTTCCTTCAGGTCCGAGAGAAAGTGTCAACATTCAAAAAACATTTGATAGACTGTCTTGCAGTTCCAGCAAAAGCAGTACATAAAGACAACTGTCTGCAGGATTAGGAATTTTGGATAGGCAAAGGGAGGAGATGCACAGGGACAGTGGAGAGTAGGGGATGCAGCTAAAAGGTTTTAGAAGAGCTATTCTTAGTCTCCTCTGTGATGCTAATTAAATAACTGCTCTGGTAGAAGGTTTTTTCCATGTATGTGTTCACAATCTCACCACTTATCACATAAACCAAGAAGTGTCTGGGAATGTATGTACAAAGGAAGCAGTGGTTGCAGTCAGAAGTTCTCAAGGGGTATTGGCTCACCAAAGTTAGTGCATGTGGAATTTTAGCTAGTGTGTGTAGGATTTTAACACAAGCTGGGTAATTCAAATTGAAGATGCAAACAATAATGTGAATAATTAACTCTGGGGAGGTTCACATCTGTATCTGAAATGTTCCAGCTGCCCTCTCCATGTGTACAAAAGGCTGAACCATAATGCTGGATCCAAGCAGACATAATCTGGGAAAAGTCAAGGCAACATGTAATCTTCCTTACTGGCAGCCATCTCCTTAAAGAGAACAAAGAAAACTGCAAATGCAAACTTTAGGAGCTTTATGGACATTTGTGATTTTAATATGGACACTATGTGTATATTCTTTTTAAAGAAAATAATTAGAGAACTGACAGAAATATCAGCAGGAGACTTGAAATCCCTTTAGGTACTGTAATACAGATTGCCCTCTTAAATTCAGGGTCAACGGCTGTTATTTATATATTTATTTATATTTGGTGGATGTCTGTTGGCTGGAGTTAGGCCTTGAATGACTTCATTCAGGGTGCCATTTCCTGGGTCACGAGGCATCATTTTAGTATTGTAACACCTAATATTAATTTGGGTTTAGGTAGGAAATATAAAGACAAAGCTAGCTTAGATTGTGGTCTCATTTTGTTTAAGTATCTGTTAATGGACTAAGGAAAGGGTTTGGGTTAATCTAGAGATGGACTCAAGATGCTGCCAGTCTTGAATCTGGACACATTTAAAAGCTTCATTGCTAGGTGGGTGGAGGGCTATTTGGACCATTGTAAATATTTCAAGATGATGAATAAACAAAGGATAGATATTTTGATTTCATTCCATTTCTGTTATCAGCTGCCAGTTCTCTACACTCCCCACCCTAACTCTTAAGGCTCGAGCCAGATTGCAGAACCGCTGTAAACATCCTCCTGACACTCTCAGCTATGACAATTATTTGACTGAATTAGTTTGCATTGCTGAGCCATGTCTCCCTCTGGCTACAGCTGAAAGTGTTTGTGAGTTGCTGCTCATCAAGGTAAACTGTAGGGTGTTACTCATCCAGTTAACATATGCTCTTGAAGTGAACAACAAATCTGATTGCTTCTTGTAGCTGATAGGCATTGTCCTACATGGGAACATTGGTGATGGAAAGGGAAATCCACTTGAGGACCATATTGCGCTGAGTTATAATGGGCTGAGGTGTGTTTCTTGCTCATATTCTGTGCTGCTTTGGGATGACCAGCCATGGCTGTCATACAAGACCCTGCATAATCTTTCTTTCTGGTCATTGCTGCCTAAGCCAATAGTGAAACTGTAGGCAGTGTTTCTTGCTAATAAACAATTCATGTGCCCTCCTGAAGAGAAACTACACTAAGCAGTTGATGAAATAAAAAAACCCCAAACCCAATAAAGAAAACAAACCAAAAAAACCCAACAAACCAACCTCCCCCCAAAAACAGGAAGAGGAAAAAAAAAAGAAGAAAGAAAATAGGAAGGAATGAGTGAGGAATAAGAGGAGTTTTCATGAGTGTTTTGGGTTTCTGGACTGTATCTTCAAGCATGTCTCTTGAGTTTGACTTGCAGGCAGAGAGAAGCCTATTCTCTGAAGCAGCCAGATGTGAGCCAGCTGTAAACTGAGAGTGCTGTGGCTGTGTTAAGGCAATGTTGAACCTGAGGTAGTCTAAACCTGCCTCTCAGCAGGGCTTGTGTTTACTGCTGGGCTAACCACGATGGTATGATTGCATGTTTGGAGCTGGCAGGCTTGGAGTGCACAAGCAATCTCACCTTACTTCAGCCAACTAAAAATGATGCAGATATGCCCTTGTGCTGGTGAGAAATGCTGTCGATCGTTATCCCCTGGCAGTGCTGAATTTATTGCCCAGAGTTGTCTATTAATGCAGATGGAAATGCTGCACTCTCACATCCATAGAGGCCCAGGATGTGTATGAACACCATTCATGAGTGAAAAGTAGTGTTACACTCAAAATTTTGTTCTCCAGAAAGAAAATGACTTGTTAACTATTGCTTGTGTAACTGAATTGCTATCATAATTACTGAATCATTAGTCCAGATCTAAATATTAGAGAAAAGGAAAATAGAGTACAACTCTAGTAATTATCTCAATAACGACACAGTTAAAATTGCTATATAAACACCCTCTCTCTGTTGTTACACACACCCTTCTACTGCCATTTGTGTCCTCAAGTCACAGGCTTCAGTCTGCAAAAGGAGTTAGCATGTCATCAGTGTCCTAAGTCCTACACATGGAGGGCTATGATGGTGGTGTTGGAGGCTTTTTCCTCTTACTTTAGGGTATATTTGGGGTCTATTTTTTGATTTAATTTTTTTCTTAACACTTGCTTTATTTCATTAATCTGCACCTCCACATTACACTCAGATTTGCTGTTTGAAATGTCTTACATATATTAGGTACTTGTTTTTGTTTGCTTTGTTCCCCCTAATACCAATTTTAAACATTTTCTCAGGCTGCAGTTCTTGGATTGGTGAGATGTTTACATCCCCAGGGCCTCCAGTGCTGTCTTGTGCCCCGTCTTCAATCATCACATGCATGTACACTGTGACCAGTATCCTCGCTTCCAAGGCTTTTACTGACATACCTTGCTTTTATTTACCTAAACAACTATTCTAGACCATATTTCATTATATTTCATTATATTTCATTCATTACTATAGAAGGGCTAATTGTTATAACTGCCTCTATGAAAATGATGGTTGTACAACAAAATTAAACAAAGATAAGCAAAATAAAACAGATAAAGCATTTGCTACCTGGTCATTAAAAAAAACAAAATTACTTTTACAAGGGAATAAAGCTGAAAGAAAGCTCTAGGCAGGTGGAAGCAAGTCCAGGCAAGGCTTGCAGAGTTAGTATGAAACCTGTAGCCTGTTACTAGCCATAGCAATACTGTATTTACTGAGTTTGGATGGAGAGGAGTATAAGGTGACTGGTGGTACTGTTAGTTGCACCTTGCATGGTTTTTGCCCATCTTTGTTGAAGCAGAAGCTTCAGGTACCTGATAGCTGACTCTGCTACATTTTTCTGAAGGATCTTTACATTTTCAGGAGAGTCCTGCAGCCCTCCATACCTTCATGAGTTATGAGGCATTAGGCAGTGCTGCTTATCATCCCGATTCAGAGGATTGTGAGAATTCAGGTTTTCTTGTTCCAAAACATTCATGTCTTGTGAACAACAAGAAATCAATAGATATTTGCTGTTAGTAGCAAAGGACTTTTGACAAACTCCTTATTGTATAAGGGATATTTTTCAGGCACAGGCACATGTGTAATTGTCATAAAGTACTGGAGAATTGTGTCCATTTTGTGTACAGATCTATAATTGTGCAGGAAGCAAGTTTCTTGTCCTAAAGTACATTTTACTTCATTGTATAGGAAAACAGCAGCATCTGCATGGGTTTTTTTGGTAGTTGTTTTTTTTTTTTTCTCTCCAGATGTTATGAGAGGACATGTAATTAGTTTGCACAATCCCTAGGAAATATCCCACTTGCAAGAACAAGGGATAATGTGTGATAGCCTTTGCATGTTCCAGTTGGGAGAGCAGTGCTTTTCTCCTTTCTCTCTTTTTCTCTCAAGTGTGTGGTTATTTTTCATATCCAGGACAGTTCCATTTCTCTGCTTAGTGAGGCACTCAACCATTTTGCTTAATTATATCTGATGTTTTACTCACAGTGTTATGCTCTTCTTCAGAGGAAATGAAAAACAGATTGTCTCCTTGGCAGCAAAGAATAACAAATGTGCTGCTTTGAATAGCTGCTAGATGAAAAAGGGCCTCGATCTACCTCTATGCTAACCAGTGCTAAAGATACTCTGACAGACAGGAGGCTGCTCTTAATGCTAGTCTCTGCTCCCTTGACATCTAAAAATGCTCTGAAGAAAGTTAAACTTACGCTTCTGAGATGAGATTGTGGATATCAGACTAGGCAGAGACTACCGAAAAAATTCCAGTAGATTTTTAAACCATTTCACTGAAGTTACAATAATAAAAAAAAAATGCTGCACTTCGATACGGTTGAAAGACAACATTTCCTTATCTGGACACACATTTGTATTTCTGCTTTTTTTTGGAGGCAAATTTTATTCATGCATTGGACTTGTGCAAATAATAAATATATATATATATGAATGAAAATTAAAATGTATTGAAAAAGCAAAATAAAATATTTTGCTTTTCAAAACAGGATATCACATTTCATGAGATATATCAGATTCCTCTTATCCATTCTACCAAGAAGCTTTTTATTAAGAGTGTGAATTAAAGTAGGTGAATGTTAATGGCTTTTTTTTTTTAATAGAGAAATTACAAATCCAGCATTTGATTTACTTCAACATTTTCAGATACTGACTATTAAATCAGAGTCATAAAGATGGAAGAATGAGCCGAAAAACTGTCACAAAAAGTACTTACCTCTACTTCGTGTAATTCCATCCTATACTGACTGTCAGGATCTCTTCCAGGAATGGTGTCTGAGTGCCTCTGGGGACTTTCGGTGGTTTTCCTGGGGAGAATCAAACTAGGGGAAGCCAGAAGTTCTTCACTGGTGCTCAATGAAGACAACTCTGCTATACAAAAACCTTTGGTGGACTGTATTTGACAAGACTCTTTTGTCTAACTCTTGTCACAATGTGTATTAGGCAGCCTAGCTTTTCTGGCATTGATGCTTTTCTTCTTCCACTGTTACCTAATTTCAGTGAGAAATGTGAAACTCATGATGATGGCATGTTCTGCTGGTTACACTGGTTGAAATGGATCATTTTCATGTGACTTGACATATAGTTCTGCTTGCAGCAGTCTTCATTTGATACTTCCATAGCATATGTTGGGAGTTTTTCAAGCATATTTCAAGGAATCTGCAATGATAGCCTGGACTGGGTAAGCCCAAACAGAAGAGCTTGTGGAATTAGCCTCATCATTCTAGGAGAGGTGGTAGAGATCTCTATTCCATCTCATTCCAAATGAATTCTCATTAACTTTATGAGAGGGAGCAGAAGATAATTATTTTTCCTGTCATACTAGTAAGCATGAAAATATTTTGTTAAAATAAGTTTATGAGTCTAAATGTTATTGCTGCAATCATGCTGAGTTTCAAGAATATGTAGTTCTTGGTTCTTTGTGGTGTATGTTTTTTTGTTGTTACTTCTTTGTATTGAGCATCTTTCTTAGCTGGTTTAACCTGCTATGCCAGCATAAACTCAGGACAGGATTGTTCATATCTAATTTACCTGATTTCCCAATGGCAAATGCCTGCTGTTTTTTCTTTTATTTATTTATTTATTGACTACTGAGCCATTTAATTACTGCACCTGTGGATAGAAACTTTCTTCTGCTTTTTCACTGTGTGTTGGACATAGCACTATCTTGCATCTTACCTTTCACTTAGACAAATCCTAGCCTTCCATCGTTACATTACAGCACTGTACAAATGAGAGGCTCATAAACTTTGGTTTTCTTTCCCTTAACAGCCAGAAAGCCTCATCAAATATACATTATTCATGTTACTCTTATCAGTCAGGGAGCTCAGTCCCTGCCTAGATCATGAATTTCAGCTTTGAATCATCACTACTACTCCATCTTCTTAGAAATATGAGGGAGAAATGTGGTTTTGTTTGTGCAAAAAAATGATGAATTTTTGGCTGGAAATAGAAAACAGAAATCAAGACAGAAAGCATTACCCTGCAGATTCTCAAAGCCTTACATCAGCTTTCTTCTAGTTGTGGCACACTGCTCTAGTGGTTGGATTATGTCTGAGTCAGGCTCCTCTGACCTGAAATATCTCATCGAAACAGGCACTGATGAGAGCACCCTGGGACTGTCCACCTCATGAGAGGTGGACGCCAAGGTGCATCATGGCAAGGCAAAGCCTGGCTTAAACTCTGTCCTGGAGAAGGTTGGATGGCTATGACTATTTAGCCCTTAAGGGGATGGGACAATAACTCAAAATCAGGATATTTATTTTTCCTAAGGCTTCTACTGAAAAGTTGTCTTTCTTTTCTGTTTTCTGATTGGCTTTACTTCTGATGTGACAACTTTGGAAACCTAGCAGGTTGGCCTTGCAAAATAAGGGATTTACATTCCCATCTCTTTATATCTGCTGGGCTTTCTAGGTGAGTTGCCAAGTTATGCAGAGACCTGAAACTGTGGCAATGCTGTTAGCTTCTGTCTGTCTCCAGCTTCAGTTCATGAATAACAGGACCAAGTCCACCACTGCAAAAGGATGGAGGCTCTCTGAGCACCAGAAGGAAAGGATAGTGCAGGGACCTGTCAGGACAGAGCTAAGTTTCAGCACCACTCCATGGTAAAGATAAGGAGAATAGTCTCCTGTAGTGTTGGAGAGAGTAGCTATGTTGTGGAAACAAAATCAACATTCATTTGATCTGGAGATTTTATAGTGTAAAGATTGCATTGTATAAGCAGCGCTCACTCTCCTTCACAGTCTGCTCCAAGACCAGCTTGGGACAGCTGGTGAGACTTTCCAACCTGTAAACAAAGTATAGGCATGGAGAGAAAATTAAGATAACACCGAAGTTTTTGTTACGAATTAACAAAGTATCTGATGTTCCAGACTTTTTTGTAATTACCAAATTACTAACCTTGTTCTAAAAAGCAACAGCAGGGACGCATTCTTAATTTCTACTTCAGTTTTCCTTTTTATTTCTTTTTTTTTTTTTTTTGGTGTGTTATCTTTTAATGTTATTTTTTAAATGCAGTTAATCCATCTTACGATACAGCCTTATAAAAAGGGGTCTTTATTTTTCCATATAGCCCCTGCCATCCTACCAGCTCAAATCATGTTGACATATTCACACAGTTGAAGCTGGCATTTTGACACGTGTACACATCGTTTTCATCTGCTTCCTGGGGATGGCTCCAGTGCCTGAGGTTTCTTTTAACACTCTGAAAAGCCTCTGGCTTTGTGCAAGGCTGCATTCCTAAACAGTATACCAACTCTGTGGTTCAGCCAGTGTTTACTTTGAGACAGAACTTTTTAATATCAGAAGGAAAATAGTCCTCCTACATTCCACATAGGTAGAAGCTATATGGCATTTAAAAAAACACAAACAAACAGAAGAAGGCAGTGATAATGATGATAATAATGATAGATGAAGTAAGTATTTCAGGGGGAGAGTCATAATTACAATTGAATCATGGCTGTGGGTTGACCAACAGATAAGCTCAATGTGTTCTGCTGAGTCAGGCATGTGATTAAGAACATATCTCCTTGCTTTGCCCTTTATGAAAACAGGAGTGACTGGTGGTGAGGATATATTTCATTTTTATTGGAGAACTACTTAATATATTCAGCTTCAGGAGGAAACTTGCTGTAATAGGACAAATTGTCAGCTGGTTTAAGTCCAGACCTCTATAATGATCTAACTTTGTTGACTGATCAGTAAAAGATGTGGCCCAGTACATCTGAAAGATATGTTTCTTGTAGATGACCCTTCAAGGCTGAGCTGACTTCAAGCTTTAAAAGTGACTATTCCAGTCTTGCCACTGAATCTAACTAGGTGTTCATGCCCATCCCTTGCTTTGGCAAGAGCAATCATGCAGCAAGCTGCTCTGGCTAGAAAAAGTTGTTTGTTTTTTTTTTTTGCTAGAGTTCCCATTCTGCCAGCTCAGCTGATTGATCTGGCTGATTTCAGGGCCACATTGTTGCTGGAATTTGTACAGGAAAGGCAAAAAAAGAATGTGCAAGGGATAAAGGCACCCCTTTCAAAGGTGCCTCACAGATTGATTTAAGACATCTGTGAAAATGGTCTATTAGATATACAGTTGCAACCTGGAACCTTGCACCTGCTGAACTGAGCAGTAAAACTCCAGTGTGGTAGGACTGGGCTTTTACTGAACAAATGTGATGATGGTACAGAAGAAATGTCTTTGTCATCTTCATAAAATGTGTGTATTCCAGGGTGAGGAGAACAAGAATCAGGCGCAATCCATTTTTTTTTTTTTTTACACTGTTATGGTTCCCAATGCTGAGGGATGAAACCAGTTGTGGATAATATACATTCTGGAAATTGAAGCACGTGGCCTCCTGAGCATGTGGAAGTGACTTCATGAGCTGGGGAACCAGGAGTCAGGAGGAAATGGAGGAAATGACTTTCAGTATTTGTTGGATTCTGATCTTCAAAGGCACGTGTTATTGTAAATGGCATGCTTTATCAATGATCATTGGAAAGATGGTGCCATTAAAGATGATTTTGAGTTCAGGGTTCGATGTGTCATTTTTTCTAAACTTAGAAACGTGCTTTTATTTTTAAGGATTGCTCTCATAGACTGTCAGCTGTTCATTTTAGGAACCAAGAAGAAATCTTTCCAAAGGTCTATGAGAATATATTAGTTTTACCCAGGGTGAACGTGACATGAACACTTTCCTGCAAGAATGACCCTACTTATTTGTCTTCTACTCATCAATTTGTCTGTTTTCACAACAATCCAAACTGATTCAGAGGGGAGGAAGGATGATCAGTTTGTTTTTTTTTTCCCCACGCAAGATGCATTTCAAATGCTTTGCACTATTGCAAACATTGTGCAATGAATCTCATTCAAAGATGTGTAGCCCACAGTATTTAGTTCTGACAACTGTGCTGACATGAAGAAAGAAGGTGCAGCTTTGTTGTTCTGAATCACTTCATGAAAAGCAGCCAATCCAAACAGATTTTATTTGGGTGTAAGGCTTTTTTTTTGGTATTATGGCCAAGATGGCTTCATGCTCAATTAAAAATAAAACATGCTGAAGCCCTAAACCTTTTAGCAATTCCAGATCTGCTAATGATGTCAGATTGGGCAGTTCCCCACTAAGGAGACATTATTTGTTACAGAGGCTGACATCAGTGAGAGATGATGGTCTTCTGTCAAAGTTCTTTGCAGGAGAACTAAACTTAGTCTTCACTTTCCCCATGCAGCCTCTGTGTGACATTGATGAAACCACTTCTGTCTCTCTCTTGATATCACAGCACTCAGGGATTTTATGATCTACTCATATACTGGATGGTAGCTCCTGAAAAGAGTGTTTAAAGTGCTGTGTGGGAAGCTTGTCATTGTTAGTAATGTGCTTTTGCAATTTAGAAGGTGGTTTAATTCTGGGTTGTATGTTTGGGAAACATTTCACCAGCTGTAATGTAATGAAATGTATCAAGTTCCGCACAACACAGTAAATGCGCAAGACCACCAGGATCAAGCAGACGTGTGCTTCTTTCCTGGAGCCTTTCATTTCTTCTTCAGCATTAGTTTGTCCTCATTTAGTCAATTTGAATAGCAATTACTGAAAGTGTGTCTTCATGCCAATTGTCATGTTGACTGTCATCTACTAACAGTCTCTGATTATCATTAATGGCAACTTTTCAGGTGCTGCAAATGATAAAATGTGGAAAATGAAGTTGATGGTAACCAAAGTCAGGAAGGAGAGTCTATACCTTTTTCAGAACTTCTTAGCTCACCCTAGAAGAGTGCAGTTTCCTAGAAGACTGCAGTTTCTAGCAAGTTTAATGATTTTAAAGTACCTGCTATCTCAGTGGTTGTCTCCCTACCAGGAGTGCTTGCTTCCACAACTGCTTTTGATAATCAAGTGAATTTTTTCCTTAAAAATGGTACATCCTTCTGCCAAATGTCTGAACAATTACATCTGAACCGAAAAATGGAAGGACAAAACACTGTGTCAGGTTACCCTGAAATGAAAGACTTGCAGTTTTCTTAGTGAGATCAGTTCTCATCCATCACATTTTTGTAATTAAATATTTGTTCCATTCAAAATAATATGCATCAAGATAAATATTGTTTCAGTGAAAATAAATGTAGGTAAATTTGGTCTCAAAATGTTGCTTCAATATGGAAAATGGCTTCATTCCACTTTTGTCTTTTCCAAAATTATTCCTTTTATGGCTGTTCTCGTGACAGTAATGAAAACTCAGAATTTCAGGAGACAGCCTCTTGTGAAATCAGTCTAATTTCCCAAGAAGGAGAGAAAGCGGAAACACGTGATAACAGCAGGGAAGCTGCTCTCTCCTAAAGTTTACTGGCATGATGTGCTGGGTGAGTATCTGTGTTCATGTTCAGCAGTAACTTTTTTACAGAGGAAGTCCCACCAAAACCAGTGGGAACAGTATTTTATATAAGAATGAAAGAACTGCTGAAGGATAAGAAATATGTGGAGTTAGTCCGAGTTCCAAGGAAATATGTGAAGCTGCTTTTCGCTTAATGACAGAACTCAGATTTAGTTGGAGCACTCTGGACTTCTTCCCCCAGCCCCTAAACTGTTATGTAGATTTTCCCATTTTGAAAAACTTCTATATTACCAGACTGCTGTCAACATCTGGCAGTGGACAACCTGCTGCAGTTCGTGATTACAGTGCACACAAGCCTTGGTGTTAGTGGGATGCACAAGTGAATGTGTGCTTTTGTCCATGTTTACTTCATGGCTTGTGAGAAAGAATAACAAGCAACCAGCTGCCATGTGTAGTGTCCCTTCCTTGCCACTGAATGAACTGGTCTTCCCACTATTCCAGATAAACTTTTTGTGATCCTGACAGAGGAGATTATCGAAGTCAGTGGACGATAGGCCTAAAAATGGCAATGAAAAATGTAAGAGTCTGGGAACCCAATGCAGTTTCCACTTTGTTTAGATTGCAAAGCATCCTGAGGTACTTGCAGTAGTAATCAAAGGAAATACTGTCTTCCTATTAGAAGACAGAGGTATTTTTGTTGTATTTGACAAAGGTAGCTTTTTATATGGATTACTTCTGTCATTGTTTTGCTATGATATGTTGAAACTAAGAATTTGTATAAATGCTGACTGTCTTTCCAAGACAAGTGCCTGGTGGTAGAATAGCCTGCTATCCACTTTTCTTGTTCTGCGTTAACATTGATTGGTGTTAAGTTCTAGCTGAAGAAGAGGCAAAAAGAGTGTCTCAGACCTTCATAGCAAGTTTCAGACTCTTTCACACTGTAGGTTAGATGCTAAATCACAGTGGCATTGACTGTTCCACAGATGACCTGGATGGATTTAATAGGCTCTGTTTAGCTATCAATATTCATGACCTAGAAATCATGGCTAGACTGAGTGGCGAGAGTCATGCTTGTTAGCAGACCTGTGGTATGACTGAAGAGCATCATGATCTGCTTTGGAGGTCAGAACACGGACATGCAACATTGGCTAGACAAGTGAGGGATGCTTGAAGAGCCACAGCTTTCTGTAATCACTCTATTTCACTGTGCAGGGTGATTGTTCTGGCGCCCTTTCTTAGCCAAGTATTCTGAAGGACAAAATGTGCTTCTGTACTGCTATTACAGTCTGGATCAGAAGAGTCTTACCAGCCATCACCTCTTTACTGAGCTTTGATTTGCAGCAGCACAAGGTTGTGATGCTCATAAGCTGGATTCCTTTTGTATGAAACCAAACTGGAAGATATGCGTGTAAAACTCAGAACCTGGGATCAGACTAGACTTAGTTGAGGAAATTGGATGTCAGATCCTCAGAAACAAGTAGCTTGCTCTACAGAGTTGCTCCTATAGATTTGCATTATCTGCTATGAAAGCTGGATGTACAACTGCAGTTGAATTTAAATTGGACTAGAAAAGCCTAACTCCTGTCTCTGAGCTATCCTGATGCAGCCTCTGATGGCAAGGGGGGGAAGAGTAGAGCAGGAAGACTTGGTACTGAAGGTGTGAACGAACAAAATAAAGGAACCACAACATGCACTTGCTTAGTGTCATTCAGTGTGATGTTTGCCACAGGTTCTGCTTCAGCTCCACTGAAATCATATACTTGCAAAAGTTAATGTGGGTCAGAGGATGAGAAAGATAAGTAAACCTATTGACACATGGTGGGGAAGAAATTGGATGCAAAGTAGGAATGCAGTGTTTGGATAAGAAATGTTACTCTACTGAGCCAAAGGAAAAGGCTCAAGATCAATCAGCCAGAAGACGAAAAGCTTTAAAGGCAGAAGAAATGCTAAAGTTAGCATGTGTGGCTTACTATAAATTGGGGTAATCTGAAACAGATATTCTCTGAAGAATACATCCAATGTTTCCTGGCTATGCTCCAGCTACTTCAAAGCCCTGTTATCAGTGAATTGTGGTCCCAGTGTTAGGAAAGCTGGGCGATGTTCTAAGGAAATGTCAGCTTCAGATCACAGTTTCCTCTCATTTCTGTGAAAAGAGGTCAAATTAGTAAAAGCACTGCCCACACGTCGTCTCTGTCACAGCCATCCATGGCCTGCTTTTTTAGTGCTTGAGCTAATCCTTAGGATAGGGAACAAAATTGCTTTGAAACAGTTGGGTATTTGGTTTAGGAAGCAAAGTTTAGAATAATACCCCAGGGGTATGTGTTGCCAAAAATCTGCTGTGCTTTGAGGTTCATTAGAGATGTGCAGAACAATTAAGGGAAGTTTTTAATTCCCCTCCTCCACCTTAGGGTCCTTCCTACACTGTGTGATCTCTTAGGGCTTTGGGTAAACCTGTGCCTTGTTATCTGGGTGTTAATTAGTACTAGGTTTGATCAGACAGTTGGCGTGAATGGCAATCTTAGTTCTGTTGTGTTCTCTATAGGTACAAGCATATGAAATTTTCTGTTTTATCTAAACAGTACCCATGCTGCAATTCAGACCTCTGAGAACCAATGAAGGGCAGAGTTGGGAAAGGTTTATTGTTTTGTTTCCTGTAATGTGTCTGTTTCACAAATGCAGGTGTTGCTCATGAGAAAATACTGAGATTGCTTGGTCTGCCAAGGTTCAATTTTGTTACTGCAGAAATGACTTTGCTAACCAATCACATGTAAGAGACCTTTTAAAGGTTAGATATTGTAGTCAACAAACTGAGATCACTAAACTGAATCGCTTTAGTATGTCTGTTAAATTTCAGTCAAGTTTGATCCAGTGTTCATAGTAAAGATCGTTTACATTGTAAGACTTTAGATTTATTCCTAATGACCCTCATACATCATCAACCCAGGCCAGGAACACGCTGAATCTGTGCACTGATGTGACACAACTCAGTGTATCAGCAAAAGATTCCTGGAGGCATCTGTGTAGCTATTGCTAGGCACCTAAATGAGGGATCCCCAGGTCCTCACTGCAGAGTGCAGACTCATCTTGGACAAGTGAATCTGTGGATCCATTCCCCCTCTTCGACACCATAAACTTTGCAGTGTTGGAGAGGTAAATGCAATGCCATCCCCAGAGCTGTAACGAACTGCGTGGGATGGGAGCTGGATTTTCATGATTCCACATATTATGAAAGCAGAGAAGAGCAAAGATAAACCTTGCTAAAAGTCTCACTATATAACATGCCCATTAAGTTCCTTTTAATGCTGTATCTTGTGGCAGAATCCATTCAATATGTTGGTCTAAAACCAACTCCAAAGACACAGGCTTTTAAAACACACGATGAAAGGAAATCAAAAGATGACAGTGTTTTGGTTGTGCTTATTTTTGCTAGCTTTGGGAATACTAATAACTGACAGACAGAATCATTTGCTTCACTGATCACAAATGTAGCTATTATAATAATACAGGTGACCCTTACAAATCCTCACTGAAATTACACTGCCACAGCAGTCTAGGTCATTAATGGCGTCTTTCTCCACACTGCCAGGTGAGTACAGGCCATCCTTGGGTAGTGATGCACACATATGCAGTTTAGGTACTGCGTTGTATGTATCACAGATGTTTTACCTTCATTATATAGTTCTAATCTGAATAACTGCTCCCCTAAAAAGCTGAACCACCATTATTCACTAATAATTCTCCAGAATCACAGGCTAGGTTCAGATGAGATGTGAGAGGCCACACTGGTAGCAAAACATCAGAAAAAGGATGCAAGTGATGAGGAGAAAGATAGTTATGTATTACTCAGCTGGAATCATGAATCATTCTCAAGAGTGTCTCAAATATTCAATTCACACATGCTGTTTTTCAGGGAGAAAGGATAGATGAAATAAAATGTTACAAGTGAGAGATGTCAAACACTTTGTTTACCGCACTAATAAAAAATGTTCAGATGCTCAATTGAATATTCCATAAAGACCTATGTGGAGCCAGGTAGGGCAAGTGTAAGAAAGCTGAAGTAATTGATGGACAAAGGCTCCTGTGGATTTGGAAATGCCTAGTTAAAGCAGCCTCTTCAAATTTTTTACTGCAAGTTGGCATTGGTTCTCGCTTTGTTTCTTACTTTTGGCTCACAACTCCCACCTCTTGTAGAAATTTCTGTGCCAAGCCAGCAATGGTGTTTCAAGCATGATCTAAAGGTTCATCTAATTTAATCTCTGAGATTAGGTTGCTTGTCTTTCAAGGCTTGTTTTGCCTTTTTGATCAGTCTTGTTATTTTAAAAGGCAAAAAAAGACATCATGGCAAACTATGAACACTAAATGACTTTCCAAAGGTTAACCTTTGTTCTCTTTGTAAGTCATTTATGAATAGCCAGCTATTCAGTTTGTTCAGTTATTGTGAGTCACTTAATTTCAGATTTGGAAGCTTGTCATGAACTATTTGCTCTGTGTTCAGGTAGTCTGGCTAGTGGGGTATGACTAGTCTGCAGTTTTCCTGACTGGAATGCTAATAAATGGGAGGAAAAAATTCAGCATTTTTAGGTTGACTGTTTTAACTCTCACATGCAAAACATTTTCTGACCAAACAGCTATAAAAGTATTCACCAGACTTTCACTTCTAGAAAACAGTCTAATGCACTACAAGTCACTTATTTATAGATGTAGAAAACTTCTAAAATGTTTCCTGAGTGCAGTAGACGTAGCTCACTTTGAACCAATGTTCAAATAGCTCATTTGGTGAGAGTGAGACATCATCACTTTTCACTGGGGGCAGAAGATGTTCCTTTTGCTTGATGTATAGTGGTTGCAGTTTCATGAATATCTGATCCCTAGGGATTTGAGCTTCTTAGAAATAGAACTTCCTCCAAATCCATGCTCTCCTATTCCCAGAAACTCATCCAAAGAAGTAGAGCTTGTGTAATTGAATAAATGACTGTGTTTATGGAACATATTCATTTTAGGACAGGTCTCAAATATATCATAAAAGTTCTCCCCTGTGGTACAGCAGCAGAAAAGAGAATTCTGAGCTCCACTGATGGAAACAATTTTTGAAGAGAAGAAAACTGACTGTTAAAATGAGTTGAAGGCAAACTAGTTGTTAAAAGTGTATGGAGAGGTTAGCTCCTTGATTTTTCTCTCTCTCTGGTTCTTTTCTATTTAATCTCAACAAAAGTGTAGAGGACAATAGGCTGAAAATTTTTTTTCTAGGTTTGATATGAAAATAGAAAAATTACTTTTTGATTCTGGAAGAATTAACATTTCAGGAATGTCAGAGACATGGGTTTTCTTGGGGCTTTGCTGTGGTCTTGCTTCTTTCTAAAGGTAACCCTTCCCTTTTTGGTGCCATTTCAGTTTTCGGAGGCTTCACAAACACACACACACACACCCCCACCCCCAAAATGTTTCTTCATTACAATGTTAAAGGACTTTCCATCTTCCTTGTCAGGGAGGAGAACTGAGGGTAGTGCTGCTCTGTGAACCACTCTTTGTAATTGTTGCACCTGAAGAACAGACAAAAGAAATAATTTTGGGACCATGCAGCAAGACTATTGCCTTAGGCTGACCCAGGAATTGTTGGATGTAGGCTGGAGCAGTTACTGATTCCAGAAGGACAGGACATATGGTAACTTATTAACGACTGTGGTGCTCCCCGTTAGGTTCTTAGCAGCAATAGAATACATTTTTCCTTGTTGTTACTGTAAAGGAGAGCAAGCCTCAGTACAATAGTGTCGCTGGAGGCAGTTATTTAAAAAAAAAAAAAAAAGGAAAGTCTGAGAAGCAATGGATATGTTATCTTCTCAAGAAGCAGGGGCATCTCCTCTTGCCTCTCCCATCCTGGGGCCTGACCTTCCTTCCTCAGACTTGTCTTTAGTGTCACTTACTGAGAGTTACAAAGAGCAGTGCTGCTGAGAAAGGTCTGGAGAGTGAAGCCTGCATCTCATCAAGGATGAGTCCTGAGAGCCTCCAAAGGACTTCAGCTTCCTCTCTAATCTTTCAAAAAAGATTATGTGAAGAGGAGATGGTGACTGTGTATGTGTTCAGGGAGGAGAGGAAGGATGTTTCCAAGAAAAAAGTTAAGTAATTCTTTCTGTTAGCTTGATGCACCCTTCCACTAACTGCCTGGTTAGCTATGAAGATCCCTGCACACAATTTCCTATCTAATTCTTGCAACCTCTCTGGGATATTACAGACAACATTTTCTTTTTCATTGTTTTGATATTTAGGGAACCTTACACAAAGTCAGTTTGCCCCAGATGATGCAAAGTTAAGGTAGTGAGAAAAAAAGGTTAAACCCAAGGAAATTCTGAATTATTGGAGTTATTCCAGCAACTATAACTGCACAGTTTTGATCTCCTACATATTTCATGGTTTTTATCACCAACAGAAAATTATCTTTATGTTCAGATTTTACCAGGGAGGAGTAAATTAAAGAAATGTATCATCGCAGTTTTACCTACAATTAAGATGATCAGAGGTTTTATCTGTCAGAGACAACAGGTGGGGCCAAAGTAGCACAAGATAAGAACTTCTAAGTAAGGGAACAGTAACATGAGGAATTCTCATGTCTCCTTTTATTGCCAAATCAGCAAGATTCATCTTACAGGAATAGTTTACTTTGGATATCCCATGCAAGATGGGAGGCCAGTGTTTCATAGTGGACACAGCATTGTCTATGACAGGTAGAAACTCTTACTGCTAGGATTGCTCTGTTTGTGACCTTATGCAAGCAGCTCCTTTCATAGGTTCCATAAGTTTCCCCTTCTTAAAATGGAGGGAAACAGCTTTTTGTCTCAGGTGAAAAGCACTTTGAAACTTAATATGGGGTAAGGGCTTTGCTCATAGTCTTTTTTTGATTTAGAAAAAAACATAATGCAGAAAACCACTTTGTCCCTCAAACCCTTGTAGTTTTTGCCCTCTTTTCTAAGAATGCCAACAAATAAGACTACCTGTGACAATGCTTTTTGAAGTGAGAAGCCTTGTGCCTGTCCTATCAGCTGACAATCCCAAACACACTTAATATGCTTTGGACTCCTGAGTAGCCCAATGAAGCCAAGCACAATGTTACTGTTATGGCAAGGACAAGATTTTTGCACACATTTTTCTTTAAATAGGACTGGGAAAACTGCATGAAGAGCCTTTTCTTCTTTTGTCTCCTTTTTTTTTCAGCTCCAGACCAAGCCAAGGTCAGACATGCATAAAAGTCCAGACAGTTTTAAAAAAGTAATTGTTTGATTCTGTGTGTGTTTTCTTGGGGGGGTTAGAGTGCATACAGTTAATGTGACTCAGGCTTGGGGTCAAAAGTCTGGGTTGACTATGACTGGACTTCTAATTTCCTCCATACTATGTCACCCATCCTTTCTCTGAGTCATTCTTCAGCAGACAGCTTCAAGTTTAAAATTAGAAAGTAGAAACATATATGAAGAGAAATGACTGGTGAGAATGCTGCAGGCACAGCTTAAGTTTCATGAGCTGATATAGTAGCAGCTATCTCAAGGGGCCTTGTTCTAAAGTCTACAACAGATGCCCCTCAAGTTAAGATATTCATAAATAATTCAGGCTGTAGAACATCTGCAAACATATGTGGCATGAATGTGTCATGAGCTGGTAAACATACCCATTGTTGTTGTCAAACAATCCCTTTGTGCACACTTGTTACAGCTGTCTTTTATAGAAAGAGTCTTCCACAGTGCACCCTGGTCGTGCGAGGGCCCGCGTTTATGAGGAAGGGCTACCAAGCAACTGCCATGGCATCTGTTATGCACACAAGACTTTTCAGAGTACAGCTCCCTTGCTGGAGGCCTTTGGTGCTCACCAACAGGCAAAGATTGCAAATGAGACTCACCAGATGCATTTGAAAGGAAAGCTAAAGACCTGAATCATACAGAATTGGTAGAATAAGTTACTCACTCTCCTGACTCTCTAGTCCTTATAGGGGTACACTGAATCTCTTTCAAAGACAGTTCTGGGATGGTGTTTATCAAAAACTAGATCACTTATCAGACTACTGAGCTGCCTACTCCTCTTGGTTATTTAAAATCTGTTCAACAAAAATACTGGCACTCGAAAACCAGAGATGAATAAAGCTGAGATCACTGTGTACATGAATAAAAAGAGCACACACTCTATCATCAATGCATTTGGAAGGAGTTGAGAGAGTCTGTTCTGATTGCATAGATTTCTCCCTTGTGTAATTCTCTTTGCAATCCAGTCTGAAGCTCAAGGTGACCACACCCTGCACTCTTAATGGCCACCAGACTCATAAATGTTTTTTTAATAATACTATTTATGTTATTGTAGTATATGAGAGACTAAGTACTAGAAAGGGACAAAACGGATTGTAACATAGAAATAAGATGACTGTCCATGGAATTGAAAATGGAATCTCAGCCTGGATATTCCACTTTTTCCATTGGTTAGGTCTTAAGTTCTGACAAAATCTTTAACTAAAATGAAGTCAAGCATGAGTTCATAAAGATGTCCAGCAGTGACAGTCTTGGAATTCACCTTTGCCATTAAACAAATATGGGTAAATTCTTGCCACGGGAAGAGAGATTTCTCCATCAGAAAGACATAGAACATCAATCCACTAAAAACAAAAAGGAAACAAAACCACTTGAAATTTTAAAGTATTTGTCCTTAGAATTTAAAATTGAAGGCATAGCCTCTCTACATCTCATACATAGCCTCTCTACATCTTGTTTTCCATCTCAGTGAAAAGGGGTGACATTAATGACAGTTCATGGAAACTATAAAAATTAGTTGCTCATATATCATAGTAATACACACAAGAGAAGATCCCCAAATGTCCCACTGAAGTCAGGTGGTAGTGTTTACTTCATGAAGACAAGATTTCTCCAGGGGCAAGAGGCTGACAGTGCTCTCTGTATGCTGCATATCACCCTATCAGTTCCAAATATTAAGCCAAATTACCCTCTGTTACTCAGTAAAGGAAAAGAAGAATGGGTAATGCTTTCTGACATGTCCAGGTAACAAAGAGTTGCAGTTTCCATTTAAAGATAGCTTTCCCTCAGCCTCCAATTAAGGCGTCTGAAATAGCTTGCATTTTCCTGAAGATGTGTGTAAAACCCAAGGAGTAACTCCCCTAAAATCACCACTACATGTAGCTGTTTTCTGTAAGTGTCAGCACTGGGGTTTGCTCCTAGTAAGGATCCCACATGGAGGATGGTTTTCTGAAATCTTATATGACCTCTTTAAACTGGGCTAGATAACTTGTGTTAGTCCAGGAAGGGAGATAAATCCTAGATTAGGCTGACTCAGAACAAAGTGACGAATCAATGCTTTTATAGAGGAATAGTTGTACTGAAAAGAGCTTGGTTGTTTGCAGTTCCAAACAGGAAAAAAACCCAAAACAATCTAAATGCACTTGCTCCCTTCAGATTTGCTATTTCACATCAACATTTAAAGAACCAATAGATGTATGCTGTTTTCTAATGATGCTAAACATCATCTGACTTACACAATTCCTTGGGAAAAAGTGCGCAGTTAGGAACGTGTCTACCATATTGGCTTTGAGAACTTGTATAGTTGCATTGTAAAACTTCTGGAAGAGTTTGGCAGCATAAATTGTTTGTGAAAGAAGAAGTGCAATAGAAAGAAATATAGAGTGAGATTGTGTAACTTACTTCAAAACTGTGTGTAGAATCAGTGTTTTGTGTTTCACTAAATGTCATTTACAGTTGCTCTTAGGTCAACTATCTCATAAAGAATATAAAATAAAAAAGCCAAAAGTACTTTTGTGCCTTTTTATCTGTGTGTGGGTTTTTTTGGTTTTTTTTAAAAATTTTTATTTTCCTTTTTTTTTTTCTTTATTTGTATATTTCTGTGAGAAATAAGGTGGAATACTGGAACCAAAGAAGAAATTTTCAAGCCATAACATTAAGTAGTCATGGCTTGGAAGTGCATTAGGTGCTGTCCAGAATATCTTTCTGTCTCTTTCTGATAAAGATCAACTATTTATGTTTCATTGAGCAGAAAAAGCTTTTTAGAGGAAAGAAAAATATGACAAAGAAATGAAAATATGCTTCTAAAACCCACAGCTTCTAAAGCATCTCAGTGACAGTCTTGTTATAAAAACCTGACTGAGCAGCCTTTCAAGTATGGGTAATTTTTACTTATAGATGTGTTTTTATAAACTGCTTACACTTAAGGTTCTTGCCATAATATTTGCTGACTTTGCTGAAATGTCACAGGTTAACATTCATAATCATGATTTTTTGTATGTGGCATAGTAATAAATATAAATTAAGTTTTAAAGCATTATGATGAAGCAGGAAATTATGCAGAGACAACTTCCCTAACTTGTCAATTGAAGAAACTTGGGATAAAGACAAAGAGCAGTTTCACAGAGAAAAGCAATTTGTGCAGAAAAGTATTTCCAGCCAAAACTCTATGAAAAAGGAAATTTGTACTATTCAGGATGGAATTTTTAGAATACCTTGAAATTAAAATCCTGTCATTTGCTAAAAAGGCATGTAGTGGTTTTAATAGCCACAGAAGCAACCTCTCTTTTGCTCTTTCTCTGGCAAAAGAGCCTGTTCTCTCCATACAGCAATGCCTCCCAACACTGTGTTGAGTCACTTAGTAAAAGCTTGCATGGAAGTCTGCCATTGACTTAACCTCCCTCCTTCCTAAACTCAGATATTCTTGGAGGTCCAGGAGAAGCTTGACTATTATGTCATGTAATCTGACAGTGATCACCTTTGAAAGATACATGATGAGATTTGCAATGGCATTTGCCACTGTGTTCTGCTTGACTCAACATGCAGGGGTGCAGTTCCACGGGGCAGGCACAGCCTACACCTCTGGGGTGATGTTCGGGTAGACTCACAGCCTTGCAAAGACTCCAGGGTGTTGAATGTAGATGCAACTGGCCTCAGTCTGCACTGGAGGGCAGTGGCAGGGACAGCAGCCTTTTATCAGTGCTCAAGAGCATCCAGTCTCTTAACTGCTTCTACTATCTTATATGAGGTTCATGATATTGATGCCTCCTGTATCTTGCTGCACAAGAGCTGTAACACATTCAGGTCTTTAATAATCAGTATTTTGCCCGTTGTTATGAGTTTATACTTGCTCTTAGTGGTGCAACAAGTTTCATCAAGCTGTTTTGTATTTAAGAAGTTCAAGCCTTACAAGAAACTCACACTAGATAGCTCCACCTGTTGCTGCTTGTACTCATCTAAACAGTATAGCTTTTTTTTTTTTTTCTTTCCTGTATGTTGCTGGAATGGCATCATAGAGCCTGTTTTGAGCCAAAAGAATTGGTGTAGAGGGAAAATTTTCAGCACGTGTTTTCACACTGAAGTTAAAAGTGAATGATATATGACCCACAATACTGCATAAATAAGCTTAGGCAACACTTTAATTTTTCTTAACTGGTTTTATTTAGTAGCAGAGGAACTATAAGCTAGTTTACTCTACAGGTCTAGCTTGTCCTATTTCCTTTTATTAGCTTTCATTTCACTGGGAGAAGAACTTGCAATCTAATATGAAACAAAATGAAACTGAAAACAATTAGGATTTTTTTTTTAAATTATAGATGTCTGATAAAAAACTTTCTCACTATTTTCACATTATGTGCTAATTTGGATTTTATAATATGTTGTGTCATTTCCTCACAGAAATATCACTTTTTGAGCAGTCAGAAGGCAGCACAAGAATCTCTGTCCTGAACAAGTCCATGGACAAGTTTCTTCCAATTCTTTCATGTAGTGCTGGTGTAGGCAGTGGGAGATGCACTTTTTAATTGATTACTTCTATGTTTTTATTATGCATGTAGATTTAAGTTGGGCTTGGACAGTCTTGCTTCTAGCTCTTGTGTAGTATAAAAAAATGTGTTTAATAAAAACTAAAGTTATGAGGCCATCTAAAACAAAATGAAAGGAGTCTGATAGCCTTTGGGCAAAGATAGGTAATTTCTACTGACTCTTCTGCAGTCAGTACTGTCAATGTAATCTGTTACCAATGATATTTCAAATGCATTGTGTATTCATTATAAATACTAAAGGAACCTGAGGTTGCCACACTAAGGAGGGTGAGATCCAGGATAAAAGTGAGGAAGACTTGCTTGCAGTAGTTTTTCACATAGTTTTATGAACTCTTAGAAAAACAGTGTCGTGGTTTAGGGTCAGGGCAGCCCCTTAAACCTATAACAGACGCTCTCTGTTAACCCCATCTCCCTCCCCAAAGGGGAAGAGAAAGGGAATAAGGGAGAGAGACTTAGATTAGAAAAGGAAACTAGAACAGCTTTAATGAAAAGGAAAATAATAATTATAAAAATGGAATATATACAAATATATACAACACCAGTATCGAACCCAACCCCCCTGATGGTAATTACATCACCGTCACCACTGATGTTGAGCAGGCTTCGGGGGAGTCCCAGACTGGGCCCCGCAGCAGACGGGAGCTGTGTTCAGGAGCTGGATTCTGGTACCGGGTTCAGGAACACACCGACTGGGATCGAAGGAAGAATGGACAGAGTCCTCCTTGGGTGCTCCGAGGAAGGAACCGAAAGAGGACCCGAGCCAAGCCAAGCAAAAGCTGGCAAAGCAGTCCAAAAGGGGAGAGAAGAGCCCAGAGACCCTTCGGGTCCCTCAGCTCTAGACCAAATATGGCGTATATGGTCTGGAATACCTCGCTGGTCAGTTTAGAGTCACCCGTCCTGTCCACTCCTCCCTGAAGGTGCAGCCTCTCACTTCCTGCACCCCCCAATGTGGTACACAGGACCCAGCAGTGGCCTTGGTCTGCATACCAATCCTTGGTAGTAACTCTAAACATAAGGTGTTATCACTGCTAGAAGCAGACACTGTCTGTAAGAACAGGCTGCTAACTTCAGAAAGTGCAGTTAATTAAAAGAACCAAGCTGAAAAGTAAAATCACTGAACAGAATTAGTTCAGTTTTCACTCAAACCAGGACAAACAGACATAATGTAGATATTAATAAAAAGTTTATGTACATGTGTGTCTGTATGCACTTGATAAATAAATATTTCTTTCAAACTGAAGAGAGAGAAATATGTATTTCTATTGCAAAGGGAAAAAAAAAGAACTCTTTCTGAAGAGGATGTTAGGCTGCTGTTTCCAGCAGTACATCTAGGGACATTCTGAAGATAATTTTTATGTATCATCTTTTGAAAAATGAATGAATAATCTGTGTCATATATCTGTGCAACAAACAAGACAAGAGAACTTTGTGTAATTCAGTGCCAAAAAAATGATTGGAGGATGCGGTCAGTACAGTTTATGGCTTGTAGGCCATAGTTGTTCTTTCAGTTCATTCTGTTCTAACAACTCAGTGAAAGTGCTGTCCATGCCCTGGATGGCTTTATTCAATTAAAGCTGCTTCCCAAAGTCTTGAGTCCCTGTGGTGGAATCACGCAGTGCAGACATGTGCATCCACTGAACTTGAGCCGTATTTGCTGCCAGCTCAGCAGCTTAAGGTCACTTAAGTGCTTTCAAAGAGGAAGAAATCACTCCGAAAAATTATCTGCTGGCCTGTCTCCTTCAGACAGGAAAACTGCTAAGTTTCTCAACACCCACGCTTATGCCAGCACTTTTGTACACATTTTTTTATCTTGTGTTTACAAAGTTGCTTCCCACTGGGTGCAAGCTACAACTTATATCTGCATTCTGCCAGCGGATCTTGAGATGGCAAGGCTCTACATTTTTTGTGTCTCACCTCACCTATATGAGCACCCAGCGAGTAATAAAACTATGAATTGATAGCTGCTTCTCACAAAGCAAGGCAGCATGTAAAACCACTGTTCGTCCCATTTAACATTTGGTTCCCTGAATATGTATAGTTTTGGCTTCTTATATAACACCACAGGATATGAGTTAATATGAAGATTGCAGAAGAATAAAATCAGAGCTGAATAATAAGAATAATAAAATAAGAATAAAATAAGAGTGTTGGTAAAATTGATATAGCTATCTTCTTTTAGTTAAGAAGTAATTACACTTTGCTATAATTTAATTAAGTTTTGGCCTAAAGCAACTTTAACCCTAAATGAAATCATCCATCCAAGAGTTTAACATACTTTGAATTCAGATATTTTACCAGTTTTTATCATTCTGAGTGGTCCTATCTAGACAGCAATAGAAACATACACTCTAGTACCCAGTAGTTCCTAAATAACTAATTTTGCCATGTGAAAATTCAGAGCAGATCTAGTTAAGAACAAATGCATGACCTTAGGTCTTGCTAACACAATGAAAACCAGAATGACCCATTGTCTGGTTGACTGATTATTAAACTGCATGCTACTGAGGCCCTATGTCTTGCAGGCTTGGTGATAGAAAAGCAGATTTTCACTGGATCATCAGAAAACATTTTTGACCTAGGGTCACATTTTAACTCTCTTCCACTTCCTGCTGAGATGCTGAGCTGTTCAAAACTAGAAAAGCTTGCCAACATAAAAAAAGCAAATTTATACTCATGCTTTTCTGTCAACATTCTCAGAAATGGCTTAACTGTTTATGGTCAAACTTAGCACAAAGTGTTTGTCTTAAGGAAAAGCCAGGTGGGAAAAAATGAATTGTGAAAAGATGAGAAAACTGAGTAACTGGAAAAAACCACCCACCACTTTGAAATCTAAGTGCTCAGATAGTATGATTTCTGCTTTGTCCCAGATAGACTGTCTAAACCCATACTTTTATCAGGTGCTCCAGGTAACAACAGTAATGGTGTCTGCTCTGCCCAGGGAGGGAGAGAGCTGGGGCTGTGCGGAGTACTGGAGAAAGCTAATAGGCAGTAGGCTTAAGGTTGAGAGAAACCAAGATCAGTAGGCAGAGATCAGTATATCATCCTGCAACGGTTAACCCAAACGCCAGACCTGAGCAAGGGCTTGGCTGTGGCTTCACATCCAAATTGCTGCAAGGAGGGGAGAAATCTCTGAGTGTTGGTCTGCTGAAAGTCTGTTTTGCTTCTGCCCTGTGGCAGGATGACTCTATTTTTCCAGCCTGTGATGTTTTAGTCTTTCTATTTAAGGTGAAAAACCTCAGAAACTGTATGTTTTCTTTAACGTCTCTTAGTGTCTTCAGTCTGAGACGACGCAGTTATTATTTATATACACCAGCACTTTGTTCTTGTTTAGGCTGCTGTAGTTTGTCTGAAGTTACTCATTGGGTTCATGTCCCTGAAATTGGAGTAAGCTTTGTGGCGTGGTATCCACACTACAACGCATCCCCAGCTGGAGTTCACTCTGGCATAGTTTCCAAAAACTTGAGTTTTCCTGAGGGAAGGAGGTTGTGATAGGAAAGATGCCATAATCTTGATTATCCCTATCATGACCCAGACTCCAAGACAGGCACCTTAAAGCATTGAAGTCTGCTTCTCCCCTGAGATCCTGAGGGAAACGACTCAAGGAAATGTGAGCACCTTCTTTATCTTACACGACATGAACTCATTTGAGTAGAGCATTTACACAACTTTGTTACAGCACATTGTGAGCTCTTTGAGGCATAGGCACTGGTGGTAAAGTGTTATTACCAAAAACGCCTTGCAAACTTTCTTGTGGGGCTCTGCAAGGCTTGTTAAGCTCCCTGTGCTGTGCATTGTTTGAAATCAAAATGCAATTGCTGATGATGCTGTTTGCAGATGCTGCAGGGAATAGCTCAATGGGGTGGTAAAAGGTGCTGAGGCAGAGCAGGCAGCCTGGTTCATCTGGGCTGCTGGTTTCTTGAAGCCTATGTGAAGAAAACTCCTGTTTGATGAAAACTCCTCCTGAGCACAGCTGGGTGCATTTGGGATTGCTGGCTATTCTTGCAGTAAGGGGAGCCACCTCTCAGGGAGGCTCCAAAAAACATGAGCAATACAACCTGAGCACTTGTGTGGCTGACAGGGGAGGAATGGAAAAGCAGAGGTGGTGGCGTCTCCCTTCAGACACTTGCTGGGCCAGTGCTGGGCAGTTCACATTCGTTTTTACAAAGAATAGGGCAAATGGGAAAAAGGGACATACAATTTATGCTAAGGCCTGGCAAAACTGTTTTAGAGTGGGAGATTAAAAATACTTGATTTCTCTGGTGTTATAACAAGAATTCCCTGCTGTAATTGAGTTAGGAGTCATAACTCCCTCAATCAGGAGGAAATAACTAACAAGATTTATTTAACCAACAAGACAAAAGCTTTATAGAAACTAATCACTTGATGTTAAACACTCCAAACTCAATTTTTAGAAATAAAGTTTCTGCTTTCAAAATGATTGTGATGATTAATCTCTGGTGTTTGGTGCTAAATGGAGACGTAATTTCTCCATATCTTTATATTTTCTGGGGTTTGTTTCTACTACAGTTCTGCAGAGATGGCAGGAGCCCTGTCACTTCCAAAATTCTTTTAATGATTTGGGGAGAAATGCCAATGTCTAGATAAAAATCTGTGTGAACACAATGATTTTTGGAGTGTCTGTTCCTGGAGCTGTCAGACTGAGAAACTTAAATGCAAGCTTTTTTCAAGTAACATTCATTGGACTCACTACGGGACTGAGCAAAATTCCCTGCCTTGTTTTATACAGGATGCAGACTGAACGACCTAGTGAGACTTCTTGACCTTAAAATAGAGTTAGTCATATTGTTTGTGTGAGCAAAATATGCAGCACCAGACACACCTGTGAGTATCTGCATAATTTATTATAAATTACTTTAGGCAGCCAAAGAATATGAGATTCATGATCATTTAAATTTAGGGGGACAATTTTTATTAGGTTGATGGTGTGAAGAAGCACATGCCTACAGAGGCACTGCAGAGCATCTAGGTGAGCTGGCTAGAAATACAATATTGTCTATCATCTCCAGAGGTTACTTGAAGCCAAGGAACACCCTTATGCAGCATATTAATGCTTATACAGCATTTTAACCTACCAAAATAATAATAATATTATTATGCATATAGTGAGTTTGGTGGCAATACACAACTTTCTCATTGAGAGTGTAATAAATGATGGGAATCTCTGCTTTGATATTCTCCTGATGTTTTGAGTGAATATTTTATGAATGGCAAACCTGACACATGACATTTAATTTTGGCATGATTTTGAGAGATAGGGTGCGGTTATAGTCAGCAATAATATGGTGTAAATATAATACTGCCAAGACTTTTGAGTTAAAAGCATTAAATGTTCATGTCCCATGAAATTACAGATTTGAGACAACTGCAGAGCACAGAAATTTTGGGATTTTTAAATGCAAAGGTAGAATATGTGTCTGAAACAGAATATAATTGCATTCTATGTGTTGGGATGCCAGTATTAGCATAAAACCTCTCCCTAAAAGGGCAAATCCCCAGAAAAAAAAAGGACACCATGAACATGCAGTAAACCAAACTAGGGAAAATGCATAAATGTCAGATAGTAATTCTTCTTCCAAATCCCTTGCAGTCTTTCATTCTGTTAAAAATGAGATATGTAAAGAATTATCTTATGCTCTAGAACATAAGATTTTTATACTTTTCCTTGCATAACAACAAAAGTTAGTGGTAATGACTCATGAAATTATTCAGCCCTTCATAAAAGACCAACTTTTCTTTACTTCATGACCTCCCTTACAAGCAAATTCCACAAAATGATTCCAGAATATGTCCATAAAGTAGTTGTGTCAGAATTTATTGCCTTATATTTTTGCAATAATATCCTTGTTCTTCTAGTGACCAAAAAATAAAGATGAGGAAGATGGGCAAGTTCTTGCTTTCTTTTACTCTATAGACCTTATTTAAAGCCCAAGATCCATGTAATTTTTTACGTAGATCTAATCTCATGGCTACCACAATGGTTATTATTCATCTTGGTTTGTTACCTTAAAGCTTTTAATGCTCTGAATATGAATTTTGTTCCAAAATGTGAATCAACATTGTTCCACACAGGCTATTTTTGTCTTTTGATCTCTGTTTTATACCTTCATGAAAGAAGTGTGATTTTCTAGAGCCTTTCTGAAAGCAGCAGTATGTACAGTGTTACAAGCAATGGGCTCATAGCATATAAACTGCCTGGCTTCGAGCTACAGCATGAGTTAGCAGTGAGGGCACTCACTTGAAAGGCAGGAGTCATGACTCTGTCTCCAGTTCTTCCACTGACTTGTTGTGGAGCTGCTGCCAAGTCCTTCCGTCTCTGCATCTTTGTTTCTCCTCTCTCTGTTTTTTATTTTTGGTTAGATTTAAAATTATTTTCAGATGGGGGATTATCTCTCACTATGTTTGTGGAACGTCTAGCACAACAGAGCTTCAATGCTGACTGCAGTCTCTAGGCACACCTAAACATAAATAGGAGGGAGAGAGAGAGTTTCATTCTTTCCAGGATACTCTGTTTTTGCTGTCTACAGACCAAACACAGAAGGCAAAATCACAGCCTTTGATTGTTAATGACACCCACCTCTTCGTTGGTGTCTTCACCTAGCTGGTACCATAACATCTGTTTTTCTGTGAACTGTTTTTTTGATCATGTCTTCTAGATCCTACTGAAAAGATTTGAGTGAGCTGTTTGGGCATTTATGACAAAGATATGGTCTGAGTACACATACAGTGTAGGGCACATTGAGCCTGTGTCTCGCAGTATGGTGTAGAGTTCTCTATGGCAAAGTCCAGAGCCACATGGGGACGGTGAAGTAACAACCTCTACAGTTTGTAAGTCAGCACTAGATCTGTGGCCTTTACAGGTCATGATGTACATGCACCTTTACTGTCCCTGGAATAATGTGGATATTCCAGGGATGATAAAATCTCTGCACTTTCTCAATGGAGAGTTTATACCATCTAGTTTGTTTTGCCCAGACCTCCTACTCTGTAGCAATTTTTATGATATCTGTTTGCCTTTCAAATTCTGCTGTGTCTGTCCAGTTTGCAAAACTGAGAATTTTTTTTTCTCTGTTCTCATCTAAATCAATAGAATACACCAGGGTTTTTTTTTTTTTGTTAATTATCTGTTGCACTGATACAAATGACTTCTTTTTTTTTTTTTTCTTCCTCTTAACTGAAGGCCCACTGGAGACTCTGGCTATATTAGAAATGAGATTTTGTGAGAAAAGAATGGTTTATTATTAATACTTATATAATATTTTATTATAATAATATTATTAACACTTATTTACATAAATGTAGTCATTACGTTATACTTGAAAGCTGTCCTCCATAGATAGGACATAGGTCTTTCTGGTCAGCTCTGTGAGTTGCAGTGTTGCTTGGAGTTTCCACAGTAGTTGATATGGATGCTCTGTGGCCCCTTCTCCACCACTGTCTTAGTGAACCCCAGAGCTTCACTGCCTTCTGTCCGGCTTGTACTGTGGGACTGATTTTGAGACAACTTTCTTCAAGATCTTTCACCTGACACAAAGGTTTTGGGGTGTTTTCTTTTTTTTTAAATGAATTATATTTACCAGAAATACCTTCTGCTTCTCAGGACCAATGTCATTCTGCAAAGTCCAACCAAATAAACAGACTCTGTCTAAAAGACAAAGCCCCAGAGGGTCCTGGAGGAAATAGATCCTTTGGCACAACCCAGTAACAAAACCAAGGGAACAGTCATCCTTTGCCTTTCTGTAGTTTATTTATCCTTTATTTAGTTACCAGAGTTTAACAAGGGAGTGATTTTGGCTGGAATATGAAAGCAACTGAGCTCCGCTGTACTAATTGTGCTGGCTTTTGAGGTTGGTGGAAGATTTGGTCCAACCTGAATAGCAGTCTTTCCCAATTTGTACTGTCCTGCTTGCTCTACAGGAACAAATTGGAGAGCTGAGCACTGTTTATCTTGCGCTCTTTGAAATGTGAATCACTCAGGACAGCCTCTCCCAGGCTAGACTAGGAAAGCTTATTATCACTGATTTACAAGCCTTTAGAGATCAAAATGGGCCAAACCAACATTTCCTCCCTTTTCCTTTAAAACCACAACAGAGAGTCTGTCTGCTTTTGAAAGTAAAAATTCTTTCCGTAGTGATTTTATTCTTTTGCACTTCTACTGACAAGTAATTTACTAATTTCTCCCTATCGTTTCAAAGCATCTTGAAATTAATGAGGCTTTGGGGTTTCTTTAATTGTTAACTTTTTTGTTGTTTGTGGAGCAACATCCACATTGATTGCAGCTGAGCTCTGGCAGTAACAGATTTAATTTTCAGGCTGCTCTGTAACATGTATATATGCTGAAAAGGAACAAGTTTAATGTCTAGAGGGAAATGAGGACAGCTACCAGAACTTTATAACATGGGACACTTCAATGGACTTGCAGTGCTGTCATATTCCCTCTATTTTTAGAGCATTTTCTTTTTATTAGGTTAGGTGTTCACCTACAGAAAGTAATCTGCTGTTTCGTAGCTTAGTTTTTTTTTAAGGGAAAGATTGGGAAAGTGCACATAAAAAGGTTGCTGGGCTGATAGGATTGCTGGGTCATAGTGCTTGTAAAACATTACCTCTCTCAGCTTCTGATAGAAATGTGCTTTGCCACATTACTGAAATCTCAGGTACATGCAGTGTTACAGATGCTAGTGCTGGCCAACGGCAGAGCTGATGTTGGGGCTCAGTGCAGAGCTCTCTGGTGCTTGCTTCTTGGTTCCCCTGGTGCAAGTTCCTACTCCTGTGCATCCTGGATGCAACAGCAGCTCTTGCTTTTTGTGAAACTCCTTGGCCTAAAAATCCTGCACTCTTAAAACATAAGCATTACTGATGACATAATCCCAGTGTAAAGAAGGGTTAGCAAGCCAAATACTGACTCTAAACTCTAGGAATCACATAAAAAAAATCTATAAAAGCATAGAAATCAGTGTTAAAAGTAGATAAAATGATGGAACTTTTTGGGATTATGGAAGGAATCTGTCTTTGTTTTGGTTGCAATCCACATATAAATTCTTGGTCTACTGTGGCTTTAACTTACTGGAGTTGTCAAACAACTGCCAAATGAGGTATTACACTTTCTGATGCAGCAGTGGCACTCCTTCACGATGTGAAAGAGTCAGGCTGGGATTCATGTTACCCTTACAGTTTCTGTGCTGAGGCAGAAGATAATTTCACAGAGTTAGAGTCTCTCCTGTGAGTCAGTTCAGGGAAGAGCCTTGGTTATCAGCTGAGATAAACTATACCCTCTCTCAGTAATGTGTGCAAGGGTAACTGATAGTATAACACCAGACACTTATCTCGAATAGACCTGTATGTACAAACAAGACCTCAGGTCTGTCAGAAACCAAATGACTATCTGCTCTAAATGAAAGGTACCATTCTTTGTCGCCTTATGTGATGTAACCATAAAGACAGACATGTGAGTATGTGTGTTAATGATAAGAAGAACAACCTGCAGGTAATAGGAATCAGTATCTATATCAGAAGGCTAGGAATTGGGTTTCAATCTGTGGAAAGTGGTTGAATTTAAGCATTTTGTTTAAAATGTAAGCTGGATCAGAATGGCCCTTTTGTGGTTCAGTTAGAAACCTGTGTGTACACTACACTGTGCTAAGCTGCATATCCACAATGTGTGTACGAAAAAACTACCTTCTGGCTTGTTGTCCAGTTTTTCTGCAGAATCAAAGAGTTCATTCTGGCATCCTCAGCCATTCCCCACCCCCCGCAGCCACATCAAGAGCATTCCTAGCATTTTTCCTAGGAGGTTACAATAATTTAAATCCTAACTTGAATAAAAAATGTTGGCATTTGTCAACACTTTTATAAAATCTTCACCTGGAATCTCTCTTTTCTTGTAAATGAAGAACACCTGACTGCAGAAAAGCATTAATTGATGTAAAAGTGCTGGCAATGCATCACGCAAACAACAGATATGATCTTGAGAACTGTGCCCATACCACGGCTTTGGCTTTTGTACTCTACATAGCTCAACACTGTTGACCATGTAAGGTTGCCCCTTCTGCTGAAGAGCTGGAAGGAGACAGGGTGTGAAGGGGGCTGCCAACATCCTCCTTCCTTCTGTGGGAATAAAGGAGAAAGAACAGAGGATGAAAATGAAAAAAGGTGAGCTGGAAGGGAAAAGAGAAGATGAAGAGGTGTGGAAGTTGCCCCAGCACAACGTGGGAGATAATGGTATTCATTTGGAGAGTGACACTCCACACCTGATAAGAACAGGAAGTCTCAGCAAAATTGGTTCTGCATTCCAAGAAGTACAAACATATTGAATCAGGCACTGATGGTGGTGGTGTCAGTGTGTATAGTTTTATTATCCTATTATATCATCCTAAAAGGATCTACTGAAAGTTGTCACAGAGCTTGTTTTTGGAAATAGAACCATCTTTGTAGAGACATTGCCAATGCCAAATGCCAAAGATACATTGTTCCTCTTCGTGTACATGCACAGATCATACCTTGGAGAAGGCTAAATTAACCCTTTTTGCTAATTGCTAGTTTCTAGATCATCAGTTGTGATACCTTCACTTCTGAAGAAGCAGTATGGGAATCCTTGGGCAGACGGCTTGTTATTGTAACAATGTTCAGAGGAGATGTTAATTGAGAGGTGCAGAGATATTTTATTAACTCAGAATAGCAACTGCATCAGAAGATTTTTCATTAACTTTCTACAAACATTTCAGGTTCATACTGCTAGAGTTGGTAAAGAGATTTAGGCCTATCACCAAAGCTGACAGCTGGAAACCCACAGATACAGTCAGTTTCTAGGGTAAGGCAGGAGAGAACTTGGAAGAAGCTGTCTGCTATTATTTAAACTGAAAAGAAGACAGGAAAAATCCAGGCAGCAGAAGGTCATTTGGGACAATAGGAGCTTCCTGAGCTGTCTGTTGTGTGGAGACCCTGCCTGTGGTGACTTGACCTGCTCTTCCTGAACTGGTAAGTCTGAGAAGGGCTACAGAAGTGAAGTCATATTTCAAAAGGATTTGTGGTAGCAAGCACAAGTTCATGTGTCCACCTAATCCCACCCAAAATGAACTGCACTTCAGGGGTAACCTCCAAGCAGTGAAAAAATGTCAGATATCCAGCCCTCATGGTCACACAAGCAAATGTGAAAAGGGCTCTGAATGCACCACTGGGTCTGTTAGAGATGTTTGCAATGCCAGTGGACCAAGAGCTTTGCAGTGTAGAACATGCCCAGCCCAGTCTCGTTCCCTCACCTTCCTTCCTTCCTGGCCCCCTTCTCAAGGAAAAAACCCACCGCAACATCAATTAGTCCACCTATAGTTGGCATCACACAACCCAAACACCTGCACGCCGGATGCAGCTGGATGTTTGCTACTATTGACCCAATGTAGTGCAAGCTGTGCACTGATTGTTTGACCAAGGTGGTTTGGGAGAACAGAGTGCTGGAGAGTAATTTGCAGCAAAATTAAGAAGCTGTGTTTTCCCTGGCTGCCTTCATTTCTCTCCTCTCTTTAAATTTCTCCTTACATTTTAACAACACTTGCTTTGGGCATGTGCTCCTGTTGAACCTGGGGAATTTGTTTTCTTAAAAGAATGCATGTGTGCCTGACAGACAGATTTTTCTCTGCTAGCATAAGATGAGATGCATATTACAATTTCTTCTAGATAAAGAAGAGTCTTTGGAAGTGAAGTGCTATTAAGAGTAACAGGAATATATTCCTGCACAGTTAAACAAGGATAAAGTGACATGTGAAGGAACTGGGGAAATACAACTGAACAGTGAAAGTAAGAAAAGGAAATGGGTCCTTTAGGAGAGCCTTGGAGGTGAAAATGTAGATGAAAAAGTAGCAGGACATGGGAAAAGGCAGAAAATCAGTGAAATAGGATGTGACTATCAGTGCAATAAAGATATGGGTGTAAAGAGTGACAGGCTATATTGAAGGACGTCTGAAGGAAAGAAAATGACAATGAAAAGAGAAAGGATAGTACATGGACAGATGTAAAGTAAAAGTTACAGTGGCATTGCATGAAAAGGACAGAAGTGGTTGGACAAAACAACCTTCTGAGGTCCCATCTGACCTGAATGATTTTGTGGAAGCAAGGAAGCCCACAAGCAATTAATACATTAATGAATTATTATAGTTATATCTGTGTTTTGGTAATACTTGGAAGCTTCATGATGCCAGAACACTGCTGTTGCAGGGTGAAGCATATTCAGATATGCTTATGCCCTACATAGTACATACACCTATGTAATTCTTCTTAGTTCTTGCTTTATACTTCTACTTTGTCTCACTAAGTTTGAAGGATGTTAATTTCTTTTACTGTATGTGATACTGTAGTCAAGTAATCAGAGAATGACAAAAATAGTAGACAGTCTGTTCCGAACACGGTAAGCAAAGTAATCAAGTTTTCCTTTAGTAAAAAACTCATTGGACAGTTTTCCAAAGTGTTAGGGACAAAATTGTCCCAGTCAGGGAAAAATTTTCAAAGTTCAGCAGTGTCACCTAAACAAAGCAGACAGATGTTTGTGTGCACCTATCTGGCAATTTCATGTAGCTGTTTAAACAAGAAAGCCCATTTTTGAAAGCCGGTCCCCTTCTGATTCCTGAGCATTGGCTTATCTGAAAAAAAAAAAAAGAGACCATTGAAAAAAATTGTAATGTGTGGTCAGTTCTGGACCCCTGCAACAAATCAAAGTTGTTGGGTTCTGTTTCTTCTGCAGTAGGAAAGGGTAAACGCTCCATCCCCTCAGTCCCATTGAGAGAATACTTTTGCTGGACAGGATGAACAACAAGCATTGATTTTGTAGTATCACATTTGCACAGATTTTTTTGCCACGTGGAAATGTGGCATGTGGACCTTTTGCCTGTGGAAAACCCAGGTTCCTGATCCTCTTTTTCAGTCTCCTCTCTATAGTTTCCCTGAATTGTAGCGAGGGAGCTACTGAACTGGTAAAAACAGCCATGGCTCTGTTCAGGGCACTGAACATAGGTCACACCTTGGAGCTGATAATCTGCTCCTGACTTTCTGTGTATGGAAGCTCTTCCTCACACCAAATCACTAGCAGTGTCTTTGCAGATTCAGGAGTGACAAAAGCTGTCTCCCCAAGTACTTCCTCTCACAGTTGAATTGCATTGTAATTTTACGTCTGCTTTTCTTGTCTGTTTTAAGTGGTGTCTACAACTGTTCTTTCCTAGAAACAAAAATCACTGCACTCCTATGGGAAAAGGCTTAGGCTTCTTGAAATACATTTGGGAGATTTGAGATGCATAAGACTTCAGCATTCCCAAAGATTAATGGCTGTTTCTGTGGTTTTCAGCATACTTCCAAAGCAACAATAATTGAATCATCTAGAAAGAGACCAGCCAAAAAATCTAGAGTGCAGCAGAAAGGTCCCTAAAATATCTGGTGTTGAGCGTAGTTGTTTGGCTTTTCTGTCATCACTTAAATAAGATGGTTCTCATTATAATCTGATATTAGGTGGCTGCTTTTCACATGGGTGATACCAACTTATCTCATTTTGAATCCTAAGATACCTGGTGATTTTAGGTACCCTATTTCAGTACTACAGTATATGATAATCTTAAAATCTGTGCAGCTTTTTTAAAGTAAGTTTCTAGATTCCATGTGTGTGAAAGAAAATCTTCAAAAAGTGGTGCAGGTTTTTCTTAGAGGCTCAGAAACCAATGGGCAAAGGAAAAGAATCACATGCCTTTGTATGTAGTCACATAATTTCTAAGTTAAACACACATAAAGTTCCTCTCTTTCTCTTTCCTCTTACTCTTTCTTGGTCTCTCCAGATCACTTCACGTTCAGCTGATGTATTTGTTTACTCACCTTTCCAGCACACATCACTCAGAAATGTGCTGGGGGTTCCTGTTAGAGAAATGAGAACTACCAAACATGTTATTGCCATTGCTTATCACCTGGAACAGACAAGCCAAAATTGTTCTGTGGTCATTTGAACGTTATGCAATGGGGGCTGAATGCGTCTTTGTTCCAATTACCAAAAGCACTAAAATACTACTTTCTGAGAGCTGAAGAACAAAATACTGCTCTTGGAAACACAGCAGTGGGGGCTGAATGCATCTTTGTTTCAATTACCAAAAGCACTAAAATACTACTTTCTGAGAGCTGAAGAACAAAATACTGCCCTTGGAAACACACATCTGTCTAAATCTTGAAGACTTTCTCATCGCATCCAATTCTGGAGGAATATTTTTAGCTGTTGAATTTAGCCTTTCGGAACGTCTTGTGGTTTCTTCCAGGACGGAGCTCAATAAATTACTCTCTTCACAAACAACTGAAGTGTGGTTCGGTGGTTCGGATCTCCTGCAGGGTTCAGAAGTTCAAAACACAAAAGCCCATCTCAGTGTCCATCTTCTCATACACAACAAGCAATGGTTTCCATGGATGGGGCCTAGGCCATGAATGCTTGTAAGTGTCCGTGGCAGCGCTGCTCTCTGCAACAGCTTTAGAAAAGAGCAGCTCATGTTTATGTCCCTTGTGTCTCTGACACTTCTCTTTGGACTTGAGCAGAAGCCAGTCCCAAGAGGAGCACTCGTACTTACACCCCCGTACACCCTCCTGCACCCCCCTTGAGCACACACGCACTAGGGGCATCCAAACTTGTGAACGTTTTTCTCTGCTGCCTTAATTAAATCAATATTGTTTATTACGTGGGTCTGTTTTCTTTCTTTCAACACCTCTGTTTTTAGGTTATAATTCCTTTATATCTTCATTGTTTTTTAGTAATTGGACAAAGTGTTTCCCAGCTTAACTTTTTAGCGAATGGCAGGAATCCCAGCAGCCGTGTCACGGGGCCAGGATTTCAGCATTTCCAGAGCCACGCATTTGTTCAGGATATTTATGTCATATTTAGCTTGGTTACTAGAAAAAGAATTTTAAGAGTGGAAAAAAAAAAAAAGAAATCTAATTTTTTCTTTTAAGTTTAGATTTACTTCTTATAAATCTGGGATTAGTACCTCAGGATCTATGGGTTTCACTCTGCAGCAGAACCTTGGCTACAGCCGGGTCTGGCTTGAGAAGGGTTTTCTGTACACAGCGGTAGCAGTTCAAATCCCTCTCTCCAAAATCCCTGGTGTAGGAATGATGCCTAAACAAAATGTGACACAGCTGAGAGAAGCCCCCAAAACCTTTCCTCGCACCTACTTGCCCAGGCTGATTCAAGGTCTATAATCTGTGCCTTACACTGCCATAGCTTCAGCCACAACTCTACAGTGTTTGACTTGGAAAAAGACGGTTGCTTGGGTCTCCCTTCACTTTTGAACCCAAGGAGAAAACAAATCAAACCTGTGTAATAATCTTTTTTTTGCGCCACTTTATTTGGGGACAGGCAAACAGTTTATAGAGAGAAGAGGCTTTGAATGACATTTAAAACTGAGGTTTTAAAATCAGTTGGTACACAGGCTTCCTATGAGTCTTTGCAGATACCAGGTGTGATGGGTAACATGTCAATCCTGCAAGTTTCTGACCGTCCTTGCTGCACACAAAGAGTAACAGGACTTGAAGTCTGCTTCATAGTATCAGGCAAAAAAATTTCTAGTACAACTATCTTAGCAGCATCTGTAAGTATATATCCAGTAAGTGTGTGCACCCAAATCCTTGCTGTCCCTTTGTTGTTTTGCCAAAATTCATCCTTTGTACAAAACCAGGTGTATTTTGTTGATGTTTCTTACAAGCCTCTATAATCCCTGTACTTTTGGATGATTCTTAGTGGAATTTTACCTGCAAGACTACATAGGATTTTACAATATTGACTTTTATATTTGTTAGGATCATCTACCACAACAATTAAAAATACTTCTGCCTTGCCAAGAAGGAGCTCTGAGTGCCTTCACAGTTAGTCTGCAAAACACAGCTTGAATAAAAAGTTATTTTTATATGTGGAGTTTGTGCAGGATCAGCCTTTAGGTGGATATCCGGCTTTTCACATACAGTTTTCTATAGAGTAAATCTATTATCAGAGCTCCTCATATGCTTTTTATCATGAGTAAATATTACTGAGATGTACGCATTCCTAATATTAAAATGATCAACTGCAAGAAGGTGAAGGTTTCTCTCACAAAATGAAATCACAAAAAAGAAAAGTATGTTCAAATTAAGACTTAGGCTACATGCAGGGAACTGATAAACTTGAAAGGCTCTCAAAGCTCCAAGGCTGGGTACATGCCAGGTAGCATCCTGACTCTGTTGCACTGAGACAGTGCTGTGCAGCAGCTCTCCTCCCACGGCATGCTTTCCAAGAAGGAAATGCTGGACCCGTGGGCTGTAAAGGAGTCAGGTTATGCTCTGGTCAGAAAGCCAGGCCAGACAATTTGGGAACAAAGACCTATATGCTACTTGTTCCTTGGGGCAAAAGCATACAGAAGGGGCTGTACAGAGTACAGCTTCTGCTCAGTCTAGTAATAGGTTTTGAAATGTAAGACTTGACAGCATCTGGGTGCCTAAATACTCCTGACATGTGGATCTAGCTCTACCTGACTTTCTGGCTTTCCATTTTCCCTGACAGCTTGAGGTGCATCTCTGCTCATGTTCACAGCTTTTCCAGTCTCAAGAGGATGGTGCAGCTTTGCGCTATGTTTACATCTGCACCTGAACAGGATCCTCAGACACTTCAGCTAAGCTCTTTGGGAAGAGCTTAGCTCCTCACAAAAAGCCCGTGGAATCTGCTACTTCTAATGTAGCAACAAGAAAACACCCCTTTCTTGCTTTCCTGTTTACTTTCTTCCTACACTTTTGTAATAGGGATAATATTCATGTTCAGTTTAATTCTTTCAGCCTCCCTTCATCACAGTGCTTATGAAGCACTAGGTGTTCCTGTGCTGGCAGTGGGCTTGGAATCTATGATCTCCAGACATGCCTTCCAACCCTACTGCTCTATGATTCTATAAAGGCCAAGCTGGACACAATTCCTTCATCTTGTCCTGAAGCTATGTCATTATGACAAAATTTCACAAGCCCAGAGTGACAGCATGATTTTATGACTTAAGGTAATTAGAAAGGAGGATGCAGATGTGGGTTTTGCCTGGGTTCCAGGGACTTGTAGTCTATTTTACATCAAACAAATATAAAATAAAAGGCAGAAATCATCCAGGAGAGACTGATAACTAGTTTTAGGTGGCTTTTAACTCAGTGTATTGACATTGAATAGATCACTAACTTGGTAATGTCTCAGGTGGATGAGTAGGAGATGGAGGAGCAACAAGTACCTGGCTTGTACAGGGTTTTGTGATGTCACAGATGAATAAGTACGAGATGAGGCAGGAGAAGATCTCTGTATTGTGCAGGGATTTGTGATGTCACAGTTGGATGTGAAGGAGATGGGGCATTAGCTGGCCCCTGGCTGGCATGGAGTTGTGTTGTCAGAGATGGTTGAGTAGGAGATGGGGCAGGATCAGATACTTGGCTTGTACAGAGGGTTGTGATGTCACAGATGGATGACTAGGAGTTGTGAGAGGATCTCATACCTGGCTTGTACAGCTGTTTGTGATGTCTTAGGTGGAGGAATAAGTTGGGGCAGAAATAGGTACTTGGTTTGTACAGGGGTTTGTGTTGTCACAGGTGTATATGTAGGAGATGAGGCAGCAGATAATCTCTGTTTTGTGTAGGGGTTTGTGTTGTTGCAGATGCATGAGTAGGAGATGGGGTAGAACAATACACCTGGAATGAGTAGGAGATGGGGAAGGAGAAGTCCTGTGGCTTGTGCAGCAGTTTGTGATGTCATAGATACATAAGAAGGAGATGGAAGAAGAGATGGCTCCTGAATTGTGCAGGGGGTTGTGACATCTCTGTTTTATGATTAGGAGATGGGGAAGTAGAAGGCCTCTGTCTTGTGAAGATTTCTGATGTCACAGTTGGAAGAGTAGGGGATGAGGCAGGACAAGGTCTTTGGCTTCTGCCAGGGTTTTTTGATGTCAGAGATGGATGAGTAGCATATGGGACAGGACAAGGCACCTGGCTTTTGCAGGGGTTTGTGATGTAAGAGGTTGATGAGCAGGAGATGGGCATGAGAAAGCCTGTACCCTGTGCATGTGTCTGATATTTCATAAGTGTCTAAGTAGGAGATGCGTCAGGAGCATGCCCCTGACTTGTTCAGTCTAGTTGGAGGCCTGTAGTTAGCAGAGCTCCCCAGGGGTCAGTACTGGGTCTGGTGTTGTTCAGCATATACATCAATGATCTGGATGAAGGGACAGAGCATACCTTCAGCAAGTTTGCTGATGATACTAAACAGGAAGGAGTGGCTGACACACCACAAGACTGTGTTGCCATTCAGCGAGGCCTGGGAACTGGAAAGTTGGTCAGAGGGGAACCTAATGAAGTTCAAGAAGGCTGAGTGTAGAGTCGCAAACCTAGGAAGGAATAGTTCCATGCAGCAGTACAGGTTAGGAGCTGACCTGCTAGAAAGCAGCTCCATGGAGAATATATGTGGGAGGCCTGTTGTACAAGTTAGCCATGAACCAGCAATGTGCCCTTGTGGCCAAGAAGGCCAATGGTATCGTGGAGTGCATGAAGAGGAGTGTGGCCATCAGGTTGAGGGAGATTATCCTTCCCCTCTACTCTGCCCTAGTAAGGCCACATCTGGAGTGATGTGTCTAGTTCTGGGCTCCCTGGTTCAAGAGACACAATGAACTACTGGATAGAGTTCAGCGGAGAGCTACAAAGATAATTAGGGGATTGGAGCATCTCTCTAATGAAGAAAGGCTGAGAGACCTTGGGCTGTTTATCCCGAAGAAAAGAAGACTGAGAGGGCATTTTATCAATGTGTAGAAATATCTAAAGGGCAGGTGTCAAGAGAATGGAGCCATTCTGATTTCAGTGGTGTCCAGTGACAGGACAAGGAGCAATGGGCACTAACTGGAACACAGGAAGTTCCACCTAAACATAAGGAAAAACTTCTTTTCTGTGAGGGTGATGGAACACTGAAACAGGCTGTCTAGAGAGTCTATGGAGTCTCCTTTTCTGGAGACTTTCCAAACCCACCTGGGCACTTTCCTGTGCAGCCAGATCTAGGCAAACTCACTTTGGCAGGGGTCTGGACTAGGTGATCCCCAGAGGTCTCTTCCAACCCCTACTATTCTGTGATTCCTCTTGGCTCATTCCTCTAGCCCATTTTAGTCCTTCTAAATGGCAGCTCTGCCCTCAAGCCTATCAGCTGTTCCTCCTAGTTCAGTGTCATCTGCAGACTTGATGAGGGTGCACACCATCGCCCACTCCAGGTCAGTGGCAGAGATGTTAAACAGAATGCTGCTTCCAAACAATACATTACTTTTAGTCTCCTATAATCAGGACTGCCTTGTAGCCAGTACATTTACTTCCAGTAAGAATAGCTGCCAGTTATGAAGTGTCTGTTGTACTCGAGGCAGGTGGCAGCTGTGGAAAAACAAGAATCTTTTACTACTTAACCAGCTATATTAAAACTGTGGAAAAATGGCTGACCAAAGTGCTCAACCTCTGTGGTGGCCCGGTAAACAGAACACGTACGCTCTGAATTGCGTCTACACTGTGCATAACTCTTTCTTGTCATATTACTCACTATTGCCAATTAGGAGGTAGTTTTCTTATATTACATCACTTAAGAATGCACTGCTTGATCAATTATCCCAGAGTGAACTGAAATACAATAGCTGATAGCCCACATTTTTATGTTGTGACATTGATTTAATTTTGTGTGCATGCGTCTGTAGGCACATTATGGCAGAAAGCCTTTAATGAGAACAGTTTGTGGATCCTCTGAATTCTGCATGTGCTTGCTTGTTCTTATGAAGCAGGCGTTTTGGTCTCCAGAAACAATCGAAACCACCTGGATTTCCTTTGAACCAGAGCCTTGCTTTCAACTGAGCATCCTAGTGTTGTAATACCTCATCAGTCGCACAGTAGGAAAAAGCACTTACACATTTCACTCCCTCTGTGTGCAACCAGTGAAAATTTGCCAGGCACGTAATCGTGTGTGTGTCATTACAAGAGAGCGAAACTGATTTAGGCAGTCTTTATTTTTAAATGAGGTGCTCAAAATTTGAGACAGAGCCTGGGCAAGGGGCAAAGAGCAGTGTGGCCATGTGAGTGACCCATGGAGTTCTGTGCTGGCCAGTAAGTCTTCTTGGCATGGGCCAGCCCTGGTTGGAAGTATCAGAGGTTCTGGAAGCCAGATAGTCATGCTGAGCTGGTGCAGCACTCATATTGGTTAGCCCTGCTGAAAAGCTAAACTCTGCCAGATTGGGTTGAGCTTCTCAGCACCACGTCCACTCTGCAGCAAAAGTGTGCCCTGAGAAGTCTGAGTTTCCAGCAACTATTGTGGAGCCTGGAGGGGTTTCCAGAATCTTGGGACACTCAGTCCTAAATAAGGAATTACTGACTGTCCTGTGGGAGCTCTGAGGTACCAGGGCATAGTGCTTTGGCTGTGGGCTCTGACTATTGAGTGGATCCTACAGATTTGCTGTCTTGCTCCTCCCTGCCCTAAAAAAATGTATTTAAAAGCACAATCAATCTCATTTCAAGGTTACAAAGAAAACACTTCTTATCAGAGCAGTTCAAGAGGAATATATGTAATATATTGGAAGTAGAGACAATAAATATTTGTAACCTTAGAAGTTACAAGCCATACTTAGTAGCCGTGATAAAACTCACAAAAAACAAAAAGGCAATGCAAGTAAGTAATGACTAAAATACAGATGGATCAATTCAGAGGTTGTATAAAAAATCTGGGCCTGATTCTGGCCTCACTCAGTTTACTCTAGTGTGTCATGACAGCCTGAAGTAGAAAACCAGTGTTTTAATGGTGTCATGGGGTGCCCTTGCCCTTGTTACTCACACAGCAGGGTGTGGAAGTACAAGAAAGTTTAAATACCACTTCTGTTCTTCTGCAGATTCACTGCTGAGTTTTTCAAAATAAGTTTTCATCTTTTAATTCTCAGGAACTAGCAGAGTTCTGTGTTGTCTTGTTTTTCAGTACACAAGGGAATGACTTAGTTTCATGGAAAGAATTCTCTGCAGAGTCAGTCAGATAAGATGCAAAAAAAGAGAAAAATTACATTCTTAAATACAATTGAAAAACATGTCCTGAACTATTCTGTGCTTGATAGTATCTCAGCTATTTAAAGCGTCTCTTTACATACAACTTCTGGTAAAGATGATGACAACACATTCAAATTCTCCCTGGTGGGTCTTACCTGCTTCTTGCTGATACATGTATGTGCATGTAAGAACAGCGCCACTGTTGTATTACCCCTTGAATAATTGTTTATGCTAAAGCACAAATGACTAGATGTGATAGAAGTTTTCATCTGTTCAAGTTGTTGGAGATTTCTGATACAGCTATGCATTGCGGTACCTTTCAACAGGTGTGACTACAAGGTCCAGAGACAATATCCTCAGTAGTAGGAATTTTGTTTTGGTCTAGTTCACTGACATTGTTGAGTGTAAAAAGAGGTAATGAGCTTCATGTACTTTTAAATTGTGTAATGCAGAGTTTTTCTGTTTCTCATTACTCAGCCTCACATCAGGGAGAATTTATTTATGACTAGATTGACCTCTGCTTAATCTTTGACCCATGATTCCTAAAGTCTCTAATCTTTTATGTTCTTGGTGTTTAGCTCTGTTATCATGAGGTCTTTGAAACCCTGACTCTGAATTCATCTGGGCTGCACTGGCAGCTCTGGGTGATGATGGTGGTAGTGGTGTCATTGATTAGCTGCAGACTTCTCTATCCTGAACTCAGCTAATAAGAATTTCTCAATTTCAACAGATGTGTCTGCTCCTTTGCCAAATGGGGAGTTTTCGGACTAGTGATGTGAAAATCTAGAAACTTACCACTTAGTCCACCACCTGGGGAGGTTCTCTGATCATGTAAAGGCAGTTCACCAGAGTGCAGTTTTATGAAATGTTATTTTCAATGTTCTTTTTCTATCCCATCAGTCAGAAAAGTATTTTAAAACCTTTTTTTTTTTTTTTTTAAAGGATAACTATATAAATGTGGGCATTATGAATGTCTTTTTATGTATGTTTATATGCATCCCCACTAATATCTCCTGTTACTACACAGTGTCTAGATCATGTACTGACCCCTGTGCACAGTGTGGTACTGCTGCAAATACAGAGATCAGGCACATAGAGAATGTCTGGATTTAGGTACTGCTGAGCACTTTCTGTGGCTGGGACTGCTTAAGCCTTTATGCTGTCTGGTTTCCAGCAGAACTGTTAGAAGCTTGTCTTCTTTCTGAGAAAAAGAAATTCAGCCTAGAGGTCTTCTACATGCTGTATCAAATTTAGTTCAAAGGATGAGATGAGGTGAGTGCATAATTTAGAGGGACATGTGACTAAACTAAGATATGCACGATGTAGACATCTAAAGTTAAGGGAGATTCATCCTGCCTTCGAATTCAAGTTATGATGTTACTTTCTGAATTCTTTTTAAGATCAGGCACAGGGATTCCTAAATCAACACAAGCAAAAAGAAAAAGAACTTGGTACATACATCAAGTTACAGTATGCTGGGTGTTTACTTAATTTTTAAATACTCTTCTAGGCAATAACAGGCAATGTGTTGAAAATATGGCCTGACATAAGGATCCTTCCATTTTACAAGCCCACTTAAAGTTTCCTTCTTTGTAGTGTACTTTAAAAGAAGCAGTAATCTTAATCCCCACAATCTTGACCTCAAATTACATTTTAGTGTTTTCTCCATAGCAAAAGAGATGTGATACAGATGGCATTACCTCACGTAAATCCTGATGGCAAATTATGGTCCATTGCTGTACGGATGGCATTATTGCATGCTAAGCCTGGAAAATGCACAATACTTCTTTTAGTGGAAATCTCTCTTCTGGAAAAAAAGATCTGAAATCTGAGATAGGAAACCAGATAGGCCAAGAACCCCTGTATTTTATGGAAATCTACAGCAAGTGTGTGTTGCGCCAGATCTTTAGGTAATGTAAGACTGGCAAAACTGAGACATAGCCTCCTCAATCAGAAGATCTGGGCCATTATATTTTATTTTCTTTTGTGGTTAACAGCACTGGTTTATTACTCAGGAAATGTGGGTTCAGCAGTGAATTCTGCTGCAAGCACGGTGCAACCATGGGCAGTTCAGAGTTGCCTTTGTTTTCATGTGCAAAACGTAACCAGTGTTCTTCCCTGATTTACCTGGGCACCTCTGAGTGTGCTGCTACTGTGGTAGGATCAGTATGGGTGTCCAGAAAGATCACACACATCTGCTTCAGGGTTGGTATTTTTATTTTCTAACTTTTTAAAGATCTTTGCCTTGTAAATTTCACTTTCATCTAGAAGGCTTAGGAACTCCCTCTTATCTGGATGTCTTTAAATTAACCTTTTTTCTTTTTTTTTTTAAGAAAAAAGTTTTAATGATGGAAAACACCAAACTTTGGTCAAATAAGAAAAATAACCTCTTTGAGGCAAGCCTCTTTCCCATAAATCGAAACCTCTGAATGAAGTGCCTGCCAAAGAATGCTCTCTTCCTGGAACACAGGGAGCAGAAAGCCAGCAACTTGCTTTGAATGTGTTGAACCAAATTTTACAGCTATATCTGACTTCTAGACTGACCTCAAGCCTGCCTTTTTTCTTTTCCTCACAAATACTACTACTGCTTCTTCCAATTCATTGATATATTCCTTAAGGATTGCACATAAACTTGTAGATTTCTGGAAGAAAATATCTTGAATATGAAGCTGATCATAAAGCTACCAAAACCTAATAATACTCCCTGCCCATTCTTGTGGTATAAAAATATAACTAATGTTAGTCCAGTGAACAGCAAGTAAGACTCTGGAGGGCTCTCTGGAAGTCTGTTTTGGCTATAGTATTACTTTTCCCTGTTTAACTTTGTAAACCTTTAATTGGCAATAAAAGAGACCGCACTTTTGCTTTTTTAACTAATATTTATTTAAACCTTACCATAAGGTGCCCATAGTGGTTTCTTTTGTTTCCAGCAGGATAAAATTCATAAGCAGAGACCAATTTATCATTTAAAAAACTGGTTTGAATTTTTAGCCTAAAATGGCCAGCTTCAAAATGTGTTTTTTAAAGACCTCACCAGCTTTTTTTCACAGCCTTTCAGTGGTCTCTTGTACATGCAGGCTACTGTGTGGGATCTCATACTAGAAAGAGAGACCCCTTTGGATAAAGACAGAGGACCCATTCTCATGGCATGTATCTGTGTGAGAGTCAGTGAGGCAAAGGTGCCTGATCCTGATTATGCTGCCACAAATCTGGAGTTATTTAATATGATTATTTTAAATGTGCAGCTACTTCCATACAGGGCATAGTGTTTTCATCAGTATCTATAGATCCTGATCATTCATGTTTTTAGAGTGGTTGTTTTCCCTCTGAGATTAATAGGGATTTTGCCTTTTATTTTTAGAGAAGTGGCAAGAAGATAGCTCTTCTAAGGTAGATTAAACCAGACACTGAGTTGGAAAGACAAAGGATAAATATTTTTGTAGAGGTGTACACAACAGTTGTATTGAGAGAGAAGTATTTGCAGTGAAAACTCCTAACATTTCAACAGATCTGTTTTCTGTTGGGCAATGATTCTGTCTGCCTGCTCCAATTTTAACAAAAAAAAAATTCAAAAATTTTGGGAAGATTATTTTATATACGTGGATTTTATGTTTGTCTGTCTTAAATGTTTATAGAAAATAATTTTCACTTAATCCACCCATCCAAGATGCCTAATTTTATAATCTTAATATGAATTTTATAATCTTAATATGAATTTTATAATCTTAATCTTAATTTTATAATCTTCATCTTATTCTGAACCTTACCTAGTGCGAGAGGCTAATGCTATACAAAAAGGACAATAATTATCAGTAGAAAATTAGAAAATGCACCAGAAACCAGGAGGCTAGACTAGGCAAAGCACCATGGTGTATTTGCTATGTTCTCTATACACTTTCTGAAACACTCTCTACTGTTTGCTTTCAAAGTCAGGACACTAGGCTAGATGCATCTTTAGCTTGACCCCATTACAAGAGTTCTTATGTTTCATGTTACGAAGAGAACATCTGGAGATAAAAGCTTTTTCTGAGGCTCGGCTGATATTCTTGGTTGCCTTTTTAAAAAAATGTCATGTTGATTGTTTTCATCAGATGAACAACAGAAAAAATCTGTCAGGGTTTGATGATATGTGTCACAGCAGATAAAGTTTTTTCTCAGCTCTTATTTCAGACTTTAATAGCGAAACCATCTGTTGAGGAGCTCTCTTGTTTTGTTTTATTTATCACGGCGGATTATCTCTTCAGATAATATTTCACAAGATCCAAGGGAAAAGAAGTGAACAGATTTGGCTGTTGAATTCATCAGCTAAAATGAAGCCCAGTCTTATATGCTGCGTTAACAAGTGTCGTTTAGGAGACTTGGACCATCAGTGTAGCAGAAACCCAAGGGAGCATAATGACTGCCTTCTTAGCTGGCACTGATGCTCAGGGACACAAGTAAAGACTTCCAGAAGCAAAATATGAGGTTAGCATGTGATGAAGAGCCAAGGCACCCTATCTGAGCAGGCTCCCGCTAGCTGTGGGTAGCACACTGCGAAAGGCTTGTAACATCTGTGCCATTGCATTACATAATGGGAAGTGCTTTGGTTTACACGCAGAATATTACTGCAGTCTGTAATCATCCCCTTCTTGTCTGAGTTTAGTGACAGCTTTGAACTTGCTGATTGCTTTGACAGGAGTAAATAAGAGAGAAAAGAAGGGATTACAGAGCAACTCTGCCATTATGGTAGTAAGCACCTTTCCCAGTTTTGGGAGGCTGACATTCCCCCAACATCTGGAGATCACTTCTCACATCTAGTGGTTGCTGGCTTTCCTCTGCTGTAGCAGCATTTCCTCAGCTCCTTGGCAGAGCAGGTGCTTATAGTGGGAGTCTGCATCTCTTCTTGCTGTGTCCCACTGGCTTTTAGCCTGCTGCCCCCAACCCACCACAGGAGGGACAAGGCAGAGCGAAAGGGTCTACTGACACAAATCCTGTGGCTGTTAGCCCTGGGGCATTGAGCATTCAAGGGCTGCTGGTGCCCGGGTCAGTGCTGACTCAGAAGTCTGTCCTCCAAGATGCTGAATATACAACAATCAGTGCATCACATCTGACATCTGTCATGCAAAGCAAAGAGGGTTGGAAGACTCTAGAGATCCTTGTGCCTCCCAGGAGCATGTGCGGGTAGAGGACCTCCTGCCCTGGGGGTTCCTATCTGTTGATATTTTCACTGGTTTCATGAAGTGTGGGTCCATGTTTCTGAGAGTCAGCTGCCTGCTAGCTGAAGCACTTTGTTTCCCCCCGCATTTTTGTGTTTCTGCTATGATTCTCACATTTTTCTGACTTAAATGTACAAGTGTAACTTCTCTTTCTCTTGGACTTGCCCAACATTGAGTTTTCAATTAACATCTGCCTCTTTAACTAACAAGGTCCTTGTTCCAAGTCTTTAGATGATATCTTGGGGAATTTCAATGTTTTGGACAAGATCTTTTCCATACTGTCTATCTGTCTTTTCTATTTCTTCACTTGTGTGCCATTCTCTTCTATTTATTTTAGCTATCCTCAGGCACCATAATTTTGGTATAACTGATATTCAGTAGTTTTCTGGTCCAAGGCTTTAAGTCATATATTTCTCCATGGGATTAGCCCTGCATGAAACCGCACAGTCCTGGATTAGACATTAAGAATATGGATCATGTTTTAAAAATTCATTTATGCAACTATTGGGTAAAATTAGACTCAGACAAGTTGTTCTTGTCACAAACCCATGAAACTTCTTAAGACCTTCCTCCCTTAACCAAAGCTATTTTCCTGCAGGGCATGAAGTATCCACGAACTACAATGGGAAAAACTGCATTTTGTGGTCAGTTAGTGACATGTAGTTTTGCAAGTGGATTATGAGGTTGGTTATCACCATATTATATTATTAACAGCACTGAGAAATACCAGAGTAATATGAAGTAAGTTTTAGTGGTGTCATAATTCTGCATTGACAAACTTCTGGGCTCAAGTGACAGGTGTCTTCTGTTCCATGACAACCCCAGACAGTGAGTCACAGATATCTGGACGGCATCCTCATGGAAGAGTAGGCTCTACTGGCATTTACTGGGGACTGTGTAGGAAATGAAAATGGTTCCAGATTCAAGGATGAGAAATGCATTTGCCTGAGAAATGATACCTCATGGCTCAAGTGCACAGAGACAGCAGTTAGAAAGGGACCATAATTTTACAGTCTGTGCTGTCAATTATAATTCACAGCATGTTCCACAACATCACACACATAAACAGACTCAGGCTCCTGCGAGACTGAAGTTTCTTGCTGCTCAAAGCAACCCTTTCCTTCTCCTTATTCCTGGAATTGTTTGCCTTTGGAAAGACTATAAACATGCTAATATTTGCAGGTTTAAAAAATGAAAGGTTTTGTACCTGAATGACTAAAGTCTCTGAACAGATTCATCATTCTGCAGATCCATTGCAGAAATAGCTACTGTAGTGTGGGCTTCCTCTGGTGAATGATCCCATAGGCAGTAGAGATGTGAGAGAGGTTCAGCTACCAGACTCAAGTGGCCTAAGCTCAGATATGCATCAAAAGTCCCTCTCTTAATGGCTTCTTCAGCTGAAATGTGATGTGCACTAGGATCCTTGGCCATGTCAGCTAACAGCCTTTGCAGTTTTGCCTCTTTCTGACCAGGGCTGTTCTAGAATGGGCCTATTCAGTTTTTTTTTTTTTTTAATTTAAATTAAATGTGTATGTTGAATTCAGTGGCTGTGAAATGTGTTTGAATCACAGTCCTGGAGACTAAAATGCTCTTCCTTTCTGGAGAACTGCTCCAGTTCTTGCACACTGCCCTACAGAGGTGCAATAGTCCAAACCTGGAAGGAAAAACACTGGAGGAGTTGAATGGGGCAGTATGTCTCTTTAAGCATCATTTGCATCCCCTGGGAGACTGTCAGCAAAACAGCGCTTTAATACCACTCTTGGTATCTTGCTTATTTCATTTATGTAGTTATTCACTGCACAGGAAACAAAACCACTAAACTTATACTTAAGTCATCAAAGAGCATTCAGTGATAACCACTATCGGGCCTGTTTCAACATCTTTCAAAGCTAATCTTGCAATATGACAAGAAGCAGTTATGGAAGGAAGCACTGACTTTGGTTCCATTCAAGAGCAATCTGTTCACGTGGCTGCTGCTTAAACAGAGTGTCTCCTAAGGTTTTCCAACTTTCAAGCTTGTAGAGAGAATGAACTTTAAATGTTTTTGATTTTGAAGGCAATATTTAGAGGAAGTGGTCAAAGACACATGGGTCTGGTTTTCCTCTCAGCACTGTGAAAATCAGTCACAAGATCACACCCGCCTTCTCTGCTCATCTTTCGATGCTCTTTATCTGTGTCTATACAGAACTGCTGTGAAAATGGACTGCTCCTGCTGAAGGAAAGATAGCATACAGCTGCAAAACACCACTGTCCCTATTCTATTCTGCATCTTATGTTTTCTTGTAACTGTGAGTCACAATCCTTCTCTTGTGAGGATAGTGATTTGTTGATGTGAAAAGTAAAAAGAGTGGTTTAAATTCAACATGCTGTCTTAATTTTAAAGGAAATATAAGCTGCAAAGAACCAAGAAAAAAGTAATACTTGTTAATAGGATGATTAGAAAAGCATGTAAGAATAGAAATGAGGACCATCTGAAAAATTAGAGGAATTTAGAGTTCACTTGGCAAAGTTTATTTCATATAAAATTCCCTCATTAGGAGACTGAGCTTCAAAACTGAAAGGTAAACAGCTTTTCTGTTCCTGGAATGCCTTCTGTGACACTATTATGTCATAAAATTAATTACGTGTTTAACTGATTACAATTTAATAAAAAGTTGAGATGCTAATTAATCCTTACATAATATTTCACCATTAATTATGCATAATACTAAGTTGTGGAGTATGTGCTTCTGATGTAGCTTTTCCAGTCAATATTAAAATGTATAGACCTTCCTGTCTTCTTATTTGTACCAGTGTAAGTAGGTTTACTTCCTGATTTGTGTCGCTGTCAGAAAAATGTAAAGCTAGAGGTGCTTGCCATGCCATGAAAGATGGTTTCCCTAAGTTGGAGTGAGCAGTATTGGATCCACAGTCTTTCTTTGATGGAAAGTTAAATAACTCTTCCATCCAATATAGCATGAAACAAACCAATCTCCATGGAAATTAAAGGGAATCTTCCCATTGGCTTCAGTGGAAACTGGACTAGTCTTGGAACAACAAGGGAATAGATGCATTTCAGTGTGTTAAAAAAAATCATCCCTTAACCACACTTAGTTGGCAGAATAGCATTGGATCAGCTGCATAAAAGACAGGCATTCAGTGGAAGATCTTTAGTGAAGACAGGGTACAAACAGCTTTGTATACCACAGCTTTAAATACTATTGAATATTTATTGTTTTTTATTGTACAAAGTCACACAGAAGACTTTTCAATCTCAACACAGATAAACAATGTTGAAGTCCATATATTTTACTAAGAATTCAGTGGACTTGTTTGATACAGAACATATGTGCATTAGAAATTTGTTTTCCTTAATGTAGTTTTGAAACCATCTAGTGGAATTAAACTTAGTAGCAATGTCTCTTCTTGCAAGATGTGTACCGAGGAACAGGAAATAACTGTTCATGTCTATACCAATGAACTAAAAGAGAGGTTTGGGACTTACTTTTTTTTTTTGTTTTGTTTTGTCCCAAAAATCTGGTTCCCAAAACTTGTTATCATGGGCCACTGTCCAAATTGGCAATTCTCATGCTGAATTTTTTTGAGTTGATAAAAACCATTAGATTTTTCAACATCTCCAAACATTTCACTACTCCAACCAGGGTAAATACTCTGCCCTCTATGCAGGACTGCCATCCTCTGTTCTACCAAGTTCAGGTCTTTGTTTCACCAAAACTCACTCATCACCGTAGAAATGCTCCATGTACCAGGGTGACTCGGCACTCTCTATACAGTGACAGCCAAAATCACAGAATCACAGAATAGTAGGGGTTGGAAGAGACCTCTAGGGATCACCTAGTCCAGACCCCTGACAAAGTGGGTTTGCCTAGATCTGGCTGCACAGGAAAGTGCCCAGGTGGGTTTGGAAAGTCTCCAGAAAAGGAGACTCCACAAACTCTCTAGAGAGCTTGTTTCAGTGTTCCATCACCCTCACAGAAAAAAAGTTTTTCCTTATGTTTAGGTGGAACTTCCTGTGTTCCAGTTAGTGCCCATTGCTCCTTATCCTGCCACCGGACACCACTGAAGTCAGAATGGCCCCATCCTCTTGACACCTGCCCTTTAGATATTTCTACACATTGATAAAATGCCCTCTCAGTCTTCTTTTCTTCAGGCTAAACAGCCCCAGGTCTCTCAGCCTTTCTTCATTAGAGAGATGTTCCAATGCCCTAATCATCTTTGTAGCTCTCCACTGAACTCTATCCAGTAGTTCATTGTGTCTCTTGAACCAGGGAGCCCAGAACTAGACACATGACTCCAGATGTGGCCTTACTAGGGCAGAGTAGAGGGGAAGGATAACCTCCCTCAACCTGCTGGCCACAATCTTAGGGCTTGTAATAGCTAGAACACCTCCTTAGTAAGCCTATGTTAATCTAATTTGCTCAGACTTAAAAAAAAATCTAAGGAACACTCCCAAAAATTAAATAAAAAATGTTGACTTATTCATGTAAAATAGTACTACTATGGTTGTTTGGATTTTTTTTTTGTTGGCTATTTTTTACCACTTTTTTTTGGTTTGTACAAATTAGCTTTAAAGCAGTGCATGAGTAGGTTAGCTCACTTTGCTGATTTCTGAAGGGGGTCAGAAGCTACAGCCAAGTATGACCCCCCCCTTGTCCATATTTAAAGGTAGGTAAACCAAATTATAGACAACAGAACCAATAAACTTCTCTGAACATCCAGATCTTCCTTGGTACCTTCATTTCCTATCTTGTCTGTTGAGGTTGCAAGACCTTTGGGGAAATGATGACTCAATTTTCTACAAGCAAACATGGAGCACACCTGCAGTGTTAAAAGAAAAGAAATACAAGAGAAAAAAGTGATGTATGCAAGTCTTTCCAATATGTAAACACTCTAATTTATATTGCAATATTCAAAAATGATCCCACTCTACGGATGAATAATTTATCACATCTGAGTTTTTGTAATTTACAAGACTTACAAGAATATCCAGATTTATAATCGCCTCAGTGTTCTGGAGGAATTCCAGTTTAAATAATTATATTGTACCAATACTCTCCAGTTTCCTTATTTCAGCTGACGTACTCATTTTTACTTCCTTTTTCAATATGCTGTTAAATCTCTCTGAAGGACCATCCAAGAAGTAGTGGACCTGCAGTGGTATATAGGACTCCTTTTTTTACAACGTATAGCTAGCTAGTTCTTTAAGACCCTGTGGGAACTGCAGGCTTCTAAAAAAATATTGATAATTTTGATTAAATGTTTGATCATGGGTGCAAATGGTTATTGACCTTTGACCTTGATGAGAGAGAGCAGGACAGGGTTTTAACCGTATTCCAGAATGAAAAAATAAAAGCATTGAAATGAAGTCCCAGTTCACACATTTCTGGAATGTTAAAAAAAATCTGACAAAAAGACAATATTTTTTCTTCTATTTCCATTGTGTTTTAGCTACAGTGTGTTATCTCTAATGTAAACAAAATATCAAAATCCAGACAACACCTGAGACTACTTACAAAAGCAACAGAGATCTCAGAGCAATACAGGAGTGGAGAGCCTGCCAGAGCAGGGAACAGCTTTGGGTTTTGGTTTTATTTTTCATTCAGTAACTATCCTGACTTGCTAGAAAAAAAAGCAGTTTATGGGGGATTTGGAGTTTCTCAAGAGCTTCCTGCATTACCTGTTCATCAGGACTCTGCATCAATGAATGATAATACTTCTGAAGACCATGGTCTGCTGCAGAGCTCCTGAGGGTCTTTAAGCACCCTCTGTCTAAATGAACTGGGGAACAAAGGGGGAGCAAAAAAGGACAATCCAACCTTTCAATGCTTCAGTTCTGTAGTACAATTCATAAACAGTATATGTACCCAATGTTCTAATGTTTCTGCAAATATATACTCATGAATGAGCTATTCAACAGTCCGATTCATTTCTCATCTTTTCACATACAAGAGTGGGGAGTTTCTCTCCTTTCTTACCTTCTGGGATGGATTTGCCATTATACGCTTGAATGCATGTATGTAACTTTGTGGCATAGACTTCTGTTTTCTTGTTCTCCTTCACTAATGGGTAAATGATTTTTGTGCTGCTCTCATTGGAGTAGGAACAGTGTTTGCACTTAGGAACAAATGTAACAAGTGAAACAAACGGAGCTGTTCTCATGCCAAAGTGTATGTTTAGGATTAAGCTTCTACTTCATTACATTGGTGAATTGCATTCCTTTTGAGTTATGAGGTAGTACTAAAGGAAGCAGTTTTATAAACCTGATTTTGTAATTCCCATACTCCTGCTTTAAGACTATGTATACAGATGAGTGTACAAAGTGTCTACAGACTCTTGATATAGATATTTAAGATCATGGGACTATACGTTACTGTCTACTACATAACACCATTTATAGATAGACTGGCTAGTGGATAGATAAATGCATATTTGTGTACACGAACTGTCTTAAACTGTACTCTATGAATCACAAGAATTCAATAGCAGAGCATTGAGAGTTTGTAACCTTAAACTTTATGTTGCCTGTTGAAGACCTCTATGCTAGTACTGAGAGTGTTTTAGGAGCTGTCTTGCATGCCCTTGGCTGGTTTACCTGTTATTGCATATTAATATCCCAGGAGAGGTAGAGCTAGGGTGAAACAGATTACTCCAGGCAGATTTTTGCTGTGTGATCTGTGAGGTGAGAAGGGGGCCAGGCAGTTTAGTCCTCATCACTCTGCCTTGTTAGCAGAGATGAAACACCCCATTGCCTGAACAAACGTGTTCAATGCTCTATGCCCATTTCATGCCACAGATTTCTGAAGCTTCATAACAGCATCTAGCAGTAGGGGGAGGTCTAAGCCAAGCAGCCCTGGTTGAGAGCCTGGCAAGGAAGCTAAGAGAAGCGGCCACACAATGTGAGAGAGACGTGGCCGGAAAAGCTTAAGCAAGTTTCTTAAAGAAAAAAAAAAAAGAAAAAAAAAAAAAAGAGTGAGTAGATGCACAGAGAGAGGCTGGGTAGCCAAAAACCAAAAGCAGCCAGAAAGCTAAATACATGCAGCTGAAGAACTTAAAAAATTCAAGAGGAAGACATGAGAGGTGGCCAGAAAAGCATTAACAAAACAGACTCTCCCTTTCCCTTTCCTGATTATCTTTCATTCCACTACATCCTTCCCCTTAGCTCTTGGCTCCCTATCCTTTCTACCTCCCTCCTTCTAGCCATTGTGGAGAATGGCAGCTTCAAAAACTATCAGCTCAATTTTGAGCTGGAATAGGAACCTGATACAATGGCCGGACTAATGAGTGAATTTAAGAAAAAAACCCCCAAAAAACAATAAATCAAGAATTAAGACACCTATAAAAAACGGTGGGATTTGGCCATTCAATATATAAATATCTTGTTCTTAAGGAAGGGATGTTTGCAAGTACTTGTGACAGAATGTTGTCTTGGCTTGTGAATGTGCTGTTGTATGTCCTGTTCTTGGATAACCACTTTATACCTAGTCACTTTTTGTACCTAGGGCTACCTTTGTGAACAAAGTCAGTTGGAATGTGGTGTCTTATACAGTGAGGAATGTTTCCTGATAGTCTTTCTGTTCATATGATGGCAAAAAAAGCAAGGAAGGCATTTTGTTCATCTGTGACATCCAGAATTTTGTTTGTTTGCTCTTTTTCTTTGTTCTCACACATCCAATTCAAAGAGCAAGTGTTCTGATGTTGTAGCAAGTAGGTGAATAGTAAAAAGACATTTCCACAGTCAATTCAGTTCTAAGGAAACCCTTTCCAAATTTAGTGGAACTGATTCTGGCAGGTAAAAAGAATTACTGGCGGTGGATAAATGTTCCTGGAGGCATTTCTAGTGAAGACATTGATTTAAGTTGAAAATGCATCAACTTAGTTGTTTCAGTTATGTTATTGTTTCTGTTACAGCAATGCAGAACAGGCTGTGTTGTGCCCTGCACTGTACAAGCACAGAAGAAGATGCTCTTTCTCTCTCTGGAGGTCACAGTCCAGGTAGTAAACTTGTGTAAAAAGCAGAGAAATACGATAGGGTAAAGAGAGAATTTTTTTTTCCTTGACTTCAAAGCAAACATGGTAGTGGGTTGCCCAGACACGCTGAATATTAGTGGCAAAGTTGAGAAATGAATGTGGATCTCCAATACTGGGAGCCAAGCTCATTCTATTAGCAAAAAATTCCATTCTTGCATTGTTGTTAGGTACTGGAAACTGCTATTGGCCAGGAGTCTTCCAGAAATACAATAAAGGCAGAATAAGCTCAAATACTGTATTTAATTTTATTCCTAAGGCCGTTAGGAAACTGAGAAACTTCTTGTTCTGGTGAGCAGATGAGTGTGTCACACTCAGTAGCATCAGGGCTTTGAATGTTTCAGGAACTGTAAAAGTTCAATAGCTTTACTCTGGGCATGTGCAATTCTGACTCAGGTCTTTTTATCTGGAGTGATTAGGAGCGAAGTTTATGTTTATATTTTAGAGTTCATCCAAGTGCCAGTCTGAATCACCTGACTTCCAGGCTACATTTGCTTGGGACAGTCCAGCTGTGCTGGTATGGGTTCATCCAAGGTCTTTTGGGTGCCCTGATGGCTATTTGCCTCCAGGCTGCAGACTCACCTTTTCTCACCTGTCTCAAATTCTTCCCAGCATTTCCATACTGGTTCACCCACTCTATGTCATCTGGGAAGTCTTCCATGTTTTGTGCTTTTCCCTTGGAACAACACAGAGGTTGCATGTATCATTTTCAGAAGAAGTAGCTTCCCTGAGAATTGTTACACTGCAGTTTCAGGTATATCCCCTTACAGCTAAAGTAGTTTGGAAGTGTTCCAGAATCTGCCGTTGTGAGAAAATAATTATATTCTCTGTCTTGCTTTCGTGGATGTTCATTACTTGAAGACATAGAGCAAAATACTGATTATTTGCCTTAATTTCTACTCTACAGTCCTGCATATCTTTAGTACTGGTAAGACTTTTCAGTATTTAGTTCTTTCACTCAGGGTATTTTGCAAGCTTCTTTTTTATATATATATATATTTTTTTTTTTCTTCTTCCCCTGGGATCACCTGTTGTTCAGTAATGTCTTCTTTGGATAGGACAGATGCAATCAATGCCTGTATTCTTCTGACTCAGACCTGTGTGATGAGAAGTACAGTACCATGTAAAAGACGATGGCAGATATTCTCTCATATCCCATTCCCTATAACAAGCTCCTGTAATAGCCCACCAATAGTCTTATGCCTGTTTGGACATTTTGAAGCCATCAGGGTTGACAAGTGAGGAGTCTGGTCGATTGCCTGGAGAGAAGCCAGCCAAAAATACAGCCTTGGAGTTAGAAGAAACCAAATAGGTCAGAGTCAGAATAGGAAAGTATCTAAAGTTCTTCTGGCAAGTCAGTGTTGTGCAAGGTGAAAGCATCTGTCAGGATGCAGATATTACTATCTCCTGAATGAGATGTAAAAGCAGATACGCACTGTTTATGGTTGTAGAGGTCACTTGGGACCTTTTGCAAGAGTCAGGATTAAGGTCTCAGAGTGCCAGCCAAGTCCAACTCTGGTAGTTGATTTTTGCCTATCTAAATTTTACAAGTTTAATTTGGAAGACTTCACTTCCCCTTCCACAAACACAGCTGTGTAGCACTGCTGATGCAGAATGTCTGCTGCTTTCCACCCGAGAGAGTGTTTCAGCACTGCTTGTACTGACCCATGAACATACAGCCTGTGAAGCACTTGGAGTGTATTCATGATGACATTGATATAAATGCATTATGGGCATTGTGTATGTGTACATCCACACAAGTATATGCACAGACATATCTCTCTATGGATTTTTCTGTACGCTCATCTCTACAGATTACTCATGTATGGGTGCATGGAAGATATCCTCATTGGGACAAAATACACTTTCAGCCAGAAAGGGTTTTTTTTAAAGTTACCTAATAACACAGAAATTAGCAGGGAAAGCCCCAGCTATGTTTTCAATCTTTTCTTCCATCTAATAGTTGGTATTGCCAGGAAGAGCAGGGTATTAATCAATGTTAAATCATGATAATAGGCAATATTGCCACAGGGCTTGAGTGTTAAATACAGGAGTTATAAAACAATCCCCAAGCACTACAGAGTGATCTGAGAACAGGATTATAAATTTTAAGTCCATTGATTAGTCTTTAGCGGATCTAACTGTGGTCTGAACAGAATGCATTTACAGCGGCTCATGTATGTGTTAATGATAATTATGATTTACTTCAGCGTAGCAGTTTTCATCACAGACTCCCACAGCACTTTATGTTTCACAGGATGGTGTTGCTGACATTCAGCCATCCCTGCAGTAGATGACAGAAAATGAACAGCATGAAACCCAGCAGTGGATGAATGGGAAACTTTGGCCCATGACACTGGGACAGGCTCATGGGCTCTTGGAAAGCAGCATGGGAGTTTTAATTTTCACATGAGCTCTGGGTTTTTAAGGGCACAGCTTAAAGCCCCCTGTTCAATAAACTGCCTAGTAGTAAAACACAGCTATACAGAAGGATGAAGAACTTGCTCTGCTCTGCCAATATTCAAACCTTATGGTTCCAGGATGTCTGTTCAGACGTCAGGTTTAGACTACTAAAGTTATCCCCTCTGGCAGTAAGTATGCTGAACTGTAACAGTCAGCTTAAGGGCTGAATAATTAAACAGTGGCTTTGTGACCTTACCTTGTTTTGTGCTAGAAAAATCTCAGTTCAAGAAAAACGTACTTATTTCAGCAAGCAGGTGATTGGTGTTAAGAGAGAGAAAACATTCTAGAAAACCAGAGCTTAAAGAACTTTTGGGGATGAATTAAGCTTCATCTTGCTAATGTACCCTAAGAATGAAATTAATTCTTTCCTACACTCACCTAGGAAGTACTTCAAGATGGCTCATTATAATAATATTTTTTTTTCCCCCAAGAAATACCATTTAAGACAAATATACTGATTTTTATGAAATTATTTATAAAAAGCAGCAAAAAATACTTTGAGCTCCAGTTGTTTAACATACGTTAATTTCTTGCACATAATACTCTTGGTTTTGCTTTTCTGTACCAAGCTTTTTTTTTTTTTTTACTCAGTCATTCAGCGTTCTAGATTAACATGTATTTTCTGTGTCTCCTTGTAACTCCCCTTTTCAAGTTGCTGCCTGCTGATACCCTGCTTTATTACATATCTTTTAGAATACATTTTAAAGAACAAGTATTCTAAGCTTTGCTGATGACAGCAACCTTTCCTCATCTAAGTGCCCTCAAAATGAGGTTACTTAGTTGAGAGAAAGATTATAAAATAATGTTTCAATGGTTATGGTGGAAAGTGGCTGAAGACACTTTATCTGACTTTTGTAGAAAATGCTATGCAGCTTTTACCTGTATTTATGGTACCAAATAAAGAATGCTCATAGTAACAAACAGTAAAGCCAACAATAAGAAATAGCACTGTGATAATATATGAGAATCAACAGCTTAGGTATGAGTAAATCACTTCTCAACAGCTATTTAATAGATGGGTTTGCTAGCTTTTGTCTGAGACATCATACTGGAATGATTATATTACAGAAATTATATATTCTGTGATATAGCACAGAAATGAGTATATTTTTACACATATGACAGTATTTCATAATGTACACTTTCAATAAAGTGTTCTTCCTTATTTTCCTTTGGGAATGAATGTCTGCAATTTCTAGTAATCAGGACTTGGCTTTTGATTTCAGCAACTGTTAAGTTTTGAGCAAGGGATTGCAGAGATAGCTTTGCCCTATTACATCAACTTTATCTGTAATAACTTGCTTATTAAATATTACTGGTGGTACAGAACAGTAACTATTGGTCATTATTCCCAGGCCTATTGCTGTATGCCTGTCATTATGAATCTCATGTTTTTAATTTGGTTTAAATCCATAAAAGCTGTAATTATCATGGTACTTATAAGGACAAATACAAAATACAGGAAAGGCACTATCACTGAATTAAGTATCCTTCCCATGCTTTTTCTGACTTCCTATCTCTTCGATAAGATGAAGTTAGAGGAAAAAATTTCTCGTATTAGAAATTTTTCCCATATATTTTAATCATGTTGATAAAATACTATAAGACCCTTTGCTTTATAGAGAACAATGACTTTTACTTCTTACAGTTTAAACAGGTACTTTAGCAACTATGATAACATAACTTTCTAGTACTATAAAAATTCAGAATTTTTTAATGTGCTTCCTAAGTTCTTAACTGAATCACATAGCATTTTTAGGCTTTTATCCGCTTTTGTTTCTTATGTCTTGAAACTGTCTGAAGGAATTGGTCAATGTACAAATGATTCACATTTAATTAGCTTCTTTGCATGTCTTACTTACGGGGAGGTCCAAAATATTTGTTTTCTGCAAATACTCCAAAGTTTACTATGTATTTGTGAAAACCACTATGCATTTTGGAATTTTTGTGAACTTCGTACAACTGAGTCTGTGATGTGCCGTTTGCTATGTCACTACTTAAAAAATTCCAGGCAACCAGTCAACAAGCAGAAATAATATCTCAGGACATGTCATATGCCACAAATCCAAAATACAGTTTGGGAACTGACTGAAAATGGGGTTGAATAATTACAAACCATAAACCCACTTGTAAATATTAGGGTCAGAACACTCCCAGCCCTTCCCCAAATGGCGAAAATTCATTATATTTTCAGTTCCATAATAACAATTTGAGCATTCTTACAGATGATGAAGCAGATGTCTGTTTTCAGCTTCCCGATAGAAAATAATTGCATAGTTCGTTACCTGTGCTGGATGAAGCTGAATTCTGAATTTTATTCTTTCTTGCAGTGCTTTATTCTCCAATAAATACTAAAGAGCCAGGTTCATGTATGGTATGAGAAAAGGAAAACCGTATGTGCTTAATCGCTCAGTACTGGCTGAGAAAACAGTCCATGATGGTATTGGCTCAGAAGACAAATCCATGCACCCTGAGCCCTCCAGCCAAATGTATGGAGACTTCCTTTGTTGTTGCAAATGCTGGCAAGCCCAGTACGCAGTGTGCGGTTGTGAAGCAAAAGAATAATACCCGTATCACTATCGTTCCAAACGCCTGGGCATCATCCTTAATTCTCACATAATCTTGTAGTATTAAAAATGAGTTTGCGCCGAGATGTCTCTTAACGAGTATGAGCCATGCACAACCGGGACCTGCTAAGCGAAAACCTATTCAATATAAAATTGCCTAGCCTCCCTACCTCACGCTCTGCTGTCTTTTATCTTTTTGAAGCTGGTCTGTTCCTATTTTATATTCCTTGCCCAGGACTTTGCCTATCATTGCCTCCACATCTGCATTCTAAACATATCAATGACTTCATCTCTCTTCACATCCACTTTTCCTCATTCACAGTCTCTTTTGCAATCTACACCTCTTAATAGCCAATACCATTTATCCTATTGCAACTCTCTCTGGGATTGATTCTGTGCAGTGGCTTTTTATTGTTCTCTGTCCTCGGAACCATAGAAATCTGAGATGGAAAAGCCTGATGAGGTCATCTTGTCCATTCCCTTTGCCAACACTGAATTGTTTCCTACAGTCTAATTTTAAAATTACTCATTCAGCTGGGCTTCAACTTCTCTTAGAAGATTATTCCACAGTATTAGGCTGTATATCATGCCATTAGGAAGTTTTTCCTGACAGTTATCTTGAATTTTCCTTCCTGTGCTTTTGTTCCATGGTTCATAGTTATGTCCCATTGGGCCACTCCAAACAATATGTTTCACTCTTTTAGAACAGACATCCTTCAAAGCCCACCTATCTCTACATTTTTAAAAATTAAATTAGATACTATTGGTTATCTTCCCCACCCACAACTACACTGTCCAGTGACACAGCTGATTAGCTCTTTTTCCTTTTGCTCTGCAAGGAAAGGGACGGTCCCACCCTCTTCCAGGTCATATGATGGCAGGTGCTGTATGAGGACAAGAACTCAGGTTTCTTTTCCCCTGCCTGGTCATAGTAACTCTTTCTTTTATACTCTGGAGCCAGGCATGCTCTCTCTCATAGTTATGTGTCTAGAATGAAGGTTTTGCAGCAGTTAAGCCTTTTGCTACATCTACTCCTGCTTTTGGTAGATAGCATTTATCTGTGTAGCTCAGGTTCAAGAATAGCACAGGCTCTTGAAGATGGTTTAGTTGGAATGGGATAAAGACTTTCTATTTTAACTCTCCTTCATTAAAATTCATGCTGTCATCAAAATTTTAACAGTGATATTTAATTCTACTTATACCTTTCACACATTCAGATGAAATGCTGATGTTCTCCACCAAAAAACTCCGGAATACAGACATAAATAATCAGAGAGGCTTAGAATTATTTTGTTAACCATCTCTGAACATGTTGTATTTAAAGGACCTGAGCTCTTTCACCTTTTCATACCCAATTGTCAAGTGTTCTGAACCAGGACATTTTATCTGTGACTTTTTAGGAGGACTTTACACCTTTTAGGATATTGAAAAGAGTGGCCATGCTGTCAAGGGAGCTCAGCCACTTGAACTGAAGTGGTATAAAAGTACAGCCTGTTAGTTAGAGACCTAGAAAATGTTTTGAAAATCTGGCTTCTGCAGTGGAAATGGAGGTCTTGGAAATTTGGCCATGAGCAGCTTTGATGATTTGTTCCCCACTGTGTGCTGAGTACTTCTGGCCATGAATGAACTTGTACATGACTTTTAAGATATCTTGAGGTCACCTTTGTCATGCTGATATGGACCTAGCATGGCTTCAGAGAGGTTAAGGAGCCTGGTGCCTACAGCTATATAAAAAGATGTCATAAGAACTGAGGGCGCGTGTTGGCAAAAACAATCACCTGCTGTTCACAAGGATTTGAGAATCTCTTGGATTCTTTTAACCAAATAAATATTTTTGAGACGAGCTTTTCTTAACCAATTCTAAATCTGACAATTATCTTGGTAGGATTGGCTCCACAAAGTCCTGTGGAGCATCAGCGATCTGGTCAGAATAGAAATAGACTGTCCATGAATAGTTTCTGTAGGAGGGAAATGAGAGGGATGATTTAGATGAGCTCACCACTTAAGAAGCATATGGGCAGGCTGGGAAGTACATATGCAGTATGGGCATGGCTCACTGGGACGCAATTACAGCAGGATATAAGATGTGGCAAGTGGAAGTATAGTTATACCAGAACGAAGAGGTAGTGGGGTTTCTCCCCCTCCACAAAAAGCTCTGCAATTTGAAGTCAACACTCACTGCTCTGTTTGAGAATCATACATGTGGCCATATGTGGAGAGCCCTGACTCTGTTTTCTCAATCACTGCTTCTGGTGCTTACAGAGGGTTATTTTTGGCAGTCCTTCTCTTGCCCCTTTCCTTGCACTCTCGCTCTCACTGCAGATGTAGTTGTTCCTGCTCTCTCAAAGTACCTGGGGAGAGTGTGGAGGAATTCGACCTCTGAGCCGTGCACCCTGGTTACTTGCAATTCCTCTCTTTTCAAGTGCAATTGTCCAAGTTCTGTGGTTTTCCTCTGTTTTACTCTCTGCACTGTCAGGAGAAGTGTATTTATTCTGCGCAGACCAAGGTGCCTCTCTGAGTCTCTGATCTCAGCTAAACTGATCAAGGCTGATATAATGGTGAACTGTTTTCCTCCTTTCACTCCTAGCTGCATAAATTGATGTTGTCTGTCTTCATGTTGTCTCTCTCTATTGTATAGCAAGCTTCTATACTGGGAAACCTCATCTTTTAAAATTTTATCATGCTGTACACTGTTCACAGTTATCTGTCTGTGGATTTTATTACTAGAGAACAATGAAACATTCTATATGGGTGTAAGGGGACCATTCTTAGAGTGCTACTTCTGGAAAAATGAAATATGTTTCAGATCCAAACGTCTTCAGTTAACCTATGCAATACAAAATTTCTGAGCCAAGGATCATCTCTCAGAAACATCATAAAAATACTGTCTTTCCCTAAAGAAGAAGAAATAACTTCTTAGCAAGGCTTATGACAGAGTTCCATCTGAAAAAAAAATACAAACATTTTGCTTCCTGACCTCCAGTATTTCTGGACATTTGCCTTTGAACAGCTTAATGCTGAGTGATAAGCATTGAAAGAGATGCCACAAATATTTCCAGAATTCATTCCTGCTGTTGGTTGATAGGACTAATTTTGCTTCATGTTCTATCTCAGCTTGCTGTTTTCAGCAGTTGTCATTTCTGCTATTTTTAACATCTCCTCTGTACATCAAGTGGTTATATTTAGGTTAGTATTTCTTAAATATGTAGATTCTTTTCTTTCCTTTCTTATTCCTTTTTTCCATGACCACCTCCCAGAATAAACTGTTCCCCATCTTTTTCTTTATCCCATCCAGTTTCAGAATTACTGGCTCACATTGTAAGAAAGCGTTCCTGAAATAAAAGAGGAAATGCATTAACAAATGTCCTTTTTCACATATTTGTAATGCACACTGTGTTTTTCTAGCTTGACTGGTGTAACTTTTGGCTCAGGAAAAGGTAACTTAAAAATATAAAGGGGAGTAAAGTATATTAATGGAAAGAAGGTGAGCAGTGAAGACCTATATTCTAATTTGACTGCCTCCATTGCATAAATCAAAAGCAGATAACTTCTTTTTCTCTTCATTTTTCACCTTTGAAGTAGTTATTTCTTAGCAGCCTTAGTAGGGGAGTGTCTGTGAACTGACTAGCCAGGAGTTAGCCACAAAAAGCTTCAGGTGTTGGGATTCACTGTCTGAAGCAGAAATGCTGGCAACCAGGTGCATCACACTGAGAGCACTTTTAATTCTGTTCACAGCTGTGGTGATTGAGCTGAGCTTCACTCCTGAGAAGGCATCTGCGGAATGACCTACTGGCTTATATGCTTGTATAAGGTCAGTTAAAGCTGGGAAGTACTCCACAGATTCATTTTGGCAACATCTCTTCTTAGGGTCCTTGTATTGTCCCTCTGCTTAGTGGTAGAAGGAACTCAGTTATGCTTGAAGAAGGTTATTTCTTACAGGGTGGCTACGTACTTTTGCAGAAAGATGGTGAGCTTGTCCTGATTACGCTTCTGAGCACTTGGGAAGTTCATCAGTGCAGTCTCAGATCATCCCCATGTCCCCTGCCTGTCTGCAGGGCCTGCAGGCTCCATACCAATGGGATTTACAGGGTCTGGGTCTCCTTCAAATGCAGGCAGAGAGGAAGAGCTCACATCTGCTCAGAGCATTTGTGGATCCTGCCTGCATTGAATTGCAAAACACTGTGTGGCTATGCTTGAAATGTTAAGGCTGATCCTGCTCAGGAATCCCCTTCCCATCAAGAGTGTTTCACAAGTAACTAATGCCTGCTAGTGTCTTTGCGTTTTGTATGATTGAGGAGAAGATCTAGAAAAGGGATGGGTTTTTGGGAAGGGCTGAACATCTGCACTCAGGCTCGCACCCTATCCTGGCTGTTTGAAGCTGGAATGTATAAAATCACTCATCATTTCTGAGGAAAAGCCATCCTGATGAAGGTGGGTCAAAGCTGCATGGATACATATACTTCAGAAACAAAACAGAGGGAAGAGGCAGTGTGTATGGATTCAACTCAGGAATCCTAGCAGCATCACTTAAATGAACATGGGTCAGGTCCACCCTCTCCAGTACACAAAAACACATGAGCTGCCTCATGGCTTGATGCTCCCAGGAGTCTCGCTGTTCAAAATACCCTTCAGGTGCAGAGCACAGGGGCTTTTGAGCTCTGGATTATTGCTTCTGCAGACACAAACACTTCTCTTTTTGAAATATGTTGTTTTGAAATTTAGTGCCCAATGCCCACCTGATGAATACCCAGGCTTTGGATTCCAAGTTTCCTCATCCTGTCAGGGAATCCAGTAGCAATTTATACCACAGGCCCAAGGCCTGGATCATAAGTTGGGCTGTCTGTGGTAATGCAGTTGCAACATTTTTTCACAGTAAAGTGTTTAATGGCTTTGAGTATAGATGCAAAACCTTATGAAGGGCTATTCTGAAACATATTTACTATATTTTTATTCACACTAGTCATTCCTCATGTTCCTTTTGCAAGTCTAACATTGCAGAATGCAGTTAACTATATTTATATTTATCCCTGAACCCCAGGATTGTCCAGTCTCAGGCTACACTAAGATTAATGCAAGATACTGGAGTGAGGATTAAATACCGATTTTAAAGACACATGAGCAATCTGGCTTGTTGCCAGTCATAAGGATAATGAAGTTGCTACAACTTCTGACAAAGTGGTTTAGGAAGGAACTGGGGACGTGGTAGCACATGTGTAGAGTGGATTTTAAGAGCATGGGGGGGAACTGTAGGGAGTATAAGAATTTGAGTGGTTGTTTTGGGGAACTGCAAGGGCAGCCATAGAGGATATGAGAATGGAGCTAAGGTTATCACAGCAGGGGATGTAGGACAAAAACCCACAGGAAACAAGGTTTCATTAGCTCTGCTGCGTGCAGAACAACTTGTTTTAATTAAGCTTCCCTTCCATTTCTAAAGGGAATGCAGAGGAAGAATAAAAAAAGGAAAGGGAAAAACCTGGAAAAATAAAATAAAAGAAAACCCACAAAATAACATTTTCAGATATTTTGAGTTCTTTCCTTATTCTTTTTTTTTTTTTTAATTATTATTTTATTTTTCTTTTATTTTGTCCTGTCAGCTAATTTCACCCTAGGAACATAATTAATTACATAAATATTCTTCTTCTATTAAAACATTTTCTATCAAGCATGTGTGTGACCTACTTATTGCTTCTTCTTGTCATAGCTAGGCATTTTTATAAAGGTATCTCTAGTAGAAACTCATGATCTTACCTGCTAAGCAAGAAGTTTTAGAGGTAGAGCTTTTTGCCTTTTGAACTCTAAGGACTTTCCTATCTGCCACAGTGGGACCAGCATTTCAGTCTATATCTCTGAGAAAGTGTATCTATTGTAGTAACTTGTAAATTTAATCTCATACCATTATACGGTGATGAAACTCTTCCACTCTGCATTATTTGTCTTTGGACGTGGGAGACTGTGCTACTGAGAGTTGGACAAGTGTTCAGTCACGTCTGTGTCACTGAAATCAATGAAGGGTCTAGTCCACAGGGAAACATGGGCATTGTGTTTGAACATTTGGTAGTGCCCATTGATGCCAGGGGTAGTCATCTGAAAGTGTCTGTGACAGCACCTGGCCAGTCCACACCAAAACTGGCCAGGCCTCTTGGAAGCCAGGGAGTTGACATGGTTGGGATGTGATACCTTTGACATGCTGAATTTTTACCTTGCCTTGCAGGGTTTCATTGCCTTGCAATAATATTGACTCACAAAGAAAAGGATTTTCTGATCTTGCATGATTTCAACTGCTCTGCTTGTGCTTGTAATATCTCAGGGCTTGGTTGAATGTGCTGCGGCAGAGCTGCAGCCCCGTGGCTGAGCTAAGAAGGTTGGAGCTCTGGCACTGCAGGAGCTCTTAGGAAAGGCAGCTATTTTCTTGATTTTAAAGTGGCTGTATGACTCCTCACTCCCAGTGGTTCAAGAAGGTTAACATAATAATACCTGTCCATGACTTGGAGTCACTTGGGTCAGAGGCATAGGTATGAGAAAAGTGAGCAAGAGAAAAATACCAAGTTAGTTTTTGTTTTTCATATGACATTTTCTTTGTTCAAGAGAAGTGGAGGAAAAAGCAAGAAAGGTGGAAAGCAATAAAACAAAAGAAAATGAGCAAGATGAAGGTGTCAAGAAAAAGAAAGTAAGCAAAGAAGCAAACAAGCAAGAAAGAAAGAGGAAAGAGAATGAAAAAAGAGGTTTGTAATGTAAGGAGCAACAGAACCATAAAATATATAATAAACCCACATGGAAAAAGACTATAGTTGATTTCCTGCATTTCCCTGAGTTATGTTTCAGTAAATGTATAGCACACATACTGTGTTTAAAGCAGATTTGACAACATATAAAACATTAAAAATATTATGACATTGGCCAATATTTATGATGTATATTTCCACACATGAAATACATTGTGTCATGTCATGGATTTTAAAAAGCATGGAAATTGGCCATGTCATAATATTTTAGTTTTTTTATACATTGTCAGAGATATTTTAAATATACGTGCTCAGCATTTTATGAAACTTCCAACACATAGACATACGGAAAATATATTCTAGGTTCACAGGAGACCAGCATTTCAAATGTATAGTTTAGCTAATACACATTTTGTAACACAAGAAACCTTTTCTTTATGGTATATTTCTTGAGCTTCAATATATCCACCTTATTGTATTTTGTATAGATTTACATCAGTGGTGCTCAGTGTTTAACGCATGAGATTTGACCTGATCATACAATTTTAATGCAGGTGAAATTCTCACTGAAGGGTGTCAGAATGGGACCATCAGGCAACATGCTTACCTATAGAAAGCCTCAGAAAAAGAAAAGATGTTCATCTGAGAAAAAAGTCTCAGTATTAATAATTATATTTGCACTTCTCACTGGAACATTTCAGTGCTAGCCCTCAAAGCACACTACCAACACAGCTCAGGGACATTCAGAAATCCCTCTTGAAAGAAGGTGAGGACAGGCTTGGATAAAATGGGTTCGGTATTTTATCTGTCTGAAAACTGCTAACTTTCAGGGAGCTGAAAGGTTAAAGCACTTGCTGAGGATCAGAGGGAAATTTTGTCATTTTCTAGAAACAAGAATTTGATTCCCAGTCCTGTGATTTAGCAACAAGACCACCCTTGGCTTTCCAGATTTCTTGGGGAATGATGGCGACAGTTCTGACAGCAGAGTAACTGTAAGCTGTATTCTAAAAGTCTGTATTTTCAAAAACTACTGCAACCTGAATATGAATATAACTATTCTTATGTTTTAAGTATTTTTTTTTTCCCCCATGATTTTGCAAGATATACCATACAACCTCCACATGGCATCATGGAGTGTTATCAAGTCTTGTTAATGAGCATGTTTAGTTTGCTTCCATTTGCCAGCATCTATGTGGGGTCACCACACACATGGTACTGGGTATTCTTGATGTGATTTTTGGGATTGGTGGTTTTGGGTTGGGTTTTTTTTTTCATTTCTTATATTTTACTCTATCAGAAAGCACCTGAAGATGTATAATTGCTTCCAAGAATTATACTTATATATATAAAACATATATATATATGAAAAAATATATATATATAACATATCTCAAGGTCTTTAGAGGAAACTGAGAAGCAGCAGATGTGCCACTTGAAGGAGTGATGTCATATACATTTCAAGCACTATAGGATAATTATAATTATAGATATCACTGTGAATAAGGGTTGGTGGAGGTGGGGCAGAAGCCTATGTTTGCTTTAGCAGCAATGTAGACCTACCTATGCTGCTGTTGGGCCATGTGACACTGATCTAACTGGTTAATTTAATGTCACTTCTCTTTTAGGCTCCTGAAAGTTGGTAAAGCAGTTCCTTCAGTTAAATATGTGCCTAATTTAAACAGCAGCGCTTTAAAAATAAAAATCAGTTTGGAGAGTATTTAAAAACCAGCCATGTTCTGTAAATCAGGTCGCCTTGCTGCCCCAGTTAGAGTTGTCTTTTTTTTTTTTTTTTCATAATCTTTTTCTGGATGATAGGGAAAGTTATTTCAGCACTTCCAGGAACACTGGGTTTCTAGGCTCTGTCCAACTGCTTTAACTTAGATTTCCATTATTTGACTGATTTATCTGAAATATTTTAAGGGGTAGCATAAAGACATCGATTCTCCAGGGCAAGTTATTGCTTTCACATATGCTTCATGTCGAGCTTTGGGTTTTAGTGGAGGGTTTACTTTTGAGGGGGCTGGAAGAGGTGAGGGAAAGTTTGGGCAGCATATGTGTCATAGTCTTTTCTTTTAGCTTATGTTTTTCTTTGTCATTCATTCCATGTCTTTTCCAATAGATTACCCTTGAAATACAGACTTATTATATAGGAAAAGAGCAACTGCTGCAAAGTCCTAGATGTTCAAGATAAACACAGAAACACAAAAGATCTTTAGTTTCTTAGGGGCTAAGAGGACCGTATTGTCTCCTGCTGAGGAGAGGTGAAGCGAGGAAACGACCTAAACAGTGAAACCTGTTGCCAAGTAAGGAAAACAATTTGAAAGCATGGTATGTATTTGCAATTAAAAACAAAGAGTCCATTTCTTTCCCTCTGTGGACAAACCTTGCTTAGAGACAGAAGTTTAGAGCAAGCGCTTTCCTTATTTCTTAGGAAAACATGCCCAATATAGTGACAATGAAAAGTGGGAGTTTTACATGTCTTGATACCCAGAAGATGTCAGTCTCATACCCCATTTATTACAGCAGTAGCATTAAGGGTAAATTTGAAACTTAAGACACTATAGTCAAAGTTGGTACACACAAGAGAGCAATCCCTGGAAGAAGGTTAAAGCTACACAGAAAAGATAGCTCATCAGGAAATAAATTTGTATGGAGAGAGGTCATTCAGTGAACTGTGTCCAGCTGTTTAGGGGAAGCAACAAGACCATCACAACATGTTTTGAAATGTATATAGCAGAAGTGGGTCTGGGACCAGTTCATCCTATTTAACTCTTCCTTATGAAAGAAATGCATTTGCCTTTACCCTGCAGAATGACTATGATATGCTTTCCCCAAGTCAAACTAAAACCAAGAAATTACAGTAAGTGAACAGAAACCCAAGGAGATCAAACAGAAATTGATATTAAGAGGCCCTCTAGCTCCAGGTCAATGTCCAATTTTGTAACTTTATAGAGTGTGTTTTTCCATTAGACCTTCAAAGAGAGGAAGATGTAAAACACTCCATACAAACCATGGTAGTATTCCTCACTGTCCATATAACCCCATGTAAGAAATAAAAGAATGCTTAGGATGTGTGTGCTGGACAGCAGGTCCTGAACTTGCAATCTTCCCCATCCAGACTGACTGCACTTGTACTCCAGATGGTCGTCCTTTGGGTGCAGGAGTCCTGAGCTCCTGGCAAGATTATAAGCAGACAATTGCATTTGAGGACCAGGCCACTCAGCTTCCATAGGGACTAAAAGCTCTGACTGCTTCAGTGCTGAGCAGAGAGGGGAACACTTTCTGCACAGGTCCTGTGTTGCAATGCTTCTGCTCAGCTCACATCACTAACACCTTCCTGAATGTTACTTCTTACCTGGAAGAGTCAGCAGGTTTAGGTCTGAGAGGATCTGGCCATTAGCAGGAATGTTCAGCAACACTGTGAAAAGGACATGAAACACCTGGCACAGTCTCAGATACACACAGCCTGGAACATTTAATGGCACTCAAGGGATAGAATGACCAAACTGTAAACCTCTCTCCCCCAGCCCTCCTTCTTGATTTTTTGTTTTATAAATTCACTTTTGAACATGCAGTGCATAGATGCTTTCTACCTTTTTTTGTCTCTCTGTTTCTTACTTGTGACTCCTTGGGGCCCAATTGAAAAAAAAATTGTTCTGCACCATTTACTAAGATTTTTGGCAGGGTTCTTCTAGGAAAGAGTGAGGAATGCATTGTTTCTACATCAATTCACCCACAGGTCACTTCTTGTACACTTGCACACACTTGAGGGATTAAAAATGACAGGATTCCCAGTTTGTTTGCTCTAAAATGGCTGCACACATTTTTTATCTCTGTCTCATGCATATTCATACACATACATCCACATACACACACATCCACAAACTCTTTAGTAACATTACTGGTGACATGCCTGTCAATGTCAATGCAGTACCAGTGACATCATGCGATGTTTAGATTAATAGTAAACAAGTTCTTGACATCAAAGTTAAGCAGAAATTTTTCTATTTCCCTAGGAACAAGGGAAAAGTGTAGCTGGTAAATTAACATAAAATAAATTTCAGAGTCTGAAGGTTACTGATTAAATAACGGTTTACATATTATATATATAAATGGTTTCTTGTCTTCATGACTGTCTAGGCCTGGTGAAAATTAGGAAATATATAAGTCATTAGCAATGTGATGAAGAAGAATACCAAAACGTGAATAGTGTTGGTGCTTACTGTAAATATGTCATGACTCGGTTGTATTTCCATCTGATTGCACTAAAAAATTGTTTGTGATGGAGCAGTATGTATGGGACTACTGTGATTTAGTTAATTTAGCAATTTATGTGTTTACCATATCTACAGGTTTTTTGGGTTAACTCTAAAATTTGTCATAAAGTGAATACTTTACAGTGGTAGCCCCAGTAACACTTCTGTATATTGTCCTTTGCATTTTTGTTGGCTTGCTGACATCAGCGCTTTAATACTTAATATCCTGTGAACATTTCTGTGTTTTATAGTTCTGCATGTACTGGAATAAGGAGGGAGGAGAGGACCTAGGCTCTGTAATAAGGAAACACACATTATTCTTTACTGGTATGTTTTTGTTCTCTGATAATTTTTTTCCTTTTCACATAAGCCTGAGGAAGAACTGCTGTCGGACTAGAAGAGGGCAGATGGTAAAGCATATGTGAAGTGTGGTTGTAATTATTTTATTACCTAGGCTCTGCATAAGGCTTGTTTATGTGAAAGGAGGAGATTAATTCCTTTGGGTTACTAGAGAAAAATCCCAGGCCTGTAACTGATTTCTCCAGAGAGCTACTGAATTCTTCAGCTCTGTCCCTTTGCCAGTTTGTGCCTTTTATATGCCACCTCTAAATAAAATAATAATAAAAAAAATTCCTGGAAAGAAGTGCTGTTTCGAAGATGAGGTCTCACCTCCTTGTTAATCTGGGGTAAGGAAGGAAGGAACATGTGAGTGGGTGGTCTAAAACTCGGCAGCTCTTGGAGGCAGCCTGGCAGAACTGCACTACTCACCAACACTAGAACCCCACCATGGCTGAGCAGGTCCTTCCCTCCAGATACACTCCCTGCAGCTCATGCTCTTTGTGCCATGATTACTCACTCTGGGAATATGTTTTAATCTGTTTTGGAGGTGGTGGGGACAGTAAGGAAAGGGTGACCGTGTCTGCCTGTAAGTCCTCTTGTTAACCATCTGTCCAACTGAAAAAGAGGAAATAGCTGTAACTTATTTGTAATACAGCATGAAAATGTTGTCTTTGAAACATTTGTTTGAAAGCATAGAATCTTGTATGGATGAGATACACTTCTTGAAAGACACAGGGAGTTTTGAAACATGCAAAACCAATTTTTCCTGGTTTAGTTTCAGTTATAATGGAGTAGGTTTTAAAGCCATGACCTTTCAAAGTTACAGATCCAGAATGCTATCCTCCCTGCCTTTCATTAGGTTGAGATGGTTCAGAGAAGAGAGAGAGGGAACAATTCATAAATACATTTTGACTATATTGGTGATGCTCCACAGCAAGCAACTGTGATGCTGTAGAATTGGGATGAACACAGTCATTCTCAAAGAGATTAAATTCCTCCTGGAGCATCTACCCTGGTTTTACTCCCATTCAGACAGTTTGATGAAAGCCTTCTGTCTTTGCTGGAAAGGGTCTTTCCAGCCTTGGTGGCCTTTGGATCACTTACATAGGAGGTAGCCACAAGGACGATGGATGTTTGTCCACCCATGTGGCCTTCTGTGCCAGTGTGCTCCCAACCCCCAGTGAAGCTGAAGCAGTCTTCACCCTAACGCTTGCAGAGGAAATCCATGTAAGAAATCTCCTTTAAGAACAAAAGCAAACAAAGCCCTTCTAGGTGCTGTTTATAACATGAACATTTTGGAAAGGGTTTGTTCCATATTTATGGCATTATTAAAAATAGATCATAAGGCTTAAATATGATACCATTCCTCACTTCGGGGAAAGCAAAATCTTTCCTCTGGAGTATAAAATATTTCCAACATGGATGACTGTTAAAAATCAGAAAAAAAAACCCCAACAGTTTATAAAAACCATGCTGACATTGTAAAAAATTAATAGCACGCTTGGAACCCTTTGAGTTTCCAAAATGGTCAGTTCAATAGAAAAAAAAAGGTACTTTCTTATTATAAAATTGAGTTGCCTGTCTTAGGTTTTCCCTAATGAAAGAATTTTTGGAGAGAATAAAGCTCACATTGAGTGTTCACAGCCCATCTCCCCCTCAGTGTGTAATTTAACCACCCAACCCTGTGGCCTGGAACACTTTCGATTACAACTTTAATAGTTATTTTGGAAAAAATTGGTAGCCAAATATTCAACCTTTAGAATATTATGTATGAGAGTTTTTCTTCTCTTAAATGTCATAGGAAATTATGATGACTGTGTGTGTGAGTGTGTGTGTGCCTAAGCAAAATAAATTTACTATTTCATGCTACTGGATTCCATTACTCGAAACCTTGACAGCTATAGCCCTGGGAGGGGCCAGGAAGTTGGGCCAAATTCTCAGTCACTCTAAAATGGGTCATATTAAAGCTGCTTTAAAGATCATCTCTATAAATAGCCCAGAAAATCAAGTGTTCGGTAGTACTAGACTCACCCTGGCCTGGGTTCCATTACTCCAAGTAAAGGAGACATATTTATGTAGTGGGGTTGCACTTAAGGATCTGTCAAAAAAAAAAAAAAAAGCAACAGCTAGTGGTTTTATACAGAAGTCATTTAATTCTGTTACGCTTACAGTTAGGCTGAGCAAAAATCACTGGTAAAGTAAGAGCTGTGTATTATTAGCTTTCAAGAGCTGAGATTGCCCACAACTGTTTAATGTTTTATTATTTTCTCAAATTAGCAACAAATGTTTCAGCAGTAGAACACATGACATTCCTGATTAATTAGGACCAGGATTAGGTCTTTAAATGAAGTGATCTGGAGTTCGCCATCAGCTTACAAAGAGATGGGTTTGAAAAAAACATCTGTTTGGTACATATTTTCCCCTGTCTTTAAAGAAAAAGATCAGAGCTTTTAGTGGCTGCTTTTTATTTCCCTGGCTTATATATCTATCCTTGTGGCACTTAAATGGCTTATGTATCTATCTTACCTCAAATCCTAGGTAAAATGAAATGTCTATTTTGATGCTTTAAGTGCATTTTGATGGTTGTAAAAGGAATCAGATGCTAGTCATTAGAGACTTGAATATCTTCTGTAAGCAGTTGAATTGGACTTCCTTTGGTAAGCATCTTGCTGGGTTTAGCTGTTGATAAATGGAAAATAAAAGGCCGTTTTGTGACAATGTAGGCATTTTACGTTGCTGCCTGAGGCTGGATTATGTTCCCCAGATCTTGCCATTTAGAGTACTGTAGGGGGAATCAAGGATTAATTAATGACAACTGTACAAGACTGTGAAATGTCATAGGTTTGGAGTAAAATCCTTGAGGAATACAGTTAAAAATACGTATGTAGAAAATAGAAAAGAGGAGGTGCCAAATGTGTTAAGAACTCTACCTAATTTCACATGCTTGAATCTAAACCACTGAAAAAAATATATCTTCGAACACTATCTCTTCTCTTTATTTTAAATTCCTTTAATTCAGTGGAATAAGAACATTCAAAGATCACAAACAAAACAATTTTGGTGAACACTGAACATGAACACATAACAAATAATAAAACTAGAAGGTGAAATGGTGGCAAAATAAAGGCAAGTGATCAAAGTTCTCCTATCGCCTTTGGGAGTTCTTCACTTTTTCATATTTCTATTTTTCCTTATTTGTAATGTGAAGTTCCTGGGTGTTCCCACTGAAAAGAACACTTTGCTATGTAGATGAACTGCACAGTATGTATCTACTGGGCATAGTTATTACTACTATTAAATTTACATGTTTTGGAGTATCTAATGTGTTGCCAAAGATCCATATTTATAATTATAGGTTACAATGACATAGCAAAATATTTGAAACTATAAAGTGACCTCAAAAGTTCCAGATAGAATAAGCAAGCAGTTAGCTAGTTTCTCTGATCCTGATTTGTGAAAAGAAAGCCTCACTGTGTTAGAGGATAATAAATTCCACTAGGTCCCTTCAGAAGGAGTAACCGATATTTAATGGATAAGATTTCTGAAAGCAATTCCTGCTCCTTTTCTGAACAAGCCAGTGCACTATCTTTCCTACAATAGTATAGACTAAGTCCTTTCTGCTGCTAATAAATAAATCATTCTTTGTAGCTTTTACAGAGCACTGAATTTTGGGGAAATTAAAAAGAAGTTTTATCTTGCCACTAGAAACACAACCAAAGTTCCCAGTCTACTTTCAAATGCCTAATTATTTTAGCCTGTCCTTCATATATATGGAAATCAACTGATGTTTTCCTAAGCCTGTGCTACAAATGCATTATACTCAAATAGAAGGAAGTACAATGACTAGTGGATTTTAATGTAGTCCTGTATTGTGCATGTACTAAGGTACAGAAACCACTGTCCCAGATACTACTCTTATACTACACTTGATTTTCTGTTTTAATTTCTGGACTCTGTCTTTTCATAGCACTTAAAATGAAAGTTTTTTAAAAGTTAGGAAGCAGCCTCCTGTACTCAGTAGATTTATCACACTGTTTTTCAAGACTGGTTTGTTTTCTAAGTGGGTTTGCCTTTCCAAAAGAGGGGGTTAAAACCATCACAATATCAGAATGACAACTTGTATAACAGCTGAGTCTCTCTTCAAAGTGATCTTACATAGCTTCTTTTGCTATCTGGACAAATCTTATAATACCAGAATACTTATAGAATATAATGTTTCCTAGTTTTCATTAGAATTGCTACCAGAATCTGTTTCTGAGATTTTATTAGAATTGCATGTTATATGCTGTGAGCAGGAATGTGTTGCTTATAATCTTAGATTTTTGTCATTCTTATCATTTCCCTCTGATGTTATTCCTTAAAGAGATGTTATCATATTATTTTGTCCTAGGATTACACTTCAGCAAATAACTGATGTGGTTATAGGATATGCACAGGAATGTATATATATAATCTGCTTCTACCTTTTCCAGGGTCTTTGTGAAACAATGTTTGCAGCACATGAGTCTCATTCAATGGAAAAATAATCTTTGATATTTAGAAGCAAAAATTTATTCTAAGAGGAGATATTAATTCTTGGAAATTTTCTTTTTTATGTCTGTACCAAATCAGAACATACCTTTTTTTGTACTGCAGTAGGTCTGAAAAGAGTCATTTAGGAATTTTCTGTTGAAGAATGTGACCATCATCATTTAGAGTTTTAAGGAGAAAATTGTCAAAAATTGCAAACATAAGTAATATAGGCTTACATAAAAAAAAAAAAAAAATTAACAAGCTGTTAATAATTGTTAACAGTTGATATTGACTGACTAAAATATGTAGAGGATTCAGATGAAATATCTATGAAAGAATTATTGTATTTATAACAATTTTCAGTAATTCTTAAAGTGCATTATATTTTCCTATACTTTTTGATTGTAAAGTTTACACTTAGGGACATTTCTTGACTGTTCTCCACTTCAAAAACTTTCATTGTTAATACCTTTGACTTCTGAAAACAGAATAGTAAAACAACTGGTATGAAAAGCTTACTTAAAATTGTATAGGGCTCTTTCAAGAAAAAAAGATTTGGAAACACAAGTTATGACAAACATTGGTGGACAATCACTGTTCAGACCACTGAAGAGAACTGATCTTATACCAGTAACAGGAGTCCCGGGGCCTTGATAACCATAGAGAATAAAAGACAGTTACCCAAGAGGCCTGGAAAGATCCAGAATTGGAAAGGCTTAGCGAATGGCAGAAAACTTGAAGGCAGAGACATTTTTTTTTTAATGTCTGAAATTGGTGGAAAATATACATTTATTTTCTACTGCTTGTCTTGGTGAAATTTTATCAACTCTGTTCACAGGTAAAAATAGCAATTATTAGACCTTGATAGCCAATGTGCAATCTTACTACATTTTATGAACATATGACTAAAAGAAGAATTAAATGTGCAGACTGGTGCATAGAAAAGTCTAAACCCCAAACCTGTCATCTAACACATTTTACAATGAAAGATAAGAAAATCAAGGATATATTGCATCCATGGGTCCTTTTCTTGGGGTGGGAGGTAAGCTCTCTCTAACTTTATTGGTATTTAACAAGTGCCTTCAACTCAACACAAACATTTTTGACTCCTCTTTTTGCAAGCTTGATGCCACAATGTTCTAGTTTAGTGATTTTCAGTGTAGAGCAGAAATATTGCTGAGACAAAAATGCTGACAACTAGACTTCAAAAATAGTTTTGTATGAACTCAGATTACGAGTAGTTCATACTCACTTTCCAAAAATGGACATAACAACAGGAGACTTTTCCCTCATCCAAGAGGTTACTGTGGTCTGTGGGTTTCTTTGTGTGGGAGCTTGCATCTCCATACACAGAAGTATAAGAAACCAGCCTGCAATAAGACAAAAATAAACCAAAATGTAATATAGAGGTCTTCTGAGGTCTTGGGAATTCTGGGCATAGTTAGTCAATAACATTATGGAGAAGGAACCTATAAAGTGTTCCTGAGGAGATTTTAGTCTCCAGAGAAGCAAGCAAGAAATTTGAAGATAAGGCATGACAAACTCAGACTAGAAACAGGACTTTAAACAGAACTTCATAGTGAGGTTAGTTAAAGTGAGCAGCTTATTGAGGAATGAGGCTGAAGTCCAAACCAGAGATTGTGGTTTATATTGTACAGGGTGGTGGATTAGATGAGCGCAGTTATCGCTCTTTATTGTTTGTTTGTAAATTATGAAGCCATGAACCTTTATGTCTTTGCTGGAGTCTCTTCAGTGATCAGAGGAGAAGCATAGATACTTATTCTATGTAAACTTCCAGGAGCTGCTCCAGTAATGTTGGAGTCAACAGGAATATTTCCACTGCTTTTAGTGTGCATTAGTTCAGGTGGTGACCGGTAGCAATTTTCTTCTACTATCAGCATCAGCATAGGCACATGCAGCTTCCAGGTACAATACTGCTTCTAGGGACATAATGTGTGGACCAGCTGGGTCTGGTATAGCACAGTCTAACCTATCCTGACTTCATCTCCCCCACTAGGACCCAATGGCAGGTGCTGCATCCTGAAAAGATGTCACTAATTCTGCTCCTCTGCCACTCCAGGGTTTCCTTTTCTTCCAGTTTTTTTACTGGGTGTAACAGTCCTGTGCTCCAGCTCTCACCTAATTCATATCAACATGAGAAACACCTCAACAGAAAATAGTTTGCATTGCAGAGGAGGGAATGTACCAGCACTGTACTCAATTTTTCAGTTACATAGCCACCTGAGAAAATCAGAGGTGAAATTTAATCTTGGTGCTGCACATTCTCACTGGTCAAGACGTGGAAGACCAAGACAATGTGCCTCTTCCAAGTGCATCTTGAACTGATTAAGAAATGGTATCCCTGTGTGCCAAGTTGCACATTCAATCTCAAAACTGAAGTAGAAATTTATCATCCTGTCAACTCTGGTTCCTTTAAGTACTTGACAGAGAGAAATTCAAAGGGGGCTAAAATAGGTTTTTCATTTTAACATTTTCTGGGGTAGTATTTCTATCCAGTGCAACACAACAGCTCCCTGGCAGATGAGGGAGCTGTTGGGAAGTAGTGGAACAGCAGGGATCACCCCTCTATAAGTATCAAAGCACAAATGTGTGCCTTTTCCCCCTTCTTTCCATCCCCCCCCCCCCCCCCCCAGGATATTCTGCTAAGAGGATTTTCCAAGAGAAAAAAAATCAACCAACCAAATGAAAGCCATGGTGTCGGAGTGATATTGACAATCCGTTTTACAGGGAGCAAGACAAAAGGAGGTACACACACACTGACTGTTTTAGGGCTTTATCTTTTATTCTTGCCTACGCTGAGAAGAAGGGCAGTGTGCTGATCTGCCACTGTTGGATATTGACTTGACGTAGGAGCAGGAGATCTGGTAGAAATCCCAGAGCTGACCCAGAGGCTCAGCTTACTGCTCTGGACTGTGAAGCTCTCTGGTAGGTGAGAGCTGTTTGGCCCCAGCATTTCAGCTCTGGTTGTTCAGGCCCTTGTCCAGCATAGTGCATACCTATCTTTCACCACAAATACTTCGGTAGATTTCTGCAAGACTACTTGTGTGCTGACAGACAGGCATTGTGCAAGTGCTCTTCAGTTTTAGCATATAAATAAAAAAAAAAAAGGAAGTGCAGCCAAGATCTATGTGTTTTGGAGTGGAGTAGCAGGCAGGCACACATTGCTCTGCCAGCATTAGTTAATAGAAGACGATGTTACCTGTTTATAAAGCACATCTATGGGATTCTGGCTCAAATATCTGTAGAGAGACCAAGTCCTATGGACAAAGATAACAGATCTGTAGCTATCTTCACCAAAGTGACTGGTCATGAAAGTATTTATGCAAAATATAAAAATAATACACCGTTCACCTCTTCCTCAACAAATATAATACATTTTTTTAACTACTAATTTGTCTTCTTTTCTCATCTTTATACATATAAAATGTATCCACAGTGAGAAAACTGCATTCTCTCATGATTCATGTGATAAGAGGACTATTTTTTTCTCACCTACATTTTATGAGTTCTGACCATCCAAAAAGACGTTTATTGTTGTGATGTACCAGATACATCAGCAGAATATAACCTATTTTTTCCCTTTTCAGCACTACCATGTTTGGGTTTTTTGGGAAAGCAGAAAGCCTCTCCTCCATGTGATTTCCCTTCTTTTTTACCACACCGTCATAAATTGAAATTTTGTGTTTTCCAGTTTGCTTGTTGCACATCTCAACTCTCACATGCTTCTCATACACTGTGGAAATTAATCCCTCTGTGATCAACAGCAAGGGGGTGTCAAAAGAAAGCATTCAGATTTTGATGTGTTATTCATTGTCCATAGTTTTCAAGGCATTTTATATAGAGAATAGTTCCTGTATGTATCCTGAAAGGGAAATGTAGCTTAGATATGAAAGGCTACATCTAAATGATATTTGGGCACTGCAGTGATAAGTGATGTGGTGCCTATTCTTCAGGTGCATAGTCAGTTATGTCCTTGACCTGAACTTATAGGAAGGGTTGGAAGTCTTAAGCAGTGTTCACAAAGACCAACAAACTGAAGTTGTAAGCTGTCTAAAATACCCAACAGGGCATGCTGTAAAGGGGTGGGACTTGCATCCTAAGTAGTTTCTGATCTATTCTCCTGTCTTTGGTTACAGGGAGCATCTTCCATCACTTAGTATTTATAACACTGATTCTGCTCTGGAATTAGGTGACCAAATAATTTGTTTTATAAATTGAATGGGATTTGAGCAATTTTTTTCCCCTTTTTTTCAAAAGGATCTGGATCCAGTTTTCCCTCCTTCTTTTACCCAGAGCATCCAGTTGACAGAAGTAGGTATGAGCCTTCAGTCTGACATACATCAGTCCTCTCAAGATAGGTCAAAAAAGCCCCTTGTGTTTCTAGAGCAACAGGAATGCTGACAACACCTCATAGTAGCTCCAGCAGAGCGAGCATCTTCTTGTTCAGACTATGCAGTCAAAGTAGGTCTCAGAGTCTTCACTCAAAAGCAAATGTCTTTCTAATCATTCCAGGACAGATGCCCAAGAGAACAGGATGATTTTTTTTGTTTCTTTTAACTGATAATGGAATAAAATTTGTTCCTGCTCCAGGAGCACTCTGGTTGCTCTTCATCCAGTACATAAACAAGTGAAAGAAGGGAAAGAAAGAATGTGATTTTCCTCTGTTGTTCCCTTGTCATCAGCTCAACATGAAAAGAACATTATAAATCTCAGTCCTTCCCCTGACAATTTGTCTATTCCTTACTCACATCCATTATTTCAGAGGTACAAAGGTATTTCTTTTTGTACTGTGTACCAGAGCATATTGCTATTCAGGCTAAAACTATTAGGCAACTGTAGATGCATGCCTGAGTCACACATATGTCAAGAGCACTGCAAGAGCATTACAGCATTAGGAAGGGAGAAAAGTCTGGTTTTGATTACTGATAATTACAGATAAGCTGTAGCTGACAGTCATTTTCTGACCGCAAACTCAAATCAATCAATTAAAGACTGCATGCAGCAGCACCCATGTTTAATCATTTCCAGGCTCTTTAAAATGATCCCTTACTCTGATAGCATGTCAGGGCTGCTGTGTACCATTTGTTGTTGCTGCTGAGGGTCAAATATGTAGCTACATTCAGGCTAATCTCAAGAACACCATTCACAATCTAAAAAAAATAATTTTTACATAAAGATTAGCCATAACTATTAAATCACCTTCTTAGTTTAATTAAACAACTATCACAGCTGATGATTTAAACATCTTTTTATCTTATGGCACATAGTTGCATTTTTTTTTAAAATAGAAAATATTAGTGTTGTATCATGGAGAAAAACAGGTTGGAACAACACAAGTTCAACTCAGTTCTTCCCTAGTTTCTACTTTCACAGCTTTTTTACACGGGGCTTCAAATACAGGAGAGAAGTTTGTGATAGGACCTGGACAAAGAGCTTTCTGTCAAACTGTAACTCCACTGGAACTACTTTGACAAACCAGATTCTTTTTTTTTTTTTTTTTTTATGAAATTTGCTTTTTTTTCCCATGCTTTCAAAAAAGAAAAAAGGTTCTGATATTTAGAAATTATCAGTTAACATTTTCAGAATAATGGTTTGAATCTATTTTTAAATTAGATGCTATAATATACTGAACTTTTCCATGTCACATACACAATAAAACTAGTGAAACAAGTTATTATGGTATTATCAAAATGAAACAATTTGGGTGATGTAAGGCCCCTTTTTACAAGATTTTCCTTTGAGAAATTTTTGATTTTTATTCATGAAAAATGAATTGTATTAATTCTGTTTAAAACTTTCTATAAAAATTCTGCTTTAAATAAACTGATACTTGTAATTTTTCAATCAAATCCCAGTTAATGGTAGATAATAGCCTGTACCTTCCAGCTGTATATCTAAATGTATACCACGATCATGGCACCAATTAGTCACTTGACTGGATTTATAAAACAGGCTCAGTCCATTCCATGGAATAATAATTATGACTGTCATACAAGAATATGGTCCAGGTACCACAGAAATTCAAAGAAATTAAATATCAGAGAAAATCATTAGTTAATACAGCATAATGCTGAGATGCAGGACTTTGGGTTTTTATCATCAGCTTTGTCATTCTAGCAAATTTTGAATGTGCTGCCTAAACCATATTCAGTCCACATGTTTTTAATATTGGTAGAATCTGAGTGGCTTTATTTCAATTTAACATTTTAATCTCTAAGGAAAATTGAATTAAAATGGACAAAGCTACTTCTTTAACTAAGAAAGGCTACTTTTACTGTTTAAGGTTATCTGTACCAGGATTCAACACACTTTAATAAATTTGTTTTAAAATAAATATGAACTCATGTTCTGATTATCCCTGTATCCCAATATTTCACTTAAAACCCTGAAAAGGATCTCCATGTCACTGATTCTGTTACTCAGTACAATGTGTGAGTAGGAAACAGAACACCTTTAATGATATAATGATAAAAGAAAGGTTTATTTCTGCCAAACACTGCAGGTGGGTCTCATCTCAGTTAAGTTTTGACATATCCAGCACAGACATCTGCATAGTCACCTTATGCAACTGTCACAATCACTGGAGTGTCTTCTAGGACACAGTGAATCTCATCCAAGAAGATGAGACCAAGAAAGTGCCTACTTCTTACTGCAGTCAACGAGAGGAGCTGAGGGTGACCAGCTTAGCTGTAGACATGTGCATGTGTCCACATAAACCTTCTGGACAGAGCTACATCTCAAGAGCTGGGTTATCAGAATTGAGAACCCTGGGAGCTTGCCTGAAGGTTATTGAAGGGGCCCTTTGACATCAGCCACCTGACCCAGCCTATTAGCTGAGGGTTATTACATTGGGAAGGAGCAGCAGAGAGCAGAAATATGGTTTTGTCCCAGCTGTCGTACTTCAGGCTTGGTGTGTTCTCCACCGTGGTGAGAACTGGTGCCCAGTAGCTGAGACTCTATCCCCTACTTCTACTTCTTCATAGGAATACCTTGACATCCTGGCTGCAGACCTGCCTGTGCTTCTTTCTGAAGGCAAAAGTTTTGGTATGAAAATGACTTCTATTTTTCTCCTTTTCCAGGAGGCTCCTTTTTTTTTTTTTTTTTTTTTTTAGGAATTCACTGCTATCATAGAAATATCCCACCACATGCTAGTTTGAAACATTTGTGTGCAGAGGTTGCTGTGGGTTAACCTCCCCTGTCCCTGGGAATGGACTTCTGCACACAAGCTGTTCCCTCACTCATGCAGTTTATCCCACCAGCATGTACAATCACTTGAGTAGGCACAATTTATCAGAGTCCCTTTTATTTAAAAAAAAATTAAAAAAAGGAAAAAAAGACCAAAAAACCCCAGCTTTTAATTCAGTAGAGATGCTTTTAACAGACTCTTTACTGCTACTTATGTGAACTTCTGTTGATCTCCTTGAGGATTTTGCCTGTGTAAGGAGTTAAAACAGGACACAGTGCTGGCGTGCACAGCAGAAACTCTTTGTCCCTTCACTGGAATATTATCAGCTGATCTGAATACCCTCCTGTGAAACTGTTTATTTATAATATTCATCTCAGAGCATTTAAACTCCATTAATGATGTGAAATTTAAGCAGTTATTTATAATTATGTTAAATAAGACCATAATTCTATTCTGCTTACGAGTTAAGTTAGTTATCAGATTACATGTCTGCTCCACTCCTTTTATCTCTGATACAATGCGCCGCTCTCAACAGCAGCATCAAATGAACTTAGATGTCCGACTATAAATCATGCACGTCGAAACAATAATGCTGAAAGGATTATCATCACCCTTGGTAATTACAATAATGGAAAACAGATATCGAAAGGACATTTTTCTGATCCTTGGAAAATCCCTGAAGAGGTCAATTTACTTTTCTCTGGGGAATATTTAACATAAGGAAAGTTATTGGTTTATATATCTGTTGAAAGAACTGAACTTATAATAAGCGCAATGTCACAACATAAATGTAAAGAATACTTTATTGCACCATTATGGTGGGGGTCTCCAGATGGTCCTGATATACATGGTTTTATAAGTAAGTACTTTCTTGACTGAGAACACTGATCACTGTCTGATTAAATGCTCTGTCAAAGCTAAGGTACACTACTATTTGTGGGAACCTGTTGCAAGTAGCCAGGGATAGTATCATCTACTGAGATCTAACTGGCATCTGTTTTTGGGGCTGGGTTGTTGTAGTGGAACTGGGTGTGGTATTTTGCTAGGGGTTTTGGAAGAGGAGAATTTCCTTTGTGTTCAACTCTATTCAAGAATGGATCTATGTGGTATAATAAAAGAAAATAAATGCAAAGAAAAAGAAAACCTTACATATCTTTTATTGTAAGAAGCATGCACTCAACTCTTAAGCCCTGAATTTGCAGCTCTAAAGTCTAACTTGAGTCATATATTTTAGGACTTAAATATGTCTCAGCGGGTGCATAGACTTTTCTGGTCTTCGTGGCAGCTAAGTCTGTCCAACAGAATTATCACTGAATCAGAATCATGGAATTGTAGGCGTTGGAAGGGACCTCTGGAGATCATCAGTGCAACCCCCCTGACAATGCAGGAACAGATCCAGGCAGGTCTTGAAAGTCTCTAGAGAAGGAGACTCCACAGCCTCTCTGGGCAGCCTGTTCCAGGGCTCTGTCACTCTCACAGTGAAGAAGTTTTTCCTCATGTTGAGACTGAACTTCCTGTGTTTCACCTTGATACCATTACCTCTTGTCCTATCACAGGGCACCACCGAAAAGAGACTGGCCCCTTCTACTTGACACCCACCCTTCAGATATTTGTAAACATTAATAAGATCCCCTCTCAGTCTTCTCATTTCCAGGCTAAACAGCCCCAGGTCTCTCAGCCTTTCCTCATAAGAGTGATGTTCCAGGACCTTCATCATTTTTCTAGCTCTCCATGGGACTCTCTCTAGTATTTCCCTGTCCCTCCTGAACTGGTGAGATGAGAACTGAAAATAGTACTCCAAACGTGGTCTCACTGGTGCAGAGTAGAGGGTGAGGAAAACTTCCCTCAACCTTCTGGCCACACTCTTCTTTATGCACCTCAGGATACCATTGACCTTCCTGGCCTCAAGGGCCCATTGCTGTTCCATGGGTAACTTACTGTCCATTAGGACACCAAGGTCCCTCTCCATGAAGCTGCTTTCCAGTGGGTCTACCCCTAACCTGTACCAGTACATGGTGTTGTTCCTCCCCAGGTGTAGGACTCTACACTTACCCTTGTTTGCCTTTGCCCAGCTCTCCAGCCTGTCCAGATCTTGCTGGATGGCAGCACAGCCTTGTGGTGTGTCAGCCGCTCCTCTCAGTTTTGTATCATCAGCAAACTTACTGAGGGTACACTCTACTCCTTCATCCAGGTCGTTGATGAGGATGTTGAATAAGACTGGACCCAGAACTGACACCTGAGGAACACCGCTACTTACAGGTCACCAGCTGGACTCGGCACCACTGATCACAACCCTCTGAGCTTTATTGTTCATCCATTTCTTAATCCATCTCACTGTCTACTCTTCTAACCCACACTTCCTGAGCTTACCCATGAGGATGTCATGGAAGACAGTGTCAAAAGCCTTGCTAATGTCAGGGTAGACAACATCCACTGCTCTCCCTGCACCTACCCATTCAGTCACACCATCGTAGAAGGCTAACAGTTTAGTCAGACATGACTTCCCTTTAGTAAATCCATGCTGGCTACACTTGATAACCTTCCTTTCTTCCATGTGGTGAGATATGACCTTTAGAATGAAATGCTCCATCACCTTTCCAGGGATGGAATTGAGGCTGACTGGTCTGTAATTACCAGGGTCTTCCTTCTTGCCCTTTTTGAAGACTGGAGTGACATTGGCTTTCCTCTAGTACTAAGGCACCTCAGATTTAGTTGTCCTGCTTTTGAATGCAAGAGTTCCCTATTGTAACACATAATTGCAATATCTCTTGCTCTTTGCCTGTACCATTACTTCCCTGACAGCCAGCAAACCATTTTAAGCTAATGCTAGTCTCAACCTGGCCATACTAACAATTGTGTCAGCTTGGATACTGTTGTGACAGGATGGGAGCTCAGATCCATATTTAAATAACCAAGCTTTTCCCATCCAGCATGTTTTGACTTTAACAGGATAGGGTGTACTCATATGGGCAGTTTAGCAGCCAAATGAGGAAACAGGAACCTCCAGCAAGCAGAGGCAGTAACCTCTTCCACTGGCATGACCAGAGCTAGAAGTCCAAAACCCAAGCCACAAAGTTTGGGTTGCATGAGTAGCTCACTTGCTGCTTAAAGAAGACAACTGCAACACAACCACACAAAAATGTCTGAATGTCAGTTGTTATCCACCTAAATGGCTTTTTGCAACACAACCCTCTTCTCTGGTTGTTCTTACTATCAGAACTCTCTAGCACATTTTGGCAGCTTTGTCTACTGGCATCTACAGTGGAGGGCACAGTTCTGGTCCCTGCATTTCCAGATGGACACAGAGAGTGAAGGCAAGGATAATAAAAGTAATACATGGAATTAAACAGATTCCCTATGAAGACGCACTGTTAGAACAGCTTATTGGGCCACATTGGGTGTAATTCTGTAAGGCATGGTTTGTGTTTACACTCTTAGAATAACAGCTCACAGGAACACCTGAGAAAGTCCTCAGAACAAATGCTTTATTGTAGAGATGTCTTGCAGAACTGCTTTGTAACAAATTCTACCTGAATTTCTCCCTCAGCAAGCCCGCTTCACTCTACAGCATGTCACTGCCACGTGCTTGGGGGAGTAGCACACACCACTGCTTTGTGGTTAGGACAGAGCTCCCTCCATTTGAAAAGAGGGCTTGATTTCCCTCCTTCCTAGCTGGCTACTTGTTTTTCTTCTGGTAGAGACTGTGAAAGCTGTTGCGAAATATGTGGGTTGCCAGAAGAAAACATTGCTCTGTCCTGTTTACAGAATCAGATCTCCATTAAAACAAACCTGTAATGGTTGGAGTACCTTGTGTCCTTCTTCAAAGGATGGCCAGCAGACTTTTGAGAGATATAATTCAGTCTTTGCTTCTCAATTGCTTATGGGAAGAATAAATTTTATGAGCCTTTTTCCTAGACTAGATCACTCCCTTTCAGATGTGTTGGACAAGTTAATGACAAAATGTAATCCTGCAAAGCCAAGGTACTGACCATGCCTTGTCCATGCACATCAACAAATCTAGGTCAAATACAATAGTAAAGTGGCCCAAATATAAACTGAAGAAGCTAACATTTTTAATACCATCCCTGAATGCAGGTCCTGATTCCTTTATGCTGTCTTCTAATGATGTGATATGTCCTTTGGAACTATCTATTTTCAAAATTTGATGTGTGGTCAGAGATTGGGATTCATCTTCTCTAATTTTAGTGTTCTACAAATAAGTGTGTACATTTGAGCTCACCACTGAGACTCCTTTCACAATCAATAGAGATATATTCATCATAGTCAGTAGGGTCTGGGATAAGGTGAATGAAATGTGCCTCAAACCACCATTGATAAGCTAACTGGGTCTCAAATGACTATAAGGGGTGATTGCCTGACTAGCTCAGATGTAGACACCTACACTGTAGCCCCCTGAAATTAGGAAAGATTAATCTTGCTGAAAGAAATAAGTATGAGCAGATATTGAAAGACTGCACTTGTACTATAGGAACTGAGTACCAGATGTCTAATTTTTTTCCTTCCTTCCTTCCTTCCTTCCTTCCTTCCTTGGACTTTTGCAAAGGAACCTCACCATAGGTAAGAATTTATCTGATGGAGGAATTCTCAGCAGCAGCTCCCTCTTGTCAACGTAACAAAAGTTCCTGTTAGAGAGCCAGGGGCACTATTGTAAGAGCTGACAAGTTTGGGCTGGTGGAACATTCTATCATGCCCTCATGACTAGGAGAGAATCTCTGCATAATTAGTCCTAGATCTAGGAAAGTCATAAATTAACTTGACAGCCACTTCTCTGAGTGAGCAAGTGGATCACCTGAATATGGTTGTGCTAAGAGATCTTCATGAGAACTGTAAACTTACCCATCAAGTTAATAATATTTTGCTTAAATCCTGTGAAGGCATATATAGACACAACATCCTTGGGCAATTTCCCTGTACTTGCTCATGGCCAAACAAATACAAACAGAACCTTAGCAAAGAGCTTCTTACCAGTTCTCAGACCTCCCTGTCACCTCCCCGACCTCCACCTACTCTTTTCCTTAATAGCACCTTTCAGCAGTTCTTACCACACCACCGAAAGAGCAGGTGCTAATTCTAATTCTAAATAAATATTTCCTGCGTTCTTTATGGTCAAATCTAAACCATAGTAGCCTTCTTCAAATTTCCTGCCATACCATCCTGGAGAAACAGTGAGAGTTCATGTTGTCTTTTTACATTCTTCCTACTAGATAAGACGGTTATTACTACAATGCACCTACATCCCACAGTGCTCTCACACTGAATAGACTGAAGGCTGACTAAAAGCAGAGCTGGTCTTTGTGTTTGGGGTGCAATGTCATGGACCCAGGCTCCCATTCTCATACTATATAAAAAGGCAGTAATAGTCCAACATATATCTAGATGCCATCAATCTTGTCTTTGCGATAAACTTTAAATCTGTTGCTGAGACAAGACTGAATATCGGTTGCCCTTCATCTCAGATCATTATTACATTAGGTACACTAGTCAGCTTGCAGTTATTCAAATGCATGTAAATATATATAAACACACAAAAAAAATGTTTACTCTCTGCTGCATCAACCTTAACTGAGAAAGACAACATTCAGCATGCTATTTTCTGATCACTCCACCTTTGCTTCAGTAATACTCAGATGGAATACAGTGAGAGGAACATTATGCAGTGCACACTGATACATCACCCCGACCCTAAACCTTAGAGCGCATCAGACAATATTAGTCAGTCAAATTATACTCAGCTCAACGCAAACGCTTAAAATAGATGAACCTCAAAGAAATGCTGCCCTCAGACATTTCAAAGGCATTTGCAAAAAAATACGACTCAGGATTTTTGAGTTCTTCTTGTTTTCATTACTCTGTGCTCAAGTATTGGCCAAGTATCAAAGCTCCTGAAAGCAGCAAGACAACTAGGATATTCAAAAAAGGTTAAGCGCCTTCAAACTGTCCCTTAAAAGAAAGATTTTTTTTTCTCTGAAGTTTTAGTCTCTCTGCGAGGTTTCATTTTTAGTATATTTTTAAATCAATCTACAGTGATTCTTTAATTACACTGTTATCAATACAGCAACAGTATATCCTTAAAGCATTATAAATTCACACTGAAATTAATCTGCCTAGACCCCAGGGTTCACACTACCATCTGCAGTCTCAACATACAACGTTCCTTTGTTTTTTGCCTTTCTAATTTAGCCTTTGGAAAGTCCTCTGTGACAGCCAAATCAAGCAGTTTCAGAGCGTGGCAATTTTTGCAGCTACTTTTCATCAATCATTTCCACTTTATTCCCTTTTAAAACAAATGTATTCAATTTCCACTTTAATTAAGAAGCTGAAAACGTAAGATGAGGCATAAATGATATGATGACTGTAAAAAATATATGTCACTAGCAGAGTCAAGCTATAATTTCTACCATCTTCAGAAATTAAATTGACTTTTCTAGGTGATTGAAACACTGTTGTTAATAGCATCAAATGTTAACTACTGTATATTACAGTAATCCAAATTGAGTCATAAAAACTTTGTCCTTATCATCAGTAAAGTAAATAAACACAATAAAAATGCTACACTGTACTGTAAAATTGTGCCAGTCTAATACTTACAGCTGTGGGACAGCTTTTGTAATTCTTTTTTCCTCTCATATGAATACTTCAAAAGGAGGAAAAGTAGGATTTTATCAGAAGAGAAATTTTGCCAGATGCTACGGGAATTCTTCCATTTTCCAGGACCTTGTCCGCTTAGCTATATTTTCCCAGAATTCTGAAAGACTAGAAACTTTCTTACTTAAATAAAAAGATCCCGATGAACCATCAATGTTTTAAATATCCCATCTTTTACATTTTTTAATTGAAATTAAATAGTCTTATTTCTGTATCTATGGCCCACAGAACACCTGAGGTCTAGTGGGTAGAGACAGGAGCTCCTTCTGAGCACTGTTTTTACCAGCTGACTTATTTCTCTTTTCTCAATATATGCCTTTTACAAAGAGTTCTGCTGAACAACAACCTTAGAGTATATAGTTTTTATAGTTTAATGTATGGTGCAATTACCTGTATCAGCGAGGGACTGTAATTGATGATCCCAGGTGGTCCAGTTCTGAGTCTTAGGTTTCATGGATAGCACCAGTCAAGAATTGGTATTTACACAAGTTCCAGGTATCTGGGCAACAATTAAGGTCGTATCGAAACCAGCAGTAACTTTCTTCTCCCCCTGGATAGATTACTATTTACAGCTTGGATGACGATCTAAGCTTGGATGGTATAACCTAGAACATGACATACCTTATTATTTGTAGAACAATCTCACTACCTTACATGTTTCAGGGATAAGGGCAGAAGAAGAGACTAAGTCTGCAGAGAAGGAGGGAAAAACTGATTTTGCTTCTGTTAATGGAGGAAGCAGAAGTGGCCACCCTGCTCTGCCAGGGAAGCACCAGCACAGTCTGATGGCAGAGTCAACGTAAGAATTTTATTTCACCAGGGAGTCTAGAAAGGCAATTATCTAAAGTCACTGGACAATGAAGAGTTACAGGTGGATTAAAACAACAAATGACTTGGCTCTGAATGACAAGTCTCCTCTGTTAGCCTTGCTGTGATAATTCCCACATCTATAACTCAGAAGCAATAATAAGAATATGCATCTCACAGGGCTTTGTAGGCTTTTATCAAGCATTGCATAAATGTGATTCATACAGCACTGACTTCAATGACGCTGCTTGATATGAATAAACACATAAGAACTAGGCTTACAGCAAGTGGTGTCTGAGCCTTAAAAGCACCAAGAGTAACTCTGAGAAAAAAAAATGCATTGATCTCTTTAGTGTGTTTTTATCCTTCTTCATGCATGGACTGCAGATTTTTGGCCAGGATATCCCACTGCTGTGAGATCCAGGTACCCTCTGCTTCATAACAGGTTTCCTTCCTGTCAGTGCACAAGTTACCCCTGGCCACAGAGCCTCCTGCCCAGAGATTTCCTTCTCAGGCAAAAGCCCCAATGGGCAGAAAATCACATCTAGAAATTAAAATTATTCTGGTTATAATAACAAGAGTCAGCAGATAGGGAGGTATGTGTACATGTATTTGTATAGAGGAGCTCACATAGTGAAAGAAGCAGAAGTTACTCAGGTGGTTAGACTAAAAGAGCACCAGTATATACTGGCAGCTGTGAGCTTTAGAGCTGTGACACTTTGATCAAGCAGTTAAAAACTTTCAAAATGTTATGTCTGAGATAATCAAGTTTTCTTTTAACCAATACAGTGTTATAGAAATTAATTATGACAGAATCCTACTGAAGTTTGTTAGCAAGGCTACCACGTGTTACTTTCATCACCCTGAGTACTGTTGAAGCCTCTATTACTAAAACAAGAAGAGAAAGTAACTATTTATCTGAGCAGATAAGAAGACCAGGCTTTTGTTTGCTGAACTAAAAGATAAGGACCAAGCACTGAAGTTTTTCAGAACTTTTTTTTCCAGTTCTCTTGATAATTTCAAAGATGGAGTGAAACAGGAGTCAAAATTAACCTACCCTGGAACAAAATACACCTTTGTTCAGGATCTCATACAGAAAGATGTGGTCAAATTCTGCCAATCACATCACCATCACATTTTACTGTGCCTGTTAAGAGCTCAGTTAAACCTGAGAAGCCTTTACAAAGTGAAATGATTTTAATTGCTGCCTTGATTACCCCTTGTTTCTAAGCCTGAACCGTGTGCTCTCCCTCACTGTGATACATGCTATGAACAGCTGCCTCCTGAGGGGAGAGAATAGGAAGTGGAGGAATGTTTCATCAGGCAATTAGTGCTATTAAAACATATTTTTATATATGTACGTATGTTTAAATATTACAAAATCCTGGCAGGATACATCATGTATGTCTGACACATAAACATGAAAGTATGACTTTGTCCTTTATGGCAAAGTATTCATATTGTAAAAATTGGTTAAACATGTTCTGCATCTATGCAGAATGAGGATGTTTCACAGCAATACACACAAAGCCAAGTGATACTTCAATGTACCAGAGTTGTTCTTGCAGAAGTTTTTAGTGCTATAATTATTCTGTAAGTTGGCCTGAAATATAGAAATATTTTATAAAGTAAAATTTTATTTATAAAAAGATACAAAACAAAGAGGGAAACCTACTATTAAGTTGTGCTACCATAAAGCATTTCAGAAATGAGGAGGATGATTTCTGAGAAACAAGGGATTGCAGAGACTTGCCCGCTTCATTACAGAGTGTGAAGCTGTGGACATTCAGCACTTCAATTTTAATTTCCACTCTGGTAAGGACTTCTCATCTTGAAAAGTTTAATTTTCATGGCAATTTTGGAAGGTGAATACATATGGACTTTCCGAATACATTTTGCTTGCTTTTTCTGACAAACTGTTATTGCATTTCCCAACACACCTTTTTTTTTTTTTTTTTTTTCCTGTTTACTGTCACAGGGATCAGCTTTTTATAAGACTGTTACCCATAGGAAGGGAAAGAGCCAAGCAACTCTTGGAGTCCTCCTGCAGAACTAAAACTCCTCCTGAAGCTTTTGCCAATTATCAGAAACATTAAAACCAAAATAATACAAAGGAAATGCTTAAACCTCTGCTTTGTAGTTTGTATTTGAAAAGCAATATGGGTTCTGTTATTTAAAAAATCCCAAACAACTCTATTTCCATTTGCCAGCTCACTTCAGGAAGGTGTTTTGAGTGACTGATAAACCAATAAACAGAGTGACTAAAAATCTTTCTTTCCTGTGGCAGACTCATATGTTGAGAAGCTTTTGAAAGAAAGATCACAATAATTGTCCTCAATCCTGAATTCATCTGGAATTTCCCATTAAACTTAGAAATAATTTTGAAGTAGTTGTTGAAGAGCATAGGTAAAAAGAAATTTGTATTTTGCAGCATGACTTAGAGATCTGATGGCATAGCTACGAGATATGCTGAAACACTCCAGGTGTCAGTGCAAAGTCATTTTCTTCAGCATGTTTATCTGTGTGGATGCACACACTGCATATTCATGTATATATTCCCTGCCTTGTATACCCTTAAGTGGCTCCAGGCATGTAGTATAGACCACATTCAGACTATTCTTGCTCTCCAGATTAATCAGTGGTGGCGTTCTCCCACCAGGCACAAGCCAACCAACAGATTTTAAGCAGAAGGACCTGTGCATGTTAGGGACTCGAGGCACAGAAGCCAGAAGCTGTCTGGACATAGGGGCTGATTATAACTTGGCAGTACCTACAACTTTTTTGACTGTATGCCTTGAGGACCCTTAGGGAGGTGGTCAGGATTTTGTTACTAGGGGAAGCTGAAGCATATACACAAAATCAGACTCAAAGAGTTCCTCTGAATCAATGGCAAAAAAAGAATGAGTCTGCATCACTATGCTCTTGCCCTACCATCTTCCTGGCACTTACTGAAAACAACTACAGCTGGACAACTGATGGCTTGCAGAGCAGCACAGAGCACCATGCAGGTTTTTTTTTTCCCATGAAGAGTATGAAGAGTTCTTTGCCAGTGTCTGGGAGAATCCCCTCTTTTCTTAAAAGTTTCTTAGCTTCCAGAACCTAAGATCTAGCCCCCTTCATCTACCAGACCACCACAGGTTAATTGGCACTCACACAAATGACCACAGATGTTTGCAAGATGTTGTTGAGTCCCCTCTGAGACTATCATTACCTGCCTAGAGTCAGTGCAGCGCTGATATGTAATTTATTCCTTTGGAAGAACTCCACCACCATATAACAAAATAACATAAATCTCCCCACAAGTGTCATTGCCTTGGGATAAGCCCAGCACCGAAAGGCTTGGAGGGATTGCTTTTCATCAGCCGAGTTTGCTTCTTGGTCTTGCTGTGAGACGATGGCTCCTAAAGTGTTTTTCTGGCACCCTTGTTAGGACTGTGCCTCAGACATAGGAGATGGGAAACCAAAACGGTAAGCACTAGTGAATGTTCACATGTACAAGTACTGCTTAACAGTGTAAATATGGAAGCAACCAGGCAGTTTTATTTCTCCCGCCCCCCCCATTAGTTTATTGACACCCCTAGGAGATAACATTCAGCGATGTCCGTGATCTGGATTCCCCTGGACACTGTCATTTCAGCATGTAGCCAAGAGGTGGCAGTACTCCTCCACCATTCCGGGACCAAGAGGCGCCTCATGCCACCGCAAGGTTCATCTTCGTAGCATCAGCATCACCAGCTCCTCCTCTGATTTGTTTGTGTTTACAGCGGGGTGAAAAGAAATATTCCGTATTTCCCCTGTGCTGGGAGGGCTTCACTTCAGCAGCCTGGGAGCTCTCTTGGTTTTTGGCGAGGTATAGCAATGCGGTGCACCTCAGCTGTCTCCTCCACACAGCAGAGCCTGCAGGCTGTAGCAGGTCCACAACTGTGGAGAAGGTTTCAATTTTGCTGTGGAGCATGGCTCTCAAAATGTTATAAACCGTGAACACACAGCTGGAGGAGTTTATGAACTACAGAGAAACTCTGGAGTATTTTAGCCCAAGTATTAATTCAAAGAGCATGCTTTGTTATTTCCTGTTTCATTGTTGTTTGTAAAATAGTTTAATGGGTAGTGAGCAGTAAACTGTTTAAAATCTGCTGTGCACATTGATGCGGTTTTATATTGCTAGAGTATTTCACTGCTTTGGGTGTGAGGGAGAAAGGAAGATTATCCTGATAATGAAAACCACAACCAATGCATTTACTTTGGAACAATTGTTTCAATTACATTACCATGTAGATATTTTAATCAAAAATAAAAGTGATAATCCCCAAATGCAGGCCTAACAACAATCAAAACAGATGCATACTTGAAAACAAAAGAAGCTTAGCTATTAGTAATGAGGTTTACATGCAGCCAAGGAGAATATTTTCTGTGAAACAAAGTGGCCCTATTTAAAATATAAAAGGCAATGTTTATTAAGAACTGGTAATGACTTAATGACAGAGTTGGCATGGATCACTACGTCACAGTATCCAGGCTGTTATACCTGTGAATTTTTCTTATGGATGTTAAAAACCTCTCCTACACAGCACAGGCAGGGTGAATGAGAGCAAAGGGACTGGCTTGCATCCATATAGCTACACACTCTACCTCTTCTCAACATAACGGACTCATCTATCCTGATTTTTGGGAACAGTCCCTGCCTTGTGCTCTCCCTTGAACAGTGACCAGGAATGCTAGCTGTCACACGACAGCCTAACAATATAGATATAGAAGGGAGCGTATTTACTATATGGTTTCCTGTGTAGTGTAGCATGCTAGCAATGAATCAGCAAAGATGACTGTGCAACAGTACCCATGTCTATGTGTTGACCCTATTCGGTTTACTAATGTGGGTGTAGCTGAGGAGGCTATATGCGAGCTGGAAGTCCCTACCCACTAACCAGACAACAGAGGTATAGGAGTCCCTTTGTGCTTGGCAAGGCTACTGTTCCAGGCTAGGATATTGCAACATGGACTCTCGGGTAGCTAGTTCTGTATGCTCTTCACTAAGCTTCTTCTGGAAAGCTGAAAGCGTTTAAAAAAGACCTTTGCACTCAGGATCTTTTGTGGAACCTCACAGCAAGATCTGTGACTTCTCAATATACCATGGTTGGTGTGAATTACATTTTGAGCACATTTCCAGTGCCTCTCCGTGAAAGTACTGCCTCTCTTCCTTGTCGGTCTCCTGATTTACCTTGGTGTCATATCAGAATCTGTCCCTAAGCCTGGTTTCAAAATAAACAAAAGGCATACAGTTCCTGCAGAAGGCCAAATACTGGAAGTGACACTCTCAAGATGAGATCCTCATGCAGCCTGAAAGTCCTCTGGTCTTGGTGGAAGAAACATAAACACTTTGGAGAAGAGTTACAGGGAATCCTTGTCAAAATGCCTGTGTATCTTACCAGAGAACAAGGTGCCTTGGCAAAAAGAAATCTTTGAGCTAAATAGTGAAAAGAAAAAAAAAAAAAAAAAAAAAAGCAGTCTGATTCTAGTGTTTCAGGGAGGCATGGTAAAAAGTGTTTTCTACAGCTACAAAAGTAGTTAGCCTTCAAAGATGTTGGTAAACCTTATTTTGCTATCTTTTTAGTATGCAAATTATGGAAAAGGCTTTGATAGCAAGGCTAACTTCAAGGATAAATGTAGTTCATGAAGAACAAGAGCTATCCTTCTTCAGTTTCTGTACATTTACTGAAAAACTTGAGGCATTGACAAAATGGAAAAGAGCCTTCTCACAGGAGCTAGGAGCTGCAAGGTGACTTTCCTGGGTGGGCAGATAAGTCTCTGGACTAGGCACATGAGGAGCTCTGGATTTTGATTCAGCATCAGCACTGACATACCAAATGACCATGAGTGAATCGTCTTCTTGCTATTTGTTGGTCTTGGCTGTTTAAAGTGCAAGCTCTCAGAGCACCTTAACATTCTTCCTTCCATCTTTTGTGGTGGGATCCTGGCTTCAGCTGAGGGGTGCAGGTGCTAAGGTAAAGCAGACCACAGCACCGGCAGTCACAGAATCCTCGTCAGCAACCTCAAACATTCTCTGGTGCATCAGGCAAGATCCACTGTGACCATGAACCTATAGCTTGTGAGGTCAGCTTCTTAAGAGTTTTAGGGATGAGGCTGGGGGACACTGCGTCTGAGTTCTTCTCTTTGGATGGACTTCTGTAATAATTTAGAGCCTGAAAAAATACACTGAAAGACATTCTTTTGAAATTAGAGGTGACCTTTAGGGAAGTTTCTAAAAATTTGTTACCATTCTAATGAAAGTAAAAATTTATCTGCAGACCTGTTACAAAAGGCTGGTAACAAACTTCCTCGACAGGTTTTATCACAAGCTTTCTAGTACTTCTTCTCTCTGGGCCAAAACTTCTCTGTGAACCAACTGCCTTTCCTGTGGCTTTTGTAAATTATACTCTCATTCAAGCTACAATTTTGAAGATACTCTGCCACTCAGGAGAAAGCTGTGAAGAAAGCTGTAGTAACTAATTAGCTAATATAACCCCAAACTATAGTTGGAGTTGAGACCAAAGCCACACCCTTGAACTTTACTGGTGTGTCAAGGCTGCTGTAAATAAGAATAACATTTTTGTTTTGTAAAAGAGAGATTGGTAAGGAAAGTTCAGAGCTGTGTTTGTGGTGGGACACTGCTAAGAAGATGCCAAATAAATGTCTGGAGAAGAACTTTCCTTTGTTCCCAGTGGACCTGTACCACTCACTTCATTTGTAGTTTTGAGGAAACAGGGATTAATGAGACAAGAAATACTGGAGAGCAAATGCATTTATGGGGGATGCACCACAGTTGTCCTCATGGGACCACTATCTCAAATTCACATCTACAGGGGCCATATGAATACAAATGTCTAGAGAGGATTCAAATGAACTCTAATCCACACACAATATTTGGTTTAGATTCATAGGAGCCAATCTTCCCACTTGGGTATTCTTAGCTTAAATGCCACAATGCTAAAAATGATCAGCTGGAACAGCACAGTGATTGAAAATAGAAGAAATAGATGTCCAAGCTTCCTAAAGAGACAGTAGAGAGCCCTTGTTATCTCTCAGGTGTGATTCAGACACTCTGCTAGGAGAGCTCCTAAAATTGGCAAACAGTAAATGTTACCCAGAATAGAAGACTACAACAGAAGGGAGACTTTCCTCTCTGGAACTTAGATTGTCATCTGTGGGCTGCACCTATCCAACTATTTAGAATTTATCTGGGTCTAAATACCTATGAACAGAGAGCTCGTTCTTCAGAAGTGAAGGTGCTGGAAGGCATAGTGGTGGTGAAGGGGCTCCTGAGAAGCAGAGTATCTTCAACAGAAAGTGTTTCCTGTTGTGTCTCACAGCCAAAGTCTCATAACTCTCTTAGAAAAGCCTACCTAATCCAAAAGAGTCGTCAAAAGGTCAAAGCTTGCTTTGTGTTTCTTTAGAAGAAACTAGCCCAAAGAGGCTTTGGAATTCAAGCCAAATATTTTGAACCCTATTGACAAAGACGGTGACAAGGGCTGTGTAGTGTATGCCTCAACATTGCTGTATCAGTGTGAACAGACTGCAAACTACAAACTGGACGACGGTTTGTCCTGGCTCTATCAGTGGGGACAGGCTCCAAACCACAAACTGGACCTCAGCTCATCAGAAATGGCACCTTATCAGTGTGGAAAGCTGCAACCGCACCCCTACGCATGAGCCCAGACCCAGGGCCTGGAAGACCGAGGGGTCCGGAGACCCCTGAAACCCACCTGAGGCCCCTCAGAGACGGTGTTGGCATGCGTGCCACCACCAGGGGGTAGGTGTGATAAGCAGGACAGTCCCCGATAAAAGAGCAGGAGCCACGAACATCAAACGGAACGTTCTCCCACCGGACCTGAAAGCACATCGGAGTGACGGGACGCCGCAGATCCGTGGTGGCAGCTATCGCAACTGACTCTTATCTTCCTTCCTTTCCTTTCTCTCTTTCTCTCTTGGCTTTGCGAACTTTTGTCGGGCAAATAAAGCCACTTGGCACTTTGACTCCCTTTTGAGTCTTAATTATCTTCCCGAGAATATGAACAAAATCTCGCTCTGGTTTATGACCAGCACGCAACACCTATATGTCCACATTTACAAAACAAGGAACAATTCTTCTGTTTCATTGTCAAACACTCGTCAAGATTGTAATACATATGAACAGAGCCTGTCCCCTAGCATCCGTCACTTCTAGCCAGCATTAAATATTGTTTTTACAGTGAGGTGGACTCATGAAATGAGCTTTCCTGACATAGTTGGTAAGAGTAACTCAGCTATGGCAGTAGTTGCATCCATTTTTTATAGCTGTGGTTTGCATAAAGACAGCATAAATAATGACGTCGGTGCTTTTCATCTTAAATCCCTGCAGGTATAATATACCAGAGCCTTTATATGGAAGGGCTACAAGGTGTTGTTGTGGCACCGTATGACTCAGCAGAGATGTTCCCAGATCAAGTAAACCAGTGAGGTGTGGGTGCCTGTCATCATCCTCTCCCTGGGTCCCTTTCCCTCATTCTCCCTGTGAAAAGGTGACATTCTCTGTTAAGACTTGGGATGACATGGACTGACACCTTTCTCTTACCTCCTCCTCACTAAGATTGATTTCTCCTCAACTTGTTTAGAGTGAGACCAGGGCCACCTGTGCATGAGCTGTCAGGAAACATGGTGCTTTCATTTAAACAGCAGGCAGCTATCAAAACAGCAATAAGAGAGGCTATCAGGCTTAATAATGGCATGCATTAAAAGTAAAATAACTCTCTGAGGTCCAGTAATGTTGCTTTTACCATTTGTCAGGTGTATAATCACTCTGGAGTATAAGAATAGTGAGGTCTTTGTAAAATCATGAATCAATGTTCCCAACAATTCAACTGCTGTGAGTAGGTCAGGTCAATACCCTCATGTCTCAAAAAACTACTTAAGCCCTCCTGTCTCCTGAGACCATTACATCAATGGGTACCTCTAGTACTAACAAAAATGACAGCTTGCAGTGTAATACCAGGAGATCTCCTTTAATAGCTCCTCTATATTAACAGCTGTTGGGCTCTATTCTGGGTGTTTGTCCTTGTTTCCGAAACCATGCCATATATAATCCGCTGGTCTTCTATGAGAAAAGTTTTTATCATTTCCAGGAGGGTCTTTTTTTCTTTTTAACCATGAATAATGGAATGAAGCAGATCATTCTTAAGAAAGGACACTCACAGTAGGAATCCTAAAATGGCTACATAGGTTGTTTCCAAGAATTCAAGAGAATTTGGTTAAAATAACAAACTATGTATTTTGCATTCACGGAGAGCTTTTTTCAGCTTTGCGATCTTTATATCAGATAAAATCCTGAATCTACTGTAGTTTATGGCAAAATCTATTTGACTTTTGTAGACTTAGATTTTACCCACATAGTTTGTGTAATGATTTGTGTTCACACACCTTGTAGTGCCATGTACTTTTGTTGTATTTGCAATTTGCCACCTGAGAAAAAGCTACTCCTCTTTTCTCTGTTTCAAAACTTCATTTCTGGCTTTTACATATGTTGATAACGTGCACCAATGAGTGTTGGCAATGACTGAAATTGTATTGCCTCTAATTAATTCCCTGAGAGACACTGGGAAAAGACTAATAGAATGAAAATTTTATTGCAGTATTTTTTCTTCAAATAGTCTTTTACAATAACCCAAGAACCACTAGGTTATAAGCCACCAAATGTCTTTGATACCCCTCTGACCAGAAGACAACTACACTATAGCTGGTCCTGAAGTATATATTCAGGGACTAACCCTCTGGCTTTGCATGGGGAGGAAGTCCAACACCTGACTTCTGCCTGATCATCTCTGCATGGGTGAGGAGCAGTACAGACTTGGTCCCTTCTCTACTAAACTGGCAGTTTTCAGAAAACTCTAGGTGTTCAGTTATCTTTGAATGTTCTACCGCTTTTTAAGTTTTGCATTGAATTGACCAGTGTGTAGGACAGATTCAAAGTGATAAATCCACCAAATTAAAATAATCCTGGTGTAATGCAAAACAAACAAACAAAACTGGTATCTTTCAGCTTCTTCAATGCACTGCAGAGCACTTGAAGGAGTCATAGTGGTAGTATGGGGCACCAGACGGCTTGCTGTGATCTGATGCAACACCTGCTTTCTGACATACATCTCAGGCCCCTGTAAAGCAAGAAGGACAAGCGACATTTCAGCTGTCTTTCTCGTGATGCTTAATACCACTGGACACCTTGTCTTATCATTTAAGACAGCAGAAGTAACTCTAAGGTTGGATGAAGGTATTTGTAGTGATAAGAATACAGAACAGTTCCTAGCTTATATCTGGATGATGGAAAGATAAAAATGGGTTGGAAATATCTTAGCCCATGAAGAAGGGAGCTTCTTTGAATGTTCAAATACAAAAAATTTCCATGTATGAGTATACTTTTAGTGCTGTCAAGCATGGAAACACAATTTTACTAGAAGTTCACTCTATGAAAAATCACTCTGCCTAGTTCAGAAGGGCACAGTTAAAAAGGAAATAGATGAGAATGGAGTTTGACTGATATGTCTTTAATGTATTTATGCTCATAACAACTTTGTTCTCTTTCTGACCTCTTGTTTCAGTTATTTATTTCTGATGTTAAAAGTTCAGGCTGCAAATGCTCCTTGCGAGCTGTAATCAGTTTTCTGAATGGCAAAAGAGAACAACAAGATTTTGTAGCGACTGAGATACATCTTAGCCCTTGCTGGTGAAAAATGTATGCCGTAGAAAGTCCGTTTCATCTTTTAGCAAGGGTCCATTATTTCTGTATATCTCTTTTCTCTGCCTTATGAAAAGGTTTGTACAGTAAAGAATGACTGACTATGTAGTAGTTCTTTCTTCTTTTGCCAAGGTCTTTTTAGCTTTGGCAGCAATTCTATTTTCCCTGTCATCATTTAATGTCTATTTATTCTACATTGCTACAAAGCCAGTGCAATTCCCTCATAAATCCCAGGTTGTGAAGATGAAGAAACAATTCAATTCTTTTATTAAAATTCTTTAGTGTCCTCTTTCTGATTCCTACCATCTAATTAGGTTCGGAAAGGTCATCAGTTTTAAAACTCTTGGAAAAGAATCAATTGAATTAAGAGATCAGAGGTTGCCAAATGCCTTGCATTATTGAGCTCTGAAATACCTGATCAATCTTGGTTGTCACAGGTGCCACAAGAGTGCTTGTCACTAATTGTTGATCTAACTAACCTCTTAACCCCACTCCCTTTCTTTCACCTCTGCCCTCGTGTCCTCCTTTCCTCCAATGTGCACACAAAGACATGTGAACCCTCCTCCCCCCCCACCCCCCCTTCATTAAACTCTGGAGAAAGTGAAGATATTACTGTTACTTTCCATGCTATTTGAACAATTCAACATCCCCTAGAGCTGTTTGAAATGAAAGTGGGAATAATGACAATGGGAGGTCCCACTGACTCAGTACCATCCTGAATATAATTTGTGATCGTTAAATGGCATCGTATTGGGATAATCTAGAACTATATTTTGGTATTCAGAGAAATGTCCATTTTTTTCATTTTGTAGCCAGCTACAAATACTAGAATTTTTAAATTATTGCCTTCTCAGTGTGTGGAGAAAGCCGTCTCCTTGATCATGTTCCTTCTCACAGTACAATAACGTATCTCTCATGTCCCATAGGTGTATGTCAGCTTCGATTTTAGGTAAAATTTTTAGAAGCAGACAGTCTCAGAGGATGCTATGATGTTTTCTTAGCTTGCAAGGTATAGACACTGCTTCACAGATGCTTGATCACTAATGGAATCACTGTTAATGTGTTATTACACTGAATTTGGAGCTACCAATTGACAGGCAGATCTCAAAGACACTGTGCAATAAAAGTGAGAGATTAGAAGTGTTGTGTTGCAATGGCAGCAGTAAAAAAAGAATCATCCTGGTTTAAGAAGTTTATGCCCTGTATACAGAAGCCAAGCTCTTCCCCAGAAGTTATCCCACCATCATGCCTTTCCCTACATCTACAGCCACGCAGGGATGGACTCATTCTGACATCTCATGCTCATCAGAAAGTCACAGAAAAATCAACAAATCTGGTCTCCTAAAAATGATGAGTGATACATCTTCTATGAACACAGCTTTCCAACTCTCAGTCTGGCGAGACTGCAGTGGGACTGACTTCACCTTCCATTAATATTTTTTTAGAATTTTTTTTTTTTTTTTTTTTTTTTTTTAATGTGTAAAGAGTGATATGGTGGTTTGTTTTTCCTTACTTTTATTTCCTCAATTGAGTTAGTTCCTAACTCAAAATTATTTTTGTGGTGGTTGTTATATCATTACAAAATGGTCATGATATGCACAGAAATAAGAATCACAGAGTCATAGAATACCAGGTTGGAAGGGACCTCAAGGATCATCTTGATCTGGTCCTCTTGTGTCCAGTCAGAATCTTCCCAGGAGTAATTTGTACCCATTACCACTCCTCTTCTCCATGAGACTCGTTGTAAAAAGGGAGTCTCCATCTTCTTTGTAGATACACTTCAAAAACTGGAACATGGTGATAAAGTCTGCCCTAAGCCTTCTTTTCTCAAGACTGAACAAACCCAGTTCTCTGTCTTTCCTCATATGGCAGCTTCAGAGTCATTTGATTATCTTTGCAGTCCTAAATGGTTGTTAGACTGTAACTCCATTGTAGTGTAGTTTAGGTTCTAGTAGTAATAAAAAGTGTAAAGTTAAACACTTTACTTTTGTAGTTTTTATTTTAGGGTGACTAGAAGGCATGGAGGGTCTCCATTTAACAGCCATTGTCCTGCTGTTGTGCTTCTTGAGTCCTGAATTTCAATTCAGTTGAAATATAAAGATTGTATGTTTCACATTGCATTTCAGGGTTAAATATGATACATACAGGGCCGAAAATCTGAAATATCTGATCTTTTCATTTTTGCCTGCATCTTCTTAACTAGAAAAAAAAATGCTGAACTCTTTGTGCCCTCTTTGTACTAATGCATCATTTAGGAGAATGTTAAAAACACATGAGGTCACTCAAAAGGAGGTTACGAAGATGTCTTTTCATACAACTAAAATTTATGGATAATTAATTAAAACATGTAAAGATGGAGCAATTCAAAAGTCTATATTTTGAATCTATATATTTTAAAGAAGTATGTCAAACACAAGAAGGTGCCTAAGATATTCACCACAGCATGAGATGAGATCTTCACCAGTGACACAGAGAAGTATATTTTGCCTTTCTGTATACTGACAGAATAACTTTGGAGCAGTGGACTGAGACCAAATGCAAGGGTGTGTGCCTGGGCAAACCTCACCCCCAAATACCTGTTGTGGGAAGTTGATGGGGAGTTGCATGTGAGAACATGAGTGTGGGCTTTTGTCCTGTGCCTGCCTGCTGTCACTTAAGAGTTCCCTTTGTTTTATGCCTGGCACACATTTTATACATGCCTTTCATTGGAAAAAAAAACCCCAATAACTGATATCATCATTTGCATTGTGCTAGTATTCAGCAGCTAGCATCAAATGGATTGGTGTTTCTTAGAATGGAAGGAAAATTTACCATGTGCTTAGATTATCTCTCAGCAGAGAAGTGTTTTTTCATTGTCTTTCCCAGTACAAATACAATGGTCAGTAGTACATGTTCAGTGCCTATGAATACTGGCCTGTGCTCTTGCAGCTAGACGGAGCAATGATTAGAAACTCCTGGGAATACAAACAAAACTGTCTTTCTGAGCTTTCCGCCTTTCTAACAATTAAAGAACTAAGGAAAAAACAATCAAATTTACGAGGCTTGAAAAAAATACTAAAGATTATCTACCTCATAAAATGAACTTTTAAACCTAAAATCATATTTCCTCAAGCCTAATACTTTAGTTTATCTTTGATCATTTTAAACTATCCTCTGTAAAGAGCAGCAGTTGGGAAAGTAGTTGGCAGCATGTACCACAAGTTCATTCTGCTTTATTTATTGAAAAATACAAAAAAGTAAAACACTAAAGTACTTCACATTAAAATGGTATGAACCCACCAAGATAACTGCTTGTAACTGTCTGTGTAAAATTATGGTCAGAGTAACCACCTCTGGCTCCAGAATAAACTTTCCATGTATGTCAGAGCCAAATGCATTTGCTTACTCAGCTTTTCACTTTAATGTTTTGGGGTTTTTTCCCTCCTTTTTTTTTTTCCCCCCTCATATACATGAAAACCTTCATAGGAGAGAAATGGAAAAAGACATCAAATACCTGTCAACTTAGGAGAGGAAGTATGATAACAATGAAGAATTCAGACAAGTCTCACTGAACAGTTCATTCCTCTTCTTCAGCAGCATGTAAATGCACACACAATTACATATTGCAGATTAATTCCCAAGAGAGATTTAATTCCTCGCAGAAAATCATTTTGCACCACCAAGACCTCAGTTCTCCATTAACGGGATCATAATAACTAAATATCAGTAGGTATTCCCTCTATGCTGAGTTTTACACCACCAGGCTTTGCAGTGGTGGCAGCCAGGACAGAACTCTTCACTGGAGGCCAAATTCTCATTTTGTAGTATTTGACTACCTTTCAGTATATTATGTTAATGCTGTTATTTATAATACTACGTAACTCACGGATAACTAGCTACTTACTGTGTAACCAGAGAAAACCTCTTGCATTTTGAATGACACTCTAGTTTTCATGCCTTGCTAGGAAAAAATAGTTAGTAAAATTTCAATTTTTTTAATTTCTGTCCATTTTTCTATAGGAACACAGAAATACCTTGGGCTGGGGAACCATTGCCTCCAGATTTCAGCAGATTTTCAGAGGGTCTCAAGTTGTTGGCCATTGAAGACTGACTCACAGCAAAGGGCCAGGTTATTCACACACAACAGTGTGCAGGATGCAATAGGGGACCTCTGAGGAGTTGGGAACTGCTGCTCTGCCAGGCACTGAGGGTGGTGGATCCATGAAAGGAGGGGCTCCCCTAGTTTACGGTGATTTGGGTGGGGTTGGGATATGCTGCCATAGTGGAAGCAAGAGGCTGTCAGTGGCTGAACTTTGTTGTCTGCATCTTGCCTTGCTCTCCTGCTCCTGTGAGGAAACAGCTTCTGTCAACTTCAGAAGCACAGCAGCTCCTTCCCTCTCACTTCCTGCTCTGCCAGCAGCTTCCAAGTCATACAGCTGGGACAGTGACAGGTAGCACTGAAGAGTGTCTGAAATCTCTCTTTGAGACAGGATATAGTTCTGGGAAGACACACCTACTCCTGCAACCTACATTTTGCTCTTGTAACTACTGAGGGAATGAAGCTGGGTGGCCTCACATTAGTACTTAGGCTCATTTTATTGGTTTACTTGTCCATTTCTAAAACTTTGCAGCTGGTCTTTAAAATCTTGGAAATTATATTATAAATATTAGAAATAACTGAGTCCACAGTCTCTTGCAGCATTTTCACTGTAGTATGATTTATTTCTAAATCCCTCGTCTCCTCGCTTATTTATTTGATCACCCCTCACTGAAGGGAGCTCCCAGGATATAAGATGACCTATGCTTTGATGCTCTGGAGGACATTTTCAGAATCACTAGGGTTCACCAGCTGCTGCTACTTGTGGATCCTTGATGTCAGAGCCTATGAGCCAGGCTTCATTTTGAGTGGGATTGGGTGGTTTTGGTGTTTTACTTTTTCAAGTGTGGTGAGAAGAACAAGCAGTCCTGATAACCATTACGTTGGACTCGTTGGGAAGTTCTTTTCTTGCAAACCTTTGCAAATATCCAAGCTGACACAGAAGAGTCATGTCTTAGAGACTTCCAGGGTTTAAGCACAGAATTCTTTATTTGCAAAGAGCCAGGGCAGACATTGTTTGGATTTCATTAGAAACTCATCAGACATGCTGGATCTGAACTCAATGCTGCCCTTGGCCAGCTGGAAAATACCCACTTGTTGCAAGGAAACTCTAACCCACTAATTATCCTAAAAAATTCATGTAGGAACTTTCTTGACCCATTTTTTTTTTTCCTTTCTGTTCCTATTTTTCCCCTTGAAGGCATGGATCAATTACTTTCTTAGAAAAAGCCAGCTGATTTCGATGTCATCTATTTGGAGGTTTAATCATCAAAAAAAGTACAGTGCTAAGTCATGTAGCATAGCTGACACAAATTACCAAGAAAATACTGCTCTGAGAGCCTTTATGGTAAGGAGAAGCATATGTGTTTTGAAAAAAACAAGGGGTAACCAAATTATTTCTGATTTTTAAATCTGAACATGAATTGAACTTTTAGAAGATGAAATATTCTTAGCCACATTATTCACTATTTCACATTTTCACATGCATCTGCACTTTTGATTTTCAGCTAGGACAGAAACCAAGGGAAGCCAAAATACCTAGACAGAAGCAGATAAAAGCCGAAATACTGAGACGGGAGCAGAGAAAGACCAAAATATTAACCAGAAAGAGGAAGTACTGAACATCTCTCAATAGAGTCTCCATATTCTTGTGAGATCTCCAGCCAGAGATGGTGACTGAAGAGGTTTGAATTATTTGAATAAGCTTAGACTAATTATCTAAATATTTAGGTATTTAATTGAAGCAAACTTGAAGTCTGAGTCTCTCACAACTTGCATGTCACTGAAATAAAAGGCCATTTCTCAAATACTAAGGCAAAAATAAGTGTGAAAAAATTCAGCTAAAATATCAAAGAATAGCTTAATAGTAGATGCTCTCTATCTGCTTTCTAGGGCATTAGGGGAAACTGATTTGTCCAAATAGCAATTAATTCAGTAATTGTAGTTTATTGTAGTTTATTGTTTGGATATTTTTGGGTTTTGTTTTTCTTTAGTTTGGATCTGACTTTTGAGCAGGAAGCAGAAGCAACAAGAGTTCAAAGAGGACCAGTTCACCAGACAAGAATGGCCAACAAGCTCCTGGGCTTCCTTCTGCTGTTGCTGTCACTCACCTCCACATATCTAACCAGTGAATAGGTCAGTACAGTACAGAATGGTATATCCTGTGCTTACTTAATATTTGATGTCTGCACAGACTTTAGCGTGGTATTTGATTATACGGGTGGCTAATGTTATTGCTACTACTCCTGTATTTGTCAATATCTGTCTTGTAAAGAGAAGTCTTGCTCCATTCCTGCTCTTATCCTGTAACTACTTCTCCATAGCTATGAAATGGGAGTGATGTAAATGCTACTACTGATGTGAAAAGGATCTTAAGAGGAGAAATAACATTGGCAGAATTATCTTTTAATTATGTTGAGTGTTTGGTGATGGAAACATTCTCAATGTCTATGGAGGGAATTATATTTTGAAATTCACTTTTCCAATAGTTCTTTCACCAGGAAAGGAACAATAGAAAATAATGCTTCATGTTTGTTGTATTCTGATGAAATACAGGAATGTTACAAGCTTTACTTAGCTTAGCATCCATCAACCCTTTCTTTTTGCACTCTTTGAAAGTTTTATTATAATGAAATGTAGTAAAAGTCATTATAATGGGCCAATGTTGATAACATGATCATTTACTGAAAAAGGGTTTTAAAATAACTCAGCTTCTCCAATAAATTAAAATCTTTAGATAACATACCACTTAAAATGACAAAAATAAACATACTACAATCTCTGTAGTAAAAGCATGATCAGCTTGAGAACATATTTGGAACTGAGATGGGGAGTAAGAGGGCAAAAGAAAGAGCTGATGGAGTGGTTTTCCTTAAAACCATTTACGCTCTTTCTTCTAGAAAAATAGATTATTTCCTTGGTGTGTCCTCAATTCACAAGCCAGAGATAGTAAAAGAATTCTTTGATTTTTGTCAGGTTTGGACCAATTATTACTTACAAGCTAGTAATTTTTCATTATGAAATTCCCTGAAATGAAATGAGAGCATTGTGGTTTTGAACATGACAAATCTCAAAGTAATTATCAAAAAAGCTTCGTAAAGATATAAGTGCTATACAAACAGGGCATACAAATTGATTACTGAGAAGCACCAGTTGAAGTACTCTGCCTTGCATAGCCTAGAAGAAGAGACTGGACAGAATCTTTATTTCATAAGGATATGTTGAAGGCAGGAAAAACAAAATAGCAATATTCAAATACAGAATAATCTACAGTAAAGAGGATGAGAATTGAAACTTTTCCATACTGAAAGTGGGGAATACTGTATTTAAAATGTAGCAGGAGAGATGTATGCTTAATTGTTGTGAAAAACTTTTCAGTATGAGGACATAGCAGATATATAGTACATAGCTTATTGACACTGGTAGTTACTAAAGATTTTTGAAAACAGACTGGACAAAAATTTCTCCAGAATGATGAGCATATCTGACTCTTTTCTGATAGTATTTTCTGATAGTCTTTTCTGATAGTACATACCTTCTTGGGTAAAAAAGCTCTTTGTTCACTGTAACAAAAGATACAGATGAAGAACACTGTAACTGTGTCCCAAGCATTTCTTTATAAATGGTTAATTCTCAGAATAAAATTATAAACTTGAGTCAAACTGACTGCTTAGTTTGATAAGGCTGTTTGACAGTGGACAATACCACGGACTAATTAGGAGTATGCAGTGAAAGCATGCAAGGCAGATCTAGGTTAATTGACTTGGGGGTAATGTCTCATCCATCACTCTGAAACAGGCTTATTTCTGGAAGAAAGTTTTGCTTCCATCAGTTTCTTAACCTGTACTTGTAGCTCTGAGTGATGGTATTACATAAGCAAATAGCCTTTCATAATCCTAGGAATGTCTGGCCTCCATGATGATTTGTGGTGTTGTTTTCTAGGAGGAAACATTCACAATATGGAGGAAATATCTCCTTTTTTAGTTTTATATTTGGTCCTTTTCAATCCAGTTCATCAATGGATTAAGTCATCAGTGGCTCCTTTTTAGTGTAAAAAGAGAAAGTATTAAAAAGAAGTCCTAGGTCAGTCTCTAAATCAATGTATATGTATTTTCCACTTCATATTTCTTCAATATTTCAGCTGGATTGTTTTATTCCTGTTCAGAACAAGACACAAACATTTACACATTTCTGTAGAATGAATTGAGGTCCAGGTTTAGGTCAATCTACCCAGTGGACTGCTTTGAAGCCAGGTAATTTTGAAACATTTTGGGGGCTACAGCTGCTGAGTATTCCTAATTCCTGAACTAGGAAGCCTGCTAGGTTGTCTATCAGGGGACTGAGCCTGAAAATGGTAGCTGTCTTTCCTCAGAGTGGTATGTCCAAAAGTGATGAACTCATTTTAGTAATGAAATTAGTGATTTGATTGTTACAGTGAATATAGAAGCCAAGAAAACATTCATATGAAACCGTGAAGTTATATTGATATACATGGGTTTTACAGAGCATGATGATATGGACAATATAATAGAGATCCACACTGCAGAATACAAATGATCTTATTTGCTTTAGTATTAAGAAAGTTTTCAATCCCGAGTTCAATGTAGCTATGTATTAAATAATTGAGCTGAACTTCAGCATTAAGCCTTCATCAGGTTCCTGTCTAGAGCAGTGCCTTACAAGATAACACAGGAAACTGGTAAGTTTCAGTAGAAGAGTCTGTATACACATAAACATAAATTGAATTAAAAAAAACCCCACTATTGATTTCAGATCCTCAGGCAAGAATATGGAAGTAACTACAGTCTTTGTTTTTTTCAAGTTATCATAACTATCATCTTCTGGCTTATAGAAGTCTCTCCCACATTGCAAGTCTAAAAGCCAAATATATATTTTTGAGATGTGATGGATTCACACCAGCTACAAATTATGATAAATATCCTTCACCTTCCTGCACAAATATGGTCCAACACATTAGTGGGATATGAGCATTGAGCTAAATACGGAGTCATAACGAAATACGGACGCTTGAGGAGACTGCTTTCCAAATCTAAATGCAAAATTCAATCAGACCCTTTTGGCCTTTGCTTTTATTGAACAAAACCAAACCAGAAAAAAATCTTTGCTTAATTCTTTTTATGAAAAATGTAGCATTATTTATACTTTGAAGTAACACTATTGCAGTAAAAATCTGATAGTAAACTTTGTTTCTGTTTCCAGTCAGAAAATATGGTTCCATTTTATTTGTTTTTTACAGTGGCCTCTCATACTAAATCTCCATGTGATCATGACATTTCCTCCCCAACAAGAGAGAGACCAGAAATGCAAGTGATCACATAGAGAATTTGTGTGTCTTGGCAGCTGTGATCTGTATGTTAATGCACATTCTGCTCACGCCAAGGTCCAATTTGTTGAGATATATGTAGTTTGCACTGCGGGCCTAAGCCATGTTGGGACCCTTCAGAGAACTCCTAAGTGAATCCTTAATCATGGTGTGTCCAGTGGAAAAAAAAAATGGATTGTGCACCTAGAAAATTCAGTTTCCAGTGCCAGATAGCTAACTTCCCACAGCTCTTTCTGGTCTCCAAAAATCAGCAGTGTCTTTGAACAGCTGACAACATTTTAAATGGTACATCTGGAGAAGCAAAACCACCAGAAAACATCTGCTTTTGTTGTTGAACAAAAATAAACAGCAGAAAGCTGAAAGCAGAGAAAAGCTTTTCGGATACAGCTAACATTTTGTTTATTGCACAACCCTGTTCATACGAACTGATCTCGTGCTGGTGGGTGGATCAGAGCATTGCTGCTACGTGTTGTAAATACATGGTTATCGCTGAGGGGGCCGTGCCAGTTCTCAGAGCTAGATTCATGAAGAGAGGAGTGAGAGTGGTGGTGGCACAGCAATAGCAAGTGTTTCAGCACCGGTGTGGTTGCTGTGTGTGATTCACTGTACCCAGGGAAGGCAGCCTGGACCCATCCGTACTGTGAACCAGAGTCCTCAGAAAAGCAGACCAGGGTCACCAGAGGCAGCATGTCAGCTGGAGGGCTTCTAGCCTGACTGGATTATGGGGAAAGATGAAGACGAAAACGGCTCTAGCATCTGGGTGTTTGCATCCTGTCTTGAACCTCAGAGGAGTATTTCCATCTGCTCACCCCTCCACCTCATCTTCACTTCCCTAAACTCCTGCTTGGTCACTGGTAAAGCTTTTAGAGGAAAGTTGGAGATGCTGTGATATCCCTCCTAACATCCTAATTGGGGTTTAGAAGACTGCCTGAAGACTTTAAGGACAAGGTGCAGTTTCTGGAGAGATCTGAACTGACCGCTTACCACTCCCAAAAACGTGTAACCAAAACTGTGCTTTTCAGGTGCTGATGCTGATCTGCCCACTGATTCTGTCTCCAGTTAAACAAGGGCCATTGCTGGCCTCAAAGGTGTTATTCTAGATTGAAAGCATTGTGCAATATGTATCAATTATTCACGTGAAGAATACTATGGTGATGTAATAGATAACATTAACTGTACCAGAAATAATTTAGAGAAATCCAGTTCATTGTTCATTCATAATTTCTCTAAAACTTACTTATTTATAATAAAACTGATTGTATTCACTGACCAAGTGCTCTTGTCAGTCCAGAATGAGAATTAATTGCATTTTAACAGAAAGGGAGATATTAATTATTTAGAGAGCATTACACTGGAAATAGGAGGCTATTAATTACAGTTACCGTATCCCTTGAAGGTATTGCACTGTAGATTTGTTTTATCTTCTCTCTGAAGGGATCTGAACTCATTGTCTAAGGGACCCCCAGGAAGTTCAGAAAAAAACAATGCACATTGTAAGACACTCCTTAGGAAAAAATTCCACAAAAATTCTACCCTTGTTTCATTGGACAGGTGAAAAAATGAGTCAAGATTTTTTCCTAGAGAAGAATTTATTATGCAGAGTATCATTTATCTTAGGTCACTGAAGGAAATCATGGGGTTTACTTCTGTAATCTAACTATCACACTGGATTGGAAGTGGTAAAAGGTGCTTTTGTTTTGGTTTCAAAAGAGTTTTTTGGATTGTGTATCTTCCACTCCTAAAAAATTGTCTAAATGTTTGAAATTTTAAATATTATTTGTCAAATATTTGTCAATTCTTTTGTGGTTTATTTATTTATTTATTTTCTCTTTTCCTAGTGATTTGTCTTGGTGTTTGAATTAGATGGTTTCAAAGTACAATAAAATGTTTACTCTGAAATGATAGGACATTTTGAAATGTTTTTTCACATCAACTTTTTTCATGTTGGGAAATTCATCAAATCTCACTCCTCCCCTTGTTTCAACTCTGATTTTGGCAACCTGACAGTTTTTAGTGAAAAAAATCCTTTAATGTTATATCTGGTGAAAAAAATTAATTTTTTTTCATAGACAATACTGCTGACAGCATAGGCTGGGAAGATTGTTTCTTGCAGTGTCTAAGGAAATACACTGAGGAAAGTGTGAGCTGTGCTTCTTGGAAAAATGAAGTCAAATAAGAAGAGGCTACAAAGCAGTAAACAGCAGTCCAATAAAACAACAGACATCCTTCAACATATTCAGCTACTGCTCTGGACAACACCTAAATCACCTGAAGAGAGATACAGAGAGGAATTACAGTGACAAAAAACGGAGTACTTGAGCCAAAATAGAAATTTAACTACAAAAAAAGGGAGCTATCAGGAAAGATGAATACAGATATCATTGAAATAAAAGAACAGACCAAAACACAGGTTACTTGCAAATTCCATCCCACTGTTACCCTACTTTCTTTGTGATGATAAAGAGTTGATTTGTTTTAGCTGGGTCATTTCTTGCTTCTCGTAGCTGGTAGTAGTGATGGCACAAAGCCGCGGCATTGAAAGTCCAGGATTTGCAGAGCTTTTGACATGAAGTGTAACTTTTTTCTTCAACTTCTCAGGGAGTTACAAGTTGTTCTTTAAAAAATAATTCAAAGATATGAGCCTGAATAACGTTCCCCAGTCTCTGCCAGAACTGATGTTATCTTAAGAGCAGAGGCAGAAAAAGGATGAGTTTAGGCTTAACACTATACATGGTGGACACCTCTCTCCCCTGGAGAAGTAACTCTGGTAGAGGGGTGAGATAAGCAGCAAGACATGCTGATGCTTTACACTGGTGCTTTAGCTCCCACCAAGGTATCCTATCCAGCCCATGAACACAGATGTCACTGCGACTGGGTAACAGAAAATGGGATATTTGTCCAAATTTCATCTTCCTCACTGAACTGCAGCTTGGAAGGACTGAGGCCAAGACTACAGTGCATTCAGCACACTTCCTATTCGCTAGGAATGATATTACACTGTTAAGGGCATAGCAAAATAATAGATCATCAGATAAATGGAGTCAAATAATAGTGGGGTTTTTAAAATTTATTTATTTATTTTAAATTTTTTTTAAAAAAATTTATTTAATCCAGTGAATTCAACATTAAAGGAATGTAATATTTAACAAAATAAACTATTTAGAATTTTAAAGTAATGTATTTTTTTTGATTATTATCTTGGTCTTGTTTGGTTTTCAGATAGTATTACCATAATGTATCTGCATGTCTGTGCAATGTTGTAGGTCACATTTTTTATGGCTCTATCTAACATTACAGTCCCTTTCAATGGGCGTTAAGAGAAGGCACTCTTTCTATTAATTCTGGTAATTGCTTTGGTCAAGAATGGACCAAGCTTGTACCCATGAGGCATGATGACAGAGCATCTGATCTGCATAGCAGTGCAGTAACACTGAGTACAATATGTTAACACATTGTTTGTAATGCAAACCTTCCCCTATGTTTGACAGCTGAACTATGCATCTGCCTGCAAGACTGGGAAGATAAACTTCATTGTGAATGTAGGAGCAGTGCTAATCAAGGAATCAGGTTATGAGGATGACCTGCAGCTGATGGGGAGATGTGCAGAGCCAACAAGATGTGTTACTTTATTTGTGCAAGTGTCATCTTCAGGAGTAAAGAGCTCAGTAAAAAAGAAGTGACTGAGGTGACACTGAAACTGGGAGAATTATGTGTCTAAGTGATCTTGAGATAATTTTTCTAGCTTAGTTCAGTCTTGGATAGACCACAGCTTCTACAAGCTGCTGATTCAGAAAAGAAGATGACTGATCTTGTTCTCCAGCAAAGTAAATAAATAGAGCTTTAGGATGGCAAAAAAAAAGCTCCCTTCTCCTTTCCAGCACTTCTTTGGGACTTCTGGGGTTATGGGGATGTTAATTCAAATGACTGAGAAAGTATGATCCAGTTCACTGATAGGTTTAAAAAACAACTTTTTTTAATGCAGTGGAAACAAAGGCTGACATGAAAGATTCAAAATAGAAGAGAACAGCTTCTTCTTAAATCAGTATAAATTGTCTGTGTGTCATGGCAGTGAACGTGTTTCTTTTTTTTTTTCTTTCAGGAACTACGTAACCACAGAGTTCCTGTTTACTGTATTTCTTAAGGATAAAGTTTTCTGTGGTAAGAGACACCTAAGACCATTAGGCACGCACACTACAGATCTAAAGAAAGTCTATTTACCAGAGCTTCCAGGAAAAATATTGACAGGGCAGTAAAAATACTTTCCTTGATTACTCAGGCTCATATTTTAAACCTAAAATTACAGGAACTTTTCTCTTTTACCAATTTATTTTTAGCATCTGTATTTTTTCTTTTCTTCTTCTTCTTTTTTTTTTTTTTTTTTTTGTGTACGTTTTAAAGCATGGCAAGTTTCCATTGATTTTGCAAACGAGGGTCAAATTTGGTAAATGCGTCTGACACGCCTTATCCTTTTTTTCAATATTTTTACTAAGTCAGTAGGAAATGATCAATAGAAGGTAAATTTACCTTTCTTCAGGAACTGACTGATGAAGCTACAGTGTATTTCAAAGAATATGGCCTGTCCTTCAATCTATTTTTTAATAACATATGGGTAGTGATATCTGTGTAATGAAACTAAGCTGTCTACATATTTATGTAGTGCATATTACTGCAAAATCTGAACCCCAAGCAAACACTGATGAATTATCCTGGAAATTCTTCAGGAAGAAAAATATTTCCTTTTTAAGCTATCAACGTGCACAGATAAGTTAAAATGAATGTCAGGCTATTTGCTTTTTATGGACACAGGATCCTTTGGTCTCAGATAGGAAGGGAACTCCAAACTTCAAGAAGTGCTTTTCACTGTAGAAGTAGGAAAACACATTGAGTTGTCCTCTGACACACATATACAGATATCAAAGGTCAACATCTCAGGTGTGGTTCTGCTCAGACCAAACACTGTGGAGTTTGAAGGACCTGTCCCATGACAGGGAAAATGGTGATGATGTCTTCAAGCAGCTAGATGTTTTCTGAGCCTTCAGGTTTGCCTGTCAGATTTCCCTGTTCTCTAATTGATACAACAGAAGATTTTATGGAAAGCTGAAGCTATACAGTCATATAAGAAAGATAACATCGCCTAGCTTGTGGAAGGTATCAAAAAAGGTATATACATTGCAGGGTAAACTGGAACAGGTTTTGAAGTCTACCAGGAGAAAAACTATCCATTTCAAAATGAGCAAGGTTTGTACCAGTCTTGGCTCTACCTTCTCAGCACTGTCTGCAGGTCTTGCAGTTAGAGCTATCTGGAGTTGGATGTCCAATTTACATTAGGCTTTTTGTGTTCCCAGGAAAATGGCTTACATACTGCTTTGATCAGATAAAGTTTTGTCATCTTGTTCAGAATGGGAACTTTCAAGCTTTTCAACTATGAATTCCTTAATTCAACCTCCACAAGGAAAGATAACACTGGAAAGAAACTGCCATTCATTTCAGATGCTCATCTTTCTAGACACAGTTTTTCAGGAAGTAGTGTTGCTCCTTCTTCAGCAATCTTTATATCTTCCCAGTGAATATTTATCTTCAAATCATTTCCTTCTCAATATTTCAGAAATGTCACAGATTAGATAACTGTGCTGTGATCTTACAAAGGAAAGAAAATATCTGGACATCAACTTAAAAAATAATCTAGATGAACAGCGAAACAAGGAGAAAGAGTTTTATAACCAAAGTTCAGAGACAGATTGCAGGGATAGAGTATCTACAGAAGGGATTGGTTTGTTTTGGAAGGCTGAGAAAAAAAAAAATTTTTTTTGATGTTTTAGTTCAAGGATGTGTATATTTGCTATGATTATTCAGAAGCAGCCATTGCAGAGGTAACTCATGATTTGTTTTAACTCTCCCATTCACTTTCTACAAAACACAGTTGAACCTTTCTATCTTTTACTAAAAGTATTTGTTCTAGCATATATATAGACACACAATATCCATGGTATACTGTGATTCATGCAGTGTGTTTTTTGGATGGCTAGAAGAGGTGCATCCTTTGTGTGTGTGACTGTGACTGTGAGGACTGGACTGGACAAGACAAGATGTGGTTTTGGGAAAACATAAGAAACTAATTTTCTGTATGCCTGTAAGTATAAACAGATTTAAAAAGAACAAGAGAAATATCATAACCCTATTAGAAGCTACTAGGTGAAGTGGTAGCTGAAATCTGGACAAATGAAGAAGGGAGTTACTATGGCAGTAGCTATTTTATATACAATATTGACTAGTAGGGAAGAATAGACTGAGTGCTTTGAAGAGATATGTCATTTGAACAAAATTGATTGTTAGGTGTTTGAATTTCATATTCTAAGAATGGTGAGTGAGCAAGAAAAGAACAACAAACAAAGGCATACAAAAGATTCAGGAGAGTCAGCAATTACTTCAAGTGGATATTCTAAAGAAGACATTTGAAAACTGCACTGATGCAAAGGAAAATGGGAAAGTCTAATAAGAAACTATTAGGGGAACTTTCTGATGATCTGAAAATATCAAAAGCAGAAGTCATAATGTACACTCAGATTAAAGAATTGCCTACTAGGAACAAAACACAGGAGATAAAAAAGGATTTCCAGACAGAAATATAAAAGTCAAGCGAAAATATGCAAGAAATCAAATGATAGAAATACAGTTCCAATGCAAAATGTGAAAAAAAAACCAGCAATGAATAAAGCTGAGAGTACTAAACTAGACTATCCTTTCCCGTCTGTTGTCTTCCCTCAGAAAGGGTAAATTTAGACACATGAAACAATTCCTTTTAAGAAGAAAGGTTGCACAGGCAACTAAGAGCTGTCCCGCTTAATTTTGAAGACATTTCATGCTCCAACTGCCCATGATCTTTCTGTAGGATCATGATAATATTATTACTGGTTTTCAGGTAGGAGGGAATTCAATTATCTCTTCCCAGATAGGTCTTTTTTTTTCAGATGGGGGAAGAAGAAATGATCATAAATAGTCACACAGTTCCTGGAGTATCTTGGATTCAGGACAAACACAGACATGTGGTGCCAGGAAAGTCAGTCATAGGCTGAGCTGTGCATGAATACAATTAGATACAAGGTCTCATCTCAGAAAAATGTTAACAGAAGGTGGCTATAATGGAAAACAAATGGTATCCCTGAAAGAAAAATAACTCTTCCTGAAGCCTGCTGGGAATTCTGAGTTCATACACAGGCATGCTTCACTGATCCAGAGTTCATATGATACCTTTATATTCAGAAATTCTGGGTCTTCCTTGCACATCTGGTGAAGAAGGAAGAATCAAATATTTTATTTTTTCTGGTTCAGTTGAGAAAATGTCACCAAAAATAAAGAGAACAGCACCTCGGTTCTTGAAACAGGAAATTTTCCATGGTATCAATCCCATCCTGATTCTGACTGTCCAATAATTTCTCATAAAAGCTGGAAAAAATAGCCGTAAGTAAATGTTTCTACAATGAGCACAGTGTGTTTCCCATCTAAAGATTCAATGTCCAGCAGGGAAGGGATAGGTAAATGTCTTCTCACTGAAGGTACATGAATTCAGTAGTGTTCATATATTTTCAGCTAACAAACTGGATTAGATCTGACTAAGATAATACTGCACCTTCAAGACCTCTACTCTTGCAAAATCTTTCCAGACCAGTCTTGCCACTGGGCTCAAACACACCCTAAAGATACTCAAGCAAATAGATTTTACTGTCTAGTGCAGACTCTGTAATTTAACTGCTATTTAAAACCAAATAGACTTGAACTCTTCCCAGAAGACTTTATGATGTGTATCAAATACTGTCCCAACTAGAAGGTCAGATTTTAGCATGTTAAAGAAAAAGTGGGTTTATGAAAACCTAGTGAGGTTTGATTTTAGTTTTTTTTTTCTTAGAACATCAGCTAAATCCTAGTCCAGGTATTCACAGAGCACAGCCCTCCACTCCTTAAAACATTAGCTTTAGAATATGTGTCTTTACTCTTACTATGACTATCAAGGGGTATAATGGATGTAGAGATCAGGAGGTAGAGAAGTATATCTAAATTTAAGTAGATACAGACAAAGAATAGACACAAAATACATTTCTGCTAATTTGAAAGCAACATTCAAATTTTTTTATTGAGTGAAAATTATGATGCCTTGCAAAAGTTGTACTTCTAATATTTCATGAACTTAAAGTAGTCTGTAATTTTATAAAATTCATCTGAGGTATTCTGGCCATGCAAACTAGTGAGATCGTGTTTTGTTAGTGGCTTAATATTCCTTTCTTTCACCCCAAACTGCAAGTATGATCTCAGCAGAGCCTTTGTTACTTAAAGAAAAGACATCAAAAGTGCTTTGAATACATTTTCCTCAAGTGCTCATTTTAGACACGGAATAAAATGATTACAGGGGATATTCTGTCCCAGCTGAAGAATTCTCACTGACCCAAGAAGGAACAAGATTTACTTCTAAGACACTTCCCTCAGCAAGGTAACAAGAAAAGAAAAAGAAACTGAAATGGCAATGAGGGCAAAATCTGGGATCTTGAATTCCTGTCCAGAGACATAACAGTTGAAGTCTCACACTTCATCTATGCGAATTAGTTATGGGATAAAATCACATTAATTTTTCTCCATTAAAAGATGCCTACTAATTAGCATCTACTGAAATTATATCTTAAATTCTGTGCTATTACCCTTTTTTGAACAGACGTCATTAAGGAATCTGAAGCATCCTGTATATCACCGGTTCCCATCTTTTTTGAATCTGGAATTTCTCATCACAGTACTATAGCCAAAATGGCCAATATTTCATTTTAGATAAATGGTGTGTTTTAGATACTTATCTCACTGCTTGACAGGCTAAAAATGGAAGATTTGGAAAACAATCTTTCCCAGGTTTCCCACCTGGCCTGCTCCTAGTTCAGAAGAGTCAGAGGAGAGAAAGCCTTAAAATCATGGCATTTTTATGTATAGGAAAGTGATTTGAGATCACTTTATGAAGTTTTAATGGCTTTTGCTGAGTCCCAGTCAGCTGAAGCCAGTAGCTATAGCACCTGGTCTCTTTAGCATAGAGTATACATAAGAAAAGCTCTGAAATGTGTAAAATCTGAGCACATTTTATATGACGGAGTTTGTAAGTTGTATTTTCTGTACATTATTGCATGTATCATACACAGTCTAAGCACATGATGATAGGATCTGAAACACAGGTTTTAGAGGCATCATTTTGGGATGACTGCATTGTAAGATATGAGAGAATGATATACATCACCCTGAATGAGACCGAATAAATCTTTTCTGCCTTTTCTCTCTCATCATGCATTCTTGTGGAGTAGCTGGGTGAACATATTGAAGTACATTTCTTAAGTCAATGCAGATCCTTTTTTTCTGAATCAGTTCTGAGCAGAATTTGATTTCTCTTTTTCTCTTTTTCTTTTTCCCCTTTTCTTTAGTTCTAGATGTATCTAAAATAGTTGGCTGACCCAAAGGATTGTTCTATAGTATTTTGCCATCATTTGTACATGGGCTGAAATAAAGATCTTGTATAGGATAGCATGTGATCATGTAATTAAAGACCTAGATTTACAGGGAGTTTCAAAAGGGAGAAGAGAAGAGAACAAAAGCAGAATTAGCTATGTTGTTAGGAGCATCTCTTGCCTTTCGAACAGCTGACTTAAAAATTTAGGATTTTTGTTTTAATTTCTTTCTTCTGTATAAAATAATAGCACACTTTTATTCATATGGTTTATGGCATATGTGCATATAAAAAAGATAAATACTTATGTTTCAGCAGAAGTACATGATATATGCATGTGTAAGTAACATTAGAAGGACTTTCCCCAGGGCCCGTTTTTTATCCACTAACTCCACTGCCTCTGGTTTCTCCCTGTTTTTGCCTCCTTGTTTAGTGGGTTATCTGAAGATTTATTTTCAAAAGTGAACTCATATGGTGAATGCAAATGGAGCATTATATCTGGTTTGAAAGGTATATACTGCTCTTGATAACATTGTATATAATGACATAATGCTCTTAGCTAAAATATTGCTCCACTTTATCCTACAAAAAAGCTGAAATATAAACAAAGCTAAGGAATGTAATGATGAATAGTTGTGATGAAAACATATTTTTGTGTGTTGTTAAAGCAATAACTCTTAATACTATTAGGAAATTTTCTGCAGTAGTATACTGAGTACCTTTCATCCTCAAAATATTTGTCTTCATAAAAAGTATCTTACTGTGTACTGATAGTTACATGAGTTTCAGTTTCTAGTCCTAAGGATGGTACTACCACTCTAATATAAATATGTATGTATGTATGTTTATTAGCAACATGTGTACAAGACAAAAGTGTGTTGTCATGTGTGGTTCATCACATTTTGCAAAATATCAGAGATGGACATAAATCAAAATGCAGCTCTGAACAACTTCAACAGAAGTTCAAGTTCATAGTAACCCCCCTTTTTATTGGTAAAGTTGCTTCTCGTTTCCCATTCTGTACATCTTGTATGTACAACATGCTATATTTTTGCACCTTGTCTCTATACTTATCTGCAAGGTATCTAGTATCCTGGAGTGCTATAAAAAGAAAGTATGCTAATCTTTGTTACATATATCTGCTTTATACCACCTTGGTATTTGAGTCCCAAAGGACATTACAAGACACGGGATTTCTCTATAGGGTATTGTAGTACTGGATTTTGAGGTAGCTTCCATGTCATAACAACGTAACCATCTTGGGACCATACTCCCAGTTGCATGACCTATGGGACTACTGAAAAGCAACATTTTTAAGACAATTCCTTGACATTTCTGGAGTACTAGTTGAGCATTTCATTGCTGTTTTAAGTGTGCCTTAAGCTATACTGACAGGCACACAATTTAGAGTAGACACCTCTGCAGAAAAAAAGTGACAGGCACCTTAAATGAAACCTTCCTGATACCTAGGGAAATTTTGTGATCCAGAATGGTTTTGTATAAAACTGGAATGTGCTATAATAAATTATTATTTTGCTGAAATGTCATAATATTTAGTGAAAGATTCCTTTCAGATTGGCCTGCACTTAATGGGAATGTTAAGAATTTGTTGTGCTGAACTGAAATGTTCTGTGTAATTTATTTGTTAAACTGTACCTGTCTGTTAAGTTGTAGAGCCACAAAAAAAGAGGTGTTGTAGTTGAGCTCCTCGTTGGATGGATTACATCTTCCACAATGCACTTCAGTCTCCAGTCCTTGCAAACTGTACAGTGCATCCGGGGAATTGCATACAACAGCATGTTATGAGAGATATCCAAGCAGAAAAGCTACCTATCAGGGATCACACAGGACAGAATAATCCTTATTAGTGCTGTCCTGAATTACAGAAGATCTGTATTACACACCCTGCCCCCTCCTTCTAAACAAAAGAAACAAAAACAAGCAAGCAAAAAAACAATCCACCAGACTCAAGAATTTTTTTTTAGTATTCTCAAAAAAAATTCAGAGAAACATTTAAAGTTCTACAATTGCTATTAATACCCTTGAATTAATATAGAATAGTTTTTCCTTTGGAAGGATGAGATTTTTGACATATATGATGTTATTACAACTATTAGAACTTTTCTGACTTACTGAGTCAGTGTGTGTAGGGGAACTCCAGATACTACCTTGCAGCCTAGTAGCTGTGTTCAAATAAACTGTTTGTTTTTACTTCTAATTCTTTCAGAATTAAGCAGCTCTGCTCATATGAGTACTGCAAAAATAAAAACTGGAATTATGTAATATATTCTTGGATGATATTTTAATGGAAAATAAAGAATTAGAATAATATTTTTAATACGGCTGGGTGGCAAATACTTGAACACTGCTTTGAAAGCCACATGGGTTTATAGTTGAACAATAAAAATGATGAATAATCAAGAAAGCTTAGAAAGTAAACTGAGGAGAATAGCTCAACTAGCAGAAGAAATCTAAAGATTATTAGGAATTATTCACTATTTTATTTAATTTGAACGTAATTTTAAGATGCTTCAGTTTTACACACAAAAATCTTGTTAAGTCCTAACCAGCAATTTGAAGTGAAAAAAAGCACTGTGTATAAATGCTCAAAGTTTTTTTTCTGGTCTATTTTCTCAAAATTAAGTTTTGGTTTGGGCTTATTATATGAGAATCCAACACCAGAAAATTTGAAGTCCTTATAATCACTAAAGTGTGTATTTATTTATTTGTTTGTTTGTTTATTTTTAATTGACACCATTTCTATACTTGTTTCATTTATTATCAGAAGTACATAACAGTAAAACAAGCTGCAGGAGTGTGAGAGAAATGGAATTAAACTTATGAAAATCTAAGGTATAGCTATCAATGCATTTCATTTTAGTGATAAATTCCTGCATGAGAAATAATGGCCCCTCCCTGAATAAAGGCATGTAGTAATGTAAAATAAATGATGTCAAAAGATAAAATTGCAAATCACTTTAGTGTATTAGGCTTCCCTTTTAGGTTACATTAATAAAATAATGTGAACAGATGTAACTCTTCTTGATTCCTTTAGAGATCAAGGGGAAAATCTGGGGATCACAACTAGAAAACCTTACAGCTATCAGATTCCTCATTTCCTGTTTCTGCGCTACCTTTCCATGGGAGGCAAAACATAGAATGGGGGGCAGGGTTTCACAAGTCTGTTTTCAGTTTGTCTAGGCTTTTAAACACTGATTTCAAGATATTCTAGTTCATGGTCCTGATCCAAATCCTGCTGAGCACAGTGAGAAAATTCCCAGTGACCTCAGTGAGCCTTGAATTTAACTTTATGCACAAAATTTCTAAAAAGCAAGTAATAAAATTTGGCCTTTCCGAACTGCACATCCACCATATACTCTGTCTACCTTTCACATAAAACTTAAACCACTAGATATGCAGGAGACAACTGCGTGGCAGGGCAAGAAAACGATGATGCCAGGGAAAAAGAAACACAAAAAGTTGATACCCTTTATTTCAGCTTGGAGACTGGATCTGCCTCTTGGGTCTCCAGATTTTTCAGATTAGTGCTGGAGAACTCCTAATGTGCATAATCCTCCTAAGGCTTGTTGGAAGGAGGGTGTGTCCCAGATTTACAGTGGCATGTGAAGATTTGAAGGCAGAATTCCACTCCTGATGCCTGAACAACTGAACTGTGTTTTTCTGAGTGACCATTAAAACAAAATTCATTCACAGAAGAGTGGGGTGAGAAGAACGGACTGCTAGTCACTTATGGCTGCCTTGCCATGACCCAGGTGATCAGAAACTGTAGAAGATGGTCTTTTAAGAAGATTCAGATGAATGCAAGCTTATTAATCCAGAAAATGATCATTGGACCTTAGCAAGACTATTAGGGCTGTAGCACAGTGTGCCAAACTTGGCAAAAGAAAGCAATGGGAGTTCCATGCACTTGGTGTGACTGTTGTGTTGGCTTTTTGTGCCAGTAAGCTTGTGTTCTAGTGTTTTAGTGAGCAAGAGACTTTCCAGGGAAGGGAGAGCGGTGGTAGTGGCAGACTGAAGGGCACCAGGTAAAGGTTTACTGGAGCCATGTAGAAGAACCTTGTTGACTTTTCAGGTTTCTGAATAAGTTGAGACTCTAAAGTGCAAGGTAGGAAAAAAATCTGATTATCAGATGTAATATTCACACAGGATTTTTGCAGTTCAGTCTGATCTTTGGGTGTATACAGGGTTTCAGTGTTCCTTAATAAATTACCTCTCCTTGTACCAATTAACCCCCTTCCGTGAGGGTTCAGTGTTTACTTGGGGCTGTGCCAGTGCTAACAGCTATGTTTTAACATTCTTTTTAATAGCTTGCAATTACTACTGGGAGCGAAAGCTACATAAAATATTAACACTTAAGCATCTTATGCACTCCTTTGAACATTAGATTATGTTACTTTTCATTCTTACAAACCTATTATTTGCTTAGAATTCCGATGGACCAGTGAACATGCTGCAGTTAAGTGGTTTCTGTTGATTTATTAACTTCCACAAAGTCTGATGGAAGTCACTCCATGCAAAATATTGAATACACTTTGTTCTTTAAATTGTCCAGTAGTAAAGCCGGAAGAATAAGCATTTCTACATCTTAAAGAGGTAAAGTAACTTTGAAAATCACTTTTACAGCATATTTGACTTTTTCCCCTGCTGTGCTACCACTTTGCTCACCCAGAGAACAGCTACTGTATTTGCAGAATCAGTGCCATGACTGCTGATTGTACAGAAAGAATTAGAGAGCAGGAAGGTTAGAGATCTAACTGCTACTTTGGATCTCAACTTCACAGAAGGTTCGCGCTTTGAGAATAAAATCAAGGGAAGATGTGGGACATAGGTGTTCCACCTATGCCTAGATTTGTATTTCTATTGTGCATGGGTTGTCACTATAAACAAGCAGTGGTTTTCAAATGAGTATCCAGTTGAAGAGCAAGTATCCCATCCCCACTTGTGTCTCCCATTGGCCTCATCAGCTGTTCTACATTTTAAGGGAAGACAGGCTTACTTCATCTTGAATTCATCTTGAACCAGCTCAGGTTCGCTGAGCCATTAAGACAAGTGATAGACAAATTTTGAAAATCTTGGAATTGATTCTGGATAAGCCCTCAAATATTTGTAACTTACATAAATCATTATAACATCTGGGATCTACAAAATCATAAATAAACCTCAAGAAATATGGATTTCTCATTATTTTCTTTCCATGTCCAGCTTCTGTTAGGTCCAGCAACATTTGAAATGAATCTTTCTCACAGTATTCTGGCAAATCTACTTTTATCCCTGGCTGGACATTACAAATGTAGAATACTGGAATTTGAAAAAATGAGGGCATAAATACATGATTCTAAACTTTGAAAGACTTCCACTAATGACTTCTATTCTAGTCTTCTAACTAGTAGTGTCATCACTTTTCTGGAAGAGGTTAAGAAGGACACTTCATGCTGGTTCCCTTGTTTTCATTTTTTTCTGTTTAGTTTTGTTTTCTTTGTTGGTTGGGGTTTTTTGGTTTTTTTTGTTTGTGTGTTTGTTTGTTTTTTCCCCTCCAAAGCACATTGTCCTTCTCTATTTTGTGATCCTACTTCTTTTTACTAATTTAAAATCATCTGGAACAATCCCTTCTTTTTACAGGCAGCCTGTACATTTAAAGATATTAATAGTTTAAATGAAGAAGCCATGTGAAAACAAAGGACAGCAGAGAATGGGTGAGCTAAAATCTCTGAATACTCTGATTTTGAGTGAGTCTGCACTATCTGCTGGGCATATCTTATATCTTAACATGGAAGTAGCATTACTTCATGAAGCTTGCAGATATTCCTGGCACTAAAGTGACAAACTGAAATAAAGCAGCAGCAGGATCTGGTGATTCAAGCATTGTAGTGAAGATAGAAGAACTGGGTCTTTCCCTCAGCAGTTCCAGGAACCTTTTCAGCTAAATCACTGGTTTCAGTTTTTAAGAGCAAAGGGCTCACAGTTTGAGGAACATACATTGTAATAGAAAAGCATTGTTTTGCTACATCTATTTTTTATAGAATAGATTTCCTTTTAAAGCAAATTCTTTTAAGAAAAGAACATGAAAGACAAAATCTCCAAAGTAACGAACTTTTTTTGTCTCTAGAAGTGTAGATTTCTAAAATTAGATATATGCACCTTTTTCACCTTAGAGAGATGTTATTGTTATCAATGAGTTCTCACCCAGCTACAGGTGCTCATAATGAGCAGCGAATGCATCATTTCACAAGTACCTTCATGGTTGAAATCACCACTGTTGGAAGCTTGTTTTGGAAGGAACCAGCTTTCCTGTCCTTAGCAGCTGAGCCTCCAGTGCTGTTAACTCCCCACCTACAGGTTAAGATAACAGTCTGGGATGTCTTGTCCACTCTCACCCTCGTTCCCCTGATGTCAGCCTGTGCTGAGGTTCATGAGCTGCCTGGCCCCTTCCCTGATTCACTTTAGCTCATGTTCCACTTCTTTTTGTTTGTTTTTGTTTTCATTTTTGTTTTTGTTTTCTTTGTGAGTTGAATCATTTTAGGAGTTGGCCCAACAAGACTGCAGGAGTCCATGCGCTGGAGCAAGAGGTGGTACTGGGGGGCCACCATACCTTTGAGACAGCAGCAACAGATGAACTTGACTGTATCATGAAACTGTACTTGAAGGTGCTTTAAAAGTCTGTATTTTTATATATGCATAACCCTGCACATAGGCTGTCTCTTCAGTCTATTGTGCGTGTTTGATGTCTGAAAAAGTTGGAAAACCCATGTGATGAGTGTACAGAGACCTAAACTGTCCAACAGGAGAACCTAAGCATACTGGTTTTGAAATATGATCTTTCTGCCACGGCTAAGCCTCTCAAGGGATGTCTTTGTTTAGCTGAGGTTCAAGGCTGCAAAAACTTACCTCCTGAGTATAGCCATTCTGTCAAAGCACTTGGAAGACTTGGCTTTCTTTTTTTGGTGTTATCACATATCTGCACAGTCATGAGGCTTGAGAGCAAGAGGTCCATCTTCTGTGCTGCTTCTCTGTGAGGGTTCATCAGGATGTTCTGCTTCCCACAGTGCTCTCTGCGCAGAAATGCAGATTCAAGGAAAGAGAAACAGAGAGTCAAGATTAAAAACAAAAACAAATGTCAGAGAAAAGTAGGTCTGGATTTGGTACATCTCCAGATAAAATTATTTCACAATTAAGAAAAGTCTCGGCCCTGTACACATGCTTAATTTTATACACTAAGCCTATTCACCATGTAAAGCTGAACAAATGTGTAAGTGTTGTCAGAACTGAGGTCCGTCCCACTAGTAGTAGATAGGCATGCCGTTTCCATAAGCCACCGCAGCAAATGCATAATTTAATAAAAAAGACTTTTGTTCATGTCTATTAAAAGAAACCTATAAATCTTCCAAATGGTACATTTAGGATTTGGTCCAAAAGTTACTTAAGCCGATGGAAAAGCTGTTATTGATTTTAATAGGTATTTATTATATTTGGCGATTCCTTCAGCAGTCACTCTTTCCCTCTCTGTCATCTCAGCTGAGTTCCAGCCCCATCTCCTGTAACTTACCACGATGTGGACGGCATATGTTGTTTAGATGAGACACTTGTTCATTAGTTTATGTTTGAATGATGCCAAGCACGTCCTGATCCTAACTGAATGCTAAAATGATGGTAATAGATGACATAATTACAGTAATAATAAAATACTGTGTTCAGCTGTGTTATACACTATTTTGTTCCATGATCAACAAAGAAAAGGGTCTAACATACTCACAATAGAGAAACATATCTCTAAAGAAAAGCACTGGTGTGAAAAAATACACCCTCTCTATTTTATAGTAACTCCTTTTGCTGTTGAGAGTACCTGCAAGTGCTAAAATTATTTGTTTTGTATTAATTCATTATTTCTTTACTCCTAGAAAGGGCTGTTTGAGTAAAACACTTTTCTGAATGGTTCTTCTGTTTTCATGAGACCATGCAAGCACAAACAGGGTATTATAAAAACTTGCTGAGGAAGACAAGAGTTCATCTTTCATTTTTGCAGGTATTGGCTTTGCTTTTATAAAGCTATATCAAAGCTCACAAAAAAAACCTTGTAAAAATTTTGTTAACATTTACTGATTTTTCCTCTGTGCCGTGGCTGAGAATTACAAATGAAACAATTTCACAGGCATTTTCCTTTTCAGTCATACCAAGTATGAACTTCAGAGGACAAGACAGTTTGGGTTTTAATTCAGCAGTCATCTGCTGGATTTTAAGCAAAGGCATGTATTTGAGTCCCTTTAAAATTAACGTATTTTCTTAAACTCTTTTAGCAAGTAGATCTAGCTAACCTTTTCTGGAGCTATTGGTTCTAAACCCACATCCGTGAGTAGCTTTTAGAAGGCTGTGCCTGCATTTTGCTCTTCAGTGACCATTCCATGATGCTCCAGAGCAGCACTCCAAAATAACCTGCATGTTGATCTGGGAATTTACTAGCCTATTTGTATAAATAAGAAGTTCTAAGAACAGGACTTTGTCTTAACTCAGCTTTCCTCTAAAGCCTTGGTGCCAAAGAGGAGCTCATTGTGTGGTTGTCTGAAAGGAGCATCATTGTTGGTCCTTTCTGAGCCAAAGCAGAGTCATGTTTTGCTTTTAAAATAACATCCAGGAGCTACAGTATTCCTGAGAATGCAGGAGACCTGGGCTTAGCTCTTGCTTTTGTCTGAGGTTGCTGCAGTTTGTATCTATCACCACCTTGGGGCCACTGGGCTTCTACTCCTTCTAGAACAGGGAGAGTGAGACACTGTTGAAGTCACTCGCTGGGGTACTCAGTGGGGAACAGAGACATGGATCCCAATTCCTGCTTCATAACTTCTTCTACATCTAGTAGCTAGTGGATAAAATATCCTCAAAACCCTCTTGAGAACTGTGGTTTCTCTCTTACCCCAGGGACCGGCATTACTGGTAGCTTAATATTTGCCTCTTTGGACTGACCTCTGAGGAATGTAAAGAAAAAAATAATGTGCTAATGAAGCTGAAATATCACTACAGAGAAGTGGCAACTGAGCAGGTGTTTTCAGGATCTGAGTTTTGGATTACCATCTAACAGAAACTTTAGCTCCTTCTCTTTCGATCCTGCTCAATTAGCTCTTTCAGGTCCCATTAACAAAAAGATGAACTGAAGATAATCATTCTCACACAAGATAGAAACTTATATGTCCCAGGAATGTCATGAGATGCTAACAAAATGTAAGCTAATAAGTTAGAGTAGCTGAAGGGGGAAAAAATGAGAATAAAGAAAAACATCAGGGCTTCTACTTCATCCTAATTTTGGCAGGTTGGGTTTAGTTTGTGATGTAAGGCAGATTTTTGTTTTTGAGATAAATTTTCAGAAAAGTCTGTCATAATCCGCAAAAGAGCTCAGAAGTATAAAGGAGGTACTTCCAGAGAGCTCAGAAAAACTGGGAAAAAAACAGAGGTGATGCTGATATTTTAATGAGCATTTTCCGCTTCATTCTGAGAATAGCTGCCGTGTACCATTACTTTTCTGCAAGCACAGAACAATTTTTGTCATTCAATCACTATTTTTCTCACAGCCGGAATGAAAGAGAAATAACACATACACACACACGTGGACACGTGTGCAGAGCCTCTCTCTCTGATAGTTCCCTAGGGAGTTCCATCATACCCTAGTTTATGAGCCTTGGATCATCTGTGGCCAGTGGATTTAGTAATAAACAGAGTGGAAATGTTCTTCATCAGAGTTCAAAGTAAATTTCTACCAGCCCCTGCCAGACATTGCTTCCCCCTGGCCCCTCAGCATTTTCCTATAATGACTTCCTTTGAATGGAAAGAATATAGAAAGGAAGGCAGCTTGCACATCTTTAAAACGTGTCTTGAAATATTGCAAGCTCTGTAAATGAAGGGCATTCAGATGGTTTTAGAGTGCAGCTTTTCAGGCTCTTTTGCCATCCTGGAAGCACAGTGCCTGGGAAGCACATGTAACATGTCGGGATGTGAGCCTGAGGGCTTCATAATAGAGGAATACCTCTATATTTAAAGCAAAGGTTATACCTTTGTATTGTCTATTACAGTCTTTGACCATTGGAAATCTGCCTCAGTTGGACAAAGATGAAGATCCACCTTATCACCTAATAAAATGCTATGCAGTCTCACTGTAAATCCCACTGGACATAGCACACCTATACATAAAAGAAGCAAGGATGGACAACACTGTTAGCTGAGTCTACTTCATCTTCTAATGATATACAGAACTACTAAGAGCTCCCCACCCTCCTGGATGTGGACAGGTTTAAATGTCTCCATTCATTTTTAAATCTTGGAAATTAATTAGGGATTTCATTTTTGTGAGCTGTGTGGAAACATCATACTGCTTGGAGGAACAAATGTTTTAAAACACTGGTTGAACCCAAAGGACCAGCCTGATTATTTTTATCCAAGGTATAAAAATACCAGACATGTATTTTTATCTCCCTTTAAAGGAATCTGTGGACCGGAGGTAGGTTATAATACTTTCAAATAATCCTGAGAAGTGAGAATTATAGGCACTTCAGAGAATTACCTATATCACTGTAACAAATTCTCATGAGGTTTGTCTGAAGATGGTGGCAGTTCAGAAAGGGCCATAAAAATGTCTAGGGGACATCAGGGGAACACTTTCCCCCCCTGTGGCAACAGAGGGCATAGTGGGGAACATGGCAGAAACAGCATGCATTAGGTAATGCCCCCCATCAAACTACAGATGTGTGAACTAGTTTAAAACTTTTATTGGGGCTTTTATTAGACTGTGATACACTCCCAGCCTTTTTGCTATTGCCAACGTAGCCAGTTGCTCACAAATTAAACAAAGTAAAAATACCTAATGCTCAAGCTATTCTATGCTATGGTGTGGGAAGTCCCAAACAGGTAATATTTTTGGTGGTTATGCAGCCACGTTCCTCCTGTGCCTTGTGATCCTCCTTGTGAGAGCTATGGTGAGAGCCATGGCTATTTCACTGCTTTGAAACAGCAACAACAAAGTTTCAACCTAAGGAGAAATCTCCTCAAATCCTTGCTGATGGTGTAATTGCTCCTTAAAACAGTGACAATGTAATGGTTAAGTAGTTGGGGGTTTTTGGTTTTGTTTTTTTGGGGTGGTTTTTTTTTGTTTGTTTCTTTGTTTTGGGTTTGGGGTTTTTTTGTTTGTTTGTTTGTTTTTATGCCAGTTACTTAAGTTAAAGGTATTGACAGCTTTGGTACACAAAGATTACTTTCAATCTAAAATATATTAAAAATGATATCTTTCTTACCAAAGGTTGTCTCATTTGTGTAGCTTGTTCCTGCCCAAGTAAAGCAGTCCTAACATGAGTTGACATGTCTCCATGAGTGGCTTTGGTGTCAGTGACTTCAGCTGAGCTGCAGCAGTGCAGGTTTGATAGGGAGAAGGTATAGGGGGGAGATCTCCAAAGTGGCAGTGAGATAGTGAGAAGGGACCCATAGTTCACCACCTCTCATAACGCAGGAACTAAATGAACCCAAAAAGACTGGTCAAATGGCAGGTCCTAAAATAAATAAAAAAGGTATTTGTTCACTTTGCATGTGGTTATTAAGCAGTGGATCTTTTTGTAATAGTATACTGTAGCTATCAAAATTTTACCGAAGTTCAAAAATTATGAGACAAAGTATTGAGAAAAATAGTTTTGAAGACAATGAAAAACACCAGCATCCAGCCTCAAGATCAAAAATACATAAACCTCAGGCTGATAGAACCTAGCAGGATATAATGGAGAAGTACCATGGTATCTTCTGTATGCAACCATAAGCTTTTGCAGGAAATGGGAGAGCAGAGCAGATGGACTGATGGGCGGATCCATTATTACATTATTATCTTCTAACAATATATCTAACAATGGACCTGAGCACAACCCAATCTGAAATTTCTTCAATGGTTATGACTCCATGCACAATTGCTAAAACATTTTTAAAGCAATGAAAATCTCCTGGAGTCTGTGGATATTCTTAAAATTGGATAGTACTGCATAGTTCAGCTCAGACAGGTGAATATATCTGATTTCTGTGTGGGAACTCTAGCACAGGAAGCTAGAAAGCATCATAGCAGAAAAAGATGGTGAGGAGAAGAGAGGGTGGCAACACTTTCAGGGATCATCAGCAGGACATGGATTCTTTCATCTCTTTGGGGTCTTTCCCATGCCCAAGGGGATTTAGTGGCTCCAAGTATCTATCCCTTTTCAACCCTATCACTGGCCATAACAGCAGGAAAAGAATGCATCCCCTGGGCCCATTTTTGCATATACTTCAGGCTTTTCATTGTAAAAGCAATGTAAACTGGCTTTAGTATAAGTGAGAATTAAGTGTTACACATATCGTTATGAAATCACAGGGGACTCCAGTGAAATTTGATACATCACTACACACATTTGTTGAATCAGCTCCCTTTAGAACTTGATTATCTTTTTAAACAAATTTTGTAAATGAGCTGTAATATTTTATATCCACTCAAAGCTTTTCAGCCCAAAGCACTTAACAAGCTTAAGGACCTGGAGTGGGAACCAGATTTTATTCTGTGTGCGAACAGCACCTGGCATAATGGGAGTCAAGTCAGTCCCTGAGTCAGATTCCCATGTGTTGCTACAATAGCAATACCACTAATAATATGAACAGGAGAATGGAAATACTGACATTTCTTTATTTTAGAAAATACTAGACAAAGGATGAATGAGTCAAACCTCAATTTTGAAATAAGGAGTTACAGAAAGTAACCAGAACACAAGCTTTGGAGGTATTGTAGATTTTGAGGCCTGATATAAAGGAAACACTCCATTAACATATACATCAGAGCCCATTTGTGACTAAGTCTATTCTGTCAAGCAGAAAAAAAATTTTTAAATAATGTGAATAAGTGTGGGGATTTGACTAGTAAGTAACGATACAGGTATACGTACCTATTTACATTGTATAGCTAAGCATTTATAGACAGTGTATAAGGCTTGAAGGATTTTGGACCCCATTTAAAAAACAAAAACCAAGTATGCTGTATAAATATAAGGTAATTACTTCTACTGTTTGGAAAGTAAAGGTGATTTCTTACTGATATTCTGATTAAATGTTCTAATCAGTATATTGACCATATACCCAAATAATTACTCTGAGCTTCTTACTAGAAAATATGAATCTCTGTTCTTCTGATAACAAGCTTAATGATCAGAGTATACAAATGGAGTGATTTAAATGCAAATTCAGCCATTTGTAGTTGGACCACATCTGCAGTTTGAACCATAGTGAGTGGTGGTGTATGGTTTGTTCTCTGCGTATTTTCTACTTTGGTGCCTGGGCAGATAAGCTGAAGAACAAAACAAACATGGGCACTGTTTGGGGAAGTAAGAGGCCACTGGATGTCATTATTTCTCCTTCTTTGAAGCTGAAGGAAGTCTTCTCTAGAGGTGGAAAATATGGCTATTACAGAAGGTAGTTGAGTTTGATTTTGAATGTTCTTGGTAGTTTGGAATGCTTCTTCTTAATTTAAAATAGCTTTCCAAAGTCAGACTTCTTCATGAGTCAGTGGAAACATACACATCCCTTTGCAAATGCAAGCAAAAACTTTGAACAAACTAGTTTTGGTACAAATTGGTCAGTCTTCAAATGGCTCAACTAATTGGACAAGCTGCTCAACCCTCCAGGCTGTTCAGACACTCACATTGTGCTCTGAGCCTTCCCTCCCCAGTGACTTCAGAGCAACCAGTTTTGTGGTAATACAAAAGTAGTCTAGAAACTAAGTATAAACTTAGTCATAAATGTCACTGAGAATTTGAAATCTTGTCATTAAGATTATGGAGTCCATTCCTGCAGTCAGTAGAAGTCCTGTTTATTTGAGTGCAATAGTGGGCACATAAAGCAAGATGGAAAGTACCAAAATACTAAGTATCACAGTTACTGCACAGACATTTCCTCTGAGAAAACACTGGTAATCACTATTGATGGCTAAATTAAAAGTCAGGATTTAATTTTGCGTCTTTTAGTTTTCTGGTCTGAGATATCAGTAAATGTCCAGGAGCTCAGATATTTCTCCTCTGATAATGGCTCTCAGCATTTGACCATTAATTACCAGAAAATGGCTTTCTTGCTTCCACTACCATTAATAATAACCTTATTATTCCCTGAGGTTAAGCATCGATAAAGAAATATTTTCTACATGTTCCTTACTTTTATTTTCAGAGATGAAGCAATGAGCTAGATTATATTATGTTGTGTAGAAGAATTATTACTGCTTTTTACATTCCAGATCCTTTTACCATGTCTACTATGCCATTGTACATACCTACATCATGGGCATTGAATATATGTCATTGATGGCAACATGACAATTTGAGCTAGCACTGGCATAGCTGAAGGACATCTTTCATCCACAGACTTTCCACACTTTGTAAGATAACAAGGAAAGAACCCAGCTTAAGAACCATATCTGGCTGAGTTGAAATGGTTGTCAGCGACAAGAAACACCTATATGTTTGTAAAAGAGGCATACTGTGTGGAGAAGTAACATAACAATGTCTTTTACATAAATACTTTATAAAGGCTCTTGAACTCTGTGTTGTTGCTAATAGGACTTCTTACTCTTTAGTTTTAAAACTAGAAAGTCCAAAAGAACCTCTGAGCTTGTCTGCATTGTGTACCTACAACAACTTGCTGTATTTCTATGTAGTGTTTGGTCTTGTGAATACAGTCATAAATCTTTGATGACTGCAGAAAGATGAGAAGTTGTGAAGGTAGACATTCAAGGGTTTATCCTGATTTTTTAAGAAAACATGAGGTACACAAGTGAGATTTGAAAGTAATTCTCATCGTTATGGGCCATCTGAAGGCATAAGGGACCATACTGAACAGAAAAACTGGGGGAATTAAGACAGAATTAGTCAGTATGGAAATCATGCAAGCAAAAAGGGAAAACTTGAAAAAACCTTATTCAGAATTGAAGTAAATATCTAGGAGCACTCAAATTGACTTCATAATTTAAATACTAAATGGTATAGTGGACTATTTTCATCTAGGTATATTAATAAGTTGATCATGAATATTTTAGGTATTCCTAAAATGGATTTATTATCTAACATTATATGCTGGATAGCATATCTAGCAATGCCAGAACTATTCTACTTGTTGACAATGACACAGCCAAAACATTGTTTGGTGTCAGTAGGTGTTCTTACTGAAAATGGAAAAATATTCTTTAATGTATTATTTTTCCTAGGTTTTTTTTTGGCAAGAAATAAAACCCACTCCCAACCAGCTCTACATGCAACTTATTTGAATTAAACTGTGTGGAATTAAATCTTAACAAGGGACCAATCTGAAATCTATAGAAATCTCTGGGACCCTTCCTATTATTTTAAATGGTCTTTTGATCAGGCCTTACATGAAGAATCACATTTATGAGTCCCAGAAATGGAACTCATTAAAATACATTTCCTTTATTTTACCTGTGTAATTTATATGATTTTATATTTTATAATTCCATATGAAAATATTTTATTATGAGTTACATAAATACAGGTATGTTCTAGTGATGCAGGAACTAGGAGAAAAAACATTTACTGGTACAAATAAATATTCTATTAACTTAAAAAAACCCCCTGCATTATTTTCAATTATAAAAGATAAAGGCATACAATAGCTCTTGCGCTTTTTTCAGCAGCACAAATGTGATCATCACTTTTTAGGTACATGTGATAAATATGAATTAGTAAAAGACTGGTTCAGCAAGATCCACTGGGAATAGTAGGTCCAAGGTATCTGAAGTCTTTTTACTTGAATAAACCATGAACTCCCGACATCCCAGACTTATCTCATGGCATCGCTAAATGAATCCAGATCCCTTGTGTAAAATACATGTGCCATCATGGAAGAGGAAAGATGCTTATTGTTATGGATAATATTTTTGTGGAACACAGTAAAAGGGGTTTTCTGTTGTGGTCTATCTATTTCACATTAGAAAGTGAGCTATATTCATGTTACTTCTTATATCATTACTTCTTTTTTGCCACTATTAATGTTTCAACAGATTTTTTTGTGTGTCACATCAAACACACGTACAGAGAAAATATTAGGAAAAAAAAAACTATCTTTAAAATCCTATCTTTAAAAAAATAATATGAAAATGATACATTTCTGAACAGAATTCATTGTTCCACTTCAACTTCAAAGTAAGAATTAATATTGAAAATATCTAAGGTCTTTGAAGGAAATAAACTTTTGAAGAATCCTAATGTGCCTAATAAAAACCAAAAAAGAAAAAAAATCCTTTTAATCTTAAAAAAAATATTAGTTTTGTATGTCAGTTGCTCTTTAACATCAATTTTTTGGCTGTTTTATTGAAACTTCAACAGACAGTAGCTTATTTTTCCACAGACTTAAGCACCTGATATTTTTGGCTAATGGATATAAGACCAGTAAAATTTCCTATAAAATGTAACTTTATATGAGAACTTACATGATGTTTATAGAATATATTCCAACATTTGCTTTTTCAAAAGCAAACTTCTTGATATTTTCAGGAAGAACATCAGCTATGTAGCAAAGCAGAAGTGGAAATGATCAGCTGATGAATACAAATAAACAGAGATGTTTTCTCTGGAGTCACTACTTGCTTCCTGAGTGTCTCTGGTTCCCACTTAAAGATCAATAAATACCAGGCACAAAACTCAGTAAAATCCTTTTTGTTGCTTTCAGTGAGGTATGGATTAAACGTTAAATAGAAGACAGAGATGAACAATGACCTCTTTAATGTGAAATTTCTGCACCAGATATTCTTCAAATTATGGACATATTTAGTCTTGTTACTCTTCATTATGCATAATTTTAGCAAAAATATTCACCAGTTGTTACGGATTCAGAAATATCATCTAGCTAAAGGCCAGACTACAATGGAGTATAATGAAAATTATTAAGGACAGTGTTTCAGAGACAAGAATGACAGAAAAAAAGATAATAAAGATATATAAAGACACATCCGTACTAGATTCATCTTTCAGAAGGAAATAGGCCCATATATAAAAAACAATATACTTTCTATAAATTATTTATTTTAATGACCATCAACAATAAAACAATCATTTCATATAGGATCCTCCTCAAATGTAATTACACACTGTCAGTTAGGGCTTCTAGCACAAGATTTTACTCAGAAAGTGAGAAATGAGATAGCAAGCTCTATTACGGAAGAGACCATTTCAATGTACTTTGTCATATCAGCACATCTTTTCTATTAATAGACAGTGTTGTCCTTAACAGAGAGGCAGTGGACTTGAATGCAATGTCCCTTTCTTTTCCTATTTAGTGATGATTCCTTAAGATCTCTTCTCTCTCACATAAGCATCTTACAGATCTCTTCTAAGTATCTGAGATCAGTATTCAGGTATACAGGCAATGAATATGCCTGTGTGCTTTTCCTCCTAATACATCTTGAATTTTGGAAATGGTTCTGATTACTAATTGATGTGCTTGGAACTTTCTACATATGTTGGTACCCAGGCAAAAATTAGTGAACTACCCCCAATTTCTAAGGAATAACTAATTAAAGAATTGGCACAAAATAAAAATATGAAATCAAACTTTCCTGTTCCTGCATGAAAAAGCCACATTGAAATATTATGTAAGCAGCACACCCGCAAAAGGAGCTTATTTCAAGATTCAAATCATGTTTCATATTAAGGACCATACCATAGGGTTAATTGTCACGGTTTAGGGTCAGGGCAGCCCCTTAGACCTATAACAGACGCTCTCTGTTAACCCCCCTCCCTCCCCAGGGGGGAAGAGAAAGGGAATAAGGGAGAGAGACTTAGCGATTAGAAAAGGAAACTAGAACAGCTTTAATGAAAATGAAATTAATAATTATAAAAATGGAATATATACAAATATGTACAAAACCAATATTGAACCCAACCCCCCTGCTGGTAATTCCATCACCGTCACCACTGATGCTGTGGAGGCACGGGGGCAGTCCCAGACTGGGCCCCGCAGCAGACGGGAGCTGTGTTCAGGAGCTGGATTCCGGTACCGGGTTCAGGAACACGCAGATCGGATCGAAGGCAGAACGGACAGAGTCCTCCTTGGGTGCTCCGAGGCAGGAACTGAAAGAGGACGCAAGCCAAGCCAAGCAAAAGCTGGCAAAGCAGTCCAAGAGGGAAGAGAAGAGCCCAGAGACCCTTCAGGTCCCTCAGCTCTAGACCAAATATGGCATATATGGGCTGGAATACCTCGCTGGTCAGTTTAGAGTCACCCGTCCTGTCCACTCCTCCCTGAAGGTGCAGCCTTTCACTTTCTGCACCCCCCTCAATGTGGTACACAGGACCCAGCAGTGGCCTTGGTCTGCACACCAATCCTTGGGACTAACTCTAAACATAAGGTGTTATCACTGCTAGAAGCAGACACTGTCTGTGAGAACAGGCTGCTAACTTCAGAAAGTGCAGATAATTAGAAGAACTAAGCTGAAAAGTAAAATTACTGAACAGAATTAGTACTGTTTTCACTTAAACCAGGACACTTGTCTCAGCTGCCCCTTGCTGAATCTACCCTGAACCTGATGACCCTTGTTGTAGTCATATCACAATTTCCCAGAAGGGCTAAATCTCTGGATACAACCTGGGACCATCACAAGAGAACAAAAACATCACCATATATCACTGTATACAGTTCAGAAAATGTTAGGGTTGTTCACATGGATATCAAATCTACTTGCATCACTCCCATTCTCTTTTTTCTTCTCAAGCCATAGGCACTATTCTGCCAGTGACTGCTACTACCTGTTTTTCTCCAATTACTTTAATTATCAGTTACCAAAGTTTTTTGTGGGGTTTTTTTTTTTATTAGTGTACAATGCTTACTATTATTTAAGATCTGCATGCACATATTTGAACAGAATGACTCAATATGATAATAGAGGGACATTGATCAGAAAGGGAGCTGGACTGGAAGATGTTCAAACAACCTAGACTCCTTTATGTTGAGGGTTATGTATGGACTCTGCTCTTTCATAAATACAACACGTAGATAAAAAGCACTTTAGCCCTCAGATGAAGTCAAAAAGTCTGAGTAGGTCTTGAATCAGGTTTATGTCATAATTTCTCACAGTCATCCCACTGTTCTGCTGTTTTCATTTAGAATGAATATAAACTATCCAGATTTAGTGTGAGTGTCTGCTTTCAGGAGCAGTGCACTTAGGCATTCGCTAAGTATGTGAAACAAATTCTCAGTACCAGTTTTAAAACAGTGATTGAGACTAAGTAATGGAAATAGCAGAGCCCCTGGGATTGATTAAAAATGTGTTGAATTCTCTAATATTCAAAGCATGGTAATTAGAGCCCTATATGACATAGAACTGTAAAATCCCATTGATCAGATGCTCACGTACATGGGCTTTCCTTACAGCGGTTAGCTAACACCAGAAATGTTCCTTGCTTGTCATGGAAAAAACATTACTATTTAGGAACCCACAACATTGCACATTGAATTCACATTCCCGTTACAGTAAATTGCTGTTTATCTGGAACATGCCATACTATTCTGAAAGTCTGTTTAAGGGTTTATATTTTATGTCTGAACAGACCATGGTGATTACACTCCTCCATGCGTCATTTGTTTCTCTCTGAACATGGTGTGTCTAACCGCTGCCCAAATGAAAGTGTAGAGGTTGCAGGGAAGGGAAGACACAATTATCCCTTTTCTCCAGTCAGGACAGGAAAGCTGATACAAGAGTAATAACTAAAAGCCAGGTCTTCTCTACATTTATTGTCCCACCCATCATAGCCAGTTACATTTCTTTAACAATAGTCATTTATAATGGTCTAGCTTCTGTGGAAAGATTTACTAACAGCCTTAAGTGGAAACACCACTGTAAAACCAACATGCTCATGGAAATAACACTACAAAGATACAAAAATAATACACAAAAGTAACCCACCAATACATTTAATGTAAAACGCAAGGACTAAAATTAAAATAACCTCAAAATAGAAAATGAGTACAACTTTTTTTTCTTTCCTTTTTGAAACACAGAAGTAGCTCTGATAGATCATAGACTGAAAAAAGTATATTGTGATTGGAGCTAACAATATTTTCACATTCTGCCCTTCAAAGACTCAACTGAATTTCATTTTTACAAGACAGAATCTGGCAGTGTAATAAAAGATCTCTTAAAAATAAAAACAATAGTTACAAAAAAAACCCCACCAAAAAAAATAAAAACAGAAAGAAGAAGAAGAAAAAAAAAAATTAAGGTAAGGAAGACCATTAGGACTAAATAATATTGACTGATTTTCTATCATTCTCACTACTCTAGTTGCTGAGCATTCAAATACTAAAAGAAAATGTACCATTGTCTCTAGAGATGTTGTGTCAACAAAAACTCCTTCCGCTGGCATGATACAATATCTGTTTAACTAATCAGGGGAAAATTTATCATAGAGGATTTGGTGGGGTTGTTTATGGAGTCATCAGCACAATGGCACTCAGCTAGCAGATTTCAGTTGTGCTTTTCAGAAGATGAAATGCTGCAGCTGGTTGGGAAATGAATGAAGGCCAAAACCTGAGTTATAAAAGAGAGGACTTCATCTGAAAAAATTCTATTGCTAGGATTTTGTGGATGTTTTCCTTGGTTTATTTGTTTACTCACTTATTTACTTGTTCTTTCAAAATAATGAGCAGCTGTTGAAGACTATAAAGAGGTGATGTGCTGAAGTGTTCACTAGTATTGAAAAACCTTATAGTAATTTCTTATACGCCTTGCAGTAAGAATATCACACTTTACTAATGGTCTCATAAAAAAGCTTTTCCAAACATCAAAGTAATGGAATGAATTCCTAGGATAATATTCAATTGCCTAAATTCTGCCTAGTGCTCTGTCTCTGATTCCCAATTACAAACGTGAGATAACCATTTGAGTTCTAAAAATATTCCAGCTTGCTCAGAGATGTCTGCCAAAAGTCTTCTAGAAATCTTGTCCTTGTAAAACATAGCTTTAAAGAAAATTCTGTTAAAACAGTCTAGTTCTTCACAGATTTATTATTATACATCTAATTGTCACGAGCATTACAAGGATTAAATCAATAGTGTTTATAAACTGCATGGACAATACATTTTCAAAAAGTGCTTTAATAAAAGTGACCATCTGATAAATTGGCAGATAAAATTCAGGTTAAAAAAAAAGTAAAGCAGTCCACATAAGAAAAGTAATCCTTGGAACAAATAATTCCATAAAACACTTCTACAAAACTCCACATTAATACATGGTATTAAAAAGAGAACAGAACAAAATAAAAATGAAGTAGAAGGCCAGGAATAATTAGGAAAAGAACAGAAAACATTAGCCACTGTATAAAATCATGCTTTATCTGCCTCAGAAGTACTGTGTGGTACTTGTCTTCTTATCATGAAAAAAAATGTAGTAAAGATGGAAAAGGCTCAGGAAATCCCTGAGACACAAATTTCTGAGTATCCTGAGGGACTGTGAATGATGTTATGCCTGCCTGTTCTCTGACTTTTTCTTGTACATCCCTTTATCCATCACTCTTGGAGACAGTACAGTGATGAGGCTGGACCTGTGGTCTGGCCTAACACATAATTTCTTATGTTTTTGATAGATTAAAGAAAAAAGAAGTAGGAGGCTAGTTTGCTGTAGTCAGTGTGCTTGTCTGGGAGTGATAAGGGAGGTGTTCTACTGCATACAGAAGAAAGAAGGCATTTTTCACTACTGTTGGTAATTTGGTTTACCAGAAGACCAGTAGGTTTAGAAGAGCCTGAAGAAAGCTGAGGACTATTTGGGAAGATTAAATTGATGCTTAGGAAACATCTTAAAGCAGGTCCTTTTCTTCACCAGTGGCACATAAGCCCTGTCAGGATTCAGGTATAGTTAAGTGCTCTTCATCTAAACCCTGACATAGCTAAAACATCTCTTATTCTGGTGACTGCACAGAATGTTGGCAGTGTATTCCATGGTCAGAAGGAAAGAGGACATACAACAAAACAGGGTGCAATTTTTCCTTTAGAGTTATAATCAGTATGTTCCATAACAATTGGAAAGGACTTGAGTACTTCAGTAGGTTTTCTTGGATCATAGCTAATGCAGCCCACATGGCATGGCACTTCTTGAAAACAAGGAGAACCAGAGCTTCAGTAACCAAGCAGAGACCTAGCACATCCTTGGGAATGAACCTGACTTGTCCTACCTGGGACCTGTAGAGTTTGGGATCAGAATGACATTCTGAGTCACAGACCTGATTCTTTCTTTAACTGTTCTTTTGCCAAATCCCTAGTGGAAGACACAGTGGAATAGTAGACATTAAAAACCCCAAAAGATAGAAGTCCAGAAGAAAAGGAATTGTGGTCATACCACTGAATATGTTTTGGTGGGAAACGAACAGCCTCAGGGAGCACAACTTGCTGCACAACAATTTCTCCACGTATGTGTCACTGCTCAAGTTCAAAGATAGACACCTGAAAGAGTAGACTCTCATTTGCATGCCCATGGGCTCAATACCCACGCATAGTCTACAAGGACCTAAGAATATGCAAAAAAAAGAGTGTGGTCTTATGGTTGTGGTAATGACATAATGGTTAGTTGAAGAATGAGAGAGAAATAGGAATATGTGCATTCTTTAATTTATTAACATTATCATTCACTAATTGCCTCCACTGCAGCTACTGCCAAAGATGAAGGAAACTAGCATGACTACCTCTAGTCCTTTTTACACGTGCAAAATGAAACTAGTTCCAAAGCTTCTTCTGTATATACTGTGGTAACTCTTAATAACATAGAGCACCTCTCCTGCAAAGGAGCACAGTACCTCGGCAGGACAACATTAAAACACACAGCTTTGCATTGTCTTTTGATGCTGTTTTTTGCTGGAATGACAGAGCAAACAGCAAGCCACATTGAGACCGTCATTTATTGTTCACTTTAAAGGTTTGCCAATAGAAATAAAATTTTAAAAAATTCAACTAATGGTTTATTGAATTAAAAATCTTCTTCCAAACCTTTTGTGAGGGCTTGCAAAACTTCTAAGGGCAATTATACATTGAAATGCTTATAGGGGAATATTTGTTTTCAGCTTCAGAAAATTAATCTGGTTTATACTTGGAAGCACAAAGACTTACTCTTGACAAATGTTCAAATGCAGCCTATTTAACCATGACTTTATTAATATTATGGAAGCACTGATAGCAATTCCATAATCAATGTTCAATTAGGCATGAAAAGGAACACTGATTGAAACCAAATTACTACAATTCAGTTCCTTTACAGATATGTGCTTCCCAAGCAAAACATCTGGAAAACTGCCGTAGCAGTACTATGGAGGCTTTCCTTAATGTCAAGGGATCCCTGGCAATCTGCACAACCTTTAGTCCTAATTTCTGCAAGTTATTAGTAAGAGACGCAGATGTTAAGTTAATGCTTGCTTGTGCTTTGTGGGCATGAACCCTATCACACTGCTGCAGGTACCATTACATTAGAGCAGCTATCAATTACTTGGTGGGGTTTTAGAGTGGGTTTAAAAATAATTTCAGTTGAGTGTTTGGCCTGGATGTGAAGGGCTGCCATAAAACTTTTCCCTGTCTAAGACATTCCCACTTGTGAATAGCTTTTCTAAGATGTTTGTCTTTTATGGAACTTAAAATTAGCCAGAATCTTATCTAGCGGGTAAATATTGTAAAGAAAAATATTGTAAAACCACATAAAAGGAGGGTTATTCACATAGTTTCTCATTACTTTTTGCATTAAAGAAACTGATAAAGAAAATAGGAGTAAAAAAAATGGCAACATATCAAAAATATATCACAGATCTCAAAGCAGTAAAGTGTTAGTGAAGGACAATGTTGGGGCAAAAACCAAAACATCAAAAGTCAGAAAAAGAGCTTTACATTCTGTAAAGAATAGACATCTTTTCCTTGATGGGGGACAACATTTCTTTCCTGGATCACAGAAAATCATTGGAGATGTTGCCGGCAAAGCATACTAGATCTAAGACTGCACAGAATTCCATGGGCCTCATTAAAGGGGAATTCCAGGTGGAGGGCAATGTGCAGGTGGAAGCGGTGGTGACCCTCAGGATTTTAAACTGAACCAGTCCTCCCTCAGATGGAGAAATTCAAATTAAATTTGTTGTGTGTCCTCCTGCTCTCGAGAGGTCTCAGTTCTCTTGTTAGTGGGTAGTGCAACAGCTTTGCTCTCCTCTTTTTCCATGGCAAACGAACTCACCAGAAGCAGACCTTTTTGCATGATTTCTTTTCATCAGTCATCACATCCATCCATCAGGTACAGAAACATCTGGGCAAGCTAGTTAATGTGTAGCTGACTTCAGTTAATGTTTATAATTAAGGCATGAGATTCCACAAGCAGTGCATTTCTGAGGGATTATCACACACCTCAGGTGCAGTATGAGGCACCAGCTCAAAGCCAAGTGACTTCAGCTACTCAAAGAGTGCAATAATCCCTCAGAAATCTATTAACCATGAGTGCCTTATAGCTATTATGGTATGGAAACTCCAAGGTAAAAAGGTCATACCTGTGCTTTTAATGAGAAATATTGACACATGTGTGACATCATTGCCAGCCAATCAAAAATCACCATTGTTACCCAGTGTTCACAAATCATTTCATAAGAGCTCAAACTTATAAAGCAGTTTACAGGGCTCTGAAAATAAAATAGACACTTATATATTGAAAACTCATTAAAAATTAAAAAAAAGGTATCTTTTATATATAAAACATGTCTAGGTCTAGCCTTTCTTCATGTCCATCTTAAAGTTCATAATACAAATGATTCAAGTGCTGGAATTGTTCATATGCATAATATTAAGGACACTGATTATTAAACAAATAATTAAAAATATTTGCAGGCTTTAATGAGTATCTGTATCTTGACTTCCACAATCACACTCCTGCTTCTGTCCCAGAACTTCTCACAGAATCCTAACTGTATACCCTTGTCAATTGGTTGCTGAAAGAAATACTGGTCACCAAAATCAGACAAAGCTGACATATTCCAAATTCCAAAATATATTTCAGTCCAGATGGACAAATAGAAGGGACAAAATCACACACACACCCTCTAGAAACCTCAGCTGAGGAAATGGCTCATTGAATTTGGCCAAAGTCATGTCAGGGATGACTCTATTGTTCACTGAACCAGTCTAACAACTCAGCAGTATAGTAAATTCATCTAATCAAACATAACCTCCAGAAAACTTTCCTTGTGTTGCTTAAATTGCTAGCAAGGATGTAATCACAAAGGCCAAATCAGAGTAAGGGACTTCTTATTTGCCAAATGATAGCAAAACACAAATTTTGTATATAATGATTTATTCAGAGGACAGCAAAACTATGTGCACATTTTCTTCAAAATTGGAAAACTTTCCTGCTTACTAAGAAATGGCAATTTGCAAGACATTTATGTTACTGCACCAGCTGGTGACTCCTGCTGCGATTATGTGCTCTATTGGGCATGATGAAGGACCACTCAAATGTGGTTTTTTATATTTTTTTTTTAATTGCATGAGTATGACTGAACAACATTAAGCATTCAGTGCGTAATTGTTTGAGAAAATAAGTGAGCCTTTCTTTATGACTTGCAGAATCAACAAATAGGCTCTGTCAGGCCAGTGAGAAAAAGTGAGTGACAGATCTAAGGAGCTTTTTGGAAGAACACATTGATATTTGAATCTGCAGTTTCCATGCTCTAGCTGATGTCAGCTGTTTGGTGGAAGCCTAGATATCAGGTAGCCAAGACAAGCATCTAGCTGCCACTTAAAAGTTATCTCTTTCAGAGAAGAACTGAAGTAGTATTCTTTCTATGGCTGTGCCTGCCAGGCAGCAGACAGATGCCTGCTGTGCTACCTAAACCTCCCCTATTCTAGAGTGCAGTGTGCGTTGCATGAAACTGAGCTATAGATTACAAAGGACCACAGCAAAGGATAGACTCATGGATTTCATCCCTAATTCTTGAGCTATGTGCATTAATGGGAATACAACTAAGTCAAAAGATAGAGTCACAAGACTCTTTGTTTTTTGTAAGCACTGATGACATTATGAAAGTGTGGGTCATAGAAAATAATCCCAGATCAATCTGAAGTCAGTTTAAATTGCACAGAAAGTGAAACAAACTCATACCCAAGATTTCTTTATTTCAGAAAAAGAAACTTCAGGATCTCAATATATCCAGTGCATGAAGTCAACTGGACTTCAGAATTCCCTTATATCAGCATGGAGGAGTCCCAGCACCCTGGAACACAAAACTTTCTGGAGCTTGTGACCTCAGGAAATGGAAACTTGCAGAGAATAACTCTGGAGGTGCAGTAGACCACTGCCAGATGGCTGACAGAAACAAGGGGATAGAAAAGAATCATGCTGAGGTAGAGGAAAAACAACTCAAAAAGCTTAATGTGCTCAGATCAGGAGAAATGACTAATCTCCTCCCCTGAGCACTGCAAGAACTGAAATGTGAAACATCGGCTCCAGTGGCAAAGTGGTTTTGCTATCCCAGCATATTGCATTAAAAGTTTCCTTGTGATAGGATTGCAGGACATGTAACTTCAACTGAAGGACTTTGCACTAGACAAAAGAATGGGCAATGGGTTAAAAACTGATGAAGAAAGATCAAAATATAGTTCTGATGAGAAAGTGCTGCTAAATACAGGAAAAGTGAAAATTCTGGTAGGATTCTCTGAAACATTTCATGTAGTGTCACATGGGAAATATTTAAAATATAAAAGGAGAGGATTAGTACCAGAACGGGCAAACAGGTTCAACCGACATATTTGGGCCAAGGGAGATCTTTTTCTTCAGTTCAGCTTAGCTAGGTCCTTGCTGATATTCATCTTCCACTGTTACATTGTCCATGGGTTTTTTTTTGTGCAGAGATCACTAACAGATTATCCACAGCTATAGCAATAATGGGCATGGGCGGGATTCTGATATCTCCTGTTCTTTCTCTCTAATGTACACTAGTTTAGTTTCATCTGTAGAGTTTTGCCTGCTATGAGGGACAGCAGACTTTGTGTAGGAGTATTTGGCTGCAACACAATATCAGGAAACCAAAGTAGTTATAATACTTCTGACTATTTCAAGCTACCATTAGAAACTTTATTAATGAGTTTTGTGGATCATCTTGCTGTCTTTCTTGGACAGGATGTAAAATTAAGATTTTTTTTCTCAGTTCTTCCCAAATATTTTTTGTTTTTCTGGATACTTTCAAAGACACTATATGCTGCCTGTGGTGTGCCACTCTGCCACTCTATTAAGTAAATGCTGATAATTCAAATAAGTGTCTTGGTCTTCTTTTCCACGTTTCTAAACATGAAAATAATTTTCTAGAAAAAAGTCCATAAACTTCCTTATGTTCCTCCTTCAAAACTCTGTGTTGCTCTGATGATGTTACACTTTGTTATCTCCTGCAGTGAGCCCCACTGCACTCCTACATTACATTTCAGTATTAATAGGGCCACAGGCAATCTGAACCAGAAATTATGGATGTGTTCCATAAGCGCAGTATCACTGTGTGCGTGCCTGGTTATCAAGAGTTCAGACCATTCCTCAGTTTGAACAGATCCTTCCAAACTCCTCAAATGTTACTACGACCTGAACTGATAGAGGTTTTGTCATGTTTGTCCTGATGTGACACAGAGGGCCCCCTGCAGATGCACAAAGGGAACATTGCTAATGTAAATATCCTCATATGACCATTCATAGCTCTCTGACCTCCAGTGTTTTCTCTTTGTTTTCTCTTGACGTCCAAAAAGCTGTTTATCTAACATCTCCAAAGCCACCCTGGGATGGCTGACTTCGGTCCAGCATTCAGCATCCAGGATCTGATTCCACTTTCAGTAGAAGTAAATGCCTTTTGTTTAAAAATGCAGCAACAAATCACAGCAAGTTCAGGAAACAGTGGCACTGTGCACTCAAGATTTAAAAGGTTGTTAACAGGCTGCTCTGTCCAAAAATCTTGAAATGGGAACCTATTTCATAATACTCTTCCAGATTCTAAATATATCACAGCAAACACAAATTACCACTGTGCCATCAATATGGTTATTAAAGCCTTGGAATGACTTTTATTATACTGATTCCAGCATTATTTCAGCATTCTGTCCCCAAAATAGCCATTCCATTACCCTAAGAGGTAATTAAGAACCCTGAGTTCTCTGGAATGTTGTGATAATATGCTGATATTACAGAATTATACCCCTTGGATCCAGGTCAAAGTTGCTCCAATCCAGGCCAACTAATGAGATAAAAATTAGTGTTTGCCAGATGAAAAAAAAGGCAGAATCATGAGAGAGGAAAACATGAGTTACCCGTTCTTCTGGGCATATCAAACAGCAGTGATTATGAAAGACAGTGGACTTTTTGGGTAGACACAGACTATTTGTGGGCCCAGCTGAGGATGAGGTGGATATTTAAATGCACAGGGTGAAATGCTGGTCACACTGAGAAAACAACCACTGATTTCAAAATGAAATGATACCCAAAATGAGACCAGTCACTAAGAGACCCTTAAAAATTAGATTTTTTTTTTTTTTTAAAGAGGAACTCTATAAAAAAAAAAAAAAAAGACATTTGCCAGTGTCCATAAAAATGGAATTACTGTTCAGTGTAAAATTTAAGCTGAGGTGATAGCCAGAAAAAATTTACTTATAAAACTTTGCTTGATATGGAAAACAAGTGTCAGCTCCTTGCTGCTGTATTGTTAATACATGAAAATAAAAGAAATCCTATAAGGTCTATGGGAGCTTATTGCAGATGAGTAATATTGAAGGCACCCTCGTAAAACGCATAATGCTGTTGGTAATCCTTAGCAGATCTCAGGGGTGTTCTCCTTTTCTTTCTTTCTGCCTTTTTTTTTTTTTTTTTTTTAAACTTTCCCTGTTTTCTCAGCATCTGTTTTAGGTCACCCTTGAATCTCACCTTCTCCCTAGGAAAGCAACATGATAGTGTGCTCAGCACAGCCCCTCAATACTCTCTCACACACACACACATTCTCCAAATGACAAGTAATCTCCATATATCTTCTGGGAACAATAAAAATCCTTGGATGTGCTCCCAGAGCCCTCAGGAAGTTCAAAAATCTTTAGAGGGGGGCCCTGGATTGAGGTTTTATCTCTAGAATTTTACATAACAAACTTGGTAAGCATTGTATAACAGCTAATGCATATTCAACAGCCAAGGGAAAAAAAACCCCACATTAAAAAAAGAAGACATTAAAAGTAACACTAGGGAAGGTCAAGTGAGTCAAAGGCCTGGTGTGTTGTGATCGCTTCATGGCGAGGGCTGGGATTCCTCTGTTTTATCACATTTGTGCCGTGTTAGCCAGTGTTTTTGAACTGCAGCTGCTCCCAGTGATGGAGTGCCATGCAGGGGCGAGCTGCTGAAGCTCAGAGAGGACTAACAAAGCTGAATGGTTTTTGTGAGTTCTTCCCCATGCCAAAGTTTCTTTTTCTTACTGTGTTTTCTATATCCTGTAAAGCCCCCTGCCATCATCTCCACAGTCCTGTCTGATACTTTGAAACTGTTTAAGTGACTCTTTCCAACTGTTTTTCTTAACTGTAGTCTGAGACTGGTCAGATGAGTCACATGGCAATAATATACAACTGATCTACTAATACTTTTTAACCTAAAGATTGGTGTAGATGGTTATAGTGTGAATGTTCTAATGTATATGAAAAGTACCTGTGCATGAAGATGTTTACAGGATTGTCTCTGCATGAGAAAACTGAACTACCTTTGTGAACTACCATGCCAAAGGAAAAAAGAAGTATTGTTAAGGACCTCAAAAATCTTAAAAGCAAAGTGATGCAACACTGGATCTTTTACCCATGGAAAAAGAAATCAATTTGTTCACTGCTGGTTTTAAGTTTGATGGCTCTAATTGCAGAGATTGTCTCATGAGGAAAATATCTGAAAGGTGTGTGCCAAGTAGAAGGGTCCAGATTCTCTTCAGTTGTTCCCTGTGATAGGACAAGAGGTAATGGTAGCAAGGTGAAACACAGGAAGTTCCACCTCAACATGAGGAAAAACTTCTTCACTGTGAGAGTGACAGAGCCCTGGAACAGGCTGCCCAGAGAGGTTGTGAAGTCTCCTTCTCTAGAGAATTTCAAGACCTGCCTGGATCTGTTCCTGTGTGGCGTGCCCTGGGTGTTCCTGCATTGGCAGTGAGGTTGGACTCGATGATCTCCAGAGGTCCTTTCCAGCCCCTACCATTCTCTGATTCTATGAAAGGACAAGAGAAGATCACCATTCACCATCTGGGTATCATAGAAATAATGAGTAAGTGACATTCTGTTGCCTCATTCACACTAATATTCATGTGTATTCAGGTTTTTGTTATCCATTTTTCCTATATACTGCATGATGCAGTGTAAGTGTAGCAAGGCTACAACTGAAACTCTGTGAACTCTAACAGTAACATGCTCTAGCCTCTCCAGTGAGTCCAGCCAAACTCAAATAATCTCCAGCAACAATTATTTCCAAAGTGTGACAGACACTACTGTAATTTATGATAAGTTCTTCTCCCATAGCCATTGTCATGTGTGATTCATCTTACAGTAAGTAAAGTGAATCACAGTGATGACAATGGCATTTTAATTGATCCTCCCTAAAGTATGTCAGGTTTTTTTGGCACTCAAGCATACCAATTTTTAATAACAATTGCTTTTAAAGTATGAAACAAGCTTGGGTACCAGTGCTGCCTAAGTGTTGTCTTTATCGTGCTCAGAAAAGGCTAATTTACCCTTCCAATAAGCAGAAGACTATTACATGGAGGAAATGCTAAGGAATTCCATAAGCATGGAATTCAGACCCATATAGAAGGCCAGCTTGAGACCCAGGAGCTATTTTAGTGGGACTTTAAGCCATAGCAATTTAAGTGGGATTTAAATTGTGCATAGACCTGTGCTGGCTTCCTGCACTGAAGATGCTTTTAAACAAAGACATTATAAGGAAGATGCGAAGGGATTACAAACATTCTAGGTACATTTCCATCCCTGAGGCTCAGGATATGAATGCACACAAGACCTACAACAAGGTAAACGAGGTTGCAAGCCCCCTTTGTGTTAGCTATGCAGTCATGATAAATGAGATGTAGATCTTCCCTAAAGTTTCTGCAATACCAGTATATTTTAAATAGCTGTTGTATTCTCCAAGCATCTCATCCCTTAAAACAAATAAAACCAGAACCCTATGCCCTACCAAAACCAGCCTTCTGAGACAAGGGGTCAGACACTCTACACTTAAGTCCACAGCATTAGTTCTTCTTGCTGGGCTAAAAAGAATACAGATCATTTTCCCAAAATGGTGGTGTAAGAAGGTGGTGCATTAATGGAAAAAGCATCATGGAAGGAGTATCTGTAGTCAAGGAGGATGGAACAAGGCATCTTGCTTTTTTAACAGTGTATAAAGGTTCACAAAATTACAGCATGAAACTCTGTCTTCTCTGTCTTTCAATAGAATGTAGCTGTCGCTCTTCCTTTAGAATTTAAAACCAGGAAGCCTAAAGCTTGACAGTTATGTGCATCAGATTCACATTGCACTTGGCTACTGGAGGAAGGGAAGGTGATAGTGGCTGTGGTCATCTTCCGCTTCCCAAAGGGCCCTATGTACTATGGTGCTATGCGGGATTTGTGATCAGGTTCATCTCTAGACTAATCTAGAGGTGAGACTGCACTTAATGAGCAGGACACTGGAAAAACACAGAAGACCAGTGTGGCTGGCACCCTCTCCTTCTGGTGGCAGTTTACATGAAACTACAGTTGGGAGCTTAACTGAGAAAAAAACATCCATTGAAACTGACAGATCTAAATTTTGGGTGACACGCCAGAAGTTTAAGTGCTTAAGTCCACTTTGTGAATTTAGTTCACAACAGTCCTTGTTTTTCATTCATTTTAATTGGAGTTATGAATAGACATAATTCTACTCAGATGTACAGTAGAAATCATTTTAATAATATTCAGACTTAACTGACTAAAGTAAAATTAGATTTTAACATAAAAATTATTCTATAGTAATTCTGTGATAAAACTTAGTGACATTTCTGGGTGAACTCTTTTTGAGTAGTTTTAAAAATTTTCTGAAAAACACATTCAGTGACTTCTGGGGTATTTTTGCAAATTAGAAAACAGGCTCAAGCAGTCTCATTTCTTCAACTTATATAAGGTAGTTACTGAAGCAGAAACTTATCATGCACGAATGTGAAGCAGAGTTATTCGACTTTGACTGGTGTATACCTTTGAATACAGAGATAAACTGTACTGAGTCATGTATGGTATGTTTTTCTAAACATTATAGCCATGATCAAAAGATCAGATTTCTGTCTCAGTTTCAAAGCTTCATTTTTCTGAATAGGAGGTTCACTGTATTTTTAATTTTTTAACAAATTAAAATCAGTTCAAGTGTGCTGGCCTCAGCATAAGGGATATATATTGTGTAACTACTTTTTATTGCTACTTTTTTTTTTTTAGGATGTAGACATGTTTATGGATGAGAATAACTTGGGTCACAGCAGCAGGCAGCAAGGCAAGAATGATGCTTTCTTGCTTAAGGTGCTAGATTATGATTAACAAAATCTACACTAAATAACTCACTTCTCTAGGAATACTTTGTATTGTCATTTAACCTCGTAGTGCCTCAGTTTCCCATTTATAAACTAGACATACTATTTCCATACTTTAATGGACCTCAAGAGGATTCTTTAAATGGCTTCTTCTTTGAAATGCTCAAGATTTTAAGTACTGTAAATGAATCAGCCTTATTTATAGCTGTGCCATAAAGCTATTTTATATACCACTATATGAGAGGAAGCCAGAGTTCAGCCAAGTCAGCCAAGGATGAGATTTTTGCATGGAGAGAGAGTTAAGCTGTGGTGGCCATGAAGATGTAGTATGAAAGCAAGGGATGAAAGCAATCTGGGTTTCTACTTTTATATTGATTTTATTTTTAGGGTTGTTTTTTTTTAGTTTCTAAAATTTCCGTAAGTTCTGGATAGATGCCTTACTTTTTTTTTTTCTTCCCTACCCTCCCAGTGGAACCAGTATACCACCAATAACTAAACAGTAAATCTTAACTCATGGTTACAAGAGCCTTATTTATCATAGAAAGGCTGATGTTGCAAAAGGAAATATGTAGCTAAACACTAATGCCCATGAAGAATCCTACCAGAGACAAAAGATTTTCTTTGGAGACCTATACTGAAATGCTGACATCAGCTGAGTTTGGGCAGCATCAGCATGCATGTAGAAGGTGAAAGCACACAGCCCATAGTGTGTTTAGGGTGGTATCATTACAGACATGCTATATTCCCAAATGAACCCCTGGAAGCAATCTGGAAAGATTCCTATGAGGGCTTAGGATCCTTAACATTTATTTTTACCTTTGAAACAAATTCTAGTCACTTAAAGTTCATCACGAACACAAAAAAACCCAAAAAACCCAGCATTGCCACATTTTACCTGAAGAGTGTTTTGGCATTCCTTTCAGCTCTGCAAGGATTTCAACAGTGGACAAGCAGTGCAAAGAGAGATTGAGGGCTGCAAGCATCAGCATTGGAGTGCTGCAGTACATGGAGTGCTGCTGGGGTCGTTCTCCAGGAGTGCACACAACTTTCTCCTCTGCCATTTCCTCTCCACTTTGCTAGCACAGCATGAACCACACTACTAGAAACAGAGTTTATTGCAGACTTGCAAACATTTATTGGGCAAATTCTAGCTTGGTGTCAAGTTATGGTCATATCATGTTCCTGAGAAGGTCTTGGAAAATGTTAGTGTTTCAAGGAAGGTCCCACTGAGAATTCCCCCTTTACAAGAGTGAAAGGCAAGACTGTTTAAGGAGATGGAGGTAAAGATATAAGGTCCCTCTTTTGGGCTGACCCAGCAAAATATTCCATTAGCTCAAATGGCAGAGCAGTTGCCTTCAAAAACCCAAAGATGAAGTTTTAGATCCCCCTGCAGATTTACTCTGAGCATATCATATGGTAACGCGTATGTAATTCATATTCTTTAATTAGACAGCTCTTTGATGGCCTGTAGCTGAGCATATTTTAGTAACTGGATGTTTGAGTGGAAATAATATTAAAATCCTTTTACACGCTCTAGGATCAAATTTTGTGGCAAAAAGAGCCACAGATTTTTTTTTTAGCTACAAAAAAAAACCCCAACAAAAAACCAAACACCTACTGGTGAGAAATTATTTTATTACAGCATGTAAGGACTCACAGAGAGAGAGAGAGAGAGAGGAGAAGAAAGCATTGAAAGATCTGTTAATCTAGAAGATCATCCCTTTTGATGTCTCCATGATAACACTGAAAGGTCTCTGAAAGATACGCTTCAGTCAGATGCAAACTTCTGGCTTGGTAGAGGCATAGCTCAGTGAAATTATAGGATGCATGATATGCAAGCCAGACTGAATTACCTAATCACTACTTTTGTCCTTAACATCTATGAATATATCAGACACTGTATAGCTTGTTTCTTTGAAATTCTAGAATTAAAAACGTATTTATATTAGTTAATGTGTTGCCATAGTAGCACTCATTCAGCTGGAGAGGGGATAGCTTTCTAGGGGACATAGGAGTATTTTTTGTTCTCCTTTTTCCATCTGCTGTGTTACCACTGCTGGTGTCACCAAAGTATACAAGATAGAGTCAAAAAAAAAAAAAAAAAAAAAAATTTTTTTTTTTTTTTTTTTTTTTGTTAGAAATGTTGAACAATGTGGAAAGATATTGTTTCCTTCTCCATTCTGTCTAGTACTGTCTGGGTCACATTCTTTCTGATTCCTTTTAAAATGCAATGCTTTCATCATACAAACAGTATGTAGCATCCCTAGTAACTCTAGTATGAAGTTTGGAAAGGATCTTGGATTTGAAGATCTCAGCAGGATTGAGTTAGAATGCCATACCAAGAAGTACTAGAAAAATTGTCATTTTAAGCCAATTACCATTTTAAAGGCCTGTGTTTTGTTATCTTGTGTTCTTTTTTCTAGGCTTCAGATTTCAATACCTGAATTGAAGTACAGCTAAGCTAACCAAATAAATTGAAGGCTGTTTGAATTATTTTTATGGAAGTGATATAATTATTTATAAGATTGTCATTTCAGATTTTCCTGACAGTGTTGGAAATAACAGAAGAAGGTTAAGCTCAAATATACAAAACAAATTCAGTTTGTTTTTTTTTTTCATTTCCACTTCAAAGCAATTAACCTATTTTCCAGTCTTTCCACAAATAACAGAGATAAAGGTTGAAATGATTCAGAAAATACTTGGATAGAAGACATGATGGTCACTGGAATACTGAATCATGTAACTGAACTCAGTTTTTTTTGATAAACTTGCCAATTCTAAATTGCGAAGTTGAAAATAAGAAATGATTACTGAAAAACATTTTACGAGTACTTTTTCATATCACTGTATTCAGAATCAAAACGTGCCTTTTCCAGGTGGGGAAATAAGAAATCTTACCTTCTGTACCTATAGGAGATACACATGCACTGGTAGAGGCAGACTCCCTGGGAAACAGCTGCTCTGCCTCTGTAACAACCCTATAACAACAGCTGCAGGGCTGGTGGGCGGCCGAGTTCCTGAGTTCTTTGCTGGAGAGAATGATATTGGTTTCCACTTAATTCACAAGACCCTCTTAGGCTATCACAGAGTTACATAAATCTCTTAATTATTGATTTTAACTCTGGTAGCCATGAGGCTGAAGTAAGGAAGAGCTGGAGAAAATAAATTGATACTGAGCAGCAGGGCATCTGATGGTTGCTGAACTACTAAGAAAGAAGCACAAAAGGAAAAATGTCCCGAGAAGTCTTTGAAACACGTACAGTATCTACAAGGCAACTAACAATCTGCATATATAGCAAAAATAACTAATTATGTAAAAACCATGTAGTAGACCTTCTCCAAAAGAAAATCACCGCCTTCAGGAGACTGCCCAGTTCGATTCAGTGGAGGTGGGTAGCTAAAGGGGAGCAATCCTCTAGAATCTTTTGCTCAAGTTGCTGGCCCATTACTCTGACTAGACACCATGCTGTCCCTTTTGCCCCCTGGCAAATCTCTATTTGCAATACAGCTGTGAATAAAGAAAACAAAGGGGCAAATGCTCTGCCAGGTTGAACTGTGCAGCGGGGCAAATGCTCTGCCAGGTTGAACTGTGCAGCAGGGCAAAGCAGAGAGTGTCTAGTCCTGGGAAGAGCTGGTGTTAAAGGCAGATTCTGGGCCAGCCAGTGGTATCCACAGGTTGAGTGGTGATGGGGACGGCAAAGTGTCTGTGGGTTTATCCCTACATACTGATAGCAGTCACTGTAGCAGAGTGGCTGGCATGAATTCAGGTCTCCATGAGGAGCAGCTATATGAATTCATGAAGCTCCAAGGCTGTTTTGAAATATTTCAGAAATATGCTAGTCCATGAGTGGTCCAGAACAGGGTTTTCTTCTGTGGAGTGCCTTCAACTCATTTTTATATTTCGATTCAGAATCAAAAAGAGGCAAGCTAAGTGAGTGGGTACAGAATGACATATGCAAAAGGGACAGCTCTTGTCTAATATCCTTATCCTTACACCTTCACCCCTCTTCTTAAGCCAGAGTTCAAAGTTTACGTATCATATCCAAATAAATAGTGACAAGCAAAAATCAGAGTGTGGGAAAATGCACCGAGATTGACCAGCATCATCCAAGATTCACACATGAGATTTCTGCTCTTTGCTTGCCTTAACTTCCATGCTCAAGCTGTGCTTTTGGAGCAGCAGTGGCCCATGGGAGCAGGCTTGCATGCTTAGAAGTGCCTGGGAGTCCTTCTCCTTGACAATCCTGTGCCAGCAGAGACAGCCCAGCACATGAGGAGGCTGCAGATGTGGTTTGTCCCTAGCATTTCAAAAAGGCATGGCTGCAGCATTTGAATAAGGAGCTCCCATGACATGAGAGTGCAGTTAGCAAGGGAATGTGGTCTCCCAGGTGCTGTCAAGTATGTTTTTCCAAAACAATGCAGATACAACCTTTATGGCTTAACATGAGCTCTGTACAGGAAATTAAATACATGTGACAGAGACAAGTGGAGCTGGGAGACCTCATAAACGCATATGGAGCCATCTGTATCTCTAGTCCAGTGAGCACCTGTTAACAGCTTACATGCCACATGCATCCTGCTGTTGGAAGAGTCCTCAGGAGACCTGGTTCCCAATACACCTCATTCATCACTAAGTGTCACCTTTTCCCCCTAGAGAGAATCATAGCAAGGAGAGGGATAACAGATGCTGATCCAGCTGGCCTGCCTCAAGGAGAGCATTGCCTGGAGAACTCCTCTCCAGTAGCAAGTCTCACATCAGTGTTTCTTATACTGGAACCTGAAGGAAGTGTCTACCCCATTCCCAGAATTCATAAACTCCACAGTCAGGGATCCCCAGGATCCCTTGTGAGTACAGCCCTGGAAATGCTCACTGAACAGCCTTGCAAACCACAGCTGTTATGTTGGACCTGAGCAAAAAGACAGTTGCTGAGGCGGCTGCTGAGTCATTGCCAGGACCTTTGAATTGGACTCTGAATTTAACTGGCCACAAAACACCCTACAGGTGTTTTCATACCTATTTTGATCCCACTTCAAAATGCACTGTAACCCATAAGGACAGAGAAAAATGACAGCAGTTGTCATGCAGGCTTGAATCTGCCTCTCTGTTTATCAGAAAAATTATAAGCTTTCATTTCTCTGAAAAAAGATGGAATAATTGAGTACCTCTCTCAAATGGACAAATGATTGTGAGCACTCTCATAATGTCACGTGTTTACAGAAAGCTTTAGAAAAACTTCCAGATGATAGAAATCAAAGAGAGTGAGCAATCTGAGGCATTTATCAGAGTATTAGATGCCGGGTGTAAAGCTGGAGCTTTTCGCATTTAGAAAGCAAGAATCTACTTGCGACCTTGTTTCAGACTAAAAGGCAAGGAAGATACAAAGACAGGTCAGAAAAGAGAAAACAAAACAGTTTTGGCAACACCACGTATTGAAACAGATCTATCTTATGTAGTCCCAATGCTCTTTAGTAACTTTATCAATTATCTGCACCAGTATTCATTATCACCCACTGGCCTCTTTTGAACAAAAATGTGGCAGGCATTAACACAATTAATATAAACAGAAACACAGCATCTGGCTTAAAAAGCGTGCAGTGCAAAGAGAAATGGAAGTGCTTGCTAGGGAGAGCAGCCTAGCGGAAAGAGACTTTGGAGTGCTGGTTGGCATCTAGCTGAACATGAGCCAGCAGTGTGCTCAGGTGCCCCACAGAAGGCCAATGGCATCCTGGCTTGTATCAGGAATAGCGTGGCCAGCAGGACTAGGGATGTGATTCTCCCCCTGTACTCAGCACTGGTGAGGCCTCCCCTCGAGTACTGTGTGCAGTTCTGGGCCCCTCACTTCAAGAAGAATATTGAGGTGCTGGAGTGGGTCCAGAGGAGAGCAGTGAGGCTGGGGAAGGGACTAGAAGGAAAGTCTTATGAGGAGAGGCTGAGGGAGCTGGGGTTGTTCAGCCTGGAGAAGAGGAGACTCAGGGGGGACCTTGTCGCTCTCTACAACTACCTGAAGGGAGGCTGTAGTCAGGTGGGGTTTGGCTCTTCTCCCAGGCAACTAGTGACAGGATGAGAGGGCATGGCCTTAAGCTGCACCAAGGGAGGTTTAGCTTGGATATCAGGAAGCACTTCCTGACAGAGAGGGTGGTCAGACATTGGAATGGACTGCCCAGAGAGGTGGTGGAGTCACCATCACTGGATGTATTTAAAGAAAGAGTAGATGTGGCATGTAGTACCATGGTATAGCCAACGCAGTGGTGTTGGGTCACAGACTGGACTTGATGATCTCAGAGATCTTTTCCAGCCTCAGTAATTCTGTGATTCTGTGTAACTGGCTTTATATATTTTCTTCCCTGGAAAGAATTCATATGCGAAAGAGACTAGTGAGCCTGGATGCATCCCCACTCATTGTTTCTGATGCATTATGCTATGTAGAGTAAGAGCTGCCACCTCAGATTTGTACTCTAGCTGCAGTGCAGGCTTATCTCTGAAGTCAGTCAGGGATGAATCCTGCTCAGAGATCTGTGGTTCTGTTCCTAGGGCTTCATCTCATCCGGTCCTTACTAAAACCAAAGGAACATGGGAAAACATGGGATCCATTGCTGCCATCTCTGAAATCAAACTGGACATTGACTTCAGCATTGCAGGATCAGGACAAATATCTACTCTCACAGCACCAGCACAGAGTTCTGCTGTTAGGAGATGGAGTAATACATTCTGGAAAGTTTTCATTATCACTTTTAGAGCAGCATGAAAAGGACATGGTGGTCTCTCACATATGACTTACATGCTTATATGAAGCTTTGCAAGGGCAGTTGAGCACATAATTACAGTCTTCCATTAACAATGAATAGGGTGTAAACATATACTACATATCCAAATAACACATATGAACTATTTGCCCTCTTGAACCTAACTTATACCACTGTATTTTTAACTGATGTAGAATATTGTATAACAAGTAACTGCACAATGAAAGGTCAAGCTGGAGTTTTTCTAAGACCAGGAATGAAAACAAATATTACACAACAAAAAGCCTAAATATTGTTCCATGAGTGACTGTATTTTGAAGAAAACAGTGTTAAAAACAAAGAATTCCATGTGGACTTCCAGCAAAGATACTTGATTAGTATGCCTACGTGCTTTTCAAATGCTCATCAAGAACAACAGCTGGTAGTGACCAAACTCCTCAAACATCTGGTCATGTCCTTTCACAATATTTTGAAGCACCAAGAAAAAAAAAATTAAAATATTGTCAAGAAGCAAGATGTGTGTAAAGCAGAGATTTATTTTTTTTTCATAAGTCTATGACAAGTAGAGCGATTAATTTAGTTTACAAAGTACCTCTTTTTAATAAATTTAATCAGCAGTAATATGTTACCCACAAAATAAGCAACTTTTGTGAGAAGTTGACTGTCTTTTGCACATCAAGAGGGGATGTCACTGTACAGCTCACCATCAGGGTAAATGCACTAGCTATTTTATCTGTGAAACCTGAGAGGGAACAAGTAGTTATTTTTCTCTTACTGACTCTAAGTTCTTCATGTACAACTATAATCTTCATAAATGGGACCAAATAACACTCTTCACCCCTCCCCCCCCCCCCCCCCCCCCCCCCGAAGTTAAACCTCTAAATACCACATCCAGTACCTACAAGTTTTACTTAGTGCGATGAACCAACATATTGGAGACTACTGTTAATGTATAGCCATGAAATGTTTAAGCATACTGAATGCAAATACACTGGTTCTTTTGTACAAATACATTTCAACTGGAATAAACAAAAAGGTATGCTCAGACAAGTTACATTTTGCCTCTAAACTTAATACATGAAAAAATAAGCACACCAAAAGTTTGTCTGTTATCCAAAATCAATGGAATATTTTTTAACACTTTCCACAATGTTTGTGAAGTTCCTATGTGAACACTGGTGAAAATTCAAGAGGTAATGCATGTTTGAGAGTACCCACTCTCACACAGAAAGGAAAATCTAATGATATGTGATGAGTAATAGTAATAATGTGTCATGATCCTGGATAGGAAAAATGTTGAAGAAAGAATTATCATAATTCATACTCACGCAGGCTGGCTCTACCTGTCCTAAGAGTGTCTTTCTAGCTAGACATGGTATATTTTACATCCTCAGAATGAGAAAAAGAAAAATACCTTCAAATATTCATTCATAAGTGTTAGCTCTGTTTCTAACCTTGACCTTATTTAACCGAACACTAAAAACTGAGCAAACTGAGCAAGATTATATGTTGTGTTTCTCTTACCACAATTTTGCTCATTGGCTGCAGCAGAAAAATTAATTATCATCATAGACCCTCAAAGTCTTTAATGAATAATATTAAGGTTTATTCCTGATAATAGATGGTAAAAACTCTGTACCCAAGACTATTGTTCAATATCAGATGTCAACAGAAACATATACACATGTATATAAAGACCGTAAAGATGAGGTTAAAAGGTATATTTTTGTTAATACTATCTTAGTAAATGCACCTCACGTAAGAACTGGGAATACTGCTTTGTATTAGGAGAGAGAGCAAAATTTTAGTACTCACTTGTGTGACAGAATTATGGTTTGAACTTTAATGGGGCACCAATAAGAAATCCAGCAGTTGCCAGCAGGCAGCCATCTTCTGGTTGCATGTGAGGTACAACAGCAACTAGAACACATGTCTAGGGGAGCTCAAATAATCATGTTTGCAGCTGGAATTTTTCATGGGTACCATACAGAAATTTGACTTAAGGCAATGCTCATTAAAAAGAAATGAAAATGCTTGCAAACATGGTTTTGAATTCAAATTTCAGAAAGCACTTAAATGCTTCTGATTATTTTTCCTTTCTACTTCCCCAGTTACATTCATGGCCAGGAATGTACATTTTCAATGATCAATGGTTTAATTTTTAAATTTATCTTTAAATTGAGGTGGTCTTGTTCATTTTATGGTTCCTCAAAGTCCAAAGGTCCTTGATATTGAAGTTTCAAGCATTTAGATAAGATTTTTAAATAAAGTGCAAATTAAGTTGGTCACTCATTGGCTATCCTGAAAAAGTATGAGTGTTGCATACATAATAGATTATTTCTATTAAATACTATATATCACTTCTTCATATAAAGTGCTATAGTGAGCTACTGCCTCTATGGATCTGTTTGCCATGTGGGTTGCAGACATCTGTTGAATATCAGAGAATGTAATCAAATGATTTGCCAAGAACTCCATCAAAAACGTGCCTTTTACATTTTTCTTAGTTGAGAACACCATCCACAGTAGATTGACCTAATGGAGGGTAACACATTGAACTGGAAGCAAAATGTTTAATGTGATGCAAGCCTCACTGTTAACCCGATGAATTCTTTAAAATGTTTTCTTTAAAGTCAAGGTGTGCTGCAGAATGGATGTAAATGTGACCAAACAAATCTCCTTGAACCACTTTGCTGATGGCCATGGGTGCTGTCTGAGGATGGGCTCTATTCACTACTCATTCTTTCTGCAAGGCTTATATTTGCCCCGAGGTATCTAGAAAGGCATTAGTCTCAGCTTGGATGACCATATTTCCTGGGGGAAATGAGAACAGCTGGATGTATCTGCTTGCCTTCCCCTGATCAAGGGAAAAATCCGTCTGCATCTACCCAATTTACTCCTGCACAGGAGCTCATTCTAGCCAAGTATTTAGCTGCACAAAAGCCTATGGAAATAGGGCCTATATACACAAGGGAGGGAAGAGCCTGCTTTCATGTTGTCTCATAGCAATTGGGGGTGCTCTTATTATCCCATTAATAAAAACTTCTCTCAGTGTCCATTTATCAATCTCCTTTCTATAATAAAAAAATTTAAAATACTTACAAATCTAGGGGCCATAAGGTTTTTATGCCTCACAAATTGCACAATCATGTTTTTGATGTAACATAGGGTCATGATATGAATACTATGGAACTGACTTAATGGAAGAGTTCTGGCACCCTTCATAAACTACTCTGTCAGACAACAGAAATATGCTCATCTCAGCGGAAGCTTTACCATAAATTAGCCTAGTATAATGGTACCACCCACTAGGATGGATACTGCTTAGAGACTGCTCATCCTCTCTGACATACTCGTTCATTCAGTGATTTATACTATGGCATACAAAATTTTGGTCCAAGAGTGAGTACTCCTTGTGTGGTCATTTACAATTACAGCAAGAGGGGGAAAAAAAGCTGTTAGGATTTAGAATTTTTCACAGCAATTGAAATCCCCACTGAAACAGCACCATAATTTAAAACATTCACACTAGGGTGGAGATCCTACTCCTGCTTTGCTGGTGGAGTAGGTCAAAAATAATTTCAATGTAGTCAATAAAATTACAGGTAAGTAAAACTATTATGGAAGAAACAAACCCCAGCCATCCCTTCTTGGCAAGAAGATATTCCAAACTGAGGGTATGCCTCCCGAAGGAAAGTGTCTAAAAACACTAGCAGCTTCCAGAAATCAAGGTTGACGTTATCACCAGTTTTATCTTCAAAGAAAGGCCAAGTCAGGAGGCTCTGATATGTATCTGAATGTCCTCAGAGCTTAAGGAGAGTTCAGTTCCAATTATTTCAGGACAATATCTGCTGTAGATCACCTAATATTGACTGTGTAACCCACATGAAATTATCCTCCACAGTTACTATAAAGATAATATGAATAATAATGAATATGTGTAACTGGTAGTTGCCCAGCTGGAAAACATAAAGTTTCCGTATATATCTGCCAATTGGACTTTTAATGACAAAACCACAGACATTTGGACTATTTGAAAAGGACAAATGGAATAAAAACATACTATCTCTGTGAGAAACTATTTGATTTGTAAACTGCAGCATTGTAAAACAAATGTCATATGTGTAGAAAAAAAAAGGGTGGAAATAGCTCTTGAACACATATGGAAGAGTGTTTTCTTGATTTAGTACTTAATGCAATAAAACTTATTATTAAAAATGCAAGGGCAGAAATATCTCTGCTTTTGACTATTTTTTAATGTTCATCCAAAGGAAATTTCTTTCCTGGGGGAAGAGGGAGAGCAATTTAGTAATTTCTGACCTCAGCTGATACTAAAGCTCTCTGAAACAATAAGGCCCAGGGGTGTTGAAGGCAGCTGCCTGAATTCCTCAAAAAATATATATTTACAAAGTCTATTTTGAGTTCCCTGCGTTTCTATAATGGAATCCAGCTGCTCTGACCTTTCAAAGTTACCTCATACAGTGTGAACAGCAGCACAGATAAGTGTTACGTTAAATTGCAGTAAGATTCCAACTGCTCAGCATTTTGGTGAAAGGGACGACATGAGAGAAAGCAAAATGAGAAAGAAAATTATATCTATGGCCTGAGAAGTAAAATAAAGACTTCAAGTCATACAAAATAATGGTTTGATGAGACCCTCTCAATGAAAATAATTTATGCTAAATAAAAATTGAATATGTGAGGTTCTTCTTACAAAACACCAGGAAATCAAACTAGAAAGAGAAGAACTCTCTTCTCATCTCATTCCTGAAATAATAATTTTACTTTGATTCTTTCTGGACCACTTTAAGAAACAGGGCTGTGAACAGGAGTTCAGTTAGGAAAAGCTTGATATAATATTAACAATCCAGTTTGGGCAAAACCTGCACAGAATGAAATGGCATATACGGAAAGGACTAGACAGGGTCCAGCACAGACCATGGCCCCTTCATGCCTACTTGGAACAAGCCAATAAAAGACAGTAGTCAGCATGTTATGAAGCAAATAATGTTCATGGCCAAAGTCCATGGGAGAATATCCTTTGTCTTCAGCAAATGTCAAATGAGACGTAAAATCAAGAGTTTGTGGAGCAACTTTTTCTCCTTCAACAGAAATTTAACAAAAAGCATCCCTAGCAGTCTAACCAAACACACTGTCTGCCCAGCTCTAAGTAAGAGTCAACATGTCCATGCTTCCTGCCATCTACCAGGGCTCACCTGGCCCTGATTCTTTCCAGAGAGGCAGATCCCTGCCTTTCCCAAGCTGCATGTCCCACCATGCACCGCATTCATCCCTCAGCTGCACTGAGGCAACAAACAAGGACATGATGAGCTGAGCATGAGGCTTAGAAGGCATTCCTCACCCACAGGTCTCAGTGGCATTGCTGGAGCTTTTAATATAGCAAATTCTTCATTTTCAGCCAAGACCTAAGCATGCAGAAGAGTCAAGTGTTCTCACTTTTGTCTTTTTTAAAAGTCATCAAGGTCAGTGTGACTCATGCCCTTCATGGATGTGACTCAGGATTTTTTTTTTCCTGTTGCTCTTTTTTTTTTTTTTTTTCCTTAAAGGTCCTAGAAAACTGATGAGAAAATACTTAGAACTGTAAAGTAAAGCCTGTGAAATAAGCTGTCTGATGCAACATCAGAAGCCAAATAAAATGTAAAAAATTATCTTTTCATTTGATGACTTTAATTCAATCCCACTGCCTTTCCAATATTTACCCAAGTGTTTTTTAAAGCTTGGGGTTGACAATATTGCTATACTCAAATTTTGAGCAGTCAGTAAAGCCTCAGAACATATTCACAGATGGAGAGCGTTCTCCTTCTGCACCCTTGGATCCTCTCCAAATACCACTGCCACCTTCTCCCCCATTGCTGCCCACCTACAGTTTTGTTTCCTCCACTGCAGCTTTCCCTGGGGTGCAGGCAAACCTGAACAGTGAAAATCAGAGACTGAGCAGTACATGGGCAGGAGGATGCAGCTCCACAGCCCTGGAGTCCCTTCCAACTGCTTTGTGATTGTGCTGCTTTAGAGCACAGGCTTCGTCTCACTCTGTTTCATACAGGTGCACACACAGCCTTTTAACTTCTAGGAAAGAAAGTGCCTTTCTGCTAAAATGCAAAAGCAAGTCAGGCTTCTGCGTGAACGAATGCTGAAGCAGGACAGACTCGTGACCCTGCTAATATCGAGACGCAGTGAATGTGAGCCTTTAGAGGAAGAGAAATGATGCTCTTGTGCATCCCTCTGGCCTTAGGGTGGCAGTCTTGCAGCTGTCCTGAGAAAGACAATGTGTTTGCACGTGCTTCTCCCTTCTGCAAATCCAGAGTTCCCCTGACAGCATCCAACTCTGGGCATGTTCCTAGCTCCTTCTTACAAACAAACCCACCTCTAGCAAAACTGTAGGGTATGTAGGTGGTCTAGAAACTCCTGGGCTGCCTGCTGCTGTGATCTGAGTAAGCAGAACATGACTCATTGGGCATCTGATTTTACTCTGCTCAGATTAAGCTCTTAGAGAGTGCCTGACACCTGATGCCAAGACAGAAATGATGCCCCTGGACACTTCAGAGAGAAGTTCTGTTAAGTGATCACAGATAAGGAAAGTTTTCATATCTAGTTGACCAGATCAACAAAAGAGAACCTCATAACCATTTCCCAGTGATGGCTGTCCTAGTGTGTATGACATGTGAAACGAGCTTGGTGCTCTCAGCTAAGCTAATATAGGTCTTTGCAACAACAGGTATGAAAAAAAATTGACCTGAAGCCACAGAGTAATTTCATTTATGTATTGTGAAATCCAGGACCCCATGACTTTAAGATTTTAGTTTCCTCACAAGTATCAGAATAGTGTCTGAAATGCCTATGGGGAAAACCAGAAGGGGAGAGGGAAAGGGGAAATAGCAAAGAATGGCTTACTAAAGAAAGGCACAAAGAATTAACCTTTATATTCAAATCTAAAAAAAACTTTTAACATAACATGAAAAATGTGAGGGGATGAATCAGGAATAGCTGTCCTGTAATATTGTTGGCAAAGAATAATTCCGCTCCCGGGACTGATTTCCAAACATGAACACTTAGTTCAAATGCATAAAAGCTGTTGGTGCACAAAACCTTTGGAAACCATGTCTTTAATGTTTAAAGGAGGTTTTATTTTTTTGTCCCATCCCCCCTCACTGCTGCCCCTCCATGGATGAAAGTATTTGAGGAGACCAGCTGGATCCAATTGCTAGGACAGTAGTGTTACAGTCCCCCCACCCCCAATTTTTCCCCTTTTACATCAGTTTGCTGGCAGAAAGGTTATTGGCATCATTGCCCAGAGCCAAAGGTCAGCATGAAAAAAAGAACATGTGAATACTTTTATGAAGAAAATCCAAACTGCAAGTTAATATTCCTACTTTATAAAACTATCAAAACTACTTTTTTTATTCAAAGTTAGGTTAATGTGGAATCAGATTCCAGATTCTGGAACGTGCATGATGTAGAAAGGTCAGAAGGAATGAATATTCAAGATTCAGAGGCCTAAACTTCCCACACATTCCATCCAAGACAGAATTTTTCCTTTCATATTCTGCTGGTGGGATATTATATATTGGTTGTCAGTGCTAGGATCCAAAGTGCAAGGTTATTTTTTTAAATTATGCCATTCATGGTTCCAAACCCAAATGTCCCCACTGAGCCACTTAATTTTAAAAGGCTGTTTTTTTAATTTGACTCTTGTATTATGACCCACAGTAGGATGCCCTTCAGCTTGGAATGGACCTGTCCATGACTTGGTGTCAGGAGTGTCAGATGAGGCCCTTAACTCTCTTCTGCTTGCTTTGAAAATCTGCCAAAGCAAGGTGATATTAAGGAAAAAACTGTAGTGAGTCGCACCGTGTTTATTATGTCAGCATTTCCATTTGATATTTGAAGAGCTTAACATGTTAATGTTTGTTTTTTTCCTAAGGGGTAGCTCAATGAACACAGTCTAGGTTAATAAAAAAAGTGAAAGCTTCTTGTTCTTATACCCAACATCAGCTGACAGAGGCTACAGACCACACCAGTCACTTCTTACATCAGTGTGTCCACACTGGCTCTACCTATACCAATGTAAACACGTTTGGTAGAAGAGGAATGAAAAAAATCACACTCAAAATTACATTTAGAGGAAGTCCAGCTGTGGTGAGACCCCTCTTACCAGCAGCCTAAACCAGGTAAGCTGGATAGAGACATCCAGCTTTTTACACATTGGAGCAGTTCACCCAGAAGTGGAATTTGCTAGCAAAGCATAACTGAAAAGAGAGTATCAACACTAAATCATGTGCCCAAGGAGTCTGCAGAGGGGCACTGGTGACATTCTGTCAGTTCCATCTACATTTAGCTCCTTTCAGAGAAGTCCTATTTTCTTAAAGCTATTTGGCTGCCTCATTCTCCGTGTGTGGAAGGTGTCTTCCTCTGAGGACATCTGCCAGCTGATGTGACTTCTCCAGGTTCTGCTTAGGAGTCCTTAGTGATGAGCCCTACAGCTGTGTTCAGTCCTTCTTCTTGCCAGCTGGGACCTGACAGGAGTGTGATATGACCGAATTTGCTATTTCCATTTCTCAGCTAGTCTAATATCTAGAGTGAACTCAGCACATAGGCTTTGCTACCTCTGTTTGCTTGGAAATAGTGGTTTCAACAGCAGCTCCATTTTTCAAGAAACCTGGAGCAAGTCTGAGAGTTACAGAAGCTGGGCTGATTCTCTCACAGCTGAAAGAAGTGGTTAAGAGGTTAGCAATGCCAAGACTTAGCATAGGAACAGGAATTCACATGTGACATGAATCATTTCCTTTGGCAAATGCCTTTGGCAAAGGTGAAGGAGGTAGAGGAATGACCAGCCCCAGTAGGAAACCCCTGTACCTGATGTGGACTTTGTAGGTCAGCTGTTTCCCGAAGATGCTCCATTTGCTACTTGGAAAGGAGAAGGAGGTGGGGGAGGAGGGAAAGGGAATGGCCAAACTTAGACAGCTGCAATGAGTACTGGCCAATTTCTATACAGTCCAATGTCCACCCTCAGCAAAAGATATGTGAAGGAGAAGGAACATCTGCACTTCCCTCATTCTTATCTCACCCTTTGGGACTTGTAGCCAGTTGGTCTAAAGCTATTGTAACTTATCATGGGTCTAAAATCAGCACATACAGGCTGTAACTGGCACGCAAGTGAACCCATCTTGGTTTTGGCACTCTGTGGAGCAGAAGTTCAGAGCACTTCCATTTTCACACATGTAACACCTCTGTGCCACCAACTTGTGTTTGCTCAGATGGACCTAACTGTAATATTTTGTAAAAAAGTTGCCAGTGAGGCTTTGCCAAAGTGAAACACATTCTTTTCTTGGTAATCCTACTGTGCAGCAATGGAAAGTCATGAACACTTCATCATACATCTTGTGGATATACAGTGGCATAATATGAATCACTAGAGTCACCTGGTCTGCTTGAATATTCCATTTTTTATCAAATGTAACAGATTTGTCATACAGATTTTTTTTGTTTTTCCTCTGAAAATAAAGGTTTTGTTTCCAGACAGACCTAGTTTTACATGTGTGTTTGCTTTGTTCTTAAGGCCATTAACACCAAACCATATCTTCTTTCACTAGTGATCTTCACATGCAAAATCCAGTGAAAGTTATTGTTTTTCCAGGTTTAGATAAGCTTTTTAAATGTATCTGGCATATAGGGGCAGGGGGGAGCTACAACACAAGCCTTATTTTTATTGATTCATTTTACTTCACAAGTAACTTGTTTTCAAATCCCAGTGGTATTTTCTTCTCTGAAGAAGGTCATAAGAGGTTCAATAATGGCTAAAACATCAGCAATAATTAGGGAAGTGTATTGTCCTCTGGAAACAGTGAGCCTTACAAAGAAACCTATTTTGAAAGGCTATGCTAATTTAATATTGAGGTTAGGATGCAGTTATGGAATAAGTTTGCAACCAACATCAATGCTCAACATGACTAATAATTAGCCAAAAAAATGCAACTAGTAGTTCATCAAGACTCTTATGTTTAGAACAAATGCAAGTGCCAGTTTTATTTTTACTTGCATAAGTATGATGTAAGGTTTCTTCCACTGGAAAATCCCCTTTTAGTAAATTTATCTGGATTATATAATATTGTCCACGGGTTTTTTTTCTTCTGCTGATGACTTGTACCTATGGAATTCACTTTATAAACAAAATTCTCAGCATGTGACTTCAGTGGCTGTTGTGGTCAGGAGTAACCCCTGACACACTTTTGCCCATGCTGCCTGCAGGCAGTGTCCAGTCTGATCCTGCTGCTGGTGCAGCTCACAGTTCTCTGTTGACTCATCTCACTGCATATACTTTTAGCTACCTCTGAAATTTGTTGAGAAATGCAGAAGGAAAACATGTAACTGATTACTTCCTATGCACTGCTTCATAGAAGCCAGCAGCAGCCTACCACACTCACACCCCTCACCACATCCAGATTGAGTCTAATTTGCAAGATGACAGATAAAGATGCCAAACACAAAGAGTTGCGGTGACCTTCTAAAACCAGGGAAGTGGTGCTAGATCCCCAAGTGAACTTTGTCTCACCAGGGTGGATGGCTATTTGTGTTACCTGCAGAAGGAGCTGACTTCTCAAAGAAGCAAGATCTAGAAGGTGGGCCAGAGAATCCAGAGTCTTGGCCTGAAGGAATTATGTAGTGCAAGGAAAAGGTATAATAAAAGTCTCTTGCACATGATAACAGTAACAATATAGGGCTTTTTTTTTTAAAAAAAAAAAACACAGGCAGAGAAAAGGACCTATAAGATCATCTGTAAAGAGCATTTTCCCCCCAGACTTCAGAGGCTGAAGTTTAAAAAATCCCTAACTTGTCTATTGTACTTTCTGTTGAGTAGATATCAGACCATATCAGATCATTAATTGTATTGTGCTAGAGTTGGTGAATCATAATGCTACGTACTAAAGAAACCTACATGACCAGAAAATTATTATCTTCATTGCAGAGAGTTGAATTCTTAATAAAGTATGCTCTTCACAATAAAAAAGAATTTTTGGTTTTTGCTTTATATACATGAGAGGTGATGACCACTGTTGTTTCTGCTGGGTTACCATGTACCATGATTTTGTGCTGAAAGACTGGGACAGAAAAACATTTTAGTACCAAATGCAGGAATGTGGCAAAGTACTATAGTAGCTTATTGTAATTACTAGGAAAACACATTTTCAAACACAGCTCTTCAAGATGTAAAATGCTACTGGTTTAGAAGCTGCAGCTATTTATAAATTAGGTGAGGATGACTGTGATAACTGCATGGAATCTGCTCTGCAAGTCAGATCTCCATCATCTCACTGCACTTGTCTGCAACATGCCGCTGCAAAACCCTGAACACAGGTCCTCAAAATGGAAGGCTATCTTTGGACATGGCTCTAGGTAAGATTAGCAAAGCCAAGACTGTGGTATTGTCACATATCTTGGAAAAAGGGCAGCAAAACTGGGCCATCTTAGGACTAGTGGCCAGTTTGTTTCTCAAGGTTTCCTTCATCCCCAGGAAGGTTAATAGTCTGCATCTTGCTCATGCCCCAAACCTGGCCAGCTGCATGACATTTTGGGAGGTGAATCAGAAGCCTTTGCCTTCCCTTACCAGAGGAGTTTCTCCTTTTGGCTATCCTGCAAGCTGCAGTTGCCCTCAAAGCCAAATGCAGCACAGATAAATAGTAAGGAGGATGATCTGACTAATGTAAGGATTAGTATTTTTCTGGAGAAGTAAGAGGCATGCAGGCACAGTTTCCTTCCCCTCCACTGCTGCCTTGGCCCAAAGTCCTGGGAACACAAACTGGAGAACTGCTAGGTCATCTCCTGTCATCTGCACAGCTCACATAGAGCAGAAAAAGGTCAAAGGGGGCCAGCCTCCCACTCAGCCCCATGGCTTCTCACATCTACCACCAACAGGTGTGGACCCAGATGCATCTTTAAAAGAGCACTGGGGACCATGCTGTCTCCAGCAGCTGCCTGCCATCATGATACTTAGGCTTGCATTACAGCAATGCAAAGCTCACACTATTCCTGCAAAGCCACCATAGCTTCTCACCCAGCTCTGATGGGGCCTGGGGGCACATCATGACCCTACACTTGCACTCTGGACTAACTGCAATATTTCACTCCAACACAGCACTCACTGATTGTCATTTTCTAATGCAGTGCTAAATGCTGCATCACAACCCCCTTGCTCCAGAGCACTTCCCTGGAGAGTAATGTGTGCCCCAGCAGTGCAATAAAAAAAATATCTCCCCTCTCCCCCCTCCTTTTTCTGTGGGAAAAGAAAGTGTTGCTTCTGCCAATGGACATATTTTATGTCTGTGTACTAGTAGGGAACTAATAGGCCTGGTGATTTTTTTTTTATTGAGCACTGGTAGGAAGCCCCATGTCCCGTGTGAAATAAATATTCACGGAAAAACATGCTCTGTGTACCTGTGTAACCTGCCCCTCTCAGTGATGGGTCCTCTAAGTAAGACTGAAACCATTTAGCTGACTGTATTTGAGACTGCAGGAGGGCTAAGAGAGTGCAATGAGTTCCCTGAATCATTGAAGACACACCTCTTTTGTTTAGAAAAATAAACTAGGCTGTGCAAATACTTTGCTGATCACAAAATTTACTGGCAAAATTATTCTATCCTTCATTTTGTACAAAAGGGAAAACAAACACTGGCAAGGATTGCCGTGTAGATATTTATGTCAAATCCAATAGAGGGAAAAAAACATGAACACTAGTCAGCATCTGAACTGATACAGAATCAAAAGCCATTTTTGTTAAAGTTGGTTGACATAATCTAGAGTAATTCTTAATAAATCCTTTCAACCAGAAAGGGGTAACAAGGTCAGTTTAAACTGTGGGGGATGTTTTCACAAGATTAAGAAGGAAAAAAGAAGGGCAAGATGAGACTGTAACAAACAAGAATGACTAAGAGTTTTTTTAACAGAGAAAGGGAAAGAGAAGTGACACGGTAAGGTACCTTGTGACAAGGTAACACCCATGGGATACAAGTTTCTTAAACATGCAGATGGTGTCATGGAGGTGGCAAGATTTTCCAGAAGCTTAACATGAGAGCTGTCAAAGGTTTGCAATATCCAGGAGCAAAAAGGTCTTTTTAAGTGACCAAAACATGGATTTTGCTTGTGTGCATGTGCTCCTTTCTTCCTGAACAACAGGGTAAGAGATTTACCTTGGGTGCTTAAGCAGGTGTTGCACTGTAATTGCAGCTTTGGGTTACAGTACTGTAGGCCAAAATTTTAATTCCTTTCCTAGTTATGAAGCAGCTGCCACCACTTTACGAGATCCAGCTAGGTTACCATCTGGTGAACATTTAAACAACTTTCATTTCAAATAAATAGAAATATTTTCTTTGCAATTTAAACTGCAACTTGCAGTTTTCTTCAGAAAGCTCAGCACTCCACACTCCACTCCTTTTTCACTGGGGGTGAGAAAGTGGTTCATGCGAGTTGAGGTTCAAACTACTGATAGAAATTGGAGTGTTTCATCTCCATTCCACTTAATTTAAATATTTGAATTTGTTTGTTCCTATGAATACTCTCATTCTTTCCAGAAATTCTATTTTCCTGATGGGTTCTAGTTATATCTGTGAACTGACTGACAACTTAGCAGACACACCATATGGGGGGGTGGGGGGGTGGCATTTGAACTACCTTGTGGCTAACTTTGGCAGCAGGAAAAGTTCTTGTCCTAATTCATAACCTTTTTTTGTGGTTTCCTTTAAAAGACAAACTGACTTGACATGATGATAAATGGTCATGAAATTAAATCACAGAAAGGAAAGTAACTTTTAGAACTTTTTTTAAGTTACAGAAAAAGCAGATGACCTTTGTAAAATTTCCAGTGGGATACGAGTCATATTCCTCAGTCAGAAACAGCTTGTCCTTTTGTTTCAAAAGTAGGGAACTGAAGAAAAAGATAAGAGACCTTGTCCTCAAAGTACAGATTGATCCATTATACGAAGACCAAAGACTGAACAATAATGTAAACTACTGAATTATAGCATATGTCTCTTATGATTCATGTTTTTCACTAACCTTGCTTCTTGGCTTCCTCACAACACATTTTATTCTTTATTTTTAGTTTGACCAAATGTTTCAATAGAAACCTTTTTAACCTGTGATTCATTACTAATGAACTAAACTGCTGCACAGAAGATAGGTTATTTTTTATTATTAAAGGTGCATTCTCTTACTGGAGAAAAGGAAAAGACAGAGGCAAGAGAATTTCTGAACACCGCAGCAACAAGTACAGGCTCTTGTTATAAGCACATAGATACATCTATATGTATATATCTGTCCAGTTGGAGCTGCCCTAGATCAAAACTCTCCCAAAGGTTTCAGGCAGCAGGAGTAATACGCTCTGCTTTATGAATTTCCTAGGGGAGGAGTTTGCCTGCCATTTTACCAGTCCCAACTCCAAGCCTCTTGAAATCAGTTGAATATGAATCTTTAGAAAGATACAAGTATAAATTGTGGGGAATCCCTTCTGGGACACTCTATTTGTTGATTCAGGGCTAAGTGACTCAATTTGCTATTTATTTAAACATTCCATTCACCAGTACATAGCCACATAAAATGTGGAATCACATTCCTGTGAAAGTCCTAGATGCTGGTAGGCCACTGCACCATGCCAAATTTTACTTGAGTTCAAGCCAAGTTTGTTCAACTTGCATATACACATATACAATAAATGAGAAAACGCAATCTGTGAATTACAGTAGATGCTCAGGAACTTAAACGTATTTAATTTATAGCTCAGATTAAGGCTAGAATATTTCTCTTCTATTGTGCAATCACCTGGGATTGAATGGAGGCTAAGGAAGCACAACTTAGTTAAAGCATTTAATTAAGACCAAGGTTACATTTGATACCAGCCAAATGTCTCTTAACTAGCTCCTCAAACTCTGAACTGCAGCAGTGTTCTGCTGCTAAAGAAGAGCAGCTCAAGGCACCCTCCTTTCCCAGGGAGAAATCTCCAGTACAGATAGTAGCTATTCTGTGATATTAAATGGTTATCTTTGTTGTATCCCTTCCCAGGGGTAGAAACTACTTTATTTTAATGTAATGCATAAATATTACTTATGAAGTGTTACCCTTACTCTATAGATTACATTGGTACAAGACTCTAGAAAGTGTCACAGAAATATGAAATGAATTGTGTGCTTGCTGATTTCACTAAAGCTGTTGTTGGAATAGAAAAAGGTCAAAGAGCACAAAAACAAGTGAAATATTTAAACTCTCCTCATAGGATTTTCCTTTTCATTATTTAGTCTGTTCAAGGTAGGAAAGGATCATACATCTGCTTCTGTAACATTAAAGAAACCAAGCTAGTTAATCTCTCACTATACTGAAGCTATCAATTAGTCTGCTTTGGTTTGTTACTTTGATCATTTTAAAGACAGGATTAGAACATGTAGTCACAAAGCAAGTTATTGCAATTGAAGTTAGGGGATGGTTTGGAGAAAAGCTTTACCCTACAAGAGGGAAATGACTGTACTTTCTAGGTAGAGGGTCTTACTGAGCTTTTAGGAAGGCAAAAAACAGTATCACAGTCTAAAATACGGTCCCAGTAGTAAGCCTCCTACATCTATAAGAATTCAACTGGAAACATATACTTGCAAACCAGGATGATACACCCCTTGCCAGTGTCCACAAGGTGAGAAGGGAGGTGGAGGATGGGAAGTCAAGAAAGCATTATGCCAGTTCTCTACTTTTGTACAGGTTGCTTGTTAGCCTGTACCCTTAGAATGATGACAGACAATTCACAATAATTTAAAGTCTGGCCCCAGGACCTTAGAATTCACATTTGACACTCATCTCAAGATAGCGATATTCTTTTTATTCTAAGATTCTTATCATCTACACAGATCATGTTTTATAACAGGAGATACAAAACAAAGAAGTGTTTATCTTTACAAACCAATCTTCCCCTTTTACATTGTAAGATCATTAAAAGTTGGTTGTAAAGAAAACGTGTAAGAGAGACTCAAGCAGAATATAAGTTACCACTGCTGGCAAACACAGCTATCCCGATTAGCATGGGAGCAGGTGTTGGGAGAATAACAAGGAGGGGGGAAAAAAAAAAAAAGCAACATTTTAAAATAGAGAATTTTTGTAAGTGCTACAAGTACCTACTTGCAGTATGAAAACACCATAAGCCTGCAAGCAGAAGTGAATTGCCTGATAACAGCAAGGAGGATGGCTACAGAGAAAGATGACTGGTAGCAAAGAACATAGAGGAGGCAATTCAGACAAATAAACAATTTTCATTAGAAGTGTGTGGCAAAGTAAGAATATCACCCAATAAGATCTAGTAGCTATAGATGATCAATTGTTTCCTGCAGTAGGGAAAACTGAAAGAAGCCCAAGCTACTCTAGAAACAGGAAATCTGAGAAATGAACAGAATTACTGTGATCATTAGAATCATCAGGGCTATCCCAAGAGAAGATAAATACCTGAATCTGTATTATCACTTACCTGTCTTTGATTTCTCTGCTTCTGTCCAAGTTTCACCTGCTTATTCCAGTGAAAAATTTTTATTTACTTTGATAATACAATAGAATCCAAAGTGTATATAATAGCCTTTCCCTTACTAGCATATAGCTTTAGAAACAATCTGGCCTACTCAACTCATAGCTAGCTTACTATTATAGATAGAAACTTCTAGTCCTTTTGATATTAACTTCTAAAAACCCATTCCCCTCAGCTGTACTTAAACCTACAACAACAAAGTTTGTTTAAGTTATTCTCTACTCTTTTATAATTTGAAGACCCCAGCACTTCCTTTCTGATGTTGCCAGAGCCAGCCAACACCTCAGCAAGGTTATTCTAATCAGTGGTAATCACTGCTTCTTATAAAGGTCAGATGAGCCCTTCATATTACTGAACTTTCTGATTTAGCATGTTAGTTGTGGTCTGTAGAGTACAGGCACCTTTTATTTTGCTATTGCTGTATCAATAGATGAGGCTGTGGGGTTTGTTTTTTTTTTTTTTTTTTTGTTTGCTTTTGTGTTTTTTTTTCTTCAGATATTATTTGTTTCAGTGATTGTTCAATGTGGTTTGTTTTTTTTTTTTTTTCTTAATGTCTCTACTTACTGATTAGAGATGAAGAAGCTCAGTGTAGGTCTCTTCTTCTGTGTTCTGGTAAGCTAGCTGGTTATAATGGGCTATGTGTGCTTTGTGAACACTCCTGCCACCTGACTGGGTAGGGTAACACTAGCAGTCAGAGGAGCTGAAGAAATGGAGATGCTCTTAAGGCTATTTAGTAGGTGGTACACTTCCACTAGTGGCTTTGCCAAAATCTAAAGTGCAGGGAGTTGAATAGCTCCAGTAGAGGCACCTCATAGCACTATATAAATTTACTGAAGGAATGTGCTTCTTCTCTGACAGTCTCCAACTGCTGTGTTTCCCTTTCAAGGACAGCAGGAGCCTGTTTCTACTCTGCTCTGAATGTTCTCAACTTTCACTGCTTGGTACCTGTATTTTTTTTTTACCCTTATATCAGACTGGAGTTACAGAGCTGCAGGTAAACAAATAGTTAAAAGTACCAGTTTATTTACACAAACTGGTTCTGCTTAGTACCTCTTTCTCATTTCATTGTAAACTGCAAACTAGCTATCTCAATCTTACAGTATTCTTCTTGGAACTGGATGGTCAAGTTAACTATTTAACAACAACAAAATCCTACTTCTTTTTTTCCTTCACCAAATGCTTTTAGAGGTTCCTAAATTAGTCTGTTAATTCACTGAGTAGCTGGTGCTTTTCATCGTTCTCACCTCATCCTCAGGTCACAGATAAGAAAGAGTCTATGGATACCAAGAGATACTACACACCTAAGAATAAGGCAAGAATGAGCCATTCTTGAAATATCTGCCATTGGCAAGTGTTGGTCAGCATGGCCCAAAGAAAAAGGTGTGGCTTTGAACAGAAATCACTATATGTAGATTTACCAAAGTGCTTCTTCATGTTTGGACTTATATGGAGATATTTTAATAGATGTAATTGAAATGCTTTCACTTCTGTGGTTTGCTCTCGATATTAAGGATCTTGTAGGAGTCTTTGACTCAAAGTGCCTTTTTTCCTTTATATGGAAACCTTATTTTTTTTAAAAAAAAAAAAGCTTTCACTACTGTAAAGATCAAGTGTCTATCTCTAGGAGATCGTTACATTCCTTTTTCAGGAGCCAGGGCTTAACAATGCTGTAGGAAAAAAAAGAATCTATATGGCAAATCTTGTAGTACAAGCTTTTGTGGTTAACCAAGAAACATGCCATGAGTCAAGCCTTTGGAAACAGTTTAGTAATTAAAGACAAATGCTATGACATAATCATTTACACACAGCAGAAAGATTTTTAGATTAAATCTGGCCTGACCCATTGCTCAGCAAGTGTTATCTGGGATTCTTGAAAGCCATTCATTTATTTACATACTAATTTGGCCCACATGTTTTATTAAAAACAAAAGCCTGCATTTCTCAGAGGAGTGAGCTCTATTCCAACACTGGTTAATGAGTTTGGTCAAGCAAGGAATGGACTTGTTCCAATGGGTACTATATGGAGATACTCATAAAGCAACAGAGAAAGTTTTGGCTTTCACATACCATTCCCCTCCCCAAAAATTATGCTCTTTAAGTGTATTTATTTCAAGTAAATGAATCAGTCCTGCTTAACTACACTATCAGTCATGCACTTGTACTCTCTGTATTGTATATAAGCTGGTCCATAAAGCCAAGTTAGCGGAGAAACTGTCTAATTTAGTTAAGGTGCAGGGCACCCCTCAAAGCAGGGGAGAAGCATGTATATATAAACACCAAGCACATGCCTATGTGTTATGTCAAGATATTGCTTCATGTAACCATTGAGCTTAAATCTATCTTTTCTTTCTTGTTCAGCAAGAATTACATTGCTACCAGTTCAGCTAGTTGAAAATCTTTTGCTGGGTATGAGCTGAAATGGAGACAGGAACTTTATATGGATGGAGTTTTATAAAGAAACAGTGCAGTGATTGCTGATAGGGAAGCATTGAAAAGAGGAGATCAAGGTGTAATATGCTTCTGACCTCTCACTGCCAGAAGCAGAGAAGTATAGTTGAAAGATTGATGACTTAAAAACCAATATTGAATAGAAATAGAGAAAGGATCTTTTTGGTATGAAAATATGGGTTGCCTTCCTTTTCTGCTCTGTTCTGTTTTGCCAGTGAGAAGAGCAGTGTGGGTTAATGGAAAGAACGGATTAGAAAATGACAAAACAAATGGGATGAGGGAGGACTAAATTTGATATTTCTGCAGGAAATATAGAGGCATTTTTCAAATAGAAACACGTTCCCCAAAAGGCTGTTTTTCTATCCAAAAAGTGATCATGCTTCTTTTATGCATGGCGGTGAATTTCTGAAATACTGTTGTAAGCAGCTGTCAGAAAGGAAAAGTTAGGCTTTACTTTAAGTTGGTCCTAACACATTAAAAAAAGTCTTCTAATGACTTAGGCAGCTTCCTATCCTCATTTGGTGGCTACTCCCACAGAGACATAAGACAGACCAGTTGTACTGGTAGTGGGCAGGCAGCTAGTGTCATCTCTCAGCAGGCTTTGGGGAGTATTAGCTATTAATGCTTGAGTGGGAAGAGAAGCACTTTAGGAGGCAGAAGCTAAGCTGAAAAATAAATATGCATTGCTTCAGGTACAGGTGAGAGTACAGCTGGAATTCTCTGTGGGACAGGAGCCAGTTGCTAATTCCTGCTCAGAGTGAATGGAAACCAGTGCCTGATGCCTCTGTTCTGCTTTGAAAAGTCTCAGCCAGCTGTAATGCAGTTAACAGGGTTGAGGACACAGAAATATTTCCCACCGAAGACTCCGCATTGCCTTTACACCACTGCAACTGGCATTCCCTTAGCCCTGAGACAAGTGTGCAGTAGTTGTAATTGTGAATGCTTTGTTGGGCAGTGTTGCTGCTCCATTTCTCCATGGTACACTTAAAGATGAGCGCTTGCTCTGTATGGCTGTGCTCAAGCATCTGGATGTGAGTGGGCAGGTGCTTTTGCTGCACTGGCACAGCTTCTTGAGCATGAGCTTGCATGTGTCCAAAGCCACGGCACTTCATGGCAGCGCAAGCACAATTTTCAAGTAAAGAACCAGGGACTCTGGCCCTAAATGTTCCAAAGTACGAAAATGACTGCAATACAAGCTAGCATCTTCCAACATGTGTGTTTTACTTTTTCATGCTGATCAAATAGGGATGGAAGAGAGTGGTTTTCTTGATTTGCTGGTGTAGGTTTTTTAAAACTTTTTTTTGCTTAGGAGAGGTGAAATCTGATTCAAAGATGCATTTGCCATTAGTAACTGCTTGGCACTGGTATTTAAAACAGCTCTTTTCTGTCTGTGGCAGCTTTTACCTTTGCTTAAGCCTCACAAACCCAAGATTTACAAGCTAATGAACACTCACTGACAATATGTAGACGATACCCTGTGCACCGGCTGTTTGGTGTAGATAACTGAGGCTTTTGAGTTTACTCTCCAGCTGACGGCCTAAGCCTGGATATCTGCTGAGATACTTTATCCTTTTATGAGGGTGAATCCAGAGTGCACTGAGTAATGCATAATAAAATTAGTTTGGGGTGTCAGGGGGTGGGGGGGAAGAAAGCAAAGAGATAAGCGCAGTAAAATAAGCTCAAATGACTTCACTGTTCAGTAATGACTCCTACCAAATAACTGCATTGTAGTTTTATCTTTCCAACCAAGATTGTGTTAATGCTCTAAAATTAAATCTCTTGTGAAAGTTATCTGGAATTTCTCAAACAAGTTTTAAAGGGGTTTATTTTTTCATCAGAGGTCATGCCTCAAGAATTTGTAGGAATTCCGCCTGGAAAGTAATAATCAGTGGAAACTGGCAGTCAAAGCTAATTTATATTACTCTTCCAGATAAAAATTCCTTCCGTCTTAGACCTGCATTTCAAAAAAAGATGATTATAACTCTTGAGAGAATACATCAGTGAAAAAAGAGAAGAAATGACTTAAGAGATGTCTCTCCTGCATCTGTAGATTTGAGGTTTATGGTGGTTTTGTTGTTTGGGTTTTTTTAATAATCCTTCCTTCTGAAATGTGTGAAGGACAGAGACAAAAGGGCAGGAAAAGGAGAGATATGAGAAGACATGAGAAAACAGCAAAGCAAAAATAAGAAAATGTCTGCCAGTTAATTTCCCAGGAATTTCAGAATAAGTGACTCCAAACCAGGATGGCACCTCACCAAATAGAGATGCTAGAGACTATTCTTCCTTCTTGTTCTGCTTGTGGTGTTATGCCATGTCTGTCACTACTGTATCTGGCTCTTTGCCAACATACAGTTTAATAGGTTAACTGCTGCAAGAGGAGAAATAAAGCCATCTCTCTTTAACTGAACTTAAAGAATGTTTCTATCTCTGCATTCTTATGGGACAGTTGTTACTCACTGGCTCTCAAACTCCTCCCCACACCACCAGGCAGAGACTGAAATGGCAAAGCTCTTAATGAATTTACAGAGTGGATCCTGGACCCATCTGGCCCCATGTGAGAAAGGAATTCAGAGGAGTGTGCATTTGCAAGGTCAGAAGAACAGGAGGTGGGAAAAATTAGGGGAGCTTTGGCAATGACACCTTATGTGGCTATCGTGTGACTTCACATTTGCTTTTTCATGTGCTGGCCCTGCTGTCAGACACCACTTGCCTTCCAAGTCCCCTGGTTTGAGTCTCTCTCAAAAATGGTATTAGTGAGATCTGGTGTTTGATGTTAATCTTCTGCAGTGCTGGTCTTCTGCAGGGCAGGCTTTGCTTAGTTTGTCATCAGCCTTGTAACTGAAGCACTAATCAACTGCCAGCAGCACTGGTTCACATGATCTGCTCATAGAAAACCATGTTAAACACGCAAAGGCAGAGTGAGGTTGTTTGTTAATTGGGTCTCAGTCTGAGATGCTGCCAAATGCTACACAACCCATATGCACATTACAAAACAATAGTTTTTTGCTGTTCTTCTGCATAGTCATGCTAGATTAGATATTTTCCTGTTCAAGCTCAAAGCAGAACATTTGTAAATAGAGGAAGCCTTCTATTTATTATAAATTCAATCTTTTTAACATAATGTTTCAACAAGTTTTTTAACTTAAATCTGTCAGTGTCATACACACGTGTACATGTGTGCGTATTTATTTTTTCCACAGAATTCCAAATCATAGTTTTGGTGTAAGGCCATCAATAACCCCATGTGCTTCAGAGAGTAGGTAATCCTTTAGGAGTGGAAACAGAAGACAGATTTGCTTCCAATGGTGAGCTCATTCCTAGGTCACCATTGAAAGCTGAGAGAGAAACATGCTCCAAAATAAACAACAGTTTGAACTCGAAAGCATTTTTCTTTTAGGGTGCCCAGCTTTGCATGAAGGAATTCCTGCAAATTCTCCTTAACTGTTCTGAGGGCTATTTCAGTTTCTCAGGTCATTAGTGTGCATTTCCAGAGAGCCCTGTGACAATGTACTGACTCTGATACATTTTTGAAGAGAAGGATTTAAAAGAAATATGTAACTAGATCCTTCACAGGCTCACAGTTGAAGCTACTTGGAGGGGGGAGTAAGGGAGGCAGACACAAAACCAGTTACGAACAATGAAAATAAAGGCCTTGACTGAGTGAGCAATACAAACCTTAGTTGGGTGCCAGGCAGTTTAACATTTCCTTTCTGACAGTTTTGCAGCAACTGTTGGCTAGTAGATAACTCTGTAAATTTGCTTCTGTAGACTCTTGAAATCATTCTCCAATTAAGCAAATAAAATACAGTTTCATGTAGGCTGCATAAAAGCCATTAATGAAAACTCCGAATTGTTTGCTCTTCAATAAAACAGAAAAAAGCAATTGCTTGTGAAGGTCACATGTGTGAGGAGTTCCAAGTTATGTAGTATCAGGTGAGGACTTCTTGGATGGGATCCTTACCAGATTGAGGGATTTCTGTGGCAGAAGAAATCTGAGACAAAAAAAAATAATAGGTTATTTTTCAGTGACCTGACTTTCATTCAAAGGGATATCTGCCTTTTGGAAATCAGTGACTGGTAAGATACAGGTTGCCACTGATGTTAAGGCAGATAGCTGACAACTGGAAACAGCAGGAGAAAATCCCTCTATTGTTGAGTGAAGTATTTGATTTATGGAGGAGCAGAACAAATGATTGGATGAAGTCAGATATCCCCACTCAAGGATTCAAGTGCAGAAAATACCTGGGCTCATCTGCAATGACCAGACAAACCCATCCTTGGTTAAGGGAGTTAGGTAGGAGTCAGGATTTACCCCTGGACAAGCACATAAATAGTTAATTCAGTGGAGTGATGGTCCCTTCTATGAAGGGACAGAGAATGTGAAGGAACAGACAGACCTAGTAACTAAGTGAAAGGATTTTCACTTGTATGTTTTACGTGTTTGAAGTTTAAGGCACTTTGCTGCTGTTGCTAAATAGGCAGTCTTTAATTTGTCTTTAGCTGGATACCAAATTTTGGGAGAGCTATTTTTAGGAAAAAATAAAAGCAGATATTCAATATGACAGTGTTTCACTAGTTTGTCAATAGCTTTATGGAATTGGTCTTGCTGACTTTTTTCTTCCTAGCTGATGTATTTCTTTTCTTCAATTTTGAATGAAAACATTTTAGTATTTGATAAGCAACATTGTTTTTCATTTAAAACATCACCTACTTTTATTAAAATGAAGAAATGTGAATCTGAAACAATGAAAAAAGAAAAGGCCAATGAATAAGAAAAGTTATTCATATGCTTGTTTCAGAGACCTTAATCTCATGTTACTCCCAGACTCATGCTCAGATTTGTTCTGCTTAGGCAAAAGTATGCTTATGGGGTTGAAAGCTGTGTCCACAGGAGGCCTCCCAAATGGAGCCACAGGAAACTTAACTTAAATGTATTTCCTCCCATCCATCCATCTGCCTTAGACACAAGGGGTGGCCTCCATCCAAGTCATTCAGTGATCTGCTCTCAAAGGTCTTTTAAAATATGCTGTCAAATAAACAGATTATTTAACTCCTGCTAATCAAATCAAATAACCCATAGCTATCTTAACAAAAAATAAAAATAAAAAAAAATCTACTTCCTTACAGAGATTTCTTCATTCCCAGCTCTCTAACTATAGCTACCACTAGTATCTAGGCATTTTTAACAATCATCTCTTATTCTCTTTATCAGAATAATTGCAGCGTTGAAGATTATTTAATAACATAATACAGCTATGGAGAAAAAATAAACCCTAAAGATCCATAGGCATTAAATTTGATGGATATGCCAAAGCTGATGAGAACAAAAGGTAGAGCAGGTGGTTATCTACTTGCCTACCTCTATTAGAGCTCAGACATAGTCATAACCTCAGATGTATTAGAGGGGATCTGCTGAGACCATCCAGACACTCTTCTTGCAAAAGAAATTTGTAAATAATTTCTTGGCTTGTGACTCTCCTGGTAGAGAGACCCTGAAGTGCTGGAAAGAGGATGGCTTGTCTTCCCAGCATTCATTGCTGAGAAGCATAAATATGTCATGGCAGCCTCCTCTTTCCTGAATGACCTGCCACCTTAACCTTTGCCTTTTATTCCTTGGGATAACTTGCCACCATGGTTCTCACCATTATTGTTGGTCTCTTTTTTTTCTTAATTTTTTTTTTTTTTAAATCCCTCAGTTTAAACTGCAGTCAGTCTCCTTTGAATCCTGCTGACCATGGCAGCAAAATCCTCTCATTATAGGACCAAGGAAAGACACTTTGAATTTCCCAGTATACAGTTATTGGGTGGGTTTAGTACCAGCTGCCATTTTAAGAGATTAAATGAAAAGTCCAGCCACGACTAGTGATCTTTGAAGGTTCTTTGTAGATCCTGTGACTGTGGGCTTGGGACCTGGGTTTCAGCCCAAACTCTCATTGTCCTTGCTTCTTGTGTGTGTCCAATCAGTATGCTGGTGGAAGCAGACAGAGGCAAAGCAGTTCCTCAGGTAGGCAAATACATATGCAGTTTTTGGACTTGTTTGAATCTGCCACAAATTTTGAATGGTCATATAGGGGATTTAAGGAGTTTGACAGATAACAAACAGTACAGACAGGATTTTAGTGAATGTTAAAAAGCCCATTTTATGTCTGTTTCTGTGGTTTCAGAGAAGAAAGGATGATTTTTCTTTTTATATCCTTACTTTCTTTGTTCTCTGTCCTGGCTGCTATAAGAAAACACCAAATTCTTAACTCTACATTCTTGTGCTGGCCTCCCACTCTCCAGTGCACCTTTGACATTTGTACCTGCCTTTCAGCAGAAAGCTGGACAGTCAGATGAACAACCTGTACTCTCTATTTATTTACTACCAAACTGCTCTCAGCATGGCCTACATTCAGGAGAGAGATGTTTGCCCTGAAACCTCTGGCCAAGGATTTTTATGGGTGATATAATCCTGTTGCACATCCTGATTTATGGAAGAGAACTGGGCTGTGATGAGCAAACTACAGCTCCTACAACATATTCCAACTTCTGTTTTCAGGCAGGAGGTTTTAGGCCTTGATTTGTACTTGCCTAAAAGTGGAAATATTTCTTTGTTGGGGAATGGGAGAGAAAGTGAGAACTTTTTTCCCTTATATTTAATTTTTTTGAAAGAGGACAGTAGCATGAAGAGAAGTCACTACAGTTCAATTATGGTTTTTTCTGTCCTTAATCAGATCCTACCAGCCTGTTCTAATTTCTCATTCCTGCCTGCTCCTGACTTCTTCCTAGACTGTTACTGGCTGGACCAGAAAGTGAAATAGGCTTTTCCTTTGTAATTACATTGTAATAAAGACCATTGGTTATACTGTCCCAAACCTGAGATGTCCAACATCACTCTAAATCAACTTGTGGAAATTTACAGAAAAAACCCTCAACATATCCAGGAAGTTATGGCATTGAAATGATAACAAGGTGATGATTATGTTCCAGTTTCATTCCGAATACTAGTGATACTTAAGGGGAAGCAGATCCTGTTTTAACAATTTCTGAAATCTCAGATAGTTTTCACCATGGTTTCTGCCTACGTTTGGGACCAAAAATGCCATTTTTTTACAGCATTTAAAAATTACTTTCAAAGTATTTTAGGCAAGTGGAGCTACACAAAAATTGTGATAAACTATTTCTAGCCCAATTATACCAATTATACATATCATCTCAGCTGATTATACAAGTTTTTCAGTTCTTAGAATGCCTTCGGTTGGAAGGCATATCTGAAAGTGATCTAGTCCAACTCCCCTGAAGTAAGCAGGGACATCCTTAACTAGATCAGTTCTTGGAGACCCTTTCCAGGAGTCACTTCTTGAAGACCTGACATAAAATGAGTTTTAAAGGGATGACAGATACAGTGACTGGATGTCTTATGCACTTGACGCTTCAGGTTAGGGTCAAGAGATTAAAAATAAGATCATTTTATAAGATTAAAAAACCTTGTACGTTACCTAGAAAAAAAAATTCCTGAGGATACTCATCACTCATTCTGAGATCCACAATATCTTCATGATTTAATATTTGACATGGTGCTTCATGACATGCTCTAGGGGCAGGCATGTAGGAGGCTTGTATTTTTTTGTTTGTTTGTTTTTGTTTGTTGTTGTGGTTTTTTGTTGCTGTTGATGGTGGTGTTTTTTTTCCTAATGGCCGGGTATTTAGGCGTTTTTTGTTCTTGTGATCTAGGAAGTCCTTTCCAACCATGATGATTCTGTTATTCTGTGATTAAGATGTACTTAAAATTTTTAATTTTTTTTTCCCCTAATTTTTTCCTCTAATTTTTTTTTTTGTAATGTGCTATTTAAAACAAGCAAAAAACCCCAAACAAAACAGCAGAACCCAAGAGCTTGCCACTTCCCAGTTCACTATAAAGCTCTGTATTTAAAAGCTTTAGGTCAATATTTAGATGTAAAAAAGAAAACAACAAACCAACCCAGGAAAAAAATGGATGTAAAGACTCTTGAATGAGTCTTGTTTCAGGTAAGAAGCGATGGTGTCCTTTTTTTTTAAGCGATTTTACTTCTTGCTATGTAGCTGTAGCACCTGAAAATAAGCTATAGGATATTTACTTTGGAAAAGAATCATCATTCAATGAGAGCAGTTTATCAAGTACAATGGTAGGCGCTGCCTGAGGTTAGTACATGGAGCTGTAACAAGGTTCCAAGTTTAAATTTCTAATTCTTCCACTTATTCATGGGCAAGTCACTTAGTAGTTTTATTCTCTTGGAAAATTTTGTAAAACTTCCCTTGATAATAACAGCACTGATAGTCAAGTTACTGGTATTTCTCAAGAGGAGATGCAGCATCTGTATCATGTTTTCCTTGTTTGCAAATTATCAGTAATACGTACCTTGTGCAAATGTTGTGAAACTCAACACATTAATAGTTGCATTAAAAAAAAAAAAAGCAAACCAATTTTGAGCCAAGGTCAGATGAAAGCCACCACATGTGAAGTGTAAAGTGTTATTCACATTTTATCATTACTATTTTATGATCAATATTAGATTTATACATATAGTCCCTTCTTACAACTGAGGATTCTATGAAGAATTCAAATGTATAAAGTCTTATTAAATACAGCTTAGGTGCCCTCTTTCACCAAATGGAAAGGTCCACAATTAATAGCTAAACTGAGACACACAGCTTGACTGGCAGACTAGACAAATGCTCAGGAAATGACTAAAGTTGGATGTTCACGCTTACAGAAACTGGCAATGGGGAGAGAAGTCAGTGGTCAAACCTTCTGGGTTTTGGATGACTGGTTGTGGTTGCTTCAAGTTGTTTTCCTTTGCACGCACCACTTGCTTGCCACAGGGTATTTTGAAAGTAATAAATAAATAAAAAATTAGGTTCAGAGCCTTTACAATAAATTCCAACCCTTAATCCAGTCCCATGATGGTAGGAATTCATTCACATAGTTGGGGTCTGACTATCTTCAAATGTCACCCTGAGTTTCTGTCTTCAGAAACAACATGAAATTCCAGTTTCTCTAAAAAGAATGTGATTTTTTTTTGGTTTTCTTTAGTCCATTCTTTGTCAGCTTTGTACCTGCTCATGGTAAACTAATTCAAAAGCACAGCTGAGAGGACAAGAGCAAATGAAAGTAAATTAATGCTATTCTTTAAAGTTCTTTTCATTATAAGAGAATTCATAGTGCTATATTACCCTGATCAGTTTCAGCCTTTACATTTTGAGTGCACTCCATGAGGTGAATGTTTTACAGTATGTTTCACCTAAATGGACTTTTCTTTACAAGCAGCATTTTAGAATAAAACTTCTGCCAAGGTTGTCAGATTTGCATGGAAGTGCTGGTTTGGATTTTTTTTTATCAGACTTTGTAACAGCTACATTTGGTTGCAGCATTAAATACACGCAGCAAATATGTTTTATGCCAAAGAGAAGGTATGTATTCTGAGGAAGGTGGCTAGCATCTGAATTTCTGGTCATACAGAAAATTAATGCTACATTTCCATGGAAATATATAGTGTTTGATGGAAACTAGCTTTTTAATATATTAGAGTTAAATCTGAAAGTTTTTTAGATGCATTTCTAAAGATGCAGACGTGTCTGAGTTGGTTTTTCTAAAGTGCCTAGCCATATATGAATTATTTCTTTGAAAAAGTTTCAGTAGGATTCCATTACTTCTGTGTCTTCCAGTGATGAAACTTATAATTTAATCCATAAAATCTGGATCAACTGGCTCTCCACATAAAAAATCTCAAAATATTCTGCAATAAGGAAAAAGCCCTGTGTTTCTGCCTCAAGCAAAATTTCCTACCTTCTATGGACAGCAGGGTGAAATTTTGGGCTGAAAATGATTTTCACCTTTATGTTATATATTTTAAATTGACTGTGGTAAAATTCCTTTTTTTTTTTTTTTTTTAATAGATAGTAGCACTTAAAAACCTCGGTCTCACAGAAATCTAATATGATTTCAGCACCTAGGGCCTAAGTGAATTAGAAAAGTAAGATATGGTGCTTTTAAAATTTTTTCTTCCAATCATTGAATGAAACATGTGGGTGCCTGTCTTAAGACATTATGGAGTTTTTAGAGATTTAATCAGGGAAGAAGGTTTATGGCCATAACCTAACTGGATATACATTTTATTGTCTCCTCTTTGTCATTGTCTCACTCTTCCTTAGAGCTTACAAAACACTTTCTAGTGCTTTGTCAAAATCCTGGCTACACAAAGACAGCTATATACTATTCACTGAGGGACTCCAGATCTGTTTTTTATGTAGCTATTAATGACCTAATGTGTTGTTACTGCTTTTGGAAAGCTGATATATGTGCCTTGACATGGCCTTTAGCTGAACAGTGATGAGGACTGAAGCCTGCTTTATTGCCTTGACCAGAGTTTTTTTCAGAAAGAAGGCAGGCACATAATGGAGACGCTAATCTACTGTACTTCTGATCTCCCCTGAATGACCTTATTACTATAGACAAAAAGCTATGCCTATTAATGCTTGCCTGTGCCCAAATAATGCTTGTCTTCAGCTAAAATGGCTTTGAAGGGTGTTAATTAGCATTTGGCAGATAATTGAATTTGTGATCCTGCCATTTATCCAATGAGAAAGTGGATTAGGATCTTTAGACAGCATGCACCTGGAATATTAGATGGAAATGATTGTCATCCACAACACAAATTTAATTTTAGTCATCACAGAGTAGAAAGTTTTGATTTCACATTCTCAAATAATTAGTATCTTTACAAAAAGATAGTTCATACAAGTATCTTTGACTTCTTATTTTTCTTTTATTTCACATTACTGAAAACTGAGAACACAGGGTAGAGGTGAGATAACAAATATACACAAGGACCAGAAAAATTTAAGAGGGGAAAGGAAAGAGACAGCTCTACTGTATTTCTTCTTTCAACAAATAGTTTTGTTTCTTACTCCCTTATTCAAATATTTTACAATTAAAAATCTCTGAAGTGCAGGGATTTTATTAATTTGATTTTTGTTTAATCGAGGAAGAATAAAGATAGATATGAAAAGCAATGAGAACATTGAGGAAAGTGATCGTCATTGACATCCCTGTTAGGATGCTGCTGCTGTTATTGTGCTCCTTGTAATACAGGACTGCAGGCTGGGGAGGGACCTCCTGGGTGCCTCAATTGGGCCACTCAATAACTTCATTATAAAAGCTCCTTTCGTAACTAGCCATGCTCTGAAAGTAGGTCAGTGTTTCACCCATTTTTCCTGACTACAAAACTGTTCCAGACCCTGTACTTAAGCTTCTTCTGAAAGCTTCATTTATTCATGAATTGTTCAAGCTCATTTGTTCATGGTCCAAGAGTATCCTTTACTTCAAGTAATTCTTTCCTTTCCCCTTAATCCCCAGGACTGTCTCACACAGCTCAGTCATCTTTCTTATTTTTCTGTGCTGGACAACCAAGGAGACACATGCTTTAATTTAGTTAATCTCTCCAGATCACAGATGACCAGAGCTGCGTAGTGCAGTTTTGATGCTATCTCACCAGCACCCTTCACAATGGTGCTGTTCCTTCTCTTATTGAAATCTAGTGAAGCAAGTAAGGTTGAAAGCTTCACAGAAAAATTTAGCAACAAGAATATTAACCAGTTCCTTACATTCTAGGGAATTTTATAAATGTGAATCTTTACTTTATTGAAAATTATTTGTATAAGATGAAACAGGTATGGTCCTAATCAGATTTGTATTAGGATGGAAGTAGTTACTTATATTCACTTTTACTTATCTAGATGAGACTAGGAGACGGAAGGCAAGTTTTGCTTGCTGATTCTGCAATCCTCCAACAGCAGCATTGTTTGGAACAAGTTCAGGGGTTCAAGGGTTCAACTGAGTTAATGTAGTTGCACTATAATCGTCAAAAATCCATTCCACATCCAGCTCTCTTCTGAGGTCAGCAGCTGAACTTTAGAAAAAATAGTTAAAATGCAAACAGATTCCAGGCAGACATTAATATTTTTGTTTGAATTTGTTTAAATAAAAAATAAGATTCATAAAAATAATCCAAGTTCAACCAAGAACATTTTGTCCGCACAAAAAACAAGGTGTGTTGCTTTATTCTTTGGCTAAGTTTTTTAAGATGTTATTTTCCTTTAAGAGCTGAGGTAAATTTTTAACTCAACCTTGATAATGAGTTAGTCATGAAAAGTGGCTAGCAACTTAAAAAGGAATGTGAAAATAGTCTGTACTTCAAAAAGTGAAAGAAAAATAAAAGCATTTTTAAAAGGAAATCTTACATTAAAAAAATTTCATAGTGAAGTACTTAGATGTTTTCTAAATCATTCCCGCCCTCTTTGGGATCAAAAGCATGGGGGGGAAATCAATCCAATTGCTCAACTATAAAAAGGCACAGCAACCAAATTTGAAGGCAATGGAATTCTGCACCTGACTTCAGGCACTTCCTTCCTGTACCAAAAGGTCTGCAGTTGGAGAAGTTTGTAAATGTGGTTACAAAGCACCTAAGGGAGCTTCTTCTGCAGGCAGCCCGCACAGCTGGGGGGTTATTCAGAAAGCATGGGGAAGACATCCATATTTTGACATATTTTGATCAGTGACGTGACAGCTCTGAGTCAGGATATGGCTGTTCTTCAAAGCCTGTAATTGTTTATGAGCAAATTCAATTCTGTGATAGGAGAGCTAGCACAGTTTCTCTCAAGATTTGGGTAATTAACCAAATTAACCTGGTTCTTAAATGAACTACAAAAATAACTGCAGGTGTCTGATTAGCAATTAGCTACAACATCATCTGGAAGAATATTTCTTTTGGAAAAAAATTCCTTATTGTCCCTAAGTGCTGTAATAAATGCTTTGTTAACACTCTTCCAATGACTGTAAAATAAAAACCCCTAATCTGTTTACTGAGTTTTCTACTTGTCCATCTGGTGCTCATGATCACAGGTTTTATGAAAACTCATGGTCAGTTAGTCAGTCAGGTTTGACTGGTGTCTGAATGAACCAAATGGATAATGAATATACTTCTATATGTGTAGAAATAGAAAACACACATAGACATAACTTGTAATTGCAGTTATCTAGAAATAGGAGGGTAAAAGGACACATAGCAAATTACAGTAAGTCTTCTCTGGCTGTTTCAAAATGCAGGCCCTGGAATGTGGGAAAACTAATGAGATGCACATTCAGTATGATGATTACTACCACCATATGGTCTACGGTTATACTTCTGTGCTTGTCAATGCTTTCTTTTAAACATATATGTTGCACCATAATTTAATGTTAGAAGGGAGTGTGACTATTTGACCTAGAAGAAAAAGATCCTGCTCCACAGACCTTATTGCTTTGAAAGTTTATTACAAGTGGATGAGTGTGTTTTGGTTTTAAAATTCAAAACTAAAATTGGTTTTTGTCAAGCAATGAAGAAAACATCCAACTCTGAGGGTTACCCCACTAGTGCTAACTGCTGGTAAAGGATTTCATCCCTGTAGATCTGTTGGTAACATGGCTGTTGCAATTAGAATTAATTATTTCTTCCTTTGCTAGAGAAGTCCTACACTTTAACCATGCCATTGGCTTACTTTTGTACAACTCATGACAAAAAAGAACAAACAATTGCTTCATGCTGACCCAAAGCTATAAAAGTGAGATACCAGTCGTAAGCAAATGATGCAGCTAGAGAGAGCACACATGAACTTATTGAGCATTTATAGTGACTGTTTTGTGGATAAGCTGGAGGCCTTTCTTTTCTAAGGCTGTGAGTGCAAAGACTCCTCTAAATTAATTTTAATGCTTTTTCTCATTACAGATTTTATGGTGCAAAATAAGTTTCTTGTTTTCCTCACTCTTAGTACATAAATAAACCCCATTTACTGATTCACACCAAAGACAGGACTTTCACACAACTGGAACTGGACTAAGAACTAACATTTAGGGGCTGGCAGTACTTTGAAGGCTTCACTCTTTATCTGACAATAGGGCATTAAGTAAATGATTGTTTTAAAATATTTCCCCCCCTGCTCCTGAGTCTTGTAAACTGATAAATTTCGCTGTCATCTGGAAGTGGAAGGGTGAAGTATTCATAGATGTTGCAGAGCTCGACCTCTAAGTGAATGGAGAATTAATTGCTGTTCTTGGTTGATTCACCCTAAAGGTCTCAAGGATTGCAAAGCTCCCTCTTGGAAAATTGGGGCTTTTACACTTTCTGCTTTTCTACAATTCTCAAAAAAAAAAAAAAAAAAAAAAAATTGTAGTATGTTCACAGTGATATTTTCTAACTGTCTTACTAGAAATACTTTTTGTCAACTTATCCTGAAGATGCTATTTGGTAACTTGCACTCCTTATGTGTAAGTCTGTTTCAAAAGCAGAGCCCTTAGTAATCACATAATTTTATTTTCTATACTGCCCCATTCCAATTCATAACAATCCTGACAGTGCCACTAAATGTCAGAAGAAGCTGACCATAGTTTAACAGCTGTGAGCTTATTATGCAATCATTTCCTGAAGCAATGAACTAGAAATTACTTCTTTTTTTCCTGCATCATACCAAATAGTTGCAGAAGTATGGTAAGATACAGTAGCAAATCTGATTAATCTTTTTGATGGAACATGTGGGTTTGAAAGATATACCTTTGCAGGGATTGGAAAGGGATGTGCACAATCAGCTAGTTCCAAGTACGGCATAAATTTATGTAGTCTATAGAATGTATTTGGATATTTCGGAAAAATAAAATGAAAGTGACTGGGGTTCTATTATCAGCAGAGAGATCCAACCAGGCTTGTTGAAATTCTGAGAGGTTCTGATTGCCTTGGAGAAAATAACTGAAGCTGCATCAAGCACACAAATTAACAACTATTACATTCAGGCTTTTCAAGAAGAATTCAAATGAAATAAAAGATTCCAAATATTAACCTAAGAAGTATTCAGAATTAATTAAAGAAATTAAGGAGCTGATGGACACATCAGCATCTTCTGAAGTATTACAGGATATCTAACCATCCATGAGAGGGCTGAGTTTATCAGTGTTGTCTGCTGAGAATCCCCTTCTGGCACTTGCTTTCTGTTTCTTCTCTTGCTTTTCACTGCCTGTATTCAAGAATAACTACTTAAGCTCAGCTGCCACGGTTCTGCTTCACTGGTCTTTGTGGTAAGTCATCCTGGATTTCTTCTTTTTCCGTGCTGTCAAAACCCCCAAACTCTTCTTTTGGTCTCAGACTTCATACTGTAACTGAGAGCTCCACTGTCTACTCTATTATGCAGAATCTCACCCTCTGAGACCAGATTATTTCCTTTTTTTCCTATGCAGTGCACCCATCCTTATCAGGGAATAAATAAATAAATAAATAAATTTGATCCTTTCTTTTCATCTTTACATCATACACTTTGCCCTTATCAATCTGTCATTTGTTTTTTTGCTACCCAAATTCATTCCCCTCTCAGTGACTTGAATACTACTGTTTACTGGGAATAACCACAGTCAAAATAATTAACTGACATAGAATCATAGAATGTTTTGGGTTGGAAGGGACTTTTAAAGGTCATCTAGTCCATGACCCCTCACAGCGAGCAGGAACATCCTCAACTAGATCAGGCTGCTCAGAGCCTCATCCAACCTGACCACATCCCTGTGAGGGTTTGGGTCATCAAACTGTGAGATTACAAAAAGACAAGTCTTGTCTGATGGAGCTTGAGTCCGAGTTTGGCAAATGACAAAGTAGTAAAAACTACAGAGAGCAGGTGGAAGCAAAGCAGCAATTACATTTTTGATGCCCCATTATAAGCACTAATCCCATAATCAACATTTCTGACATGAAAAGACAAATCTTGATTTTATAGTTAAATCCTATCCAGAGACTGAAGAATTAGGAAACTTTTACGGGAAGATCTACTGAAGAAGGTACTAAGGAGCCCCAGAGAAAGCAGGGCACATAAGCATAGAAGCTGCAATCACCACTAGGGCTGAAACAGGAAATTATGACCCTAAACCACATAAAAATAAGGAATCCTAGAAGCAGACCGAGATTGTTCTGTTTGGTCCTGCATGAATACAACAATCACAAAAAACAAAGGGGGTTGTTTCAAGTTATCTTGCTGCCATGTGAGTATGCCAACAGGTAAATTACTCTAAATTACTTACAAGGTCATGCTTTGGAGAGCATAAAGGCAATAAAAGATAGAGAGAAACCTCTGACAATCTGTCCCACTGGTGTCTTAAGCTGTCAACAAGTATGCTACAAATACACACAAATCATATGGATACCACATTTTATATATTGCTTTTTGCTGTGTAAGGGAAAAGTGAAATCACAGTGAGGCTCCCCAACGTGAATGAAGGGTATTGAAGTAGTCTGCACATGCCCTAGCAATGCTGCATGACATCATAGGATAGCTCAAGATGGATTTCATGTTGACGTAAACCACTGCTTAATTTCAGGAGTATAGGTATCAAACAGCTCTAAGACTTGCTTAATGGATATTAAAGAAATGTTTACTTTTTCAAGTAATTACTTGACTTTCCAAATTATCCAGAAAAATGACCTCATTGTAGCACGTAAATGTGCATTGGAGACTGTATGTAAGCTATAAAAAAAAATAGCTTTTAAAACCAGATACGTGACAGGATTGAGATACTTGAGCCCTAGACACATGCAGTTATGTATGCAGTGAGAGTAAGGAGTTCATTTCTACTGTTGTTACCACCCAAGCCCCACTGAACATTTACAAAAGTAAGAATATCTTTCTAAGTGTTTATGACACTATCTATTTTATTTGCAGGTAACCATTCAGATGGGATGACAAAGATCACACTTTCACATTGTGTGAAAAAGCAGTCTTCCTACCTCCTTCTACAACCCTCAGACAGCTCTTACTATCTACTTTTTGCTCACACTTTACTCTGCATTACCTTACCACCATATAGATAGGGGCTGGGACCTTAGAGGATCAAAAAAAACCAAGCTGAGATATTGCATCTCTCAGTATCTAAACTGAATGTGAAGAAACAATCTGTGTCTTCCATTAATTTAATTTATCTTTAAAACTTTTTGTAGGTGGCATTCGTCACTGCAGGTTTGGTAGGAAGACGGCAGCTGCAATATTCTCTAGTAAAAAGGTGTCTCATACATGGTTTGAAAGGTTTGATAAAGCTTCTGCATTTACCATCAACACAAGCACAATTTGGAAGTACCTTTCTTGGACAAGAGGCTTGTGATAGAAACTATTAAAAAGCTAAGTAAATGCCTGCCTAAAATAAAAGGAACCTATCTGTGTGAGAGCTGCTTTAAGGTCAGGAAATTGGCAGACATTTCCTAAAAATTTTGTCCATGCTTGCAACTCTCCATTCAGATGGGTCCTTCCTTGTAAATCCTGCAGATTTAATCTCTGCAAATGTGAAAAGAGCAGGCAAAGGCTGGAAGACAACCAGTGATGCCAGATACAAATTGTTTCTCACACTCATTAGCAGACTCAAAGAGCAGTGTAGGCACGTGCAATACACATGTGTGAAAAAAATAGGCTATGCATGAACTTACTAAATATTTATAGGATTCAGATCAATCCTGTAGGTATTCATTCTTCCATAAGGCATTGCATATATTTTCCCAAATAAAATAATGCAGTGGAGACTGAAGGGATAAACTCACGGGTGGTACTGAAAAGCATGATGCAAACACAAGCCTTCCCTGCTGTCACCTTCTAATGGCTCTCTGTAAAATATTAAAAGGAAAAATTACCATCAGAAGAAGTTTGCATCCAAGGTATTGAGAGAGCTGGTTAATATGCACAGTTGTCCCAATAAATCATTAAATGTGTTTGCAGTGAATTCGTAAATCACCGTGTGAGGCAATGAAATAACTGGCACTACTGTTTTGGCTCAGTTACCAGTTTTACATCAGGGACTTATTTTCTAGGTTTTTTTCTCTAAGTTGCTGTAATCATGTGCTGCAGTTGAATCTAAACTGAATGGCATGCACAATAAATACGCTCCCTCACTGAGATCATGCAAGCACTATAAAATGAAAAGAAAACAGTGAAAGGCATTGAAGTGGTTCACACTGTGACCTTTTATAAACCAAGAAGAGAAAAACAGCAGAAAAGCAAAATTTGTCAGATTTATCTGCTCCTTTTGGCTTAATAACAGAGACTGTTTGCTTGTCTTGTGTGGCACAGGAAAAAGCCTACCTGAGCAGAAAAGAAATCCCAGCTCAGAGTCTTCTCTCATCCACTCACAGATGCAACCCAACTGTGTATTTTTTTTCAGAATCTTAAATCTGAAGTGATGACCCTTATGCAAAAGGAGTCACTGGAGTGAGCAGACACTGACTTGCAAAGTAAGCAACATGTTTGGAGCCAAAAGACTCATTCTGTACCTCAAGAGCAATCCTGTCTGTCACAGCTTTGTTATTGCTTGATCTTATGCCATGTAAAACCCACAAATCTCCAGAAAGCAAAATAGCTACAAATGCCAGAAGGGACATTAACATCTCTCAGTCTCTTCCAAATGTAAACAGCTACAAATCAAAAGATGATCTTACAAAGTGCCCTTATCAGTGTTTAAAAACAATCAGGATCCTATAACACAAGGTTATCGCTTTTGGTTGATTTTGGGTTTTGTATTAACAACAAATACACTGGGTGGGACAGAGAAAAGTGAGCTGGACTAGCTCAGAGCACAGACGACCTGTTTTGTGGTACCAAGTCTGTCTCCTGCACAACAAAGGCTCCATAACAAGCACTGTGGAACACCAATTACTGTGTCTCTGTTTATTCAACTGGTCAAGTTAGACTGTTTTACAGAGCAGCCGATCTTTTTTGCAAGCTTTAAAGTAAAATTAATGCAAAGTGACAAAACTTAGATTGCTATACAGGTGATGCATTAGCAAATGGCCAGTTCTTCACATTTCTTGTTTTCCACAATTCTGCTTCAGCTGCAGGAAACAAAAGAAGTCAGCAGTAAGCATAAATCACCTTAGCTTTTCATAACACCATGGAATTTTTTGAGTGTTCTTTTCCAAAACATCCTATATGACAACTCCATGTTCACAACTTTTAAAATGCAAAATTATGTACATTAAGTGACTTTAAATGTATAAATACAAGTGTATATATATTTAATATACACACATAAATGCATTTGGAAAATTTGACTTTGATACTTTTCAATGCATATTAAAAAGCATTATGGTCATACTCTGCTTTGCAATGGAAATACGGTCTTTTTCAGTGATGTTTTACTTTTGAAAAACAGAAGCTAAAAATGTTAAGCTTTTCTGATTGTAACTGGATTTCTCACTTTCAGACTCTAGAATACTTATGATTTTATTTTCCAAAGGAAAAAACCACTTGAAGTAAATAGCTGAAAATCTGTTTCTCCCAGTTGGTCACATAGATATATAGCTGAACCTTCAATTCTGGTAGTACTTTTTTTTTTTTTTCTTTCTTTCTTCCCTATTTATACTACTTCTGACAAAAGGATTTCAGAGTCATAGAAAATATTAGGTTGGAAAGGATCTCAGGTCACCTGCTTTAGCCTCCTCAGAGCAGTGTCAGCTTCAAACTGTTGAAAGTGAGATTAGGTCCAGCTGAGGTTTGAAAACCTCCGAGGGACTTTTCATGGTGCTTAGCGACTCTCATGATGAAGAATATGTTACACATATCCAAACACAACTTCCCATGTTACAACATGTGATCATCACCTCTTGTGCTTTTGACATGGTGTTCTTCAAAGAGTCTGATCCGATTTTCTCCAAAAGTTCCCTTGGACAGTGGAAGATGGTAACTGGAGCCCCTCAGCCACCCATAACCTTCTCCAGACTAAGCAAACCCCTTTTCCTTAGCAACTCCTATCACTTCTCATACTCTAGCTTCCCAGCTAACTTTCATGGTAGCTCTCCTCTGGACTTGCTCCAGTTTATCACTAATCTTTACTGGACACTCAACACTACACAGTTTTTCAGATACAGCTACTGGAATTCACCTACAAAGTCAACTGGAATAGCTCAGCTCCTCAGTGAAAACTAAAGAACTTTTCCCACAGCAGATTATGGAGTTCATATATGCTTCCATCCAGTAAAGAGCTACACGTACTGTAACTTCTGGCAAATGACAGGTACAATCTTCAGCCACATCTGGGTGAGGGTGTTTATCTCCTGTCTGGAACTAAAATCCTCTTAGAAGGGTCTGTGTTTTTTGGAGATGCTTTATGCTGAAATCCACTTATTTTACAGTTGAGAAAGGAGGAAAATAACGAAAAGCAGAGTTGTCCAGTTTCTTACTTGCTCAACGTCATTATTATAATTCCCCCATAACACAGAATTTTCCATTTGACTGGGAAAGAACAAGTCCACTATAATGGACTATCAAATATAACGGACAATCCACTATAATGCTCCTACATCCGTGAAAAGGAAAGTGCAAAAATAGTGTGGACATAGACAAAGCCTTCAGTGAGAATGACAATCCAACCTAAGCTAGTTTAGTATTCAGAAATGTTTCTCAGTCACCCAGGGCATATAAACATCACCTTTATCTATTGCCTTAGAGCTAATTTTCAGGCACCTGTCTCCCGTATCTTGTGTTACGATGATTCCCATTATGGCCCAAAGAAATTTACCTACTGCTCATGGAGGATTCCATAAACAGTGAGCACCTCCACATGCCAAAGTTCCAGCTGCCTCATCAGCCTGGGAAGTTGCCATAAGGCTGAAGGCAAAACTGCCTGGACAAGGCAGCTAAATACAAACCAGCTAGGAATGTATCATTGCCCTCAGTTGTTCGTTCCAGGAGCCACCACATATCCTTCGGGATACAATAACAAGAACAACAATAATGAGCAAAAATTTTGTCCTCAAGGAGGGACCCAAAACACAAAAGCAAAGGTATATTAGTTGCTTATGCCCTGGTTCCATAATTTGTAAGAGGAATACCATGGGGGCCAAATGAGTGGTGTTGCAACTCTTGCCCTAAGGACTGAAGTAGCTAAACAGATCATTTGCACTTAAGTCATTTAGAAAATGGCTATAAATAACCCACATGTTGATCTTTGGCTTCCTGCAGCCTGCGCCAGTATGAGAAATGACTCCAGGAATAATTCCAGAAAAAAGCCCTGTCCACTTGCTGACTTCCATTCTGCCTTTTGCTTTCACATCCACTTTCAGATAAAATTGCTCCTGTTGGAATACCCTAGTGCATTGCAATTCTATGAAAAATAACCTTGCTGTTCTATTTATCCTGCCTTGGGAAAGAAAAACAATCTTGATATTCTCCTCTTAATGTGCCTTTGCACTCACTTTCTCAATGGGTTTGGGTGGAATCAGGAAGAGCATTTCTAGTCTGCAGAACAACACTGTAGAAACCCTTATCATTTCATGTTTTGTGAGTCCCCTAACACTCATTTCAGCCCCATTTGCTGTAAATGTCTTCCATAAATCTACACTCTAACTTTCCTCAAGCCAGTATTACATTTCCTAGCACCATCTGCCCCAGTAAACAACACTGAGTATCTCCACTGGTAAATCTACTGATGAAACAAACTGCCTAGTCAATAGGAAAAAGTCCAATGGCAACATAGGAAGTCAGGAAACACTGGACAGATCCAGCAGAAATTACTGGGGGGAAAATCAAATGCCTGTATGGAAAGTGTTGTAATTTAGTTTTATTCCAGGTCTAAAAGTGGAGAAACTTAAAGCTTCATACTACTTTACAGCGGCGCCGTTCAAGGTCTGCCAATGTTTCCATTATGAACTGCAATTTTCAGGGGTTTATAACTCTGCCATAAAAACTTGCTTTGGGATGAAACTAGAAATAAAAGCTCTCCACCCAAAAACTAATTCTCCTTCCTCCCCCCCCCCCCCCCATTTTATTTTTTTGAAGGAGAGAGTTAAATTGGATTTGCCTATTTTTAAGTCAGCTCATTTATAAAAAAGATATTTTTTTTCACCTTTTGCACTACTACAAAATATAGATTAATTTAGAAGGATCTGTTATATAGTAGATGACAAGCCAAATACATGTCAATGTCATTATACTGCAAGATGGCAGAGGTCTTTTTGGTTTGCATTAAAAAGGTGAACATGATTCCCAAAAGACAGGCAGTAGTCATTCTGTGTAACTTTGTAATGGCATGGTCTCATCCAGAGTACCCAATTTGAGCATCATGTGTTAAAAAGGAGTAATCCACAGAAGAACAATAAAAATTACACCGACCTACAAATCATGACATAATGAAAGACTGGAAGAACTTAGATTTCATGTATGAACAGAATATCAAGGGATAAGTGGTAACAGTTTCTCAATATGAAAACAGAAAATTGTAAGGAGGATGGTGATCAGATGCTTTCCAGGTTTACTTCATAAAGAGAAAGAAAGAAAAAAAAAATTATCTGCAAGAATTAAGGTTTTAGTTACATGCCTGTAAATTCACATGGCAGCGAAGTCATGCAGTGGAATCACCCTCATCTTGACCTGGTCATATTACTTTGCAAATATTTCTCTTGAGGCTGGATAATCATTTTGAAGTTGGTGGTGAAATATTGCACTCAAATACATTTTACCCAAATACAGCACTCAGATATACACCCTGAAGCTGTATGACCAGCTTAAAAAAACCCCCAAAATTATCTTTTATACTCAAGATACTTGGAGAGTTTTTTTTTCTTTGTTTTGTCTCCTAGTTTATAGACCATATGTCCAGTCTCCTTGAAATTCAGACTAAAAATTTGATATTCTAATATGCAAAAATTCTCAAATATTAATGGTTCTCTATGTGCTACATTTTTATGAAATACATCACAAAATCAGGATATTTGCATTAAAACAAGAAGAGCTTTCAGTTCTCCATTTATTCCATTATGCAGTTGGTTTACCTTCCACATTTTATTTGGGACAGAGAAACTAGACAAAGCAGTTTCTCTTATTTACAGTGTGACTTTTGTTTCACTTTGCTAAACTAACATATTTTCAAGTGTCTTATAACTAACAAGCTTCTAAACCTTAGGTAGAGTCATTCCCTATATAAACAGAGCAATACGGTTATCTTTTGGAAAAAAAATTAGGAGTTTCTTCTGAGATTACTAGCAAGAAATATTTGCTGGCTTCTAGTCCTTTCTGTGGTAGCTTATCACAAAAGCTGGGAGTTTATTGTAATTTCAATACAGTATAAAAACATTGATTTATAATTTAAAAGATTATGAAGCTTTGAAAAGCTTCTGACTATGTTTTACATTTGGCTGAGAGATCAGCTGACAAAGCATTTTATTTTATGCACATCACATAAATTTTAAATATTGCTGATTCTTTCCTAAAGAGAAGCTTATCTCCAAGTGGTGGCTGGGGAACAGATCATAACCTTCTGCTCCTCTCAAAGACTTCTGACATTTTCTACTCTCTCTTTGGCCCCTGTAAGTATTACATCTTCTCTGAACTGAGGTTAGGGCCCCCAGGGTCTTTCCTCTGAAGGTTATTCACCATCTATGCTGTCCTCCCTCACCCTCTCCAACCATGTCTCATTGAATCACATCATGTTTCTACCTCTGATATCTGCTTCCCAAGTACTGACTGTCAATTTCAAACACCATCTTGGTTCACCATACAATCCATTGCCTTTGATCCTAAAAAAAAAAAAAAAAAAAAACAAACCAAACCAAACCACTACCACATGTTGTTTTTCTTCCTAGAAGGCCAAAACCTTTGGCACTGTGTTTTTCATCCATGCATATGGATGATCCATCCATACTGCTATAACAGCACCTCACTCAGCACACCTCACGTTGCAACACCAGGTCCAAACTCACTCAAGACCTAGATGTTTTGTCTCTGTGTCTGGCTTGTGCAAGTAAAGCCCAGCTTACTGCTGACTGAACAGGCAAGAGCATAACTTACTCACAGTCAACTAACTAACAGCACACTGACAAGCTCATGTTACTCTGATGCTGACTGGACGCATGATAACCTTGTCATCCATACATCAAACATGCCCCATGCAGGCAGAAGAACTTCAGCCTTTGGCTCCTACCCCTTCTACAGTTCTACTCCAAGTCCAAACCACTGCTCACACCAAACAGACATGGAGAGAGCTGGTCTCACATCTGAAAACACCTTGGAGAGGGACTAAATATCTCTTCCCAGAGAGACCAAAGGTAACATGGGGTGAGCACCTCAAAATTATTTCAAGGCAAAGTCATCCAAATCAGCTTAAGTGATCTGTGACAGTACTGAAAGTTTAGTTTTGCCTTGGAATGGTTCAGGAGTTGATTGTCAGTAGAAAAGGCCTAAGACATGAGCCACTGTCTTCTTGTAGAAACACAGGCCTAAGTACAAGGTCACGGACAGACCTGGTGCACTCATCTGGTAAAAAAGGTACACGAAGCCTGAGTGTCAGCAAGTGCGTGATGACTGAGCTTGGATTTACACAGTGAAGTCACAGAACTGCAGATTCTCATTCTTGGTCCTGCTCTGGATGGTGCCCCACAGAGCACACTGCTACCATACACACACTGCTCCATGCTGCACTGTAAGAGGACAACACACAAGACTCCATCAGCCCGGAGTGGTTTCCCTACGTATTATCCCCCTCATGCCAAGATTTTAACAAAATAGACAGCAGATTGTATTAGCTGCACAGAACTCTCATTTTTCAGTCTGGTGTTTGAGGTTCCCTAGACCACAACTCACCTTCAGCTAAGAAATTTTCAAGAGAAATAACAAAATGAAGCAATACTATTATAAGCAGTCTCTGGGTGGGTTACAAGTCAAGCTGCAGATGACCGAGTAAGTTTAATCACCTTCAGAGCCCTGTAACCTCCCCGAAATAGCCCAAAATGTTATGAAATGGAATTTGTACGCAGAAAGCAAGGAAAACAGACCTTTTAATTTACCAGACTTACAACTATGATTATCACAATAATGGTGGGTCAGAATGTTCCCATTACATCAGTGGATCTATAATTAGCCCCTCACGTTGTTTTTGAGGGAGTAAGAACATCTTTCAGCTTGCCAGTGGTTGCTGTATTAATTGCAACACTAGCGCCCCCTCTCCAGCTGTCAACATCATGCCACCATTTCAACTACATTTTCTCTAGGCTTGAAAAGACAAAAAAAAGTAACAAAAAATTGCACTGCTGAATTGCCCGTTTGACATCCTTTTCTACTTGATGTAGTATCCAGGAGAAGCAGCTCCTCAGCTGCCACAGGGTCAAACCCCCAGTAACTCCACTCATGTCAGGTCCTCAGCTGATGTATATTGGCATGGTTCAACTGGTCTCAAAGGAGCTACACCAGTTTACAGAAGGAACTGGCACAGACAACTCTGCTCTACTCCATATAGCATTAACAGGTCCTCCTAATTATTTATTGAAAGAACGTTTTATTTTCCTGCTGCTCTCTAAAGCCAAATCCCTCCAAGGTGGTCTCAATCCAGTGCCTGGAGCTGGATGTTAAGCTACGTTTGAATGTCTGCAACTTTTGCTTGCCACCATCAGGTAACTGTACCAGGTTTGGACAGACAGACAGAAGCAAAACACATTCAAAGCTCTGAATATAATGTTGGGCACAAATCTGGGAACATGATTTGTGCCATTTAGTTGTCTCACTGAGCCAAAACACAATTTTGACTACAAGAGACATCAGTGCCTGCAGATGTTATACATGTAAATCATTATAACACACTCACTTGTGGTTTTAGCACTGGAGGGAAATTGACAAAGTTAAAATGAGGCCCATCCTTCTTAGCACCACTTCAGCATTTGATTAAGTACAAAGGGAAGGTTTTAAAGATTTTGCAGCAAGTTAAATTTACACGACTTGAGGTAATTACAGTATAATAATTTTTTAATCCCACCTTAATACACTGACTGCTATTGGGGAACACTGTATCAAACTTGCTAACATTCAGGTGTGTTTCACTACAAGAAGGGAATGACACTGATTTCAAATACTACTGCACGCAGCAATCAGTGTTTGTACACACAGAAGCGTATGGTAGACAAGGATCTACGCTATCACTTCTGCTGCAAGTGTAATGTAACCTATTGTGTTAGCCCACTGAAGTTCTGTCATTAAAAATGTGATAGCTGAAGCAGCTTTCTCAATACTGGTTCCTGTCAAAGAACACAGACTGTCACAACTGAGAAAAAAATAATATAGGCAGTGTTTTCTGAAAAAATATTTTTTTCAGAAATATATATTCCTATAGTAATAATTTTAATATTGTAAAAAGGCAAGGACAAACACATTTACCTGCATTTTCCCTGTCTTCCATTTATCTTCCCTTTTATCCATTTCCCCTGGTAAAAAGGAAAGGAGTAGAAGAGAAATGGAGACAAAAATCCTCAAAGGAATGAAGAACCTTAATGGCTTTTGAAGATAAAACTGTTTTCCAGGCTGAAAGGAAGGCAGGGGGTGGCGTGAGAGAGAAAAATAACTGTAGTCAAGCAAAGTTTTGTTGAAAAATAACTAACAAAGCAGAAATTGTTGCACTGTATTCCCCCTCCCCTTACTGATACTATGTGTTGCATTTCAAAACCTCATACAATAAGGGCAGCCAGCCTGCAAGTCTGGAAGGGAATTCAGCACATGTTATTGGTGGATGATTTCAACATAGCCACAAGGGGAATGCATTTAAAGATCCATATGTTTGCCTGGCACCAAATCAAGTTCCATTAAATAACACTGTATTCAGGTACACAACAAATTTACTTACCATACATTTCACATGAGAACTAATTTGTTTGATAGGAATATTGCTGATGTTTATATTGGTTTACTGTAATGAAAACAGTATTTTCCAAACTATGAACAAATGCATACCAGTAGTTTTACAGTGGCTTAACCAAAGTACTGGTACTGCTTCAAGACAGGAATTTATATAATACATATGTTTCTCAGTGCTGCTCAGGCCAAGCATAGTAAGGGGGTTCCTCTCCGAAGGTGGAACTTGCCTGTAACATTGGGAGAGCAGATTTAAGTCTCCACACAGGCCATGGGGAGAGCTTCTGAGGCCAGCAGGACATACAATTCTAGGCTTGGCAGTCTGCTGTGTCCAAAAATGCCTTCAGGAAAAACCAGTATGTGTCCAGTTCTGGTGGAGGGGAACATGACATGACACTCCTTTCTCTTGATGTTCTACAGAAATTATGAAAGCAATCATTTACTCACTGTTTTAGCTGAACATCAATCCCCTAAATTTTAGATGTGAAAGCAAGGGCCTTTATATAAAATGTGAAATTCGCATACCATTCATTGCCTATCTGGTCAACAAAGCTGCCAAATATTTTCACATACAGAGAAACACTGGCGACTGAGTTGTGCTATAAAAGCCATAGAACATCTTGAGCACTTCACTTAATAATTCCATGCACTCTGGCATTAATCAATTGGACATCTTCAGAAAAAAATATATTTCCTTAGTGTTCTTCCAAGAAAGTCACCTTCAGTGTTTCACATGTTTATATTTTTGCTTAAGGAAGCATCATTTTTAAAAAAAGTTCAGAAGGGGCCAAGGATGATTTAATGATTCACTTACCGAAACCCCTGCAAATTGTCTTTTTTGTCAGCTTTCGATATACAAAATCTGCCTTGGCACTTATAATCTTAATATCCATGCTTTTATTTTCACCAGAACAGTTCTGACTTCTGGTTATGAGTCATACTACATTATAAATACAAATGGAAGCATGGGCCACATTGTTTCCAAAAAATATGTCAACATGTTATTAAAAATACTGGCAGCACCATCCTTCATTTTTGATCCAGTTCATTATGGAAGTAATTTTAAGTTAGCACATGGCATTCCATGATACCTTTGTACATGCTGCAAATGTCCACAGTATGAAAATCTATTCCTGTAAAGAAAGATCTTCCTGGTTCTTAGTGTAAATCTGATGTGATGTGTCAGGTGATCCAACATTTCCCCATAGGGTGATTGCCCAACAGGAGAGGGAACCTACTTCTAAACAAGCTTCCCCTCCGTTTCCACACTGTTGGGGAAGGAAAAGTGGCATTCAGACAGTCACCTGCAAGTCCTAACTTGGAAATACTCTTGATGCATACTGAAGAAAGAGTTCATTCCATTTCCAAACCCTGAGCTCCTCGCTGGGGATTTATTTAGAAGATTTAGACTGTAACCTGTTCAGTGTTTCCACCGAAAAAACATTAGTTTCTCTGAAAGATGCAAGATAAAGTCTTAAGTCAAGATGGGTCTATGGATAAACCTGATTTAAATCACTGCATATTTGGAAAAATCTCATTGATGGTAAGCAATAGTTCTAGCCCAGAAAGTCATCAATCAATCATTACTATTTCTGTAGTGCAAAGAGATTGAAGGAAAGCTCCATTTTCTTTTAAGTATAAATGCAGTTCGCTGTTAGAATGATGTATCACATTAACCTGCAAATTATTCTAACTTACACTTCATAAAAATGTAAACCTGAAAGAGAGATCTTCCTCAGGCATAAGCACACCTTAACAGGGCTATGGATCAGCAATTAAAAAAATCACAGCCATGGAAGGGAAGGATGGTTGAGCATTCAACTGTTCTTACTACTCTGGAAGTATTAAATCACTGCCTTTGCATTTTTGGCATAGTATTGTGACTAAGGTTCATAATTATTTTGGCTGCACCCCACAAGACCTTGGCTACATTAAGAACTTCACCCCAAACCCTCCAAACTCAAACAAAACAAATTCCATCTTTGAAGACAGACTTTCTACATAGATCCTTCAGTGGGAACCACAGGCTTTAAGGCGTCAGAGGTTGTTCACATGCTTGAGTATCAGTATTTGGCTGAAATGCACTCCATAAAGTATTTTTTACATCAAGATCAACTATGACAGCAGGTAAGCCTTGCAGTCTAATTTAGTTCTGCAGTTTTAAAGGCCAAGAAGCAGCAGAAGTCAAATTTTTATAAATTCTCAACGGTTTACATGACAGTAAATCTCTTGGTGGCTTTTTAAATTCAAACTACAATCTAATGTGCTTGATGTCAACCAGTGTATGTTCTAACAAACACCTTTAATTACAGCAAGAAAGCACAAGCAACCCATTCATTCTTCTATGTTTTTATTCTGAGCTTCAGAGTATTTAAGACTATTCCTCCTTCATGTTGCATGTAATTTAAAACAATAAGCACTTTCAAGAACCCTGAGCAACGTATCCTCCAACCACAAAATACCGGCCCTGTGAAGTAGTGGAAAAGTTGTAAGTATACCCTCTGGTCTGTTTTGACTGTCTTCACTATGTTTTAAGGCCCAGGTTACAAAGCGTCTTTGGTTTTATTCTCAGGAATCTAACTTCCTTGTCACTAGCAATTAACAATCCAAGAATAATATTTAAAACTCATCAGACAACTGTTTTTGAAAACTTAATAAGGAGCAACCAACTTTTGCTTGCATTTTCAAAGGAGCTTACAGATTTCTATAAACCCACAGATTTCAGATGCTTTCTCACCAAAACAGTGTCTACACCCCTCACATGCTTAACAGAAAAGCAGAATTTCTGTACTTCAAATCAAACTCCCCAAACCATATCAATGGTGGCGGATTGGATAAGGAAGTCAGGCTTATCACTGCGACCTAGGGAATAAAGGGTCTTACTAGATCCATGACACTGGCTCTTCTAAATTAATTTTTTTTAATCTAATTATTAATTTTATTTTTTTTTTTAACCTAACTATCTGTTTACACACAGTACTCACCCAAGAGACATGGAACAAGCTCATTTCCCACCTCTGTCTGAGAGGTGCAGGTCAGTATCCCACACTCACATGAAATTACTCAAACCAGTGATGAGTGGACTGATGCAGGATGGTCTGTCTTCTCAACTACAACAGTTGAAAGCTCTCTTTACAGACAGTTGGAGAACAAGTGTAACTCTTTTGCAGGTACTCAGCTAAGCAAAGGGAACTCTGGAATACCTTCTCTGTTCTAGTGAATGATGATACAGTCCATACTAAAAAGATGTAAGTTGACCATATAGGTAACATTTTAAGGCCTGGCACTGCGGTGAACATGCTCACATGAGCAGAGGAATTAAATCCAGGTGTCTCATGTCTTTAGCTAACATTAGCCACTGAAGTACAGAATGGGGGTGGGGAAACCACGGCCTTTTCCTTCTGGCTCTCATTTGTAAAGACAAATATTCTCACTCACAGCTTTGTACAGGAAAAACACTTGTCTCCCACATGCTGGCAGAGTGCTACTGATCAGTCAGTAACTAAGACATGAACAGGATGCTGTTAAGCCCTTTGGAGTGAGTAGAGAAGCATTTGGGCAGACAATCTGGTATTGAAAATAGAGCTGCCAGCTGCTGTTTCTTCTGAGTAGCAATACCAGTTCCCCACAATGGAAGTGGGTTTGGAAAACAAACAAACAAGCAAAAGTAGAAAATTACATGAATTGGAAATTGTGTTATTTCCTTTCTCTAGAGCACCTTTAACCAGCTGCATCACAAATGAAGGTTGACTCAAGCTGGAAAACTCAAAGAATAGGTTTTTCTTCTAAATCTCCCAAACAACCTTCTCAGCTGTCCTAGAATGTGTGTCAACTGAAAAGTAAACTCCTATTGCTTTCCTCCATGTCTCATCGAATTTCATTCTAACAATGTCCACTAGGTTCCCATTTCCATGTTTTGCCATCTGGATCTCATCTTTATAAACACAAGTTACGTTCACCCACTTGGCTCACTTCATCTGTAGAGACTCGTTAAATGGCTTTAAAGATGATTTACTAAAAAAGCTAAAGATTTAACATGAGAAGATATTAATTTCAGTAGAGAACTTCTTATTTTCAAGACAAAATTACATTACCAAAGACTTCTGGCTTCCCACTTTAGTCAGCTAATTTCTGACTTACATTTGTTCTCTGGCTCTATATGTCTGTGCTTGCACATTAATTACTCAGAAGGCACCTAAGTTCACAGCAATGATCTAGTGACAGATTTTAAACATCTGAAATACAAATGTGTAATGTCAGAAAATTAGTAAAAAAAAAAAAAGTACAAACACCAGTGCTTTGTTTCTAAACCAGCATGGAACACACTAACTGAGCCCAAGAGAGTTATGGTGTAATTTACACTAGTTTTCTTTTGTTTGCGCAATTGTGTTTTTTACCAAAACAGTACCAAGCTCCAACAAAGTAACTTCAACCTGAACAGACTTACTCACTCAAGTTACTTCAGTTACATTTTTTTAATGGTACTAAAAGTCTGTACTTAAACGCCAAACTCCTTTCTAGGTTTGAAATTTAAAAAAAAAGCCCTTGAAGGAATTACAGTAGGTACATTAACAGCATGGCAACTAATTGCTCCTGCCTCCTCTGGACCAGCACAGAGCTGCCTTCTTTCCAGCTTATGTTCTCGTAACTTCAGCAGCTCAAGTGATACAGATCCATGCTTTGCACTGAAATTTTGCCATTTATTCCTCAAAATGATGTACAGGACTGTATCTTTAAACATGTTTTTCTCCTTTAATCTGTAAGAGAGACATGGGAGAAAGCCTATGTATAAGAACAAACAAAGAGAGACCCAAGTTTGCTCCTTCTAAAAGTACATGGCATCTATTTCCTTAATATCTTCGTATGATACATAACACGCTTAAAGATATCAGGAGTGAAAGATTAGGGATAAATGAAACGAGTTGCATTCTCTTCATCTAAATCTAGATACAATGGATAAGAGTTACTAGTTCAGGGCTCTGTATGCCCTGGCACCTAATACTGCAACACTGTCCCAACACATGAAATCGGTCAAAAGGGAACTCTCTTTGATCTGAAAGATTCTACAAAATACTTCAAATTCCACATGACAATTAAAAGGTAGATCCTGGTGCTATAGTGCCATAGGCACTAGTGAGATTGTTGCAGGTTGAGGGAGGTTCTTCTCACCCTCTACTCTGCCCTAGTGAGGCCGCATCTGGAGTATTGTGTCTGGTTATGGGCTCCCCAGTTCAAGAGTGATGGACAACTGGAGAGAGTCCAATGGAAGGCTGTGAAAATGCTGAGGGGACTGGAGCATCTCCTTTACAATAAAAGGCTGAGAGACCTGGGCTGTTTAGCCTGAAGATGACTAAGAGAGGATCTTACCAATCCTTATTAATACCTGAAATGCAGGTGTCAAGAGGATGTGGCCAATCTGTTTTCAGTAGTCCCCAATGACAGGACAAGGGACCACGGGCACAAATTAGAACACAGTAAGTTTTACCTAAACATAAGGAAAAACTTTACTGTGAAGGTGACACAGGCCTGGAACAGGCTGCCCAGAGAGGCTGCAGAGTCTCCTTTTCTGGAGACTTTCCAAACCCATCTGAATGCGATCCTGGGCAACACGATTTAGGTGAACCTGCTTTACCAGTAGGGTTGACTGGATAATCTCCAGAGGTTCCTTCCAACCTCTACCAGTCTGTGATTCTGAGTCACCCTTTTGTCAAATGAACCCCTGCCATGTGCTCCAGTATCAATCTGAAAATTGCTTTTTTAAAGTATAGTAAAAAGAGGCCATGTCAAAAAAAGGGGTCAATCAGTCAAAAACCTATCTGGATTACTTCTGAAACCTGCTGTCAAGTAGCTAGGATAATTTTGACTATTAAAGTTTTCATTTGACGAGAGATCTAACAGCAGGCCCACTGTCTTCACAGACTAATATTGCCTCTGGCTGCTTCTCAACACCAACCAGCAGTCTGACTTTTTCTGGGCTAAACTTCAGTCTGTTTGTCCAACTTGAGCTAGGCACTATCTGGGACACAGAGCCACACCATCCTCAGCAAATGGGCTAGGGGAGTCACACTGTCCTCACTGCAGCTACCTGCAGAGTGAAGGAAAACTCAGAGCTCTCTAACATCCCCAAAATGACTTCAAAACTCTGAAATTTAAAACCTCTTTACAACATCTACCTAACAGACTTCCACTCTTACATCACAATGCATCTCCTGATTAGTTGACATTTCACTCACAAACTGAGGAAGATGGAAGAAAACAGATGTGAACTGGGGACTTCACTGTTTTCTAAGAATGCCATGAAATGCAGCCCTCTGTAATTACTTCTCAGACTGTATCAAGGGAACAAAAGCAAACTCTGTATCCACTGTATTTCCAATTATTGAGACTGCAAAAACAATCAGAAGAATGGGGTTTGGCTTGATCATTTCTATTCCCTCCATGATCTTATTTCAACTGTTTTGCGCTATTCTCTAACCTTGTTAAAAGCCACCTGGCCAGGAGCCTGCCACTTTCCCATCTGAATGCACTTGTCACCAAAATGAATTACTACCTTGCATTAGCAGTTTAAATAACCTCCTGATAGGAACTGCAGGAAGAGCACAAAATGGTGCAAATGCTCAAAATGATGTATTATTGCTAAAACGCTACAACTTCACTTGTCAAGGATTGTAATTAGAGTTGGGCCAAGGCAATGTTAGCTCAGCTGCCTCTGAACACACCTGTTTCAATTTAATTTGTAGTAATTAGGAAGCCCAGGGCACCAGGAAAAACTGCTGTTCAGTTACTGTTTCGCATAGCGGAGTTTTCATGTGCCATTTAAAATCCTGTTTTTCAGAACAGACTGCTGACTTGCTAATGCTAGCAAAATGAAATAAAGCAAAGTATTTTTAGCAGCAGGAAGTTGTTACTTGCTACTGCCAATTACATGCCTTGTACTTGACCAGTGACATTTTTTCCCCTTTGCTTATTCTTCACGATAGGTAAAACCTGGCTTAGGTCTCGGTATATGAGGACATGAACAAAACTCTTAGTCCCTCGGAGCTGGCCAACGCTTCTGGAGTCATAGCCAATACTGGCAGCAATCTCCTGTGACAGAGCAAACAACAGTGTCCTAGATCCACTCGTCAGAAAAGGGGAAGGAGAAGATTAAGCAAGAGACTTGGATATACTGACTTTGGCAGAAGGTTGAATACCTTGTCATGCTAATAAAATTACTGAATTTGGGAAGGAGAAAATGGGGCAGAGGGGGAAACAAAAAAAAAAGCATGAGAATTACATAAGAATAGATATTTATACCCTGAGTTAATTTATCAAACTGACGTAGAGATGAATCATCCACCAGTAAAGTAATGGGATAAAAATTTTCTTTATATCACAATCATTATTTACAACTCTTAAGTATTCACGAAGGAGTCAAGTATCCTCATCTTTTAATTTAAAATGTAATCTTGCAGGCTAAAATAAAACTGTTGGCAAAAATAGGTTTCTACAGGAACTGTGCCCAAAGAATGATTTCTTCAAAAACAGGATAGATCTTAACGATCATGATGGCACTTTTTTTTTTAAAAACCTTACACTATAAACCACACATGGCTCAAGCAACCCACATAAAGCTAGATCTCTGAGTAACAAAACAATGAAAAATAATAACAAGAATCTGTGGTGTTAGCTCACGACTTTTAAAAATATACACAAACCTCAGCTTTTTTTTTTTTTTTTTTGAGGTGACATACAACTCTGCTTTGATGCAGGTTCATTCCCACATGCTGAGAATCCAACTGAAGGTAACAGAGTTCCTCTTGCTGAACTAAATTGAACATAAGCATGTATTTCTACAAGTAAAAGGCCATTATTTTAACAATTGGCTTTTTCCTGCTGTAATGCCATTAGAAAGACCATTATACTACTACGTATTTTTCCATCTGACAACACATACCAAAACAAAAAAAGAAAAACTATTAGGAAATTCAGAGAAATGCTTCCTGAATACAGTTTTGATTACGTAAGAACAGTTCTAGTATTATCAGTCATTATTTTCCATAGACTGATGTGGATCTGTACTTAAAAACTGGACAAGAAGTCAGAGAAACCCATATGATAAAATGATTATTAATAGCCAGCACAATCATTTCACCACTTAGGTGAACTTTATGGACTATAACAGTGTCTACCTGAAGTTGTGCTTATATAACATATGAGGCACCCATATATATGCCATACATAATCTTAAAACCACAAAAATCAGAAAGTATATGAAAGTTGTATCATCTTTTATTCATTTGTCTTTGCTGCTTCAACAGGTAATTTCTTTACAATCCAGGTTTTTAGTTCTTCTATTTCAGTTCTGCTTAACTCATGATTAAGGTTTGGAAAAGTATGAAGTGATGCTGATACTCCCAGTGACTTTAACATCTTGTTGGTCTCTTCACCCCAAGAATAGAGAACTAGTTCATCAGCAGTTCCATGGCACTGAAATAATTCTGGAAGAACACTTTCATTACTTTTCAAAGCCTAGATGGAGAAGAAACACCATCAGACACATAACTGCAAATTTTAAAAGAACAGTTACAATTGCATGGTGACAATTTATACAGCATTTCATTTATAAATCTGCATTTTAGTGGTCAAAAACAAATAAGGAAATACTGGGGAAAAAACTGCACTTAAAAATCCAATGTGCTAACTCTTGACAAATGATAGGTGCACTCTAACATCTCTCCCTCACCAAATAAGAGTAATAGAAAAAACTCATGAGAGCAAATGGAGCCCATGACTATTCAACTAAATTTTCAAGTAGTTACACTTACATGGATTCTTTAACAAATTAAATGCTTTGCAAGCTGTCTGTAGCTGTTAATCTGCCTTCTACACTGACTTACTTTGAATAAAATAATTGTACTGTGTGTTCAAAAAAGCAACGCACGTCATAGAAGTTATGAATATTGATAAAATTGCCTCAGATGACTAAACATTCTATACTCAGTTTTAATTAACATGTTTTTCTTTTAGCTAAGCACCTTTTCTGTGAAGTCTACCACACACTCACCTGGTAAACAGACGAGTCTTTATTGAGAAAACTAGACAAAGCGAAGACTCCTGCCACATCCCGATGAAACCTATATGCTAAATGCATTGCCATTCCACCTCCCATTGAAAAGCCTCCTAGGATGCAACAAAAGAAACAAAGATTGGATTTTGCTACATATCTTTGTAACCCAGTGTTCAAGGTTTTTTTTAATATTGAGACTTGTTCTAATACACAATACAATCAAAAAACAGCTCGAGTAACATAAAGGTTACAATGATCTTAAAGCACTACTCAATTAAGAAGCTGGACAGATGAAGTACTGCTGAAGATTCACTACTGAGAGAGAAAAATAATGAAATAAAAAAGCAGCAAAACCACCATTACTTTAGAAGCCATTCATGTATGGTACCTATGAGGTAGTTGAGCACTGTAGCCTTATATTCTCTGACATTAACGAAAACAGAACTCTATGAACAGATAATTCTTACTGCTTTTTTATTCAACTTGTTTTTCACCTAGGCTAACAGCATTCAGATGTGACAGACCTGTACCACTACTGTAGATAATCAATGAACATTCACCACACTAGAAACTAGTACACAGAGGTTGCGGGGTTTTTCATTGTTACACCTTAGGATATGTAATTAATAGGGAAAAACTGCAATGTATATTACCTGAGTTCCTAATGGGGAACCCTCTTTCAACATGTTTATCTGCCAGCCCCAACAGGTCTAACACTGTACTTCCTAACTATTAGTTGGGGTCATGGCAAGACTCTTCCTAATGGGGAAGCCTCTTCCAACATCTTTATCTGCCAGACCTAACAGGTCTGAGGCCCTTCTAGCTCACATTCCATCCCATGTTACGCATGGAATATTTAGTCAGATGTGTATGAAATTTTCCTGAAAACACTAGACTTACCCAGACACAGTGTTCTCTTTCTCACAGTCAATATTATACTTTGATTTCTGGTAAATCTCTGATCAGAATTCCTACTGAATTTCTGATTCTACTTACTGTCACCTTGTAGTCTTAAGATGACAATTAAGGCCAAAAATGTTAACTAGAGGCTCCTGACTTACAGAACTTGGATCTTAGGGAGAAAGAGCAAGACCACACAATGTGGAAGACTACAGCCTTGCTTTCCTTTTTCATACCCAGTCATTAATTGATTTAGGAGAGCTGTATCCTCAGACTAGGCAATACACCCAGGATCCCCTAGCTATGCACCCAAGGGGCTGGTAATACCTTGATATTTATCTTTGTTAAATAAAGCCAGAACTTGATATTTACCCTATGAATCTATCTTTAACCAGTTCAAAGTTAAATGTACTATGTCTAGGAGCCCAGTGGCAGCTCAGAAACAAAGGTAGTTGAGGAAAAGTATGAACGAATGTGACTAAACAAGCTCAGAGCAGACCTTAAATATCTAGCACAGCCAACATCACCTGAAATTTTGAATAAAATTGTCTTCAAAAACATAAAAATATTGAAGACACCACTGCAAATCTTTTATTTGAATCACTACTACCTACCAGACATGTTCCCTTGTCATATATAGAATTCTACAATGAAAATATATATATATTGTACAAATGTCATATAGTAATCACAATAATTTAAAACCACTGACTCACACATTCACAGCACGAAAATACAGTTTTCAGAAAAAGTATATGAAATACAACAGATACACAAAGTTACTATGTAAGCAACATCTTGTGCTGAAGTTTCTTTCATTGTCTTCTGTGGAATCTTATCATTTACTTCATTTCCTTTTGATCACTCTTAATAATGCTGTCATCTCCAAACCCAAAAAACAGCACTTATACTCTGAGAGACTATTTGCTTACAAATAAATACAGATACACTTTGTTCACATGTACAATGAGGTCCATTTTAAGTATTTTAGAATACAGGAAAAAAAGCTGCATTGAAAACTCATTACTAGTTTGTAAATGATTTAATCTAAAATTTTGTACCCAGTTAGTCACAATCTGGCAACACTATCTGCAATTACTCACCAGCAGTCTTTGACAATGCAGTCACCTTCTGTTTAGAAGAATATTAGGTAATGGTTCTTTTATGTGGCTCATACTACTATGCGAAAATTTAATACAAAGGACTAGCTCTTTGAACTTAGTTTTCCAGGGGAAAACCTGAAGTTTATCACTTGATACAACAATCTCTGAGTAAACGCCATACAGTAAATGCTTCAGAAACAACATTTTGAATAAGCATTTGTAGTTTGAGACAAGTATTTGAGTCTAAGTGTAAATCTGACATAACACATAGAAGACATGCTCAGTCAAGAACTCTTAAAGAAGCTAAAATTTTGGATTAAGGAAATATTAGAGGCAGGTATATGCACTACACAAAACAAATGTATTAAGTGACAGAATGTAAGCAAAACACAGAAATACAAGTATGCTTATGTACACCAATGATCTCAGCATAAATAATACATAAACCACACAGCAGTGCCAAGCAGATTGTGTCATGAATGTTAATCATAATCAAAAATGACATGGTAAAATTTCCATCTTAGATGGATGTAACATAGCAAGCCCTTTGCTTGAGACCTATCTGCTTCCAAGAAGTAAAACAGGTATGCACACAAGTTCAGAGTTTGCCAATAGGTTTCACATAAAAAATACATTATTTTTTTTCATTTTTACCCTCATATCAATTTTTAAAGAGATCTGCGATTAATGCTTCAAAACATTTAAAAAATGTTGTCTCTGCAATGCTCAGGATAGCAGTTAAGTAAAGCACCTAACTATTGGCATTAACTGTCCTGCCTTGAAAGGTGGTTTATGTACAGGCTGAGGTAAGCACATACAAAACAGACTTGTAAGTAAAGCACTTTTCTTTCAGTTGAAAGAAACTTCACTCAAGTACACATTAATGACATCAAGTCTGCTTCTGTGTAGTGCTGGTTTCTAGGCAATACCCCTCTGCAGTGAGAAGCAAGCTGCTTGTAACTTGCTTTGCTAGTTGAGAAAGAGCTGCTTAAATCACAAGATCGTCACACTTCCAAATTAATGAATTTGAATCAAAACAAAATTTCCATGCAATACTTTACTAAAACCAAACTCACAATTTACAGAATGTCATCTGTAACTATGTTAAGGTAACGCCCGCCACACAATGATGTAACAGAGTGAACAGAGACTGAATTTCTCATATGCAATTCATTCCTGCTTGAATAAAATAGAAACCCTCATCACAGCTGCCATTTTTCAGTGATAAAACTTTTTCAGAGCTTGTAAATGGCCTTAGGAGCCTTTTAAACATCAAAGTGTTTGTATAAAACCTTTAGCTCACTAAGTTCTTGATTTGTATTAATTTGCTCCTGATTTGTATCTGTCTGAAATGATAATCTGGTCCATGATGACACTTCAACATGATACGGAGTTCAGGAAACCAAATATTTACCTACCATCAAACTTTAGCTTTATTCATTTCTTTATATTTGGTCTACAAATGTTTGCATTTGTATCTCAGAAAATGACTAACTTTATTATCTAGCACAAAGGTTTCTTTATTTAATCTCTCTCCCTCTCATATCCTGTATACATGAGAGAATGCTAAAAAACTCTGCCTTCTCCCCAATGCTCCATCCACTTCAATGCCTGTAATGACCTGTTTCTGAAATCAGAAGCATTTTAGGTTTTCACTGTTCTTTACAGAAAAAACCTCGTTAATAAACACAAGTTTGACATTGCCAATTGCTTCCTGAGTCATATAGATCTAATTGTAATATGCCTTAGTCTATTTGTTCTAGATAATGATTATGGACTTAGGAAATTTGCTTTTTTTTGGTCTTTCCACTATAATTTTAAAATGTGATCAAAACTTTTCCACACTAGAAATCACAACTACAGGAAGCACGTTTTAGTTATCAATCATATGTAGTGCATGAATTCTGCCATCTGCATTGAGTGAAGAGGCAGACCTTTATCTCTTCTCACATGAACTTGAGTGACAGGGGTAGGAACTGCTTCATTACAGCAGAGAACCGAAAGAGGAAGAGGAGAAACTAAGCCCCAGACTTTGATGAGATAAGAATTCAGACTTGGGTGTAGGGGTGGATTTTGGGGTGTTTATTTTAAGCAATATTTCTTCACTAGTTTCTCTCCAGTAATTCTTCATCTTCCCTGTATTTCTTCAAATTTGTCAGTACAGCTTTAGTGACAAAGTGGCAGGAGATGAATGCTACAGCATAAAGCGCATGTGTCAGCACAGTACAAGAAAAGACACTCTTCTGTTGTACAAGGCTACACCAGCACAATTAGAAATTGTCTTTGCCTATTCTGTTATCATCACAATATATTATGCACTCTCGCCTCATTTTCTTTCCATTCTCCCAGTATTTTACATTCTCAATTTCTCCTTTCTTTAGATATTTCAACTTAAGAGTTACTCTAATCAGTCTGTTATCATGAATTTTTCTGTAAAGCTCCACTTCAGTTTACTTTCTGCTCTCAATAGCGACTTTCTGTGATTTACCTTCTATTAATGGTAACAGCAAAACCTTGTTCTACACATCATCTGCAAAGAAGCTGACTTTGTTTTGACCTTTCTTTTTCATCCATGAATGGAGGTATTATATCCATTTAACAGCGTTCATGTATGAGTATCAGTGAAGAGGACAAATGTCAGTGGAACAGCAAATTCCCTTCTCCACAGAACTCCCTGAACACTGATCCTGTGTAAATGCTCAAACATGTACTTTGTCTCAAGTGAATTTCCTCACAGCAGTGATTTTTCCCCTTTTAATCTATTCATGAAACTTCACTAAACACTAACTTTTAGACACTAGCAGAACTCTAATAGAATGTTTTCTACCTTTGATAGCCTTTTTTATTCTATTACTCAGTAACTCAGTCTTTACAAGAACAAAGGCATTTTCCCTTGTCTGGCTCAGTCACTTCCTCTTGTTAGGAACATGAATCAATTTGCTATTCAGCTTTCTCACCAGCCAAAACACATTTTGAAATGCATATTTAAGTGGCTCTAGTTTTATCACTTGCTTGTAAAAATAAGTGTACAATAGTTTCTAATGTATCAATTCACAGCAAAACCAGAACCAGTTCCAGTTTTATGGAATCATAATTTTTATCACTAAAAGGAAAATAAAATCCATGAAAAGTCTCAAGTCGATTTTTACTAAGATGAGATGTTACTCTATCAAATCTATGGCTTGCTTTATTTATCTAGTGTGTTTTCTTGGTCGTTTCCGAGGATGACAGCAAAGCCCTGCTGCAACACTTACCTGTCATTTTTACAACCAGCACAACTGCACAGCACAGGAAAAAAGAAGAGAATAACCTAGTTTTTATACTCATGCTATTCATTAATTTAAACTGAATCACAAAAAAGAAACAAGAAAATAGGCCTTCTGAAGTGAAGAACAGTGAAGCATCGGAACAGGTTGCCTTGTAAAGCTGTGAACCTTCCAGTAGTGGAGGTATTTTAGAAGATAGAAAAACAATGTTAAGGATATGCCTAAATAGTGCTGAACCTACACTGATACATGAAGATGGATCAGCCAATGTTGTTAAGCCTCACTCTTCTACAATCCTATAGGCACAACTGTGAAGAAGGTACAGGTTAGTGTGCACCCTGTGGCATATCTACACATGACTCAAACATTCTAAAAGCCCATCCATCCGTTTAATTTTGTCCTGAACACAGGCCTTTATTAAAGATGACTAAGCATATGTTTTCAACAGAGTTTCTACTAAGGCTGAAAAGATCCAAATTCAATTCACTGTATAATTCTTTTCTTCCCAAAGCCATTATCTGATGATAATATGATGACAGTATCATGATTGAATTGTTTTTGGTTTTACTGCCGTGAGCCTTATTTACTCCTAAATCTTCACTATCACTTGCTAAACCTGTCATTCACAATGCAGACCAGAACTGACAGTGTGTGTCACCTTTCAAAGACCCTTGTTTCCAGATACATTAATATGGACACTGTCAAGACTTGGGGAAACAAAGTGACAAATGGTGGATCTGACTCCCTGGTTAAAATCATGGCATTTGTTCTTCCTTCTGAATGACTCATGAAGGAAACTAAAACATTAATTTGTTAATGTCCCTTGCTTGAACATCAGGAAGTAAAAAGAGTAGTAAAGATCCAAAAGAAAAATAAATAGCCAGTTCAGATGCAAACAAACAAGAGGAGCAAACATCTTCCCCAAAGAACAAATGCCATGCAAATCTAGACTGATGCACTAAAAACTAATTAAATGTTTGCTGGTGTTATGGGGCAGATGGACTAATAGTACTACTATGAGCCCAGCATCTCATAGGCTTTACATAAATGACAAAGCCATACAACAGGTGGTACAGAAAGAGAAATCTCATTTGAATTGTAGTGACAAATGGCAATATCAAACCATGAATTGACTGTGAGATGACAGTAAATGCCTCTAAATGAAAGGCAGAAAGAAAGTGTTTTCCTAATAAAGACAGAAGATAGGATGAGCAACAGCAAAAGGCTTTTAGCCAAAGACATAAAATACAAAGATTGTAGGGGAAGTAGTTTGTCCAGCATTTTCACAATTTATTGTTCATTTTTTTATCTTTCCATATCTACAGAATCCTCTCTGCGACTTCAAAGCCAAGATATTTCCTCCGCATCCCATTCTCACACACACTGAGAGAGATGGAAATGCTAATATTTACAAGAAGCATAGTGCTTTCATGTTGCTTCCGCCACGGTTCAGTAGCTATGTAAGAAGTCTAGCAATAAACAAAAAGTGGTTGTGTGTCTTGTGTTATTGTTACAGTACAAGGGGTCAGGAATCATGCATGTGTTTTTTGGCATACAGTCAAATCTACAGGACTGTTACAGAAAGTTTATTTTCGCTGGCTGCTTACACAAGTGACTACAGGTGGCAGAGACCAACATGCTTAGATCAGCATTTCTGCACTACACTAGAAGTGACCTGTAAAAGCACAAAAGTAGCACTAAATTAAAAGTGAAAAAAGTGAACAAAAAGACTGCCTTTCACTGAAGTGTGGTTAACTACTGTGAGCACTATCAGGATGCTCCAAATGTGAAGTGGCCATTTCTCTAAGAGCCTCTACATACTGTTGAATGAGACTGGTGGAAATTGTCAAAGATTTCAACTAAGTGGAATAATTTTATAGTGCACTATCAGTATGGAAGCAAGTAAAAAAACCCAAAAAAACATACAACAAAACAAACACAAGAAAATGAAACAAAGCAAAGCCACCAACACCTGAAAAACCAACTCAGTTTTAAATAGAAAAATAAATTACTGTCTTACAGTTCAAATGGCGGTTATTTGCTTATTCAGCTCACTTAGCAAAGAATTCAGGCATTTATAAAGAAGGAATACATCCAGTTTTTAAGAAGGGATACTATCGAAGCTCCAAGTGTCAAAATTTGACTGATTTTATCATTGTCTTCTCTCCATGGTCAAGAAAAACCTATTTACAGGATTATTTGCAAGAAGTTCTGTAGCCAGGAAGACCAGTAAGAGTAACTCAGCAAGAAAGTCTGGCTAAAGAGTGACTTTCATTATCAAATTCTAGGGATAATACAATTATTATTTTAATAATTATATATAGTTGTTAATCTCCCTTCCCTCCTCCTTCAACATCAGGGGAATTAGACTTCTGGTTCATTAAGGCATATGTCCTTCCAAAGACTACTGTATTAATAAGAAAATAACTAGTGAAACTGTCAGGAAATAGGAATGGGTACATGAGCCATGTACTACTGCGTACTGGTTGTTACACTACATCAATGTGGAGGTTTTAATAGCAAGACTTGATTTACTTCCAGTAATTTAAGTAATTTAGTTCTTTAGAAGTAGATCTGTAGAGCAGCACCTCATTAAAAACAAGGCTGCAACAATATTTTTCTTGATAGAGAAAAAGAGGAGTGGCATCACACAATATGGACTCCATTCTCAGCTTTAGAGTTCTGCCCTACAAGCAGCCACTTGTGGATTTCAGAGCTAACTGTGACACCGAAACAAATGGTGCAGGCTTTAACTTCTTTCTGAACAAATGATCTTACTGTAGTCCCAATCTTGAGCCTTGTGGAAAGTTTGAATGGTTCCAGAAGGAGAATCATCCCCCAGAACACCAGGTGCTGGGCTTCTCATTTTCCACTGCTTGAGAGCTTGTTCCTGCTTCCCCTCTCTTCCCACTCGCTCTCCTTTGCAAAGTGCTCCGTCAGATCGTGCCTTTTTATCCCACACCTCTGAGCTGTCAGCAGCTGCCCACCTTCCTGCTTGCCTAACACCTCGCTCACCCTCATCTAACAATATCTGACACTCATCCTCAGCCTGTAATTTCTAGTCCGCTATTCCATATAAAACCATAACCTTCAATCTTGTTACCCTCCTCATACTCATTTTGTTTTCTTTCCACTCATTAAATCTCCCACTCATTACAAAACAGACAGTCTCACAACCTAGCTCTCCTTAACCCTTTCACAACCGTTTCTTTCCCTGTAATTACCTCTTCATGCAACTGCTCTGTTGGCATTTGTGACCTACTTGAAAACATCCCCACTGCTCTTCATAGAATCCCAAGTCCTCCAGTCTCTTCTCTCAACTACTTCGCCTCTACTTTTCATAATAAGACATGTACCAGTATTCCCACTATGGATCTCCAACATGACACAACACCAGTGAGCGCACTAAGGAAATATTCATATCAAATTTCATCATGGTTCCCTCTGATGTAACTGCCTTATTTTTCCCTTCACCTTGAGAAGGCTGCCTCTTCCAATCCTACAGTACCAAATCCACTGTCTGCTCCTCACGTGTTACCTCAAGCCTCCTCATCTTGTACTAGATGGATATTCTTGACTTTTTCAAAGAGAAATCTAAAAAAATTTGACTGGACTTAGTTCTTTGACCATATCAAGTGACCATACCTTCCATTATCTCCTGTACACCAACCTTTCCCAAACTCATACAAATTTCAGGCTACCCATTTCTCCTTTTCCAGTGAATATTACAGCTTGGTGCAGACATACTAACCATACTTCATTATCAAACCTTGGCCTCATATTCTCTTTTGATTAAAAAAAACCTGTTATAATGCCACCAGGTGCCTTTACAGAGTTCCTAATTTTCTGCAAGAAAAAAATGCCAGAAGATGGGAAATTATTTACACAAAGTTCCATTTAAAACAACTAAGAATGTCATACTAGGCTGACTCAGACTGATACCAAACCCAGCCTTTATACACAGAAACCTTACAGGACCTCTAAGCGTCACTCTCCACTGCATCACACACTGGTTAATCATCAAAATCTGTGCAGGAAAGGCACAAAGTTCTTGTGAAAGAACACTTTGCAGCCACAATTTTTTTTTTCCACTAGCAAGTTTTTATGCATACATGTGGGTCCCCTTCTGCACTTGGGATGGGGCTAATTCAGGGCTGCCTTATTTTTCTAGTTGCACAAATATTAGATTCAAGTGCGAGGATGTATGAATGTAGTCTCTGTCACAGAGGAAAGGAAACAGTGTCGTATTCTAAAAGCCTGAAATCAAAGCTCTCAAGAGTGAGAAAATAAGTATAATTATTTCTGATGCACAGATGAGGAATGCAAACACAGATGGGGACTTCCAAAGAATGCATGGGCTGAAACAGTTGACACATACCAACTTCCTTACTCTCCTTATGACTTGTTGAACAACTCTGATTCTCCACAGTTTTGGTAGTTCTAATTTTGAAAGCTACAGAGAAAGGAAAAAAAGTCTAGTAGCAAGTTGGATTTGTACACAGAACATCTCCCAGCTCACTCTACAGAAAAGCACCTGCACTTCTTCAGCTGTTTCCAAGCCAGCAGGTATAACACAGGAAAGACAGATCAAAAAGACCATGCTGACAACTATCCAAAATAATGCACTCTGCAGCCAGGGCAATCAGCCAAAAAGGGAAAGTAAACAGAGGCCGTCAAAGAGCTACATGGAGCTGGACCAAGAAAACATGTAGGCTGAATGGCAGTGGCTCCACCATGAAGGATTTTGATGGCATCACTCAAGGCATGGCCATAAATTTGTAAGTTCCTGTATCAAGAGGTTTTTTTCCCCCAGCCTGAAATAGTTTGGGGTCTAGGGATGGGACAGGGATTCAAGGACTGGTGAATTCTCATTCCCTCTTTGACACAGGTTACTCCACTGCCCTCAACTCCTTTGTCTCAATATCCCACTATCTACTTCACAGAAGCACTGTGAAAATTACTGGAAATTTGTGGAAGTTAAGGGCATGAAGATAGACACATATAAACTATGACAGATAGTACTTCATTTGTTATCAAGTGTTAATCTTTAGTGATGTATAACATCCACATTTTTCCCCCCATGAATTAATTTAACACAAAATTATTAGAGCACTAAGAAAAAGCTCATGATTATTTATATGCTACCTCTCCACTCTCCAAAGTACAAGTCATTTTGTGAAAGTATACTTTTCCATCCTTGAAAAGGGCTAAAAGTAAATAGTAAAAATATGTAATTTTTAAAGCAAATCACTGCCAACTCTATATTTCAAATAGAGATTACAAATTACTATTTACAATAAAAACAGTTTTAAGTTACATTTTTGAGGACACTGGTTACAGTTAGCCACATTCCCCACCTGACACAGGTTTAAATAATGATTAAATATTCTTGAAGACTGGCTGCTGAAGAGGCAGCTGAAATTCATGCTTATGGGCTTTCAGGATGGAGTAAATTCAAAGTAGATGATCTCCTAAAAATTAAAAACCATTACAATAAACACAGTAAAAATAAGCGTCTCTTACCTATTAGTATCCTATTCTTTGCAATGCCATTTTTAATCTCATCATTGATCAAGTCTGTAAGACCCCGGCACATAGAATCAATACTTTCAATGTGTTCTGGACAGTCATTAGAGATCTTGTATCTGTCAAACCACACAGTGGAAAGGGCTCCTTTCATAGGTGTATATGGCCTGGAGTGGTGGAAGGAAAAAAAAAATCAGATTAACCAAGTACACGATCAAAAGTCTTCATCATATATGAGAAATAAAAACAATTCAGCATCACTCCAGTAAAGGAGAGAAGGAACCTCTTCTGGGTCTAACTGCATTTGCATCTAGTCATATCGCATTTCCTTGCATTCAAGACACGGTCCTTCAAGAATGAAGGCAGCATTTGGAAACTATGTAAAATGCAAGCTACAGTCGTTTCAATGTCAAGGTTGATCAGGTCAGCTAAACATTGTAAATCTTTCCTCTGTCAGGAGGTTCTTAATCCTAAATTAAGTTACGGTTGAAATCCACCTTGGAACAGGCCAAACCAAAGTAGCTGCTAAACAAGACAGCTTTGCAGGAGCTAACTTCATGGGATTCAGTTTTTTTTTTTTTGGTCAAAATTGACAAGAGACAGGTATTATGAACTGCTAGTGTTTATAGAAACTTCTCCCTTCTGTTAATTTTTCTTTCTCTTAAAGGATACAGACATCCTCACCTTAATGTGGCAGGTATCTTATAAAATAAGTGAAAGAAATGCCATGTGCTTACTAGATTGGTGCACAGACTCAAATTAGAGACATGATACTCTCCCCTGACATAATACTGTGCTGTCAGGTTAGTATTTTAAGTGCTTTAACACACTGCCCAACCAAACCTCAGATAATCAAGGAAGCTACAATTCAAAGCAGCATTTTTTTTTTAAATAAAGATGATGAATAGAGCCCTGAAATCCCAAGAAAAATGATCTAATTGCCTTTCAATGACTCTACAATTGCCTTGCAATGGCTCTACAATTTAATACCAAACATACTGCTATGAGATTGATACTACATCTCAAAACCAAGGCCCCTAAAATCCTTAATTGCAATGTTTAATCAGGGGGCACATTTTTCATTTACAGTTAAGCTGAGATCAGATTACAATCACTGCCTATAAACAGACAGCCTTTGATAAATTTGTCTGGATAGGAACCCACTCAAAACACTAACATGGACCTCTGTGCTCTCTCTGGATTTTTTTCAGTACTAGGGTTAAACAAAACCACAACTAACCTAAAATGAGAAAGCCACTATTTGAATTATTATTAATGAAAGGAACAAATTCTGCCTTTATTAGTAGCAGAGAGGCTTCACATATCTAAATGGCTGTATCTAAACCAGAAATACCGTCAGTAGTAAAAGTATACAAGAGGCAGTATAGTATTTGCATTACTCATTCACACAAGTCAAAAATGGAGAACACATTTTCTTCTGACAAGTGCATGAACATGAAATAAATAAAATAAATCCATAACTCAAAAGCTTGTAATCCAAGTATAAAGGAAGAGGCAACAGAGAACATGATAGGTACAGACAGGTTCAGATAAAGATGGGTTCATCTTTTTCAGCACAGCTTCAGGAACTTGAAATCTACTGTTATTCAAAATGGCATATATATATATGGTCAAGGTTAGTGCAGTCTGTGCCTTAAGTAGCCCCTCCTTTGCTTAATTCAAAACAAACCATATACTTAAGCACCAGAAGTAACTTTTTTTTTCCAAGTTAGCCCTTTCTTGTGTATTAAGGTAACTCCTAATTACAGGAAATTCAATGGAACTATTCCATACACCCAACAAGCTGAAGCTAAGTTTAAAAGTTATTAAAATGCTTTTGCTTTTTTTTTGTGTTAGGTTTGTTTGGGTTTTTTTTTGGGGGGGGGGGGGGAGGATTGTTGAAGGGGAGATAGGTTTGAGGTTTTGGGGTTTTTTTAATAACTTCTCTTTGCATTTCCATTGTCTCCCAGATTCTTCACAAATGAATTGATCAATACCTAAGAAACAAAATTACACATCTCCAATTCACAGAAGTCAGTTTCTAAGATGAGACACTCCAGTCAAAAATATCAACAGCAGAATCAGTGGAATTTCTGGAAATCACCTGGATGATGTGATGTACAACAGACTAAGCACTTGGGCAAACAGGATTTAATCTATGGTTTTAGCTTCTCTCAAGCAGTTTTACATCCATCCTAGTTAAAATGCTTATCATCCAGCATGCTCCATTTTTTAGTAAATCTAGAGTACCTTACATATTTGTGAGAACTGATGTGTAAGGTTTTAGTATTATTACAGCAGATTGAGCCAGGATTTCCATGGAATGAAAATACGTATTTGTATTACATTATAGAAATTTACATTTACATTACATAAATAATAAAACAGGTTTCCCCACAACTGGAAGACAGAATCATAAGATTTATAAACATGACAAAATCCCTGATGGGATTATAATACTTGATCAGACGTGGAAATTCAAGACTTGTAGCTGCCGTCTTTTCAAATTCTTCAGTAAGGTAGATGAAAGATCAATGTGTCTTAAGCCCCCAGGAAAAGACCCACAAGCAAACAGACAAGATACTTTCAGCTGTCTCAAAAATACTCTTGCAACTACTCTTGATTTCTCAGAAATGCATTAAAAATAACCTTTACATAAAGCTGAAAAGTAAGATTCTTTAATGGTTCACCCAACTGGCACATCTGTTTTAGTCATTCACCTTGTTCCTTAAATAAATCCCTTTATTAGCTGGCACACTGCAACTCAGACATTACCACGGTAAACAAATATGTTTGGCATAGAACCATCTGTACAGCTCCAAGAATACAGCACAAAATTTTTTTCATACAATTAAACCACAAAAGAAATAAAAAAATCCCTATGTTACTGTGACGAGGCTGCCCTAAAATACATGAAAGCAAACAAATACAGAGTGGAGTAAAAACCTGCATCCTGTAAGATCAGAGTGGTCAGTTAAGGGCAGTGTCAGATGAAATGGTCAGCTTTAAGTTTTGGATTTTTTGCTTTACCAAATTTAATCAAAACCTGATGATTTTTAACTGTGTCTCACTTTCTTTATTCTCTTTTTTTTTAAATGATACTGAAAATAAAGCTCTAGGTCTCTAAAACATGTGCTGCTGAAACTCAGAATGAAAATATATAGCCCCCCAAGTTATGTGGGTTGGGAGTTTTTGCTGTTTGTTTAGTTTTAAAGAGAGTCTGGTTTTCTTTTGCTTGCTCTGGAACACACAGAAGATTCAAATATATTTAAAAAACCAGGAATTAAGAACCCTCTCTCTGGATATATTGAAATTCCAAACCTGCACCCACTTTTAAAAGACATCTGAATCACCATTTCCTACAGATTGAACTACTACCATTTAAAAATAAAGAAAAAAGATGTGAAAGAGACGTGGATAATACCAAAGAGTAGTTAAACTACAGACACCCCAAGGAAAAGAATCTTTAAAATGATTTCCGATATCCTCAAGTCACTCTAGAGCATGTTTTATGACTATTTTATAGGTCTTATTTTCTAAGGGTGTGCACTGATCTACAACTGTTTTCTCATACATACACTTCTTATATGAGACTGCAGTTTCAAGAACATTGTACACACTTAATATTTAAATGTCTTAAGTGGAAAATATATCTGTAATATCCCTAAGTATTTATCCTTTTACTCTTCTAAACATGTATTCAAATAGAAGCAATTTTCACTGTTGATTTCACTACGAAGTTTCAAAGTAATACAGATTTTCACAAGACAGTGACTCAGGTTTTCACAAACTCAAGATAGGTTAGCTTCTGCTAATGTGAGTTATGTACTAATGAGGGCATAATGAAAGCAGGAAGCAATAATACCATCTTTTTTCACCTTCCTGGAGCATGGGTTATATACTCTAGATGTTCTTAATCACATTTAGAATTGTGCTAAATAATTTGAAATGATCTTAAATTAACAAAAGTAGAGAGCAACCAAATGATGCTACACAAGGTTCAAATTCAGATCTAAAAAAAATGCCAAATTCTATCTCGAAAATTATTCTATTAGCACAGCAATTCATATGAAACTACAGGTATTTTTGTTTGTTATCCAATAAATCACTGTCCCTGTCCAATGTTTTAAGGTAAAAGACCAGACAGCTCTGCTAGCTGCTTTAAATAAGACACATAAGAGCAGCAGACAGCATGTTGATAAACTTTAAATATTCCCCCCCCACCCCGCTTTCTCCTGATGCATAACTGTATCACTGCCTTCACACTCAGCGCTATGATCACCTTGCTAATGCGGTCACCTAAACCTCAGATCACTGGTGCTGGCTTACAGCTTTGTTGAAGTTCCAGACAGAACTTCCGGAGATGTCAGACAGAACTGGGAATTTATAATGAAGCTAGGTTTCAAAATTCAAATAAAGAAAAAGAAAGATGAACTTTTTTGCTTCACTTTTGCTTCCCCTCACAAACCCAACTCCCCTCAGTTAGGAGGCACAGAGTTGCATCAGATAGCGTAATGGTGTCTTTTGGAAGGCTGTGCATCCCTTCAAGAAAAACTGACAGCACATTGCCAGACTGCTTAAATTCTACTTTATTCTGCTCTGGTGAGACCCAATCTGGAACACTGCATCCAGCTCTGGAGTCCTCAGCACAGGAAAGACATAGACCTGTTAGAGAGGGTCCAGAGGAGGGCCACAGAAATGATCACAGGGCTGGAACACCTCTCCTATGAAGGCAGCCTGCGAGTTGGGGTTATTAAGCCTGAAGAAGAGACGGTTCCAAGGAGACCTTACAGCAGTGTTTCAGTACTTAAAGGGGGCTTATAAGAAAGATGGGGATAAACTTTTTAGTAAGGACTGCTGTGACAGGACAAGAGGTAATGATCTAGTTGAAGATATTCCTGATCAATGCAGGGGGCCTGGACTAGATGACCTTTAACAGTCCCTTAATAGAATGCTTTGGGTGGGGTGTACATTGAGGTAATTAGTACTAATGAGAGAAACTGAAAGATTATTATAGCTGACAAGACCATAGATGACCTTATCTACACATTGTCAGTTCCTCAGCAACCAGCTAGTTGTGGCTGCTTTACAAATTCACTGAAGTAGCAAGAGACAAATCAGGGTCCAATCTGAATCAGTTCTCTGTTACAGGGTTTGAAAGACATTCTAGGACTCAAAGCGGTATCATTCACAAGCTGGTGGCAAACAACACCGAGGATGGCTGAATGACACTAGCTAAGTACAGAAACCCCTGAAAAGACTATCTCTTTAGTACTAATTATAAAATTATTATTATTATAGATTATCTCTGGCAAGCATTTATTGCATTCCACATGGTATTTAGTATATGAAGTAAGCATTACATGTATGCATATCCATGTTTTCCTCACCTAATGCAAGGAGAAAAAAGTGGAAAATATCAAGTTTATCCAAGCATGCTTCCATCATTATAATGCAGATTATGTTATATTTCTACTTACAGAAGGAGATGAAAGAATCACCCCATGATATCAACCAAAACCCCTTCCATTTGTCCCTCAAGCTTCCACCTCTAAAAAGCCTTCTTTGTGTTAAATTTATGAATGAGGTTAGGGCTTACAAAAGTGAAGGATTAATAACATTTGTTTGAGCCAAAAATAGTATGATAGGCACCCAGCACGCTCCCCTACACAGCTCTGCCAATCCATCTCAAGTCTGACCTGCAGTACCCCTGCTGCTTTTCCAATCCTAGGCCTCTCTCAAGCAGTGACTGCCAATGTAGCTGAATGGTGCCAAACTGTCTGGTGGTTTTGCAATATAGCCAAATGGGGACTACGATGAGATGAAACTCATTTCCACCCATGAGCTGAGCAAAGATGTGAACTTAGGTGAAAGGATAGAGTACCAGGCCATAGAATGCCAAGCAGTCCTTACCAGCCACATACAAAGAGACAAAGGAAATTAGAATAAATTGGGAAAAACACCCAAAGAACAGACAATAAACACTGGATAAAGACTTATCAGCCACAGAAAGGTATGTTGAGTGAATGTAAAAAAATCCACAAAATACCCCAAGAAGTATTTATAGTTTACTTCTGACTTGCAAAAAAAAAAAAAAGTACTGTCAGAATGGAATGCTAGACAATGCAAAGAATCTTTGACCTAGATTTTTTTTAAGGAATTATAGAGGGTAAGGTATACTTATTAAAACAAGTAGAGACTAAATGGTTTTAGCTTTACCACGTTAGCTCCTGCAATGCCAATTTAAACTATCACTTTCTATTAAAAAAAAAAAAGGTTAAATTGGGTAGCATTCAGTTCTGATTTAGAAACTCAATAGAAACCGAATGTTTAAGTCACAGTTGTAGCAGCTGAAACAGTATTTAAACAGTATTTAAAGCTGTAGCCATCCTGACCCAAATAAAAAATAGGAAAAAGGAAACCCTTTCCTTTAAAACTATTACAGTAGACGTGGCTGTAGAGATTGCATCAGCTGCTAGGGCTATAATTTGAGCTTTTTTTTGTAATTAAAGATATACATTAGCATTACAAGGGAGAGGAAATAGAATTCTGTTGTGATTAACAAGTTAGATCTACGTACAGAAGCACTGATCCTGAAAGAAAGACAAAGTTAAAAGACTATTAGAACAAGGTCTCTACTCATTTAAGTATCCCAGTTGCCTATGTTATAGAGGAAAAAAACCTCTCTAAGCAATGTCTAACAAGTTTCATTTGTAAAGCAACATTTGCATGCACCAGTTACATGCATTTAATTTCCAAACATTCCAAATTCAGGCGCCACTACTCTCACTACATCACACTGAGACTTCAAATGCATGTATTTCTCCCTTTTTGAATCTAAGCATGCTTTTTACCATAATAAATTTGCTTACTATTAAAAAGAAATCTTACAAAATTTGAAAATTGCACTACCTCCATTCTGTTATTTATGCTTAGGAAACAAACAAATATGAGACTCTAAGGGTTTTCCAAAGTGATAGGGAACGAATCTGACAAAATGCTGCAAATGCTTCACCTGTCCACGGGACATATGGTGATCACCCTATATTCCTATCCTGCACATTATAAAAATTGTCAAAGAAAGTAAATATTTTTGAAAAGGGTAAATTTTACAGAGACATAGGGAAGAGTAAAAAACAATTTTATAAAATGTAGTTCAGTAACATTCTACTGCTTTTACCAGTAAAATGGAAGTATCCTCTCTGGTGTTAGATAACATCAATGTTAATGAAGCCAGATGACATGATCTAGAATTCCTCTAGATTATATGCTGAGCTGGTTTTCTAAAATACTTTTCAAACATATTGACTCTTGAATCAAAACATGTCTGAACTTCTGATGTTATAGTAGATAAAAAAATACTACATTTCAGTGTCTGGGACAAAATCTAAACAAAATGTAAATATAAACCACATCCATCCTCCACAAAGAAAAAAAAAAAAGCAATGTTTTGTTGAAAAATGTGATTTCTACTTCTTATCATAACTCTATTAGAGGTGAAGAATGTGTTAGACCAAAACTATAGATCTATTAGCAATTATATCCAGAAAAAAAAATGAAGAGGTATTCCTGACCTGCAGTTTATCCTGCTAAAGTCTCTAGCATTGCAGTTGTACCATAAAACCTGCTTTTACTGGCACAGCTACTTTGATGGAGAGCATTCAATGTGTATGTCATGTATTATGCTGGAAAAGACAGGAGTTTACAGAGAACCACATCCACATTTAACAACATTTTGCCAGAAAAGCCTATCAGCCACTCAATCCTAGCACGGTCTTGCTCAACTTTAAGCTTTTCTTTGATTTCATTGTCAGCATAAAAACCTGCTGGCAAGCATTGCTCTCTGCTCCTATAATGGACAATGAAGTAACAGGTTGTTCTACTCAGAGCCTCTTACTCACATCCACAGAGCTTTCCACCAGCACCTTTCTGTCTCCACATGACCAAAGACTGGATCAGAACCTTCTTCAGCGTATCTGCACACCCATAACAATTTAACCATCTAGGTCTCAATGTCAAGGATGCCAAATTCCCCTGTTGGTGTCAGAATTTGGAATTCTTATCAAAACATATATAAATACACACACCAAATCAGACCATACATTCAAATTCCTAATGCAGATAGAATTATTTTAATGTCTGCCATTCAAGTCTGGATGTTCTAGGCCTTGTTTTTCCTTTTTGTAGAAGAAAGGAGAGCAATCATTACAAATGTTTCAAAAATCATAGGGTGTTTTAAATACCAAAATGACACAAAATGGGTCTGTAAAGGCTTATGTTATTTCGGTTCAATCAGTAACATCTTCACAAACTTCACTCCAGCATTCCTGCAAACAGTGGCAAACATTACTATACTTAAGGGCATCTGTTTTATTTCACCATGTCAGCTAATGATGCTTATCAGCAGCAGAGAGCTGTACACTAATATTCCTAACCGTAGTTGATACTTCTAGTCAAAGACAAATAGTGTGGGTATTTTTTATTCTTTGAATATACAACTTTTCAGTTTTGCTTAAAAAACAAAAACAAAAATGACCAACAAACCACCACACTTCTGAATCAACTCACGAATGACCTCTATTGGTTCTAGAGAGCAAGAGTAACCTTGACTTAAAAAAAAGGAACTGGAATTAACTGTTTACTCACATCTTTTAATTACAACAGTAACTTTCTTCCCATCTATTTACCAAAGTACCAAAATCCAAAGTCTCAAGTTAAAAATAAATTCCCTATAAACACCACTTATTTAAGTCAGGAGATCTTGCTGGTTAATCATTAATACATAGCTTACATCTGTAGTTATCCAAAGAAACCAAAACACACAAGAAAACGATTGGTCCTCAGAAGTGCAGTGGGATGGAAAACTGAAGCACTGGCTTAACAGAAGTAGTCTGAGGTGCTCTGGCTGCACATAACATGTGATGAAAAATTGTTTCATAGGGAAGCAAATACTCCTGCATTTCTCCAGTACCTGCTGCATTGATGGGAAGAAATAGAGCACATCAGTATGTGTGATGCGACACTGATAACTCCAGCATCACTTTAGCCTGTCATCAATGAAGTAATGAGCATACTATTTACAGAAAAACATTAGCTACCTACTAAGTCACACTGCTTCAAAGACTTCCACTCGTGGGCTTGATTTTTCTGTAACACAATGAGCACATTCACACTGCAGTATCTCAACTGCTTTTCATGCCTAAGTAGATCATAAAAATACATGATCAAGGAAAGCTTCTTTTTTTTTACTGACTGACAGACAAAAATCTGCTATTAATACTTGTTTATACCCCCCAAGAAGGTTTTTCTGACTTTCAAACCTCTGTGTAGAATGTCACAATTTCCATTTCCTTTCAGCATTCACCTACAGTTACACACAAATTCAGAGAGAAACTTAAGACCCACTACCTTTCAAGGAAACATTTTCCTAACTTAGAGGCACAGACATCTTAAAAATTAATTTATACTAAGAAAAATTAAACATCTCTGAAATAAGGCAATGTCTTTAGAGAGTTAAATATGGAGGTAGGTGACCAACTCTTAGCTTTTAGGTTTGACCTCATTAACTTTCAAATTCCCAGTTATAAATATTTTTATCTATACTTCTAGTCTACCACTGAACACAGTGTCATTTAATAACAAGATTTGTGCCTACAGTGAATGTTGAACTTTGTTCTCTTTGAAACAGTTGGGTTAGGATTAGGATTCAATCTAGAAGAAACGTGTCATTTTAAACACCCAGTCTTTTCTCCAGCAGCTGCAGATCATTCACATCTTACTTGCCAAAAAGACCAACCACCTTCAGAACTAAAACCTGGTATTAAATGCAACTGAATATTTTAGTGGTTAATTTACGGGAGTTAATATAGGTAGGACTGTGATCCAGAACACGGCTCTATAATGCCATTACAACACACATTAGAGTATCATCTTCTATATATATATATTAAGGAGATGGAAATACATTAGGAGGACAATACTCGAACTTGAGACTGACTTCTGTGAAGTTTTAACCAATTAAAAAAAAAAAAGTATCACAGTTCCTAGGCAACAACACACTTGCCAAAAAGCATATACATGAAAAAGAAGCCAGCAGTGTTATGACAGTCTATATGAATAGTAACAAGTGTATTTTACAGTACTGGAGTAGAGTAATTTAATCCTACAGTTAAAAATATATTAAAGAATACCTGGCAGGAGCCGTTGGGTAAATTACTTTTATATGCTGGAAAGCCATGTCCTGATTCAAAATTTGTTTTATCCATGCTCTTGCTCCTTGGCCAGTATCACCTGCACCACACAGAAGAATACAAGAATTATTCTCTGTATTTAGGAAGTAAACTATACAATGTCAAATATAGTCATACCAGATTGACCCAACTTCTAAAGCAAAGTTAATCCTCCAAAATGCTAAAAAAGGACTTTCTAGAATAATCTCAATTCCCTTTCCAATGAAAACAGACTCAACATTTCCTAGAAACAGACTACTTAAGAGGTCTCACAACCTAAGTACTGTACTACATCCAATGGCTTAAGCACCTCCTAATCAGGCACAAGACCTTACCTCATACTTGCAACTTACCTTATTTGCTGATAAGTGATAAACAAAAAATACCAATGAACATCTTAAAAAGTGCAATAAAGTAACTGCTGCTTCTCTTAGAAGAGATAATGACTTTTTACTACAGAATTTTATGTTAAACCATTTCAAAACCTAGTTAAAAGCAGCAAGAAGGATCTTCACATTTAACTATGCTAATATTACACATAGGCTTTGAAGGAAGTCTTAGTTAAACAATCACAACACCTTGTAGAGGAGTTTTGGTTAAAACATCTTGCAGGATCCTCAAGAACCTTAAACCCACAGCTCCATTTGAAAGCTACATGAGATGTGATATCAATGTGTTTTTTCCTAGTCTTAACTGAGCATCTAGCCAAAATCCCTGCAGACTGAAGTGCTATGAACCAAAGTACAGGATAAATTCTTAGTAGACAGACATGTTCCTTTCAAATAAATATCCATATACACACGCCAGACAGCTTCCAGAGCTTGCCTTTGCATCACTGCTATCTTCAACTGTAACTTCACTGCCACCCCTCTCAACAGCATGCACATACAAGTCTCCAGTAAGAGTTGATGCTTCAGGCTTGAGGAAACTGGCCCATCAAGATTTATAAACCTATATGGTTTATAGTAGGCAGTAATAAAATGTAGTTAATGTTCAACGTAAAAATTTGTTGAGGATTCAGCATACTGAAATTTCACTACTGCCACTCATCCCACCATAAGACTTTAGTCTTGTTTGAAGTTATAACTCCCACCTATTATCGACTCAAACGTCTAAGCCGAGTTAGCAATATTCTCTATTACCTTATCTCAAATTGGTCAGCTTGACTTTAGAACTTGCCCCATTCTTTTTAATAAAATGGCCAAAACACAAGAAAAAAATATCACTGCCTTAAGCCAGGCTTACTGACATGTTACATGGGTTCATCTGAACAATGTTGCATAAATAGAACTATTTATTGTTACAGTGATTTTAATTCCCCAACAGAGAAGATTTGTTCTTGCTTTAGCACTCAAACAAAATGCAGTGATCTTTATTTGCACATACAATTACTGCATCTTCAGAATTAAAATAGAAATTAAGAAGGATTCAAACCCAGATTTTTGTTGGTTTTCTTTTTCTGTTGAGCACAAATGGCATAACCGTCAAGCTCTTTGACCTAAATACTCCCAAGTGACAAGCAACAGGGTCTCAAAACTGACACAAAATCTTATTCTGTGCTATGTTAGCAAAACAAAAGTTGCATCTTTAACTGGATGCTTCAGAACAGTCCCACAAACTCTTGGGTTGTTAGTATGGTCTGAAGTCCAAACACACCTCTGATTCTTAGCAGACACTCTTGACATGCTAGAGTTTCCTCATGGTTGCTGTCACCTAATTTATGAACAGCATATCTTAAGGAGGCTTGAATAAACATTTTTTTTCCTATGCACTCCTCTTTTTTCAGTTAGGAAGCAAAAGTCTAGGCTTTGCAATTGACCAACCCTCTGGTAGGTTAACCTAAGCAACTACCTCGATGCTTACATAATTTGGACTTGGGTATTTACAAACTCCTTAACAGTGCAGGACAAATCTTTATTTATTCACATCCCCTAAGCTTTGACAAGATCAGCTGAAATAGTTAATGAAGCTAGTTTTTCCATGCAAAGTTCACAGAAAACTCATTATGTAAGAAAATTTAACTATGACCTTCTGTGTGTCAAAAGTCTCCATGGCCCAAATGCTCTGCAATCATCTGAGCCTTTCCATGCAGAATAATGGATTTTGATTTTGTAAGAACAGAGTTTGAAGAGGAGGAAAAAAGAGAGGAGATTGTGATATCAAACAAAACCCAACAACAGTCTGAAGGATTTCTCTTTCAAGCTGTTCCTAGATTTTTGCATTACATGTTCTTTTGAACACTACAAAAAAAGAAGTGAACAATGCACAGGCAATCCTACTTTGACTCTGTTTACAAACCTGAAAGAGACTGATGGCAGCAAATTTATCTTTTTCCCCTCCTTAAGTAATACATTAATTATTTTCTTTTCAAACACAGCTTGAATTTCTAAGTTTTCTTTCTGTTCAAAGTTTAATCTCAACAACATGTAGATTGGATATTAGGAAACATTCCTTTCCAGAACAGTTCTGAAGCACTAGAACAGACTGCCTGGGAAAGTGCTTGAGTCACCATCCCTGGAGGTACTTAAAAGACATGTAGATGTGGCAATTAGGGACATGGTTTAGTGGTGGACTTGGCAGTGATGGATTAATGGTTGGCCTCAAAGATCCTAAAGGTCTTTTCCAACCTACAGAATTCTATGCTGCTATGCATGTTACAACATGCAAAGTTGTAAGCTTAAGTTTAAAAAAATATTACACAATTGTTATGCCCATTTGCCTTCCCTTCTGAGCTACAAAATGGATTTTCTACCTAAATTTGATGTACAGTACGTGGATTCAAATATTTTTCTATACCATTTTGCATTTACATTCTCCATTTGTTATAATTTGTCTGAAGTAAGCATTATGAAGAAAACAGCGTTTCAGTGCCACTTTCCATCACAAGCACTGTGCAGGTTTGTAATTCAGGTTTACAAGCCAGCCCACAGCAACAGCAATGTGGCTACTTCTGTTTTAAGTTCTATTCTGCGGAACTGCTAAACAAAACCAAATAAAAGCACCCTTGTACTTGCCCATTGCAAACATTATGAATGAAATCACATCAAAAATGAAAAATTGTAGAGTACTTTAACCACATGTGGAATCAACCTCTAACCATAATCTTCCCTTACTTCTCCAACATGAGAGTAAATTATTTCCTCAAGTATTAAAGCATTAGCATTAATAAGAGGGCTGCACACATCTTATGAACTTTCACTTTCATTCTTGAACTCAGAGAATTTGAGGAAAGCAAAATTAAACTGGATTATAAAAATGTAACTAGTTTTATAAGCACATGCATCTTTGTTAAACTACATAAAAGCATCAGCTCAAAGCAAAACTTGGAGAAGGACAGTGCAACAGCACAAGAGTTAAGCACATTGCCATATGCACATGGACAGCTTAACAGAATTGACTCCCAGTGCCTTGATCTAACAAAGGCCTGTGATTACTGTTTGTTGGTTTGTCAATTTTTTATTTATATGGATGTTACTGTTGTTATTCATCAGGTTAGAAATAACCACTGAGTATAAAAGAACCCAAACAAAAATCGTCAAACAAAAACAAACAAAACAAACAAACACAACAACAAAAAATAAACAAAACCAACCAAACAAACAAGAAAACACACATTCCTCTCCTGCCTTGAGACTAGCTACTGATGCTAGTAACCACCTTTTGGAGATGGTGGCCGCAAAGCCAGTTAAGACTGGGCTGGGATCCTTCTGAATGGAAAGAAGTCAGTCAACTAACACTGTCTTCTAAAAGGTGACAATACTCTCAGTCTGATCCTAAAACCTCCAAGAGCCATTTTAATTATGAAAACTGTCCTTCGCACATGGCCACCCTGCAAGGGGAGGAATTAGGAGAGTAAGTTCTGTAACACGCCTGTTCTCATGGCGAAGTGCACAAAGCTGGTGTGTAACGGCACCGTCCCTACAAGACACTCCACGGACCCACCTCAGGCCCAGGAAGGCCCAAACACTAAAGCCGGTGCAGCCACAGTCAAACCGCTTTGTCCACAGAGGACACTTCCTTGTCGGACAGTGCCACAAAGCCCCCAGGGGCGTGCAGGGGAAGCTGGAGCCGCAGGGACACGGGCACCTCACACCCTTTCTCCCCGCTTTCCAGCCACACCGAGCACGGAGTCTGCCGTGGCGCTGGGCCCGTCCCGCTGAGCCTCTCGCACAGCACCGGGCCGCCGCAGACTGACAGGGCCGACCCTGCTCCCCCTCCGCCGCCACGCTCCCGGAGGCGGTGGCAGCGGCAGCCACCCCGGCCCCGCGGGCGGAGGGCGGCTTTCCCGGGGAGGCTTCCCCTGCGCCCATTCCCAGCGGGAAGCGACTCCCGCCGAGCGCCCTGCCCCGCGTCCCAGCCCCGCCGCGGCGTAGCAGGGGAGAGAAGGGGTGGGGAGGAAAAGCAGCCACCTGAGCCATGCAGGAAGATGAGGGAGGCGGTGTGCCTGCCCGCGGGGGACACCACGCTTCTCTGCAGCGCTGCAGGCACCGCCATGCCCAGCACTCTCCTCCTTCGCCTCCTCCCAACCCGGCCGGTAGCGCGGCCCACCGCGCCGGCGCAGAGGCGGCCCCGTTCAGCGAAGCGCCCGGGCGGCCGGAAGGGTGCTGGGGAACTTTCAGTGCTCCCTAACCTCCTGACCCCTAACCAGCAAAGTTCTCACTTTTAACGCCGTGGCCCGTTACCAAAGCCTATTTATAGAGACTACTGTGTTTCTACAGACATATTGTAGGCAAACTGTGCACCAAAGAGTGAAGCGGGGGTGGCGGCGGCAGCAGCAGCCCTCTTGGTGTTGTCAGCTATGTTTGGAAAGGCAATGAGGCTTCAGCCCGGTCGGGTTCACACTTCAAGGGCAAAGGCCTATTTGGCAAGAGAACTGAGGGGAGGCAGGTGGCTGGGGCCTCCGATGGCACCTTCGAGGCACTTCAGAAAGTGAAGGGCCTGCAAGGACCGATATAAAAAAGGTTCAACAGACATTTGAAAGCTTGTCTGACCTTAATTCGTGTCTGAGCACAACTACTCTGATGGTCTTGGTAGTTCCTACTGAACTGCCGTAGAGGTGTAAGGAGTAGGAGCTTTCTTTTGCACTCTGGGGTAACTTGTACACATTCAAGGCTGTAAGACTATTTTTATTTATTTATTTTCCCCTAGTGATGTGTTGATTAACCACCTGCCTTTGTGCTTTGAGGTCTACAGCAGTGGAATAAGGATGACCAGGCGTAAAGTCCACTATTACCATTTCACTAGCCAGGTGCAGTGCAAGCCAGGGGGTGAGCAGCAAGTTTACAGATTAGTTTTGCAGTTCATCATGAAGTATTTTGGCAAGCCATAAGGGCACACCTGTTAGTCCTTAAAAATGTAATGAAACCTTAGCCTCTTGAGGTAGCATGTTATTGCCTTCAAAATGGCCCGTGGGTTAAGTAGATGAAACATCAGTGTGTGTGTAATATGAAGAGCATGCTGTGCTTATATTTCTGTTCAAATTACTGCCCTGACTACTATTTTCCTATATTTTTAGGCCATGAAATCTTAGGGCACCAGTTACACATAGACAAATGGTGTGTTATGATGCCCCTTCAAAATGTATGCAGCTGTCTTTTTAATGTATCTAGAGGCATTCTGCAGTGGGTCTAAGATGTAAATGGAAGGCAAAAAACCTGATAGTTGGGGAAATGAGAAAATTGCATGATGAGGGGGAATGAAGGAGATATCTCAGCTGCCCAGTTCAAGAATGCAAAGTCTCAGCAAAGCCGTGCCACCATGAACAAGTCAGTATTGCCAGTGCCTAGAAGCTGAGACACACCTTTTCATCTGACTTGCAGTGTACGAAACTTGCAGTATTTGAGACATAAAGGCTCTTTTAAAAAAAAATAGCTTAGCAGGAAAGTTTAATCTTGATCACAGGACATAGAAACTTATATGTAATACTTTTATTTATCTTGCCGTCTTTAATGAGCATTTAAATTTTTGAGGGCTATTATAGGTGAATGATCCCTGAATAAAGGCGATGCGTGGCTTTGGAGTAACTCAGTAATGGCAACAAACCATGATCAAGCCTTTTTAAAGCTTGTGGTTTGTCATTCTCTGACTCCGAGTTACAATCTTGGAGGTGCAAGATCTTTTTGTGCCAACAAATAAAGCTTGATGCCAGGAACAAAACAAATGATAAAATACCAGAGCATGCAAAAATAGTACTCTAGGTTTGGAGGATTTTTTTGCATGGTTTTTTTTTTTGGTTGGTTGGTGGGGTTTTTTTTGTGTGGGTTTTTTTTTTTTTGTTTGGTTGGTTGGTTGGTTTGTTTGTGTTTTTGTTTTTGTTTGTGTTTTATTATTATAATTTATTTGGGCTTTTTCTTTTTCTGCTTTTTAAGAGAAACAGTCAAGGAATAAAATTTATTCTTTCTTTTCCATTAAAAAACAGGCAAAGGGCTATCTTCATCTTCCCCTGAAGGGAGAGGACTCCAAGGCTTCAGGGAAAAGACCAATATTTTTTAAAAATTAAAGACAAATTAGACAACTACATAGAAACTTGAGAGAATTGGAGCTCTGAGCAAACATAAACGGAAAAGAGCTGAGTTATAATTCCGATGACAATTTTACTGTAATAACTTGTTATTTATACCAGATGAAAATATTTATTGGGGAGTTCTACAGTATATTAATTATGTTGAATGTTAATGATAGTAAAAATGTAATTTTAATGATATTTATTAAAAACCCACAGCAATAAAACCCCTTCTACTTGTGATAGGTCTGAATCATGTGCTTTGGAATGGCCAGGAGATGATTCTATTGTTTCTGGAAGTTTTCTGTTGTTAGGATGATAGAGTCCCCTCCACTGCCAGTTTTTCCTTCTACTCGAAGAAGAAGGGGGAAGGCGTGAACACGCTTTGAGTAAGAACTAGAAAAGGGTTATAACTATTTACCTGGGCCAAACTTATGAAGCAGACAGATGTAATCCATGAAAATCATGGCTGCTGCTAAAACCTAGCCGTACTAACTGAAAGGACTATCCTGAATGAATTAACAGTACGTTAATAACTGTAGAAAATCATAAGCAGTATGAAAATAGCTTGCAAATTTTGTTAAAGTAACATATGCTTAACTTCTGATGCTTATGTTTTTTTACAAGTTTTGCACTGCTGACATGAAACATCTCCCAAAGGAATTTATTACATTTCATGGTGTCAATAAAATGTCCTCCCACACCCTTAATAATATATTCTGTTGCAATTGCTTCTCTTACTATTTTTTTTTTCTTGGCTTAATGAAAGAAATGGGTTAAATTTAGACTTAAATGCTAAAGCAATATCAAAATGTAAATATGTGTCCATATTTAAGTTTTCTAAGGAAGTGAACGTTAAGTGTGAACTGTGGTTTGTTTTTTCCTTAGGATAGGCTCTTGCTCACAGTGCTCTGTTCTGACTGTGTTCTCATACTGACTCTATTCAGAAGAAACAAGAATAGTTTAATTTACTTGAAACCATTTTGATATTTTTCTCATTTAAAATGGCTTTGCACTTTAACTGTAGCTGAAAACAGTATGTTGCAGAGTAATTTTTATGGCTCGCATGTGTACATGTATAGCATCCAGAAACACTATTATAGCTGTAAACGTAGAACTGAGGCTCTTGCACCCCAGACTGAAAAATAGTTCGTAGGTATTTGTACAGTAACTGTCAGGTATTTTTAGCAGGTGAGTTAGTCCACAGATACTTCGCCACTGATTGCATTTCTAGTTGATTATATTTACATTTAGGTGATTTTGACAGAAGCAGGGATTTGGTGTGGAAATAAAAATACCAAGCATTTGATTCTTTCCACATTCCCCCTTTATTTTTTTCTCTGTGTCATGAACTTACCATCACAGTATCAGAAGATCACATCACTGATATCTCATCTTTATTGTTTGAGTGACAGCTGTCCTATACTTGCTTTCTTCATTACTAAGCCAATAAAATTACGTGCTGAATTTCTTTGTCTTTTGTACATTCCTTCCCTTTTCTGTCCTTTTATGTAAAGAAATAAACCCATAAATATTTAATTTTAATATAAATTCTCCTATCCTATTTATATGGCATGGTGGTTTTTTTTAGGTGTCCCCTTTCAGTTTACATCTTGACATAGTTTATTCTAAAAAGTTCTTGTAAGCAGTTCTCTGCCAACTGCCACAGAAGAGGTAGGAAGTGCCATTGGGGTTGCTATTCAGGCACACAGCCTAGTGGCCCATTTATCATGCCGAACTATTCATACCCTCACCAAGCCAAATGAAAAATGTATTTCCATTCATATTTTTAATTAAAAAATGGAGGTTTTTAACACTATGATCAATGCTCAAAATATGTAGATTTTGAAAAGTTGTTTTCCTGTCCAGTCAGAATATTTTGGTGCTGAGTTCTCCCATTTATTACCACAAAAGGAAAGCTCCCTGGCTGGGCTGCATCCCTAATATTGTGCATCATGGATACAATTTACCATGGACTTGGGTGGGGGAAATCAGTCCACAAAGAGAAAAGCAAGTTGCATTCTGTGTCTGAATACTGTCTCACACAATGGGATCCTGACCTAGTGTTTCCAGTTACCACAGCAAGGTAAACAAGTAATAAATAAACAAATCATGTTATTTTTGTCCCAAAAGATAATTGGTATTTAGGGTCTTGTGAGATAATTTTGCTGGCAGGAGCCAGATATTTACTGCATGCCATCCAGTTTGTTTAAAAACAAATGAGGGCACCGTCCCAGGGACAACAGGAGGCAGTTCCCTTCTTCAGCAATCTGAGCCTGCAGCTAGCTAACACCCTGCCAAAACAAATCCAGGCTTGGCTATGTTACTGGTGCCTGTGTGTTTCTTCTGCTTGCTCTTTGCAGTGGGTTTGCTGCTTCTGAGTCATTTGGATGTCCACTCATCTGCTGCATCTGCAGGCATCTCCCAGGCAAGCTCCTTGGACCATCTTGTTCAGCTTATAGCCTGCTGGAGTCTGAGGGATGTTTCTCAACCAGAATTCCCTAAGAAATCATGCAGACATGCTTGGAGCTTACCAAAAACACATTAACAGTATTCTCAGCAAACAGGGAGGCTGATTTCTATTAATATGTGGACTGATGGTATCTGCCTTTTATTTAAGATATTGGTGATTACAGCTACAGCTGCTAATTGGTATGACTGATTTTACATTGACTTGACAGTTGCTGGAAGAGCTGCTTTATATATCAGACTATATATATATTATATATTTCAAAGGTGTTCACCCTGGGTGGTGCACTCACCTTGGCCGTGAGAGATTGAGTTCAGTACTTTTGGGGAAAATCTGAAATGCTGTGGGAGGGTTTGGCTTCATTGCAGTTTTACCTGTGGGAAGATGTTGGTACTGGGACTACAACGTTATTACAGTCTTCAGAAAAATTTCTGGACTTGGAAGAAGGATTCTTTGTCATTTTGAACTGTGTTATCTGCAAGTTTGTTACACCCTGTGATATCGTTGTGTGTTTTGCTATTTCTCTTGAGGACCAGTGTTCTTGCATATATGCTACTGGATATAAATATCAGATTCTTGTTGCTTTAAAAGGACATAAGGACTCCAAATTGAGGAAGAAGCTGTGAAAACATGAACCTTGAAATCCAAACATGGAAGAAAAAAAATCCCCATGCTTCTTATTTTAAAACTCTCATAATTTTAACTTATTTTTTAAAGGTCTGATTTATGAATTAGGAACTCCTGAAATTAACAGGAGTGCTCTAGTAAGATTACTGCACTGGAGTTCATAAATGAGTGTGTCTAGGTCTGTCCTACCCCATTCTGCATTCATGTGTACGTGAAACCACACTCTCAAATAACATAGCTGTACTAGCAAGTTCTCTTGTTTTCTCTATAGAAATGCAATCTATCCAACCAAAGTATCTTGTGTCAATGTGGAGTACTTTTGCCAGTATAAGTTGGAAGTCTGAATATAAATCTGCTCATATAAATATATTGGCAAGGCTTTATACATTCACAACACAACCTAAATTTGCTTTCTTAATGCTAAAATCTGGTTCTGGTTATGTTCCTGTCAGTCTGGAGTAACTCCCTCTGGTTGACCCAAAGATAAGTTGAAGTCAACAAAAGAGTCTTTTGGACTCACAATCTTTTAATGACATTAGAACACAGAAACTGGTTTTTTTTTAATTTGTAAGTAGAAAGTATCTGTGTTCACACTGGTTTTGGTAAATTTACCCCTTCTGAGCCTGAGCAGGTAAAATGTAGAAATTTATGTCAACACTAGACACGTATAATATAGAACTCCCTGAAAGACCTATTTGTTGCTTTTCTTTTGCTTTCATACCAGTGGAACTTTGTATGGCTCCCACATTTTGGTATTTATTTATCAAAACTGGGGTGTAGGTACAAGAATTTTTATTTTTGTGCCAGTTTACGTGATGCCATAAAGCAGCATTTTTTTAATTTCTCAACACTTATTAGCTCAGCTTCTCAGCTGTGGAGCACCACACCCTTATAGATGGTTAATTCTGACAGGTTTATACTGGCCTAAATTTATAGCATTTCATTTGGGAAAATGAGTATCTTGTTCACATTTCCAGTACAATGTTGTGACTGACAAGATCAACCACTGGAAATTAGAGGGTGTCCCAAAGATCTATAGTTACACTTTCAGACAGTAGACTAATGGAAAAGCCATTTCTTTAAATTGAATGTGCTATGTTTTAAATTATTTTAGTGTCCGTACACCAAATTCTTCCAAAACAGAGTGTCCAGCATATAAATACATTTATATATATAATATTAAGCTGAACAGTGCAATACAGTGCTCCAGGATTTAGGATAACATTTGTGATGCCTTAAAATAAAACACTGTGGTATATCTTTTTCATCATAGACCAGATATGGTATAAGGATATAGAATATACATCAGTACATTTTTCCTACATAAAAATTTATGCTTGAATATAAAACCAGTATGAAGAGTGACTATCATATATGCATACGTTCTGTTTTATGTATTTTTCTAAAATGAAATAGGTCCCAAAAGAGTAATTCTGTAATCTCCAACAGTAAGTTCTGGATGTACTATTTTTTCTGTGTGCTACGTAAATCTATGATTTACTTACTATTTTGTTTAATTGGACTTTGATGGCACAAGTATCTTTTCCTGGCTCTGTAACACTGGCCCTTTTCTGTAGTCAATAGAGTCAATGGGTCTTCTCTGTGGTCTGTAAAGGGTGTCTGTGTCTGTGATCTTGGCTATATCCATCTGAAGTCTGGACATGTCTAGTTAGGTGAGATTAAGCACATCCTAAGTTTCTACTTTGATTTTGTGTTGTTTGATTCCAGATCATGGCCGTACCATTGTTAGCAGGCCACTGAAAATGATGTCTTAACAGAAGCCTAATTGGGTCACAGTTGGAATCTGTAAACCTCTTGGACTGTAGTGTCTGACAACAAAATAGTTACGACACAGTTCTGTCATATGTAAAACATGCCTACATTTTTTAAATCAGCACCATCAAGCTAGCAATAACAAAGATTTATTTTGTTTCCTGAAGCAAAGGAAATATGGAATTAAGAGTATGAAGAATATGAACAGGCCACTGTAGAAAGGTTACCCACCATGGTGTTGGATCTGCTCTAAGCCTAGCTGTAGAGCAGTTTTTCCATTATGTATCTGAATGAATTCTCACGCATGTGAAAACTGCAAAAGTGGGCCACCTGTGGATAACTGGATAACTCCATTCTGAGTCAATTAACACAGAGAGAATTATGTAGAAAAATAAATAATTAGATTTTCAGACAATGTGAAACATATAAGTTACTTTTATGTTGCAGTGTTGTCAGAAAAAAAGGCAGAGATCTGGGCATGCCCAGGGAAGTGGCTGAGTCACCATTCCTGGAGGTATTGTAAAGGACATGTAAATGTGGTGCTTAGGGACATGGCTTAGGGGTAGACTTGGCAGTGTTGAGTTAATGATTGATCTTGATGATCTTAAAGGTCTTTTCCAACCTAAACAATTACATGATTCTATTGATTCTGTGCAGTATGTGAACAAATCTGGCACAAAGCATTGTGTATTGTGTAGATGCATACACTGTTGTCTTGAAATGTGGCCTTTATTAAATACCTGTGAATATTAATAGAATTATATACATAAAGGAACCATATTCCTTTAAATAAGTGTTTGGATTAAGAAGATCCTTGTCTGGATTTCTGTGTTTTCCATTATGCAAAATTTAGACAATATTTTCAAATTATTTTTGAAAACTCAGTTGAATAAGCCCTGCTGTAAGTTGGTCCCATCCAAGTGAAAGTCAGTATTACGTGAGAGCAATTACTTTTCATGGTCTTTAGCATAAACCATGTGATGTTGGGAAGTTCTAAGCTTTTGAATATGCTAATTATTCTTCTCATTGCTCTGTGGTAGATGCTGTTTTGCTATAATAAATTGGCTCGGGAATCTGCATGTTTTTGTGATGTGCTAGTTGCCATCTGCGCTGGACATATTCCCATACGCTTTTGTTGATGCAACAGCTATAGTGTTTTCAAATGTTGATATTATGAAAAGGTAATGTGATTGAGCTTGGACAGGTGCCTTAAACAGACCACCCATCATAATTATTTTGCTGCCAGTCAAAACAGGCAAACTCTTAGGTAAAATGTTGATGTGCTTTCAACTTTCCAGATAGTTAATAATTTGCTGTTCATTTTAAAAGAGATTTTGACAGTAGTGAAAAAAAGTCCTGCTTAACTAAAAGTCACCATTATGATCAAAATTTTCAAAGCTTATTTAGTTTGATTTTAGTTTTCAGCTTTGTAAATATTTTCACAAAACAATTTAGTTCAAATGCCTTATTTTTTGTCATAGAGAAGAAAACTTATTAAAAGAGTCAAGCGGGAACAGTTTAAATTTATTAATATTATTACTCTAAGCCAAGTGTGGAGCAGCTATATTTGCTTATGTTTATATAATGACTGGGTTTGGTGCACAACATGCATCAAAGATTCTGTATATATATGTAAACAAAAATGTTTAATGTGGACACAGATGATTAGATATGCTTATGTCACGAACATGCTTGGAAATCACCGTTTTTAAATCCAGTAGGAATGCCTTATTGCTGCCAGTTCTAGAAAAATAACAAAGTCAGGGTTCAAACCACTAGTACAAACTATATACACAATAATATACACTCTTGTATGTGTTGTTAACGTATCTGATGCCTTGGGTTTACCTTTTTTTCAAAAACCTTTGACTTCACGTTTTAACCATTTCAAGCATTAAGGACTGGAGGTGACTGATAAAAAATTAATGGGTAGAAAACTGGTAGTTAAAATAGATTGAAATATAAGTGATCACAGTGAAATGGAGAGTTATTGTCACAGATCTGGAAAATTATCTAATATTGCAGCAATATAATATTTCAGAACAGGAATGCTTCTTGTGGTGATATCACGCTAAGATGACCAGAAACAGAATATCACAGAGGGGAAAAAATATTCAAGTGAAAAATAACAGAGCTGACAGTCAGGATCTTGTTCTCTGAAAAGTTGGATGCAGGTAAGAGTAATTCACTTAAATTATGGCACTGGAAGATCGGCATAAATGAGAAGAGAATTTTGCATATGGCCACTCCAGCAAAAATACAGGAGTTGGAGTTTCATTTTTGAATGAAGAAAGCTTAAGAAAAAAGAAGCTTGTTTTATTGTAAATGTTCAACAATTGTTCTTAGGAAGAAAAAGTATGCTATAGAAAAGGGATGGTCTATGAAGATTTTCATAAGGAGCAAGTGAATCTTCAAGGTTCTTCAGAACCATAGTCACATTTTGGACTTAATATTGGCTGGTGGTGTTCCAGAGAGGAAGAGAAGACTTAGGCGTGGTTGTTTTTTTCTGAAAAAGAGATAGTGTTGACAATTATTAATATGAAAAATTAAGTCTCAAGAGAGGATGGCCTAATGACACAGCTATTAGCTACATCCAAAAAGATGGTCTCACATCCTTGCTGAAAAGTTCAAATTACATGTGAACATAGTGTGTTTTCCCAGATGGGTGAAAGAGAAACATAATCATCTCTGCCTTTAAAAATGATGACAAAAATAGCTGAGAAAATTATACCTCAATTATCTTGATCGATCTTGTAATAAACTCTGCACACAATCTGTCTGTCTTTGCTAGGAAAGAGGTCAGGAAGAAAAAATATGCCTTTTTTTTTTTTTTTTTTTTTTAAACAGAAGAGGACCAAGATGAACTTAGGGTGAGGTTTTTTCAAATTACTATATTTATTTACTAGAGATTCTATGGAAACAAAAGTGGCTACTATCTCAGTTTTCTTTAAGTTAAGCAAAAGTTCAGTACAGGATCAGGTAAGAGAATTCTGTCATGGTCGTGTTTTATATTGAGCAAAATCAGTATTTTATACTGAAGAGTCTCATCTAAAATATTGCAGTAAGGTCATGAACAAACAAATACTACTTTACAAGTGTGAAAGGATTTGAGCTTAACTTTGGTTACTAAGCATGATGTGGCTTTTATAATAATGATTTGCTGTTAAGTTGCAGAGAATGAAAAAGTCTTGATGTCCACAAGAGATTGAAAGCATTTATCATCTATATGCATAGGTATAATTGTGTAGGCAAGACTGGTGCAATTCAGACTCTGGTGTGTTTTATATGACACACTGACACACTTGGATATCCTGTCACAGTGACAGTAAGTGCAAATTGTTCTTGTACTTCAGTTAAAGAAACACTGCAGGTTTTGAACCCGTTTATTTATATCGAAGAGGGTTGGTCCTAATTTATTTATGAGTGTAGAGAAACGGTCTAGAGACCATTGGTATGAAGAAAATGCTCTTCTCATGACACTAGTGGAATGGAAAAATAGTTCAGAAAAGGAAATAAAGACTCCTAAGTACTGAAAGGATTTTGCAAGCCAGGTGAAAGCTACAGAACAATAATGAATTGTCCTGTTTTATTTCATTCAAATTGATGCTGTAGGCAGCTAGCTTGAGAACATCCCTTGCTTCATAGCAGTGGAATATGGAAAATAAATACTTCTGTCACATCATCACATTTCCTTTCTTTTGTTCCATGAAGTCATGTATGAACTTAGCTCTATTGACTGAATATAGAAATTATAGAATTTAAGGAATATTTTTTTTTTTTTTTTTTTTTTAATAGAATGGGCCACAAGAGATTTCCATAGCTCAGAGTAGTGAAATTAGATTGTATTATCCTCAAATGACTAACGGATACATAGTAAGAATCTCAGAGTACATGCAGTTGTTGTGTATCTGGTACTAATGCTTAGGAATGCAGAGATCTATTCTTCTTAATTAAAACAGCAAATAAAATACTAATGAGTAGATTTTAGGCTGAAATTCTCCTCTCTCCTCTCCCCTCTCCTCTCCTCCCCTCTCCTCTCCTCTCCTCTCCTCCTTCCCTCCCCTCATCACTGCCATTCTGTATGGTAACTGTTTGAAATACTAAACAGAGCTAGTAGGCTAAGCTTTTTACCGATTCTTGTATTGTACAAGACTGTTTGTAATTCTGAATTTCAGTTTTAGAAAGGCTCCAAAAATCTGGGCCACTGCGATACTTTTGAATCAGCGAAGTGGATATTAGAGTGAATATTAGAGTCTTTGTGATAGTGATGTAGAAAATTTACTGGTTTAGACACCCAGAGTTCTGAGTTTACCAGTACCTTTCAGTCTTTTGATCCATGAGGATGGGGTGTGTGCATTTCCCAGAGCTTTCAATTTTTCTATATTTTCTTAAGGCAGAAGCAAGAAAACTGAGTGATGCTCCAATTCTCCAGTGCCTTCTCTTGTCAAAAAGGTGGAGGAGGAAGGAGGAGAGAGACGTTACTGACTGTGAGTCAAAATGATGGATTTTAATCTAATTTATGGGAAATGCTAGTATAATTCCTTTTGCTTTTGTTTAGTAGTGGCATAGATAACACTTATCAAAGTTTTTAATATTAAGGCAAAACCTTCAGTCAATAAAGTCCTGCCCTAATATTTTAGCAGAATGAGAAACCTGCATTTTGTCTGTCATCCATTTACCAGAGCATGTGATAACACTATAAAAGAATCTGTTGTACCAAGCTGGTTCTTACAAATAAAAGCTGTGACTTCAAATTATTTCCCCCTTTTAAAATTCCTAGTGATTTTTTTTTTCTTAATACTAATGTTGTTATATTTGTTTCCTAAGGGTATCCAGGTGTTTTCACTGGAATAATGCAATTTTGAACCATTTCTTTTCTGCATTCCAAATTTGTTGAATTAATCACTGTACACAAACACGGCTCAGCACTGTCCAGCAGCTGTAATGAGATGCAGCTTCTCAGTGGCTGGTTTCCAAGCTGGCAGAGAGCAGTAGGGAGTGACAGCCATCAACATATTCTGCTGGTTTGGCTGTGGGACGTGGGGTGAGCGCTGTAGCACACTTGGACCAAAACACAACACAAACCCGTGCATCCATAGTGGGCGGTAATTAGCAATCATCCAAGCAAAGCAATAATGAAACCATGTTGTTTCCTGTCCCAAGACACAGTTTGTTGAGAACAACATGAAAGTATCTTCTGAAGACTGAGGGGAGAAACATGGTTTGAGAATTGTCCTGTGTGTAAACAGAGAGTTGTCGTCCAGAGTGTTTGCACAGTATCTGAACATATGAGCATTGTGCTTCAGGGCAAAATTTAGCAGAACATAGAGAGAGTAGAGCTGTTGAAGAAGAAATCAAATCTACTTCTATATTTTTAACTATATTAAGGATTTAACACTACTTTCAAAGGTTAGTGTCAAAATGTACCTACTTTGGGCAAAGGGTATGTGTACTTTTTCATCTCATCTTTAAGGAATAAACATAGTGAACCACACACTCAGCAAGCATAAATCAATGTGGCACCAATACAACAATTGAGAACCAGGCCCAGAAAAGGATCTGAGTTTCAAATTTAGGGACAGAACCATACCTTTAAGGTTTTGGATTCGGGGTTCAGGTTCAGGGCTAACTTTAAATAGGGCAAACCTGTTTGAGAGGTCATGTGGGTTTTTCGAGGCAGGAAATATTCTTGGTGACAGTGGCCTTCTGAAAGGTTAACAACCTTCATGAGTGCTCAGGCATAATATGCCATCTTCAACAGTAATAGCTCAAAATGAGAAATCAGGATTTTTTCTTGCAAGCCTTGTAAGCATGTATGTACTTGTAATTCCAATGTAAGAATCTGACTTTGGCTTCATATGCATTTGGTGTCAGAAAAATGAATGAAGTAATGATAACTCTAATAATAATAAACAGTTGCTCTTTTACAGTTGCTTTTATTCCATATACAGCCTGCACAAAGACATGTCCAAGTGTCTTCTTTTAATTTTCTTTTACATTTATCTCATTCCATTTTTTTTTATCTCATTCATTTTCCAGTGTTGAGTACTTTTATCTGCAGTATGAAAATATTTATATCACTGTTGCAATTGGGTTTATTGCCCAGTGTGAGCACTTATACCAGGTGTTTATTTATCTTTGTGAAAAAGGTTCTCACTGCATTTTATTCATGTTTATGTTTAGAATGTTTCTGCAACATTTCATGGCTGTTGGGCCTCTTGGATGGGAGGATGTTTTACCATATGCATCATTATCACTTCCTTCATTATTTTGTACACATTTATTAGGTCATCATAAATGTTTTTCATCGTCACTGAAAATAAGCGTTAACACATAACAGGTGTGGAGCCAGATGGGGAGAGAGACCTTTAAAATAAAATACTGGTTTATCCACTGCAGTGCAGTGCCTCTCTCCATCAATCAGCATGAGCATATATTGGTGCAGAGGAGGTTATAGCTTTGCTAGCTCACACCCTCTGTGAATCATCCTCTGCCTATGTGACTTGCTTTGAAGGTCCATATGTCAGAAGAGAACCATGTAAAGCAAGTAAGTCTTACAGGTTCAAAAATTGTCATTTGCTGTCTGGCTGTCATTTGTAGTTCTTCACAGCCTGTTATGTTATGCTGAGATCTAACATTGTCTCAATGCTTAGCATCCATTTTTCCTCTCATGGAAGCAAGATGTAAACAAAACAAGCAGGAAGTTACCTAAGTGCTGCTGAGCTTCCTTCAGATTTCTCTGGAGTAAAGGGTGTTAAAACATTGTTATAATGGATTTATAGCACCCTGCTATCTGGGCTGAATTTACTAAGTGATCAGAAAATAGCTTGCTCTCAGTGATTCACAAATACCAGACAGGTTCTTTTAGGATCGCTGCATCCAGATGAAATTTGCATGAGTTTCATGCCTCTTCTTACAATCACAGTAGCCTGAATCAGCCACATAGTCATGACTGGGAGACAGAGTGGACAAAAGGGCACGCTTTGTTCTGCCCTTCTCATCTTGGCCCCCACCTAGTGCAGATGAAGATCTGACCCTAAAAGAGTAAAGAAATGCACTTCAGTTCCTGTAGGACTGGGCTCTAAACTAGGAACAGTAATATAATCCTTGTTTTTTCCCTTCCTTCTCTATACTATTATTAGACCATTTCCTTTGTCCCTGTTTCTCATTTTTTGTGCATTTTTAGGAGACCATTATTATATTTTCCTTTTCCTTTAATGTGAATATGTGTAAAGAGCCCATTGTTGTCATTTGAAATATTTATGTAGTTTAGCATTCAGTAATTCCATTTGCTCCTTTAATTTGATCCTTTAACTTACTTCTGCTTATTTTTACATACAGTGCCTCCAAATCCTCTGCACCAGATTTGTTTATCTTTTTTAAAAGCTTTCAGCTCTCTGCTTGTAAAACTCTTTGCATTTCATTCCTTACCTAACCACAATGGCCTATGTTGCACTTTTCCCTGTTTAGATTGAAGTGGGAAGAATTTCAGCTGCACTCTTTCCAACAGTTGCTTAAACATTTCCCACTTTTCCCCTAGTAGCTTTCCACAGTTAGTAGAAATCCAATCAAAAGTACTTTCCGCTCTTTTCAACGTCAGCTACTTTATTTCTCTTATGCTTTCTGGTAATATTCTGTGCTCACCCTTGAAATTTCTCAGCCATCTTATGTATTTTGAGAGAACGTTATATGTAGTGTGTGTGTATGTGTGTGTGTGAGTAAATAATGCATGCATGCATGCACACAACTATATTTATCATTTCTTTCCTTTCCTGGGCTTCCAAACTGCTTGTATCCCACTGTTGTGTTTTGGGGTGGGGCTTTTTTTAACCCATTGCACTATTTTCTTACTGTAGCAAAACTATTAGTGGGATGGAGAGACATCTGATACGAGGCGTTTGTCCTGGCTTTGGGGACAGCTGACCAATAGGCCAACTTGGTGTGAGTTCGGTCATGGGCCACCACCCCAGATGTTTCGATGGTTTGTAGGACAGTGAGAAAGGAGTGATGTTAGGCTAAGGAGGGAGAGACTGTAAACAGAAAATGTAGGATTATTTTTCCCTAAACCAATGAGAGCAGGGCTGAAGCTGCCTTTCAAAGCAGAAGTCTCAGAGAAGTCTACATGGTAGACAGACTATCTCCAAACCCATTCCTGTTGACTGTCACACTGCTGCTTTTCCCCAGCCCCACATCCTAAGTTTCTGGAAGTCAAAAAGACCTCAGCAAGAGAAACACATTTGGTGTCATACTAACAAAAACTGAAAATGCATTAGCTACTCATCCCTTTCAAAATTCTTGGGCTTAACTGAGACCAATGTTGCTCCATTTTTATGCTGGTTTAGATCCAACAATTTCACTGGCATAAAAGAGGATGAATCAGGCACTTGAGGTAATGTTTAATGGACTGCTTGTACAGAAAGGCCAACAGGAGCAGAGACATGAAGTGGCTTGAGTCAAGATTTTCTGCTCTTGTACTCATTCTTCAAGGCCATGCTTCCGCATGAAGGGCATGTAGTGGGACATGCAGTTTGGTCAAACCCAGCTGATTTTAACTGGCACAGCTCCCAGGACGCCAAGTTTTAATTCATGGAGCAATTCCAGTTCTATGCTTGCTGGGGGAAACCTGGCCACTGGTTGTAGCTCCCAAACTTAAAATATTTGTTTATTTTCTCTGACAGATAGTGCTTCCAACCCAGTTTTATTTACACATGACTGCTTTGTTGCACATTGCTCTTTCAAATCCAGCCTCCAACAATACTTCTCTGCAATGAGTTCTTCCTTGCTAATTTTGAAGTGACCTGAGCATGATCTGGGTCTAAGTGCAGTACCTCCAAACACCCTATGAAAACCTGAGCACAACTGCAGGAGGTGAATATGTCTGTTAGAAACTGGAATTAAAGACTGTATTAAAAGTGGCATAGAATGATGTTACGACCAAGTAAATAAAAGAACATGCGCCAGTGTATGAACTTGGTGGAGGCAGCAGAGGCAGGATTCATGGAGTGTGAATTAATTCACCTGTTGGAATAAAACCAAAAGATGCATATTTTATTATGTGACTTTTCTGTTAAAGCAAATAATCAAAATAAAGTGGTGAAATAGTGTATGTCTAAAGAGTAAAAGTATGGGTGCCACATTTTGTTTCTCACATAGCCTTTGTTTCTAAGTGTTAAATGAGTTGTCCTGCAATTGAATAGGGACTAGAGCTTTCTGAGCAGGAGACATTTTGAAAAAGCTACTCTGAAATGTACAATAACTACAGCATCCAGACTGATACGGGTTGTCTTATAATATTATCAGGTATTTAAAAACCCTAATGATTTATTTGTTAATTTGAAGTTACAGAGTTTATTTTTCCTTTTGTAAAAAGTAGCATGGCAGTAATGGTTCTTTTATAAGAGAAATAATGTCAACAGAAGGTTAAAGAGCACGTGCCTGTAGAACATCTGCTCTGAGAAGCCACTTGAAAAATAACCACTCAGTAGCATGATAAGAAAACATCTGTTTAGCACTGTGAGGAATATTAGCAATGGGAGGAGGCAAAGAAAGACATCTGAGGTTGGACCTAAATCAGAGGCATGCATCTACCAACTGCCAGTGGCAGAATCTCTGTTATTTCTTTCATGATTGCGTCTATATTAACATTATGGTTTTGTTAGAAGCAGGGAAGGATGTGGCGAAGGGAAAACTTTTAGTAGGGTGGCCATCATCTTGCCAGGTGCAAGGCTGAAGTCCAGGTCCCTACCCCCATCCAGGCAGCCTGGGCGTTGAGGAGCACATCACTGGCCAGGCTTGGGGCAGACACTGGAGCACTTTACACAATGAGAACCTGGCATATGTGTGTGTATATCCCACTCCTTGCTTTCCTTTGTTGTGCTTTACATGTTGGATGGATCACACAAGATTTTATTAGAAAAACACTGTTCTTATTAAAATCTTACATAAACAAGCCATCTGCCTTCACACATCTATTTGAAGTTTGTTTTTTTTTTTTAACACTGGCAATTTGATTTGAAGGCATTTATGGAACACTTTGCTGGATAGTGGGAGGATGACACATAGCAGTGTCTTAACCATTACACAGACATTTGGCTTTAATTGATGTGCAGATTATGCTCCCTTTTAAAAGTGGGATAGTTAGTGTTTATTCAGTTACACCAATGCTGCTCCTCAGCAACTTTTAACAAAGAACACATACTACTGAGACATTTCCCACAACATACCACGGCTTCAAAATCCCATTGGTTTGCTATAGAATAAACAGTCAGGAATTCCTGGAAATTAAAAAAAACAAAAAACACATGGACGGTAGGAGAAAATTAAATTAGTGACCCTAGGTAGAAATAAGTAAGATTTTCAGGCATCCTTTCTGTTTCCAATCTTATTTATTTCTTTTCTGGTATTAATCAACCTCTTATATTTCCCTTTGGATCTGGCTTTTTCCATTACAAATTTAAGAATACTGTAGAATGACAACTTCAATATACTGTAGGTTGTATATTATTCTTCTGAATAACATATGCAGAAACGGATACATAATTATAAAGAGTACATGTATGAGAAAGAGCTAAGTATAGATAGATTGAAGTGTATGTCTATGTATTTAGAGAGGAGGTGAGATGCTAGCAAACTGGTTCATCAGGTCATTATGAGATGATCAATCTACAGAAAAAAACAAACCCAATCTTTTATTGCTGGTTATAGATCCTGTTTCACATAATAGATCATGAAATTGAAGAAAGAAGAAATTATGGCTAAGAGGCAAGTATAGGAGTCAGGACGTTTTGTAATCCTGAATGCATCAAATTTGCTCATATTCCAAAAAATGAAGCAAATAATTCCAGCTTATTCAAGGTGCTCTGAAAGTAACTGGTCAGGAATGACATTAAACATATCTTAACGAGGATAATGTTTGAACAAGTCCATATTTCAGTGGATTTAAGCATGGCAAGGGACAGTTCTGTGAATGACAACCCAAGTGCTGTGTTGTAATCTGGAAGAGTGACGGCTCCAGCATTTTAAAAATAAGGACACCATTTATTGAAAACCAGACCTCTTTCAAGTGTCTCCAGATGGAACAGCAAGTGGTAAGACAATAAAACAAGACCCTTTGTGTCTTTGTGTGGAAAGCAAGTTACATTGGTCGTTTATTGTTTTGATAGATTAAAGTTCACAGAGTTGTTTTTTAATTTTCTCACTCTGACATACACAACACAGCAAACACATGTTCAAGCCTCATTTTGCCACCTGATCTGCTCTGGCAGACCTTTCTGTTCCTGGAAACTATTGATTCAATTGGCTTTATGATGGAAGGAGGTTGCCAGCAAGGAGAACTAACTTTCACCTAAACTGAAGGTGTAAATTCCCATCAACTTCTAGGTAAAGAGGTTTTCCATCTTCACATGGTTTCCTTGTCTATCTCCAGATGTTTTAATCTCTCTTGATATGCTGGTGAATGGTGAAGATGGTGTTTTGGAGGTGATCTGTGAGCATTTAACTGTTTTGGAGATACAACATAGCTAGAATAATATGTGCCTTTACAGTCTTAAAGCAATGCCAGTTTAACTTACATTTTTCATTAAAGAAATTGACCCCTTGCAAAGCTCTGTTAGCTTCATGTGTTTTTGTCAATTCAGTCTCTTTTTCAATTTTGTAAGATTTAGGAGTGTCCAAACAATGGTCTGTGCCAGTTTAAATAAGTTATTTTCTTAAATATATATATATATAGTTCAGCTGAGTAAGCTTTTGTTTAGAGTTAGGAACATGAACAGTAAAATATAATATGGATTTCATGACCTTATCCTTACTTCTAACATTTCCTGTGTTTCTTTCCATTCATTCATCTAAAATGTTGAGTGTACAGGAGTATGTACAGCTCCTGACACAGTGAGGAACAGATGTTCATTCAGTTTCTTGATATGACCAAAATGTATATATTTGAGGCAATAAAGGAGTAAAAAAGAAAACACTAAAAAAATAGCATTTTTTGGTGGCATTTTGACTGTAACTGTTAGAAAAGAGTTATTCTGAAATTAAAACTACCCCAAAGTTTACCAAACTCTTGGAAATCTAAAGAACATTTGATCAAATTTGATTTTCTCCAGACTCATTGCCTATCTTATGTTGTTGGTGAAATTGTCTTCATCACCTGCAATGTTCCTTAGTCTTCCTAGGGATACAAAGGGGAGAAAAAATACTCTAATTCTAATAAACATGCAAGACATTTACTTCAATAGTTAGTAATCACTGTATAACGATTTACAAAAACTGCACATCCTCTGTTTAGCTAAGGTTTTCCCTGTGATCATCATAATCAGTTCTGCCTGTTTGAAGAAACGCATGCTTGCACAGCTTGAAACATTTAAAACCTTTCAAGTCAGGCTTTGGCACCTCTGATGGTATGTACTGTGCTTATGACAGTTAATCATGTGAACTGAACATTTTTCTCTTCCTTTTAAACTTCGTAGATTTAAGATTATCTTTTTTTTTTTCTCATATTATTTCTTCAAAGTTAAATTTCCAGTGCATGAAACTACTTGACCTGGATAATAAACACATTACTGTATATATCACTGTTGAGTAGCAAAAGAAAAATCTGACCTGCATAACTCACAGAAGAGACACATAAAACAATGAGGGCCTAATTTTCTATGGTCTTTCAGCAACATTTTTAAGTTACCTAAACAGACAGATGTCTCTGCAGTTGTCCTCAATGTTCAATACCTTCTGTAAAGGAGTTTTAAAAAATCTAGTCCTTGACTCTTCAGTGATCTACCTTTAATTTCCTCAAAGTAATAAAGATTGACATATACTACAGACTTCAGCAGAAACATCTAATGTTTACTCCCGCTGAGAAAAACCAGGCCCTGCAGACCAGAATCTCTGCTGATGAACCATGACTGGGCTCCTCTCACAGTAGATAAGGTGTCTAATTTTACAGCTGTGGACTCTTCCAGTGCTGCACTACCTTCACTGTGATTTGTTGTTTGTTCGTTTTTTTATAATGTCCAAACAGAATTTATTTCCTATGACGTGAGACTGTTGCATCTTTACATTTTGCTGTGCACCTTGAGAAGATTCTTCCTCTGTCTCTTCTACAGTCACCTTTTCATAAGGGAGTGGCAAACAGGAGTTAAATCCCACCCTTAGCCTCTTTTTCTCCAGGCTGAACAAACCTGACCCCCTTGGTTTCTCTTTTTACTTCGTGTGCCCTGGTCTAACCATATTGGTGTATCTCCATTGCACTCACTCCAGTTTGTCAATGTCTTTTTTGAACGGAGGAAGGAACAAAATTAGACATAGTATTTCAAATGCACCCTCAAGAACACCAAATAGAAAGGAATGATTATCAAAACTATATTCACTTTGCATTACAATGCTTACAAAATTATTCCATGTTTCCTGGCATGGAGTATTTGGTTGATGATCTCAAACAACTCTGGACATCCCTGTTTGATGCAAGAGAACATAGCAGAGATGCAAATTTTAGCATTGCTGGTAAATTCTGTGTCCCATGTTTGTGCAAGTTGAACCTGATACATGGAAACAGATCTCCTGGAGGAACAGAATTACCTTGTAGCCAGTGTTACATTTGTGTTCGGTATTGCCTAATGAGTTCCATGAAGATCATATGACAGATCCTACATTCACATTATGCTTTCAAGTATCAGTCAAGATCTGCCTGGACTGGATATGAACTGGGGACTGACCTTGAGGAAGAAGTTTCCATGAGTAAGTTCTTCTCAATTAAATAAAATAACTGTTTCAGGGATAGAGTAGTCATTAGTCATATTAAGATAGTTCAAAGGCAGTTGCTTTGTTTTGGTAACATAACAGATCATGATACTCTCACATTAAAGAAGGCTGGAGAATACGACAGAAGCTAAAGAACAAATGGTCCCTTTGTAAATGTTTGGGTAGTTTCTATATGGCGTCCCTTTGCAGTTGCAGGGCGTGAATCTATGGACTAATTCCAATTCTATAGAATGTATAAGTTATACAAGAGATAATCAGTGATTTAAGGTCAAGATTTGTTTCTTAAAGGACTGTAGGGCAATCTTCTGTTCTTTAGACTGTCTCAAAGTGTACTCTACCATTCTGATTCACAATACAAAAACCTTCAGAGCTTTTACATCATCAATATATGTTGTTTTGTCAGAGACAAAATATTAATACAATGGAATACAGAAGTCAATGCTTTTCCCATAAAAGATAACTTCCTTTAAAAAACCTGCTTATTCCCCTTTCAAGACATCAGGGTCCAGTACAAAGATATAGCAGCAAAGGATGGTATAGATTACCCCTCTTTACCTGTAGACATTCAGTGATTCCATAAATGCAGATTCTCGTACTGCTGCTCTCGTCTGCACCATTCTCTTCATGTTCCTATGGCCTCTTGTCTTAGTTTAATAACATTATTTTTTCTCTCTTATTTGAATATTGCCTTGTATGGGGGGTGTGACTTTAATGGGCACTTCCAGGTGCAATACCAATACAAAAGCTACCCTGAACATACCTGAGTGTTGCCAATGCATGATTACATTATGTATTTGTGAAGTGTTTCAATGTTTCAACAGGGAAGGCAAACTAGAAATGATGAGTGTTTAAGCATGTGGATTGTGGTACTCAAGAATATAATTTCTTCTAACACCACTAGCTGCAATTTTTTTTTTTCCATTCTGTTTCTACTGGTTGTATCTGATATTTCAAAGCAGCATCAAAGCATAACAATAAGTATTTAATACATGTTATAGTTATTCCTTGTCTCATTCAGGATTTTCAAAGATTATGCTGAAGTGATCTCTGTGCGTAGGGCTTGTCACTGCATTTTCATATGGAAAATGTGTTATTTTTTTCACTTTATTTTGGAGTGGTAATAAGGGATCATAAACAGCTTTTCTTTGCTTGAAAAGTTTGTATATTTTACATTATTAGTCACTCACAGAGTTCAAACATACTATATATACTGAATTTCTGTCCTTAAATATGCTTTACAGTACAACTCATAATGCTGCCATCCCAGAATTTTGGCTATATAAGCTGTAAGAATAGGAAGGAAAGACAGGAAGCTCATATTTTTAAAAGTATAAGAATAGAAAGGAAAGACAAGAAGCTCATATTTTTAAAAGTATAAGGCTCTTGATAAGTTAATTTTGGCAAGCTAGTGTTCTTTAACTTATAATTATCCTGGAGACATCAATAGTCCTATTTTCTTTTATCACTGAAAGCATACATGGGATTTGGAGTTTTGTTTTGCATATGCCATTAAAATAACAGACCTATTATAGAAGTGTAATATGGATTGTATGAATTTTAGTGAGATACTTGGAGTTATAGTAGAAGCAAGTTGGTGAGCTCCATTGCAACAGAATATTCACATGACAAAAATGATGACATCATATAAATTTCTAAAGGTAAATTAATAAAATTTATGGGAATTTATAAGGAACTGGATAAAAGAAGGTATGTTTCATCTTGTCTCATACCGACTGTGATTTTACCTCATTTAGCTTTACAGTTTGGTTAATATCTCACAAAATGTTTCCAAAATAAATCTTTTTTTTTAAAAGACATTTGGTGTTTCTTGATAGGACCAGAAGACCAGTGATGTGCCCTCTACAACACCCTTACAGTGTTGCCTGGAACCCTGAAACTTTGTTTATTACAACATTATTCCATGTTGTTTGTCACATATACTTGGACACAAATGGACCACTTTCATTCAAGAAAGATTAATGACAGAGCTAACTTGCTGATTTAATAATCTCTGGGATGTAAAAGGGTGTATTTCAGGGACCAAATTTCCCTCTTCAGTTTCGTTTACAGTTTATGTTGTTCACACTTATTAAGTAACTGCTAGCAGTTTGGGATGAAAATTTAGCTGAGGGAGGCTGAACTCATATGTAGTCAGCATTTCTTCATCACACAGACATGCACTATTCATAACGTAAGTGACATTTGACTCACACTTAACAACCTAATTATTTTCTTGCAAGGATGTGTATTAAACTCAACCCAGACTTAAAAGATGTTTGCTGCCTATGTACAGAAGAACAAGGCCTCCTTAGTTTTCTGTGGTGAACATTAGCCTACATTTTGAAGGGGAGTCTTTATTTTACAATGCTTTATAAACCTATGAATTTAAGAAAGCTCTTAGCATTTTTTTTTTTTTTAATGCATGCATGTAAATGCATAGTGGGCTACCTCAGTATGAGATAGCAATAGCTCTGGGATGTGAGCTGGCTTCTGTTGTGAAGAATGGATAGACATCACTGCTGAAAAGATCCCACTTATTCCAGGGGGCCAGGGTGTACCTTGTGGTGGAGCACTCACTTCTGGAGGATTCATTTCTCCCACAGTCTCCCAAAGGGGACACAGCTGGAGTCTTGGTATCAATTATTTTTCAGATAACCAATGATTCCAAAAGTCTCACACTCAAAAATCCAAAAAAAGGATATATTGTCCAGAAATCACATCTTCCTCTTAAGCACTTAAGCTGAGTAATTGACCAGTCTTCTCCAAAGTATTTCCTTGGTGATGGGATTTTTACTAGTCAGTGATGCAGAATCTTTCTGCATGTAAAGATCTATAGCAGTGTTCTATACCTGAAAAATATTTCAGCTGGGAAATGTCCTTAGACCTTCTGCTTGTGGCTAAATATGTTATTAATCCTCAATTTGGCTTCACAGCAATGATAGTTGGCCACTGTCAGGATTTTCTTGGCTAATGCAGCTTCAGAAATAAAGCAAACACCAGGGCACATCTGAAAGGAAAAAAAAATCTCAGTGCAAGCAAGGTACTTGATATTTTTGTGCATGTTATTGCTAGACATGATGGATAGGTATGTATAAATTGGATTCATCCCTTTCAAAGTCTGGCATATTTCACTCCCATAGCTCACACAGAGTTTAGATTTAGAGAAAATTGGTAATGTATACAGCAATGGGTTGCTCTATAAGTAGTATCAAATGGATATAAATCTGAATGATTTATATGTGATCTAAGACTCTGGAGCATTGAGGATGAAGGATTTTGATCTGTTACCTGCTAGTATGTAAATGACGCTATCTTAAAGCTACTGAAAATACCAAAGTACCCCTTCCCCATTTCCATGGAGTTTCCTGTAAATACATAGAGAATATTACCTGCTACTTTTTGACAAGAGGCATCATGACTCCTCAGCCCTTAACAATCATCTGGGCTTGTTGGCATTGAGTCCTGGGTCCTGTTTGCCATTGGCAGTTGCCCATTGCAGTTAAGACCTGAGCTCCTCTGATGCAGTGCAGTTGTACCACCTGTGGAATGGCTTTGCCACAGGTTTGGGAATTGAGCTTTCCTATTGCCTTCTACCCAGACAAATTTCACATCCTGAATCTCTTTTCTGGACTTTAATTCTCAGAAGGCTTTCCCAGGAGGAATACTTTCAGATAGCTGAGGCTCGACTCAGTCCCTGCTGGTTACTCAGATAAACTGTCTAGATTACTTACCAGTAGTAGCAACACTTTGCTGTGTCTTCTGGTTGCTTCATTTTCTCTGATACACTGATAAAAAAGACCCCATATTCTTCCAGGGCTTTCAGACAAAAGGATTAGGTGATACTGTTAAAACTATTGCATGTAATGATTCTTTCTTAGATTATTTTTTTTTTTGTTTAAATTAAATCTTAGAAATTAAAAGGAAATCCTGGAGTACACAGTACTGTAGCCTGTCATTTCTGCAAATTGCTTTCATCACCTTTATTTCCTAGTGTATATGTTATATGTGATATGTAGGCCTGAATCAATAGTCTGGATTCACATTCAGGAATGTTTGCCATCTGCTCCTTACTTTTCAGCCTGTGTCTTCCCTAGGGTATAGGGAAGGACTTCATATTTCTTGTGAGCATTAATGTATGTCATGACACATGTTTACAGAACAAAAATCTAGTTGTGTTAAAAAAGGGACTAGGCTGAAATTACAGATCCACCATGCTGCAAAATCACAAAAGACAGTTGAGGAAGATAGGTTTCTATGAGGAAAATCATTATACTCAAATGTTTACTGAAGAATTGTTATTGTAAATATAGAAATGAAAGGTGTTCCTGCACCACTCATTCACTTTTTAATTTCATATTTATAGTTAGATTATGACTTCACTGGGACACTGATTGTTACCTTATTTCATGCTGTACAAGGCTTCTGCCAAATAAATAGGATTCTCAAGCACTGAAGCAAAGGGAAGAAGACAACTTACACTGGGACATGTATTAATAATGTAGAAAAAAAGATCAGAGCTTCTGGATGATTCCTGCTGTAATAGCATTTAATTGTCTTTTCCTGTTTGAGTATTTACATTTTTCTCTTTTTCTTGTTTGTTTTGGTTTTTTTTTAACATATAAATATATAAAAAATAATCCCTATTCTTATATGTGCTTTCTTTTTGAGTTAAAAAAAAAAAAAATTGTAGCAGTGCATCAACTGTTTGAAGGGCAAACAAGGACCAATATTGTCTCTTGTTCTTCCATCTGAAAATTTCCTGTGCTTCAACAGTGATATTTCATACTTTTTTCTACCTGAGCTTTGACCAAAGCCAAGACTAAATTTCTATGTATTTTCATACATTGAAAAAAAATATGTAAGGGTCTGGAACAAGAATTATGAGATTCTTAATTAAAAGACACTTTTGGAGTGAGGTATTATCACATTATTTATTAGAGTATCATCTAACATCAGAAATATATGGTTTGTTTTCATCGCCAAAGTGCTGTACTGAAAGGATTAATAACAGAGAAATAAAAAAAGTTAAAGTGAATTCCATTCCCTACCAACTCCCACAGCATTTTTTTTTATTTTCTCATTGGTTTGAAAAGGTATCAAAATCTGAAGATGGTAACTGAAAGCAATTTTGGCTGAGCATCATTCACGTATGCTAGAAAGTTTTGCAATTTTCTTGGAAAATTAAGGAGACTGAAAGTTAAGATTCAGCCACCAAACTTTCGACCCATGACTAATGCCTAGAGAGAAGCCTAGTCACTCTAAGCTTCATCTCCAGGCAGAAGGAAGAGATGTAGGATGGATTTGGCTGAGAAGAGTTTAGTTTCATTTCAGATATGCTTCAGTGTTTCGTAAATGTCCAGATGGGATATTTGGAACTGAAACCTTCAGTCCTACTGTAATAAGAGTTTAGCCAGAGCGAACACTGCATCTTCAGACCCTTCTATGTGTTAATCTCCTTCTTCGTAGCACTGGTGTGTCACTAGGTTCTTCAGAAAAATAGCCAGTGATGTTGTCTAAAAAGACAGAACTGCCTCAATCTCAGCAGTGGTCTGACATCACATTTACGTGTGTGCATCTCTTCTCTAAACACCTCTAACCTCATCTCCATTTCTCATAGGCCCTGGATTGTGTTTATGAAAATACGTCTGGAATATAATACCTTATAAAAGTACTTCATGCTAAAGCCACTTAGAGATCTGTCTTCCAAGGATCAACTTCAGAGGATTTCCAAACTGCAACCACAAATTATGTCAGTTGTTTTCTGTAAGACATACAGTACTTCTTTACTGCCACAGGGGGTACTGTTGGCTTAATTTTGTATTTGAGTCACTGCTGCTGAAATTATTAAGTTAATGATTTATGCTCCTGTGATACAACAATCTCTAGTGTTTAAATTGGTTACTATGTTTTGTTTACTGTTTATAACTACCACAGTTGTTTTAAATGCCACTAAAAGTACTTGCCAGCTTGTATAGTTTATTTCTCTCTGCAGATTTTTACAAACCACTGATTGATATACGGGGAAAAAAATAACCTTATAGTGATTTATGCTTGAGAAAATAATCCCAAGAGCTATGAATTAACCACTTTTCTGCTATATAGGAATATAACACTCTAGTGACATTGAACAATGGATGTCAAAACCTACTTATTCCAGCACTTGCTTCTGGTTTTATCATAGTGGAAATTTTGAGTGCTTTTCTTTTACTTTTTCTTTGAGTACTATGACTGCATCAGTTTTGGACTATGAGCTCACTAGTTTTTCCCCAGGGTTCCTCCTCATCATGCCATGTTAAGTACTTGATTCACTTAGACTAATGTTTGCAAAAGTGGAAAAAATGTCCCAGAATTTGCTGCTTGACAGAAGGTTAGCTCATTTAGCTTCTGGTGCACACATAAAATTTGAGAGGCTGATCTACAGCTTCAGGAAAATCATCTGATAACAAGGCTGGTTAAATTCTGTGTCTCTCTAGTGCTTCGAAGAAACGAAACACTATTTTTCGCTGGAAAAAGGACAGAACAGTGAGAAAATAGCTGAACTGTGTAGGGCAGGATGAAGGGATTTCACGAGTGTGTTACAGCAGTTGCAAGACAGTGTGACAATGGGCACTTTCACTCTGCTGGGTGAAATTATGTTCACAGTGAAGCATAAAATACTGCTTCTGACATCACATCTTAGACCTCCTTTTTTGTAGCACTAATGCCCATTTTGCATTTGTGTCTTCTTATGTGCCCCCTGAGCCAACATACTACCAGAACCCAGTTACTCCTCAACACATGGGATTTTCCCACTGTTTGTATCTCTTAAATATAATACTTATCATCAGACCGGTGTCAAACACTTGTTGCATCAGAGAGAGATGAGGCTGAGAGTTTAAAGCGGAAAGGGGATGCTGACAATGTAGAGAATCAGGCACAACCATTTTAGGAAGAAAAAGCATAGGATGTCACTTCGATACTACATATAATGTAAGATGAAGGACTTTTTGCTAATAGGCCTCCAATATTTCTGCCCCAGTTTTCCCAACACAGGAATGGCATGGATACTATATACAACAGAATCAATGCATTTGGGCTCCATCTGACTTACTACACAAAGCAATACATCCACCTGGTGATCTGCACATACGCTTGCCTAGGGCTGCTGTACATCTGGCAGCCAGAGAGCTACCTTTTCACTGGGCTAACTTATCCAGACAAATGGGAAAAATTATCTTTTACTACCCAGAGAACATTTCCAGGCAGAAAGAGAGGATATATTCTGGGAAACACAAAATATTTAGTACCCCCAGCTAGTGACACAACCTGTTAATGTGTGGCCTTTCACAAATTCATTAAATACTTTCATTAACTGACAGCCTGCAAGCAAGTATGAAGTCCTAAAAGCCACAACTAAAAAAGCCTTAAGCTCTACTCTAAATTAATGTAGGCTTAAGTTAAGTTTTAGGTATGTTTTCACATGCCTACCATGATCTTTCTGTGCTTCCAATCCAACAAATACTGTGGAGAGAACAAAGACATTTCATGTGGTATGGGAGAATGTCTCTGCTATAAAGAAAACTTCAGATGTGTGAGTGAGGAGAGCATGAATTCACAGAGATTGGGGCGGGGGGGAAAGGAAGAGCTGGCTGTTCAGAGCCCAGCTTTGAGGAACTTCACCCAATCCTGCAAATCTTCCTAGTGTGGTCTTGAGGAAGATGCAGATGTGAATAATTCCTCCAGAGCTTCCTTTGAAATGAAATTTACCTGAGATATACTTCAGCAGCTAGTAGTGTGTACGGGTGATAGGTGCCTGGGGGTATACAGTGCCTTTTTTTACTGTCTCTTAGAAGACCTGCAGATTGCCAGCAAGAAGGACCCAGCTCCAGGGAGATTTCACCCTTAAGTGACATGGTTTACACATATACCTTTGTGGGAGGTTAAGCCTGGCATCCAGTAACAGAACTCCATGGATGCTGCTGTCCAGCTTCTCGTTAGTGAATGCATCAGCACAGAGAAGCTTGCAAAGGAAAATTAATGTAATCCTCTTGCTTTAGCAGGTACCTATTTAAGCTAAATGAACATCTAGTCAGAGATGAGCTACACTTTTTATGTAATTTCAGAGACATTCCTTGTGAATTTTTCCAGGTCTGAAATGCTGTATATGTGATATTTCCCTTAATAAAGCATTCAGAAGTTGTTTTTCAAGGAGGTGTATAAATATGAGAGTCTGTGCAAGGGAGGTCATGTGTAGAAGATGTGAGAACCTATTGGCAGAATTACCTTGAGACTTCATTTTATATGACTTCAAGCTATATTTTTTTTTTCCTCCCAGATTATAAAATAACACTAATCTATGTGTTAATGTGTGGCCTGTGAAAGGTGTGTGAGAGGTCTACTTGGCCCTCTGCAAGGAAAAGGCTCGTCTCCTCTGATTTAGATGACTCAAAAGGTTCTCTAGGTGGAAATTAACTCATCTAGGAAAGTATCCATGGCAAGAAAAACATGAAAAAAAAATTTTCTGGCATCAGGAAACTTTTTCCTTCATATGTTGGGATACTACAACTGTGGGAAAATAAAGGAAGGTGATAAACCTAAATGACTAGCTATCTGGAAACAACTCTCCCTGTCCCCCCCCTGCCCCCCTGGTACATGTGAGCACACATCTCTGAATGGTTTTTAGAAGACTATGTGAAAGATTTCAAACAGGCCAAGTAAGAAAAGAGACTCTTATTTTAATTTTCTTTTATTTAGGGTCTAGGATGAAATATTTGTAGAAAAATGTTAAGGGTTATTTCTCCCTGTGATGTTAAAATCTTGAAGTGTGAACCTTGTGTTTCAGAAGTAAAAAAGAATATTAAGCACAAGCAAGTTATATCTCTATTACTCTAGTAAGAAGATGGTATTTCCTGAAAGCGTTCAAACAGTAGAGGCAAGAGAAGCTGCAGGCTACTTAAGTCAACTTTGTGCTTCTAAAACAAGTGAAAGAAGACAGTTTTCAGAAATTAATTGTAATTTTCCTGTGTTTTTTAGTGTATCACTGCTGATCAGCCAGAAGAGAACTGTATAAAAGAGCCTCCAGTGAGGTATGAGGTGTTTCACTGTTTTTACCAAGCAATAATATTGTGTAGTAAGAGAACAATATAAAACTGTGCAGTTTTTATAATTCACTCCCACTTTTTTAAAAGTATGTTTTAATCCTGGATCTGCCCTGTGACATGACAGACTAATTATGCCTCCAGATTTTAGCTGCTACAGCAGGGGCCAGTGTTTTTTACAGTTTTTGCCTTATAATAAAAAATAAATATTAGATTTGCAAATATAATTGTAACAGTTTTTATCTAAATAAAGCCATAACATTCTGGTATGACATTTCCAAAATTATTCCTGTTAACTCTGAAAACACTCTTTACTGTTGTATTTGATACATCCTATTTTATGAACTTCACATAAAAAAATAGATATTTTAGAGGCCTATAAAGACTGGTAAGCTTCTTCCTTTCTACTGGGGAAAAAAATCCAAGTCAGAATGTCATTTGCTCAACACTTTTTTTTTTTTTTCCCACAAAAGTTGGTGGGAATTGAGTTTACTGTCTAGAATTGATTTGATTTAAACAACAACTGTTCAGCCCTAGACTCTTTTTTTTGGAGCTGTGATCATTGTACAAGCTGAGAATCAGATCCATCATTTTTGAGGAAAGCAAAGGAAAGTATTTTCTACATTTTCTTTTCACTTTTATTCACTGAATTAAAATGTCTTGGCCACTTACTGAGTGAGAGGTTCATCGCCCCTCTCTGTCTCTGCTTCCTTTCTGCCCTTCCAGTCCATATGGCTTGCTTCCTCTCTTTCTTTTGCTCCTTACCCTCACTTACTGTGTTACCAGTAAAACCATTTCTGAATTAAAACCCTCATATTCCACAAGACCATTCATATATATGGCGTACTGACTTTTTGAGCACACGACTTGATACTTCTCCCTAAATTAAACTCTTCACTCTTACTGATGCCTTGTTTTCTGTCCATAAGCTAGTTTTAAAGCTTACAATATTTGTACAGACTTCTCTGTCTCTCAGTTTTAAAAAGATTTCATGAGAACTTAGTTACACCAGCCGTCATGCAGAGTTGTGCAAGAGGGAGGAGACCACAGAAAGTCATCCTCCCTTCTTGCTTGGCTTTTCTGCTGTGTATAATAGAAACATTTGTACTTGGGATAGCATCTGCTCTTCTGCTTGGGTTTAAATAAGAAGGAAAAGTGTTCACTTCAGTGGATTTTAGGTTGTGCCCCAATATTGATGCAGTGAAACAAATCATCTCCCATCATAGACCAGAATGGATTGAAGAGGAGGCTGAGTCCTTGTCCCCTTCTCCTTGCATCATTTCCTAGTGACTGGGTGGGAATGGGACTGGGAAGTTTCCACAGTCACTCCTCAGATGAGGAGACCAAAGTCTTCATACTGAAGCTGAAAAAGCAGAGTTTATTTTAACCTTGCTAATAAGAAATGGAAAGTAAACAATACTTCAAGAACAACATGACAACTATCAGTAAACAGTTAAAACTTCTATGCAGAAGAAACCAGGTTACATCAAGTTGCCAAATGTTTTCTATAACAGTATATTCCTCTCCTGTGGACAATTAGGAAGACTGTTCTGCATTGGAGGACTAGTGTTGACAGCACAGAGCAATGGACATTTCAATGAAAAAGTTGCTGTTCTCTTCCTCTTGAGATCCAATAAAGATTTTATGTGTTGAGTTTTGCCTTATTTCACTTCCATTGTGATGTTAAATACAAAACAGTGATATTTATTCATGCTGCACTGTCTGTTTGCATGAATACATAACTATAAACAGGTACTTTAATTTTCGATGGAAGCCGTGCAACTAATGTTTTCCAGTGACTGCTCACACTGATTTTAAATAATGTACCAAGTGACTTTTAAAATGGGACTTGAGCAATAGTTCCATGGCATAGCACCAGTTTTTAACTCCGCATTTGGTAATCCACCATACATAAGCAAATCAATCCTATATGTTAAAGGAATACTAATAGTGCCTTACTAGACTGTAAAATCACTAAATCAAGTTTTTCTGGCTTGTTCCCTGATGGATCTCTATTCATGAAGAACATTCTTACTACAGAGCATCTACTCCTCTCTTGGTCTTCCGTGTTCTGCACATCTTCAAACCCTGACTACTGTCCTTAGTGACAATCGTGTGTGATCTCATTTTTAGGCTCAGAAAGACTTCCACCATTTATCTGGCGTCTAGTTCCTGAGCTGTCATTGTCATCATGGTCAAGAAAATATGTTTTTTAGTAGTGTAATACTTTGTTCTCAATTCTATCCTCCTTGGGTTTCCCTGAGGGTGCTTCACTCCAGGTCAGCAAGAGGAGAGGAAGCAGAAATGTGGCTGTTTTTCCACCCTGCTTAGAGAACCCAGGTTGATCACGTACTTTGGATGACGTACAGATAAATATACAGACCTTGAAGTAGTTGTCCAAATGGGACATACAGACTTCTGGAGAGACAACTGTAATTGATTTACTATTACAGCAAATCCATGGCTCCTTCCTAAGGGTGAGGGTAGGCCAGGGAGCTGTAACAAGGAGCCTGTTGTTTTTACACCACCCAAATGCCTTCCTTGTGAGCTGGTCTTCCTTGGGAATGATCCATCACAGGACTCTGGTCTTGGGCAATAGAGGGCTATGATGCATAAACCCAAGAGAAGAGTCAAAATTAGGTTTGTCAATTGTCCTACATAGTCAAGACAGTAAGAGACTAAAATAATAGCTTAAAAAATCCATTTCTGCCTCTTCACCAAGAAATTCCCTTTCCTCAGATGAAAAAGAGATGCAGAAACATCACAGGCAAAGATATTCCCCTGGGATACAGGAGTGAGATCAAGTAACAAGGGCATGGGAGGGGAGCCTTTGTGGACAATGGTAAAAAGGGATATCCATCCTATTACAGTCCTGTTATAAATTGCCCTCTAGGAATTATTCCATAGGACAGTTAAGCCAAAAGACTATCAGTTTTCCAGGATCCTATTCTGATGGTCCTCAGAGAACCATTTTGGTGAATTTTTTCCTTCCTTCCTTCCCTGTCTTTCCTTTCCTTTCCTTTCCTTTCCTTTCCTTTCCTTTCCTTTCCT
>JANVCC010000020.1:33079408-33228578 GCA_025345505.1 Todiramphus chloris collaris | reverse complement strand
TTTCCCTTTCCCTTTCCCTTTCCCTTTCCCTTTCCCTTTCCCTTTCCTTTCTTCTGTGTTATATTTTTCAGAGAGCTGTGGAACTAACCCAAGAAATATCTCTGCTAGAGAGAGAGTCCTGGGAATCTGATTTACCAGCCCACTTATGTGGGATAAGCTACCATCACAAATCCAGAGTTCACAAGATCTTCATCTCATCTATGAACTAGACTGATTAGTCACAGCTACCTAAGTCAAAACTAAACCCGATCAGAAAATCCCTAAATCATTATAGTTTCTGGTAAGAATGAATTACATTCTCCTGTGCTTTAATTACAATATTTTTGGAAAACTTGCAGACTTTCCACATACAGTGTAATACAGAGGACTGATGGCATTTTTCAGAGCACACCAATAACACAGAGAGAAAAGAACTGATTGAAATGTAGACAGGAAAAAAAAAAAAAAGTAGTTGGTTAAATATCCCACCTGAAATCTAAAGCCTGTGGGAGGGTGCTTTGGTTCTAAAGATCTTTTTCGGTACTTGTAAGTTCTTCAAAGAATCGACTCTAAAATGCTCAGCAACATCCTTCACTTCCACATGAAAGTAAAATGAATTTGGACAGGGAGATAGGGAGGGAGGGAGAGAGGGAAGCTGGTTGATTTTTTCATACTGCCTTAGCAAAAATTGTGTGTTAATTTGACTCAGATAAAAAGGTTCAATAAGAAGAAAACAAGAAAGGGAAAAATGAAAATAAATACTATGTGATTAATAAATTTTATGTTAATAAAATGAAAATAGAATTGAGCAATTGATCCTGTAACTAATTAATGATCTTTTAGGAGTAAAATATTTTTATATATTATTCATGGAGTCTATGGGAAAAGCTATAGAGATTTAGAGACTGGATTTAAAACATTACAAAGATTTAATTTATAACCCTTTGTGTTGAGTTTTTAAATACCTTAAGAGTGATGACAAGAAGACTGGTGTTTGAGCAGAGCTTCAGTTAGTGTTGCAGCTGTAATTCATCACAGATAGGGTTTATTTGATTTTATTTATCATGCCTTCTATGAGATGTCAGAGGCTGGATAGTGTCTTCAATAAGTGAAATCACTGAGGTTGTGTGGGTACAATCTTTCACTCTTTATCAGTGGGTGAGTGGGCAGGCACTCTGAATGCTGGATGCTGTAGGATAAGCATGGTCACATTCATCTAGTGTTACTGCGCTGGTTCAGTCAAGTGCATCAGGAGTTAACAGTGAGAAATGCATATGTGTCAGGTTGTAGTAACTTTTCTCCCTGAAATATCTGATGGGCTGCTCTGAATCATGTCAGTGAATCATGACCATTAAGAGTTGTGTCTGTCTCATCTAAGCAATGCTGAAGTTTAAACTCTGTCTGGAGTCAGTGCAGAGAGGTAGGCACCCTCACAAATGTGTCTGAGGATGGAATTAACTGTGCCGTGTAGACCAGAGGGGGTATGACTAATTTAAGTGACCAGGCTGGATGAGATGAATGTATAGTTACTCTCTGTGGTTGTACTAGCTGGAGCATTGCTCACTTTGCTATCCCATCACTGTTGCTCACTGCCCTTGATCACAAGCATACTAAGAATATGGCAGCAGTGACAGTGGTGGAAGGATCTGGAACACTAGATCTGGAAACACTAATACTCCTTGAAAATTCTCCTTTAGTGAAGAATTTCCCAAGACAAGGGTTGCTGAGGCAACACTAGTTTTTTTTAATACCTCTAAAGTAGAGTGCAAACAACTGAAAGTCCTGACTTTACAATGTTATTTGTAGAGATATGAATTTGGGAATTTGTTTCTATAGGACTCCCTTGTCATACTTTCCTTAGAAACCTGACAGACTCTAATTCATGCAATAGTATACACCAAGCTTTCTGCAGAAAGCTGAGAGTAAATCCCATATTACAATAAAGCAAGGTCTACCAGCAGTTGTGTAAGACTAGTTCTTCATTTTGAATTTTCATTTTACTCCTTGCTGTCTTTCTTTTACCTATGTAATGCCAATGGACCTGTGAGTTGCAGCAGTGAGAATCCGACCTCATTTGATGTTCATTTTTGCAAAGAAAAGGAGGTCTGTTCACCAGGCTCTGAAGATGTTCAGACTATATTCCTCCTTTGATCTCCAAAGCAGGCTGGGCTCACAGACTAAGCCTCTATTGCCAAAATTTCTGTGTCCTCACAACTCCTACTACTAATATGATACCATCTGGTTTATACATGTGAGAGTAAATTCAAATTTAAAGTAAGAAGTATACCTCATAATATGAGTGAATGCATAGTGCCATACATATATGCATTGTGCCATACATATATGTATGGGAGATGTCCATTCATATGGGCCACACACAGATAGCTGTAGTTTAGAAGACGGGATCAGTCCCCTTGCAGTTTATTTGGGAAATCACTACATTAATAAGAATCAACCGTAGTAAAAACAGTGCTTTAAATTTAATGTTCACTTAATCTTTAATCTTTTTTTCTTTTATGATGTTTTAAATATTCCTCATTCCTCAGTAACTTCTGTCATCCAGAGTTCTGTGCATTTTTCAGCTATCAATTTGTGAAGGAAAAAATGCTAGGAGCTAGTAGCATGGTTTTAATTGGGAAAACCACCCAAGAGCTCACATGTGCAGCTGATTCTGACCTAGATTGTCTGACACCCATGAGTCAAATATACCCTGGTACAAGAGCTCTGGAAATGAGAGGCCAGTTCCTTTCTCACAGGCTGTGGTATGAATCAGAAATAATTATTTTGAAGGAAGAGAAATGATGGCTGTGTAAGAGCCCAGGAGAAAACCCAGCAGAGTTACTGGGTTAGAATGAGCCCTCTACAAAACTGACCCCTGGGAAGTCCAAGAGTTCTCGCACACCCAGTCTGATAGTGTTCACTTTCCTCAGCCTCAATCTGTGCTCTTGCTCCTGTGATAGAGAATAAAAGGAAAAGGAAAAAGAAAAAAAAATAAAATAAAGGAAATACAAGAAAATAAAACCAAGTATTTCAGAACCTCAGAAAGTTCTGTTTCAGATGTCATTTTATAAAAAGCAGATTATTATTTTAACACATGGGATTCTTTTTTTTTTTTTCCTGAACCTGTCCCCCTGTCTACCAAACAACTTGAGTATCATCTTGTTTCAAGCTTCAGATCTCAGTCTAGCAAAACCTTAAAAACCTGTTTCATTGCTTCTTTTCTCCCAGGCAAAGTGTCAGGAATATACATTCACATTTCATCCAGTCCAACCAACCGCAGAGCAAGGATTTTCAATTAACAACTTGTACAGAAAATTCTCGCAAAGCAAATACTTTTGCTGAGCTATATACAGCCTGTGTTGTGTTGTGCCAAAACGTCAACTCCCAGAATACAATGTGTTGAAGTGAAATATGAAAATCCTGCTTCTGTCTTAGTTGTCTAGTCATATACACCATATTAACATGGGATATTAAGGAAATACACTCTAATGATAGGAGAACTGCAGCCAACATCTTGTTCATGGTTGGGCTACATGTCAGTTTTGTGGTAGTGATGGCAGGGGAGCATTAATCAAGTGTGAACTTTGATTAATAAAAACATCACTCTGGATGCAAAGCGAAAGAAAGAACACGTGGCATTTACTTTACAGGCTGCAGAGGTAGCAAACAGGTTATGTAGATAGAGGAGGACAAGTGCTTGTTTGCGAATACGCTTGTATTATGATTATCTACAGAACATAGTGTTTACATTCAAGATTGTGAAATAATGTTTTCTGCATGTAAAAACAGTCAATTATTCTTTCAGCAGGTAAAGTTCCTCTTTGCCCTTGTCAGCTTCCTCCAACGTTTGTGTCCATGTTGTTAACGGTCTTTCAAGACACAGACACAAGACTGTTGTTGACAATTTCTAATACAGTTAAGAGAAGCCAGATTCAGGGAGAAGGCTGTGTTGCTTCACCATGGTGGTTTTCACCCTTCTCATTAGTGTTACACACACTTCTGGATGAAGGAGAGAGAGAGTGCTGCAGATGCGAGCTCAGGCTGCAGAGTCTGCGGGTCGGGTGGCTCTGGCTCCTGCAGCAGAGCTAGAACAAAGCGATCCTCCTGGCAACTCGAGTGGGCCACACTCCAGCCATCTTCTCAAAAGTTCAGAGTGACTTTAGAATGTAATTCAAGATCTCTCTGGTAGAGATGTGGCCAGAGAAGGCTCTGGGCTTGGGAACAGCCACTTTACATTCCATATGTGTTCACAATAGTAGTGGAAAGTGCAGGAAAGCAACAGCAACTCCAATTCTGCTTCTTTAAGTAACTATTTCATTTTTCCATATCCAACCTCAGATTCTTCCATTACAGAGACCAGTAATAGGCTTTGTGGCCTATTTGTATCCACAGAAAAGTGCAAAAGAATGAGAGTCACACAGAGCTGGAACTAGATTTTTCCATGGATCTCCCCACTGTACATGGTGGGAAGACCACATGAAAAACTTCATTGCAAAAGTTTCTCTGAGGGGTTTGTGTTGTAGCAATTCCAGAAAAGCTCAGAAAATTAGCTGTACTGGATGTACCCCCTCAGGAGACTTTGCCTGTGTGAGGACATTTTATTTGCTAATTAGTCAGTCTTTTCTGCCATGGATTCTTAATGAAACTCGTGTCTGTGCTGAAGGCCTCAATTCAGGACTTATCTGAAGGATTTCAGTGATGTGTAAAGCCTTAGGCAAATGTCGCCTAAAGCCCATGGGGTATGAGATGAGATCCCTCATACCCACTGCATTTACTCTTTTTCATATGCTGTGAGATGCATCTGTAGAGTCTGAAAACAAGAATCTGTCATCTGGTTTTATTTTGTTGTTCTTGAGAATGCTAAGTTGATTCAGCAAGGTCATGCATGGTCTAAATATATGCCAGTAATTTTTGTTGTTGTTGTGAAAATCAGCTTTATATTTATGACTATGAACAATAATCTAGTTTGAGCTCTGTTTTCTTGTTCTGCATGCTATTTTGCAAGTAAATACACTGTTACAAACATTGAGCTTTTAGACCAACCTTGAAGTTGGCATGAAAATTTGCATACTGAGCTATCAATTTTCTAATGTTAGTACAGCAAATATGTTCCCTCTTCTTAACCCTGCAATGGCCTTACATGCAAGTTACGGTTCTTGTACATCCTTTCTGAACTCATGTCATGGTGCTAGTGATACATTTACTGTAGACATTCTAAACTCTCATGAAGCATGTGGTCTGCATTCATTGAGTTCTCCCTTTTTGCTGCATTCAGATAAAGCTTGAAAGAGCAATACCATGCAAATATAATTCCTAGTAGCTGTATTGCATTTTTCAAAGCTCCTTGAAAGCCTTGAGCAAACACGTAAAAGTTACTGTGTTGAAGTTAATGGTTTTGATCTAAGTCTCAGTAGTATAAATCTGGAATTACTTCAGTGACCACATGTCTGAATATGCATATTTCTTTTCAGAATTTGGTTATAGTTCAATGTACTGGTGCCCTATATACCCAACAGAAAGCTTTTACAGTGAGGTGTGGCAGCTGTTTTAACACTGCACAGGAAAGCACAATTTAGGACAGCTCTGCTCTCAAACCAGTTTTCCAACAGTGCAAATGCATTGATTAATATGGAATTACAGTTTATAAACTCTAAGGGCAATTGGAGAATCAGAAAAAAATACAGCCATCTGAATTCAAAGAAGGGCTTCTACAGAAAAAAAAAAACCTAATTACTGGAAACTGCATTTTTCATGTTTAGCAGGTTTAACAGCAATACTGTTGAGAAAGTGTCAGGGACTGTTTCAAGATCTCCATTTTTGGGACGTAGATTTATGTTGCTTCCAAAATGTGACACTTCCCCAAATAGAAGGCCTTATAATTCATAATCAGTTCAACCTAAACCTAGTTAAATTAATTTGTCTAAGTTGAATGCAAAATGACAGCTGGTAAAATGGTAAGATCACAGCGCACTCACAATGAAAAATGAATTAGTCAATTGTTTTGGTTTAAAATGTGTCGATTTGTAAAAAATATATGTATGGTAATGCTCTAAAGTTATTAAAACACAAGGTGTCCTAAAGTAATAATCAATGAAATATTTTTGTCCCCTGTAATGATGAAGTGAACAGGTGGTTTAAATTCTGACCAGAATCAAATAAGACAGAATCACAAGTGAGAGGATGGCTGAGATTGGAAGGCACTTCTGGGATTAATCCTCCCCAGGTGCAGGACTTTCCCTTTCCTTTTCCCTCTTTCCTTTTCCTTTTGACGATGTTCACAGGATTTCTGTTGCCCATTTCTTCAGCTTGTTGAGGTCCCTCCACTGGCAGCAAAACTACCTGGTGCATCAGCTACTCCTCCCAGTTTTGCTTTGTCTGCAAACTTGCTGAGGTTTCACTGTCCTGTCGGCCAGGTAGTTACTGAAGATGTTAAATAGTGTTGTACCCTGTATCAGCCCCTGGCTCACAACCAGTGACCAAACCCCAGCTGAATTTGTAGCTGCTGATTGCAGCCCTCTGAGCCCAGTAGTTCAAACAGTTTTCAGCTCACCTCACTGTCCATTTATCTGGTCTTTATCTTATCAGTTTGTCTATGATGAACACAGTGTTGAAAGCCTTGCCAAAGTGAATACAGACATCAACTGGTCTCCCCTCACCCACTGATGACTGTGTGTGATTTCCCATTCATATATGCTAGCTACTCCAAATCATCTTGTACTTCTTGTGTTTGGAAATAGTTTCCAGGAGGATTAGCTCCATCATCTTCATGGGGATCATAGGGAAGCTGACCATGCTTCCCCTCATCTGGTCTTTAGTTACCTATGTCAGGAAGTTGTCATCAGTGCACTCCAGAAACCTATTGAATTGCTTGTACCCTGTTGCAGTGCCCCTCCAATGGATATCAGGGTGCTTGAAGTCTCCATGAGGACCAGGGCCTGCATAAGGCTTCTTCCAATTGTCTTAAGAAGGCCACATTTACTTCTTCCTGGTCAGGGAGTCTTTAGCAGACACCCACCACAACTTTGCCCTCGTTGGCCTGCCCTCTAATCGTGGCCCATAAGCACTCAACTGGCTTGTCATCCCTCCCTAGGCAGAGCTGCATGCTTTCCTGATGTTCTGTCACATATAGGGTGACAACTTCTCCTCTCCATCCTGCCTGTCCTTCCTGAAGAGCCTGTATTGATCCTTTGCAGCATTCTAGTTGTGTGAGCTATTGTCAAGGTTTAGGGCAGCTATCCTACAACATTTCTGAGACTCCAGTGATGCTGCAGCCCTGTAGCTACACACAGATCTCTAATTCCTCCTCTTTGTTCTCCCTAGTTTGCTTTTAAGCTATATCTAATTCAAGTGCCTCATGGTTGCAAATTACACTAATTTAGGCTTTGAAAAGTAATATTTTTTTATTAGGCCACATATGCATATAATGTATTAGAAGCTGGTATTTTCACCATTAAAATATCTAAAGGATAGAGAGCACAAGGGGTTTTCTAAATTTAAATGTACCCCTGCCTTTCTTACAAGGCCATGGCAGTTTACTGTTTCTGTCAAAGGCAATCTCTGTGATCCTATACCTGTTGTATCATGAGCAGACTCTATAAAACTAGCGTGACTTTCCTCCTTCCCCCCTCACATACGTGCTGTTCCAGATGTTTTAGCATGGTTGTTATTATAATTTATTATTATTATACATTATTGTTATTGTTATCTTTATTATTATTATTTTACAACAGCAATTTTCTCTGACTCAGATATGCAGAGACCTCTGTGTCACTACTATAGTTCATGGCCAGTCAACGGCATTTGGAAAGTTGTTTCCATCTGGAAACTCTTTGCTGTCATATGGGAAATGCATTGGTGATGTCAGCCTTGTACTTAATGGAAAGAGATCCACAACTCTTGAATTGCTCAGCCAAAAGTGGCCAAGAACTGAATGTGCATGAAGCTCGAAATATTTTTTCAGCCACCAAGAAGATCACTTCATCCAAGGACTGAAGCTCATTGGCAGCGAAGGGCACTTCTCATCCTGTTCTTGATCTATGGATAAATAAAGTGCTTCTGTTTCCAGGCTCCCCTTCTAAGACATTTTCTGAGCACTAAAAATGTTTCAAAAATGTGAAAGAAAACAGTTACACAAAAATGATATTAAAAGAAAATTCCAAACTGCACTGAATGCCTCCAGCCAAATTTCTAAACTGGGCAGCAGAGTGAGAGGAAATGGTAACATATTTTTGCAGCATTTACACTTTTTATGCTACTGCTGGCACACACAGTTTTGGGCCTGTAGAGAGAGCAAAATATTGGAGTCAAGATCTACCCTGTAGATTTGAGAGCAGAATTCAGTACATCAGGTCTGCAGCATAGGTCTGAAGATACAATTGTGCGCTCAGGTTGCACTGCCTGTTTGAATTTGTGAGTGAAAATTTTGGGGAAAATCAACAGCAGAGCCAGAAACAGCGAGTGAGGTTGGTGGCCCCACTGAGAGGACAAGCAGGTCCCTGCTGGGAGCTCACTGCCAGCTGGCCAGCCCGTGGCTGGTAGCGCTGCCCCCACTACAGCATGAATGGCTGCCACCACAGCTGAGCCTTTCGGGGACAGGGAGTGTGAAGGTCCTCCTGGGAGGATGCTGCTGTTGTTTGTGTCTTGAGGAAGAAGAGGCAGAGCAGGTTGGATGGGAAGCCCCAGGAAACCCAACATTGTTGCTTAGCAGTACTCATAGGAAACACTTTTGTTTATTTGCTTGTCTTAAACTTCACATAAGTGAGTGTCTTTGAAAATTGTTTAGAAATGAATGAAACACAGCATTAAGCGACTGATACATAAATCAAACCATTACTGTAACTGTGGAATGATCAGTAGAGACAAACAGTCTCTCTTTAGTTTGTTACTAGGCTGGAAAAAGCATTAATTAGCACTAATGAATCACCAGAGCTATGACTGAGCCAGGTTTCCAGCATTGCCAAAACACAAGCATGATTCAATTAATGCTGAAGGTTTTAGTGCATGTGTTTTTATGGAACAGTCTTTTGACACTAGTGTCTTTTTAATAATCCTTCACAAAGCTCTTCCAATATTATTGCGTGCAGACTGAGCTTCCCAATTTACTGTGAACAATAAAGAGTTAGAAATGCATTTGTGACCTCCTTTTGGATGAAATACTCATCTGGGTAACGTAATTATTATGTAAATTACTTAAAGTTAATGGTATTTTCTATTTGTGCTGGATTTACTGCTGTCAGAGTTGATGACTGACTAGTACTAGAGCTTAGATATTGGCAGAAGAGTTCATGTGTTATTTAATTTAATTTAAAGATTCCGAGAAACTGCTCCTAGTGTGTAAACAAAATCTTATCAAGTGACCTCCACAACAACTTGTGTTTTTGTTGGTAATCTGCAGTTCAGAGACAGGGGCCAAACTGTGCAATCCCACTAAAGAGGGGATAATGTGGAATTATACTGAGGAGCTGTGAGATGCCATACATTATTCTTGCCTAATGTCCTCAGAGTAGAGGGAAAGATAGTTCAGCCTTTGCCTTTCATATGCAAACAGCTCCGTCCTCTTCAGGCAAAGTCTGAGTTCAAACCAAGAGGAGGCAGATGCTGTACCTGAACTGTTGAGTGCCACAGTCTGCAGCTGCTACTTCATTGCCATCCTGGACTGGTTTATTCCCAAACATCAGGATGAAGAGATTTGCTATCTGCAATCCACGAAATCAAAGGCAGGTGAAAGCCTTCCTGGTTAAAGGTGACTGAGGAAGAAAGTATAATGTAATAAGTATGCATAAACCTGAGCTTATGCCAAACTAATATTCACCAAATGTGAACTATCAATGCTTGTAATCTTTTTTCCTGCCACTCTTGCTTGTCGCATCTTTCATCCTATTCAGCTGTTAGCTGAAACTGCATTGCTCCTGCTCCCTCCAAAAGGAGTCTGGAAGGTCACCCACAGGACTGGATGGGCAAAGGGATCTCTCTGACCAGGGGAAAGTAGCAGCTGTGGCAACACAGGAGTTTTGCATTTTCCCCTAGTTAGTAACCTGAATGTACTGTTGAGGAAAAGACATTTTGCATTCTCTATGGAAACCCTTGACATGGCTATTAAGACCATGAACTGATGATACCACTGATAAGAGGACATGGACGTAGAATTCCCACATGCAGAGGATGTCTATACCAGAAACATTAATTTAAATTTCTTCATCCTTCATCTGCTTGAATTCCAAAGAGTTAAATAAAGCAGTATAGCTGTAAGCAAAATCGGATTGGCAGCATTACACAAACCCAACAAAATTTCACATCCCAGATGGCCATCAACTTTGCCTGTTTCCAGAATTGTCTTGGGCTTTCAGTCATCTACTCATCTTCTCTTCTTTGCTGCCCAGGCTGCCTGCTGCAAGTCTTTTTTCTTAGGAAAGGCCCAGTAATCACTTAGTGAGAGTACACGAAGCTGTCAGCTCCTCCTATACCACTAACACTGGGCTTGTTGTAATCTTCTCCACTATAAGCCAAAATTTCTCAGCACTTACAACCCAGATGTACACATTCATTTTGGTCTGAAACCTAAAACAGAAGGAATTAGGCCACCCAGCTCAGAACTAAAGACGAACTTCCCGATCTATGTGTTGTCCCTATGAGAAAAATATAGGTCTCAGTTCCAGCTGGGAACATTTATGACATTTGGTATGTCTGCACATTCTCACTGCAAGGGACAGATTGTCAAATTCTGCTTTTAGTTACATATATGCAGCCCAAGTGAAATCAGTAAATGATCACATCACCAACCTATCCAGTGAAATCTAGGTCTTTTATAAGCTTCAATAACAGATTTTTTTCTGTCTACTATCACATAACAAAATAGGACATTAAACTTTAAAAGATCACACAAGAAATTTATAAATACAGTAAAAACCAAGAAAACATCAGTCTCTTATAACAAGGAACTGTATGTCTTCTAGTAAAACCTGTTGGCATTGATGTGGAGTATTTGTGTCATAGCTTTAACTGAATTTAAATGTTGAATTTGAGATACTACATGTGAGGCTGAAACCTGAGAGGATGCCAAACTTGGTAAACAGAATAAGCTTTATTAAAGCAGTGATTTACAGAGTAACTCCAAGTCTAGCTGAAGCTCCCTATATAGTAATTTCACAGGGCCTACTGTTTTCTTCAAATTCATCCTCTCTCTAACCTACAAATGACGTTCCATAGCCTGTGCAGATGGGTTACAAATCAGGATAGTTACCATGTTCCACTTGGATCATGGCACTGTTGATTAGAACAGGTTTATTTCATTGTGCTGCTGGGAATCAAAGGCCTCCTGTTCATCTTAGAAGACAACATGTAGAGCTATCATAAGTGATGTTGTTTTCTCTAAAATCCAAATCCCTGTTCCATCCTTGGATGCAGCTAACAGCTCTCTAGAACAAATAGTGCTCCTAATAATAGGAAAATGCATACTGCAGCCATCATGTGTACTTCCTCTTATCTGCAATTCCTGTGGGCTACATTTGTGACTCCTCTTTTTCTCCAAATGCTCAGCTGATTGTCTTGCTCATCAGAGGAATCCCCAGAGACAATACTTGTGTGGTTGCAGTATGTTAGTAATCAACAGTTTGCCCAATTATATTTGACTCCGGTGCAATTATCCCTAACCCTGTCCCAGTTAGAGAATGGTAACAGCATGATGTTGTTTAGGAGACTAAGCAGTTTTTTTAAGACCCTGATACACAAGACAGAAAAAAATTAACTTGAAAATGCACAGGACTGGCTATACACAGAGGAGACTCACCACAGCAAAAGCAAAGATCATTTTGTGTTTTGTCATAGTTTACGGGCTTTCTGACAGGTAACATTATCTGTTATAAGACCAGGTAAAGTTTGATATGCCTAGAAATTAATGCAATATTATATTCATTGAGAGAAAAGCAAGACAATTCTTTACTGATCTATGCAACTTCTTTGTTTTTTCCTAGGTATGACATAAAAAAAAAAAAAATTAAAAAAATATTGTCAAATCTTTTCTCCAAGACCATGTCTTCTTTATAGCACTCTTCAGGAAAGATTACCAAGCCAGCAGCCACTTTAACTGTGATTATCTCTGTTGGAAGAACCTAACTACAGAAAAATAAAAAGTAGTAGAAAGATTCTTTCATCTTCTGTGTTTATTTTTCTTAAAAATGGGCAAGGATATGAAAATAAGAAGATTGTAAGTTGATGGTGGGTGTTTTGGAAAAAATGAGCAAATATGTCTTAGTTTGAGCTTTGTGTGTATTGCTGGCCAACAGGTTACCTGAACTTAATCTTTCTTTGGAGATTTCTTTTTCATAAAGTAAAAATTTTGTTTGTAAAAAGATGTGATGTATGTGTAGATCTGAGGTGTTATGTAATGCATGTAACAGCGAGTATTTCACTTCCAGCAGGAGTGAGGAACGTGCCTAGAGAAATGCACTGCTCTAATTAGGGCTATATCTGTGTATTTTATTATAAAAGTGTGCCAAAGATCACATGGCAAATATCATCAGTGCTGAATCTTTCGGGTGATGTTATTGTGCTTTTTCAAATCCAAATGCAGCAGCCAATTCTAGTCAAAGAATTTCCCCTTAGGTGACATATTTTTATTTTGTGCTGCGTTTCCTTGGGGCTTTACCCAGCTTCCATGGGTCTTTGTAAGCACATGTGAGTGAAACATCCTCATGGACGAAAAAGGGTAAAGGCAACAAGTTGGTGAAGATTTCTATGAAATACCTTTATTCTCATCTTACATTTTTACTACAACAAAGATAAAAGATGGACAGTGAAACTCCAGATTCAAGCCCAAAGCAACAGGACAAAGAGTACCATCTCATCTTCAAAATAAGGGAATATTTGGCTTTGCAGAACCCATGTGCATGGTTCAAAAGGTAAATTTAGTTCCAAGAGCTGCTCAAAAAAAGAGATGGGTTGTAATCTCTCTACCACATGAATACAAGACTACTCTGTGATCTCAGTTACAACACATATGTATACAATAACTACTCTGAAGTTCATGGAGCTGCTCTAGATTTGCAAGAAATGTAACGAGTGTCTGAACATAGGACATGAAGTTCATGACCTGTCTGCCCATTTCTAGAAATCAGTGCATAAAATGCACTAAAACTACATAAAATCTGCAGTGCTGTATTGTCATAGAAAACACTACCTTGCTTATAAGGAAACTGGTAATACTACCCAAGTCTGTCTGAATGGAGGGACTCTATACTTCCTTAATTCCATGTTTAATAATTAAAGATTTTGTAGTTATTTATGATAACTTAATAATTTTGCAAGTAAATCTTTATGTGTGCCTAGGAAATATTGATTTCCGAGTTCTTAAAATCTTCACTGATCACAGCAGTTATCTTAGTGGAAATTTGTTGTTTAGAGACTGTTTAAAATACTTTTCTTCTTGAAAGGAAGTGCTACTCCAGGAAAAGTAGTATGGTAACAAACCTTTCTACCATGGCTTTTAGTTTCATATTATGACCACAAATTTCAAAACAAGACATTCTGTTTCCTCTATCCAGGTACCATGAGACTCATGGAAGTAGCATCTGAAAGAGAACACTTTTCATGAGTGTATGTGTAATATATAAAACCAGTAAGTTTGCTTTTCATAACTCAATTAAATTCTAGGAAGGCCCAAGTTGTGTTCATGTTATGGTAAACGCAGGTTATGACAAAATAGCTAAAACCAGTGTCCATCCTTTTTTTTCATCTGTCTTGTTGATGTTTCTCAAAGCACTGTAACTGTGTGTTGCAGTTATACCTACTGAACGGCATACTTTGTGAGTTTCAAAATAAGGAAAAATGCACCATAAAATTTTTACATATGCTAACTGACTGTAAATGCAATTGAATATGTGGGACTTCCTCCAGCTTTGTTCTTTTGTGAATTGCTATTAGCTTACATTTGAAATCTCTGTTGGCCACACATTTCACATTGTTCTTCCAAATGTAATCATTTCTTCCTTTTATCTGATCTCCGACAGTCTCTCTGTTTTCATCAATATTTGACAGCAATTCCCAAAGATACAATATAGTCCACTCTAATATCCTTGTGCATACTCTCTTCTCCCTTTGAAATCCAATACCTAAGCAGTGAAATAATTTATTGTGCCTTATTTAGTATTTTATTTTTTGCATGTGTTTTGATACTGTCCCTTTGAAATGAAAGTTATTTGGAAATTTAAACCAACTGTTCTCAAAAAATAGTTATGAAATATTTTTCAGTCTCACCCCTTTTCAAAGATGCAGAGTTTATCTTGATTTCATGCATTGCTTAAATATTTCTTTTCATAAATTACCCCCCAAACCATAATTTTATCAGAATGCACAAAATCTAATTTACACCAGTCACCTGAAAAAAAAGTATAAAATAATCAGTCTTGCACACACCACTGTTATCCAGAAATGAGCAGACCTTTTAGACTGAAGTACCACAGTATTGAATTTGTTCTATGTGGCATTTTTTTGCAACAAGAAAACACAACATATGTGAAAAAGAGAAATTAGTTTTCTGAATAAGCATGAATAGCATAATTATCCCTGAATGCACAAATTTAACAGTGAAGATGATAAGTTTTCAAAAAATCTATAGAGAAGTGGGGGATTTTCCATTCCAGTCTGAAAGACAGGCATTAGTTAAATGCAAGTTAACAAGCTCTGTACAATGATAAAATGGTGAAAATACTTGATGAAAAAGTAGAATAAGTCATTTAGAAATGTATTGATATTTCTTGACCTTAGCATTAAAATACAGGATTCTGGATCATATTCTTTGTAATTAATGCAAAGAGGCACTTATATTTGCAATAATGCAAGTTGTAAATGTATTCCTAATAACAATTCCTAATAACAGGCTTATAAACTTACATGTGGAAGTAACTGTCGACTGTGTTTCCTACTATACTGTAGTGAGAAAATGAGCAAAATGATTGACTAGATACAATAATTGGTGCTATAACAATTGAAAAATGCACTTTTCCATTGTGAAGGAAGACCAAGAATAAAATACTACTACATCTAAATTAAAATTGATATTAATATACTATCCAACACATAAAATAATTCAGTGTACTTCGTTGTAGTCCAGCAATAACAGAAACTAAGCCCAGCAGGGCTGAACACATTAACATTTTACCCAAGGTAAACCAGGTATAGCTCTTGAAAATTAACATTCGTAAGTATCTTTAAAAAATTCTGTTTTCAAAGAGGAATGTAATTTTATTTTAAAGCTAAATATGTTAACACATGAATTTTAACAAATGTCTGTTTTGAAAAAAAAAACCAAACCCCAAAACAAACAAACAAAAAACAGATGAAAACCTTTCAATAATGTCCAAAATATCTCTTGATGAAAAAGTTGACCAAATAAAAAAACCAAAATAAGTTAAAAGTGGTTAACTTTTAACCAAAATACATCCTTTTTTATCAAGGTAAGATGTCACAACAGACTTGAAACATTTTTTAAATTTGTATTTTATTGATGTTTTGAGGCCTTGTTCCTTTCAAAATAGCAGAATTTCCTCTCAAATGGCAAGCCAGTTCCTGCCCTCTCATTATGTTGTTATATTGTTCCTGGGCTTAATTTTAGTCCTTTTGTTATGAAAAAGAGCTTCATCCTTAGACAACAGATAAAAATTTCCTTTAATTTTAATGAAAAAAATGAAGTAAAGGTGAAAAATGTCTTGCTGCACTGCAAGAGTCTTAAATTGTGGGGTTTTTGGTTTGTTTTTTTTTTTTTTTGCTGGGTTTGTGGAGTTTTTCACAGAACTTGAATGCTGAGTGATTCCTCTGGTCATGGGCACCTGTATACATGATGGCTCTGCAGTTGTGGGTGTGCTGGCTGCTTGGGTTAGGATGATTTTGATTTTCTACAAAGAAACTTCTATTTCCCAGGTAATGTAATCAAGCTCCATCCTGTCTGTAAGCATAGTTCTTCCCCATGTGCCCTCTCACCAAACCTGACTAACTATAAGTGCTCTACTTTGAAGCAAGTTAACCCATTTCATCTGTCCACATGTGGTATAATTTTTGTGCTGTCTCTTTGGGGCCCACTGATCAACAGAGCTGGAATCAGATGAAAAGAGTTCTTCATGGAAGCGAAAAAACTACTGCATGTGCAATTCTACACATGTAAGGAGAAACGAGATGGTGTCCACGGCATTACTCATCACCCATTTAAGATGGAAGGGGCACCAGTAATCTGAGCTGTGACATTCTTGTGTGTTTTCTTTCCATGAGCACTGAATATTAATTCCGTGGTATTCCTTAAGCTGTGTGACCACTGTCTCAGTGTTTGTCTGGTCTTGCTACTGACAACTAACTTCTTTCACCCCGGTTTCTCCCAGGCAGAGGTTATTAAATACTCCTGGACCAGTATTTCCTCTTTAGCTTGTGGAGCAGCTCCCTCAGAGAAGAGAAAAGGTTTTGGTTCTAGGTATTCAGAGTTTCACAAAGTTTTAACTTCTCTAATAATTCATCTTATGGAGGAACATGACTTAAGAATTGAACAATCAATTCATATGGCCAAGTTCTGTTGAATTTGACTAAAATTCCTAGTATAAGGGTAAAAGGAAACAAGAAGTTGTGTGCAAAATTTACAATTGGATATAGTCCAAGAGGTATCTGCCTTCCCTCCACTCACACCACAGTATCTGGAGGTGAGATGGGCTGGTTTATTTATATTCTTCATTCTTTCCTCTCTTCTTTTTTTCCCTTTTTCTTGTGTTCTTCTTTTATGTAGTTAATATTGTATTGGCCCTCTTAAACTTTGGGGCCGTCCCTGATTGCTTAACTGCATCAAAATTCATGGAAGTTACTGTTTAGGATTTGGGTTTAGGGTTTCACAGAAAAGTTCAGAATTTTGCAAGGAAGCAAAGGAATTTTTGTAATTCCTAAATTGATGTGTCTCAAGATGATATAAATTAACAGTTTGGGGACCAAACCTATGAAATTGGGGATAATGGAAAAGAAAGTGCTAAATGGGAAAAGAAATGTTTGCTGGACTGAAACTTACACTGCTGTGAGAATCAGCAGTAGTAGTCATGAAAAGAGACAAGTACAGTCTTCTAAGCATGTTTTGCAGTATTTATTCATTTGTATTTGCTGGACTATTCAGATGAAGAAATGTAAAAGTGATTGAAAATGAAAGAATAAACATTCCAAATCTGAAATGACATTTTGAACACCTTAGATAAATTCTTATTTGAGCTTGGAGTTTTTTAATCTTGTCTGTATCTGAATGGATTTACCCACCCTTAATTTGTATCACATGTTGCTGTTTGTGTACAGTGGAAATTCTGATCTGAATTACATGTTGCATAACCTGATTGCCATAAACAAAGTCTGGAAAAAATGTAGAATCTCTAAAAAAATTTGGTTTTATTGAATCAGGAATTTAATGTTAACTATTCAATATTCAAGAAATTACCATTATCATGGCATAGTTTGGTTTGGTGTTTGATATGTACATTCAGTTAGTGATGAATTTCCTCCGGGAATGGAAGGCTTCTATAGCACTATTTAAATTTGAGACCTTGACCTTATATTTTGTCATCTTTCTAATGAATTCACCCCCAGCGAGTTTCAAAGGTTATAGTAAGATCAAAAACTTCAAATCCATGTTCTTTTGTTATTTTTTTATCTTGTTCTCTGATGCTAAAATATTTACATCATCTTTGTGGAAGTGAAATGTTGCACATTTCTATAAAAGTATTGATTTTTAATTTTTTTTTTCTTCAATTCCCAAAGATAGAAGAGGACCATATGTGAGGACGTACAAACACATGAAGAAAAATTGTTCCAAAGATACTAAAGCAATTTCTTTCATCATGGTAATGGTGTCAGTCAGTAAAGCATGAAGTATGAGCTTTCTGCTTTGTTTACATAGAAGATAATTAAAGAAACACAAAGCCCTTTTTTGTGTGTGCTTGTCTATATGTATATTAATTTATAGGACTATAATCCTTCACTTGCCTGGCTTATGGTATTTAACATGGAGTAGATTCAGTTTCATACTATGCTGTGAATGAATTAATTGTCAAAAGGTGTTTTGTCTTGCTATAAGTTGAAGGTCCTTCATTTTCTTCTGGATGCTCAAAGAATGACAAGACAAACTAATGTTGTGAAGTCCTTCTCGACTTCCCATTTTTGCTCTACACTGGGATATAAAGTCATACTAAATATCTGTTCCTAAGGACTATAGAAAATCTTCATTGTATAAGAAAAAATTTAATGCACATAGTAAAAGCAAGATTTTGGTTCTTCTGTGGTTCCTCCCCCTCCTCTATTCTACAGTAAATAGAAGCATAGTGATTTTGAACTCCATGTAGATCTGACAAATGCTTAAAATACATAAAATAAATAGGGGGATTAAAATCCTTAAATAGTTGAGAATTAAAAATTAAATAGAGACACTTAGAAGACTGTTCTATGTATATCATGCGAAGCAAAGAGATAAAAACTGGAATATAGGCATCTGCAAAAAACTTATATAGGAGAAAAATGTGTCTTATGGAGAAGGTTTTCCTTCAGCATTAGTTACTTACAAAGAACTGTTTCTTTGCCAAAGCAGTTTACATATGTTTCCCAGACCTTATAAAAGGCATACTCTTACCCTCCATCAGTTTCTTAGGAAATAAAGCATTCAAAGTCTGCTTCTAGAGATTATCAGAGCTCTCTAACTGAGGTGTTGAAGATAAATGTGTTCAAGTCAACTGAAAATATCTTAAAAGACTTTACATGGCCCCATACTAACCCTGAGCCCAAATAGCTGGCATAAACTGGCAACTCCACTGACTTTGTGGACATCAATGGGGTACTATTGATTTACAGCAGATGGGCATTTGACTTCTTGCTGCCTGATCAGCAGACTTGTTAGACACAACCTTTGATAAAAACTAACAATTGACACCATGATCTAAGTATTTAGGGAAATGATGGAATAAAAGTGTCTAAAGGTTTTAAATGTCTCAATGTATTGAACATGCACCTTGTGAAGGCAAGTCAAATGTTGTGCCACTTTCTTTCAGCCTCAGCAAAACACGAGAGAAAATCAAAACAAAATCAAATCCACATCCAGGTCTGCTTCAGCACAGTCTTTATTCATGGGATCTCATGAAAAAAAAAGAACAAAAGCATCCAGTCACTGTTCCTTGAAACATGATGTGTTTCCTTTAAATGGATTGAAAAATTAAACTTCTAATGTATCTGTCTAACATATAAAGTGGAGCTTCCTGACCTGTCCATTGCAAAGTGCCTGTCTTGCACACATCATCTATCATGCAAACAAACTGACTCTGGTTTGTGAGCAGTTTGGATATCTGACTTAAACATTTTGTGGAGTGGAATCTTGGCTTTTTATCCACAATAGGAACAGGCACTGGTATAAAACATCATTGTAGCAGAATTTTAGTTGTATAGTTCTATAGGACACCTGCCCTGGATCTGTGGTGTGTGAACACTACTGTCCTGACCTAAGGACCTGAGCAAGTATCATACAGTGCACAACAGCTCAATCCAAGGTACCTTGTCAGTTCTGTGTCTTTTTGTCCTCTGTGGTACAAACAACCGTTTTGGATGCAGTAAGAGTTATCTCCATGACAGCCAGCTTAATGAGTGCATTAGAGATACACCTCAGCTCGGTAACCCAATGGAGAGCTTAAAAATCATGAGAGAAGGACTGAAAGCTGACTGCCCAGCTCTCCAAAATCCTGCCACATGCGTCTCAGCAGAAGCCTGCTCATACCTATAGCAGGCTGTGATGATGCAGGAGCATATCAATATCAAGAAGGGTTGGGTTCTGAGAAAGGAAAGCCTAAAGAAAAGTGGAAAAGTCTGAACTGCAAGGCTCCTCAATATCTTGCTCAGCTTTTTCCTTACATGATCAGAGATATAATGATGCCTCAAGAAAACAAGAATTGGCCTGACTTTTTTTAAAGGAAATAGCAAAGGACATTTTAGAGATATATAACCTGTCCTAGTTGCTCACAGAGGAAATGATTCCTAAGGATCCCTTATCTTAAAATTAAATAGGTGATGATGGGAGAGAAACAGAACAGCTGTTTAGAAGCTGTCTTGAAAGAAAACAGAAAGGATTGTATTGTTCGATGCAGTCCTGCTGTTTTAAAAAACTTTTATAGGCAATTAAAAAGTGAAGTAATGATAATAGTCTGACAAAATCCTTCCTTATCTTTGCTCCCTGACTTTACCTATCATTTCAGGAAGACTAGTTCACAGCTTGACCATATCTTTGGTTGCAGCATATGAATCACTATTCTCCAAAGAGGTATTATTTACTTAAAAGTGATTAAAAGGGATAAGAAGGGTCAGGGTGTTCCACTTTGTGCAGTTAGATGAACTAACTTGATGATAGGCATAATGCAATGGGTCTGGGAGAGCTGTATTATGTGCCAAAATGATTCCATGCATTATCAGATCTTACCTACCCTTGTTTAAACTAAACAAAATTGTCAGCTACTCAGTTACATTTTCCATATGGTGCAGTATCTTCTGAGCAGCAACTTGAATCAGTCTTTGTGAAGTAATATTTTGAGTTATTTTCATGCTATTCACATTTCTTTCAACAGTGAATATTCAGAGCAGTAATAAAAAAAACATAAGGAGAGTGTGTGTTTTAATTAATCTGTTCTTGTAGCTATTGTTATTATTAATGGCAGATCCATGTGATATTCAGTGGAAAAAAAAAAAAAAAAAAAACAAAAAACCTTTGAAAGACCATTTCATTTTAAGAAGGCAAATGAATTACATCATTTCATTCAGAAAAAAGAAAATGGATAGACCTGATTCTCTGCTTGCCCATGTCATTTTTCTGCCAGTGTAACATAGCTGATGTTAGCAGAACTTTCCCTAATTCACACCAGGATGAAGAACAGAACAGGGGAACAGACACAGGGTGTGTAGTTATTCAAGTCTTTCAACATCAGTTCTGAGCTGGGAGGGTGATCAGAGTTTGGAATCCAACTCTGGAAGCCTTTCTAAGGACACTCAGTGTGAGTGCATTTGCTCAGCCCATGTAGGGTGGCTATTTGCTGGAAGAAAGAAAGGGCAGAAATAAATAGAAGAAGGGTGAAAAAAAAGTTTAAATCTGGAAGGGATAGGATGTGAAACACATGTCACAAGAAGACACCGTGGGATGATAGACTAGATGAGCAACAAAGGAAGGAACATAAGAAATAGTGAGTAAGGGGCCCATGTTTTTGGTTGGCGTGAGCTTACCCATATTCTCTTCCTTCCAGCCTCCTTCCCAAACTCTGCAGGACAATATCCTGATTTCAGTACAACTCCTCAAAAACCTGGAAGCATCACTGGAAAACCAGGTTATTTTATCCATTCACATGGGAACTGGCTGAAATAAAATGTACAGCAAGCCATTCTCCAATGACTTGTGATGTGAGAACAGGGAGTATGGGGAATGGGCAATAGTGATGGATTCATTCCTTGGCAGATCTTCTTGGCCATTTCCTTCCACACTCTACAACCCCAGGGAATTTGACAGCTCAGCTACTCCAAACCTCTGGAAGTTTTGTTGGAGCAGAAAAAGTTACGCCAATTTCTGTTCTTTGCTACATCAACAATTGTATGTGTTTTAATGTATAGCTAAATTTGATCCAGAGAGTCATCATCTTTTAAATTATCTTCTCAAAATGCTTATATTCTTCACAGGGATTTTAAAGTTGTTGTGTGCTAATTCCATGGTGATTCCTATTCATGAACTTGTTTTAATACACTTTTCCTTTCTATCCATATTTTAATATCAGAACCCATTCAGCACATCTGCAGGTTCCTCCCAGTCTCTGCCAGGTCACCAAGGAAAACCTTCTCTTCATGTTTGGTCACCCACAGTGTGGGAACTTCACCTACCAATTAGGCCAGAAATGTAAATGCTCTTTGAACGGATCATTTCCTTTAACTGGAAAGAGTTTCTCTTGTGCAGTTAACAGTACAGGAAACAGGTTTGTGTTGATATGGTTATTTATTATTTCCTATTAGTGAGAAGCATATCCTGTGATAACTTTCATAATTAGTGGGTCGAGTGTACATTTCATCAGAATGCACGTCATAGCCTTCAGTTTTGGATTGAAATGCTAGGTACAAAAATAGTTTGAAGTCAGATGTCCGTGCCTCCAAAGCACCTTTGGCACTGTGTTTGTCTGTGCTTTAACAGTCTTTATTTACATATAAAATAATAGCGGAAATGCGTTTATCATTTGTTTCTGTTAGAGTTCTCCTAAGCAGGGATATACAGTAATAGAAGTAGTCCTGTGCCACTATGCATTGCCAGAGGGATAACCACAAGGAAGGAGGCCAGGGCATATTCCTTCAAACACAGGACTAATTACCACCCATATTATGCTAATACTGGATTATACTTAAATATCTACACCAATTAAATCTTTAGGTCAAGTGAGGACAGGATTCATCACAAAGTAGAGTTGGACATTTTGGACTCCCTGCAGCAGAGCACTATGTACTTGTGAATTACCCATTTCTTTGAGAGGGAGAAATGGCTACAAAAGAAGTGGAGGAAAAGTGCAGGGACATGATATTCTGGTAGGGGCAAACAGGAAGAAATTGAGGTATGGGTTATGTTTCAAAGTGATAAAAGAGAAAATAGACTAGTTTCCTGGAATTTTCGGGCATTTCTTTTTATTTTGGAAAATTGTAATTAAAGTTGCACACATCAAATGTTTGTGGTCAATGAATTCAGCACTCTATCTTCAGAGTAAATCTCTGGATTCCTCTTCTATACAAGAAGGCTGGAATACAGTTCCTTGGAAACACTTTAAAAAATAGCTCTATTTTCTCAATATTTTCTTCTTAAAAGCCTCCATTTTTCATCTAGCTCTGCTTCTGCTCAGTTTTGTGGAGGGGGACTCCTCACTTTTGGATTCATTTCACTTTGGGATTGGAGATGTGTCCATTTTAGTGGGCCTGGTTCATGCAAGCTTAAAGCAGCCTGTGTTATGTTGAACTCTCTCTGGGACTGACATGTGAGTTGACCGCAACCTTCTCCTGCATGCAGACACAGTCACTTTTTATAGACCACTTCTTCCAGCCTTTCTTTGTTTCTGTTAATTTCTTCTGAACTCTTTGAACACAATAATGTCAAGAGCTGACTGTAGCATTCTAGGTATTATGCCATTATTGGTACTTTGCCATTTAAAGAAAGAAAGTTTCCTTTTTTTTGGCCTGTGACATGAATTGTCTGTAAATGCATCCCATATTTACATGAGGCTTTTTGCCATTTTAGCAGATGGAAATTTCATATCTAATTTAATGTCCATTAGGTCTCTCAGTACCATTGCTTTCCAAGTATCTCTCTTCTATGAAATTAGTATTATCCCCCCCCCCCAACTATATAATTATCAAGCTCTTCCTCTACTTCAAGACCCTCAAAAATAATCTGGAATTAAATATATGAATCCCAAACGTGCACATTTAGTGCTGTGTGTTCCTGATGCGTGTACTGGGCCCACTGATGGCTTGTGAGAGCAGATTGTGCTGGGATAAACAATGGATGAACAGGAGGTCTGCTGCAACCACTTATTTCCTACTGATAAAAGACAGAGGAAGGATCATGTCAGGACTGACACTAACTTTTCTTGGGGTGAGGAGGATCAGGGTTGCCTTTCTGCTTCTTGCAGGGGCTAACGGCAACAAAAAAAACCCAAAACAAACCAACATGTAAAGCTGCTCCAGGCTTTACTGTTCTGGCCAAGGTGGAAGCAGATTTTTTCCACTTACTTGCATAGCACAACCACTCCATTAAATTAATAATCTGCCCCTTGATGCCACAGATGACAGAGGAGGCCTTTGAAACTTGACTGAACAAATGATTTCAGCACGCAGTGAACTCTCAGCACACACAGACTCCTCTCTCCATCAGTGAAATCATTAGTTAGCCTCTGCTTGAATGTCCTGCTGAATCAGAGGCCAGTGTGCAGTCTGCCAGCAGGAGCTTTCTGGAGACTGGTTTGTTTTGTGCAGATGCATTTTTTATTCCCTCCTGCCTGCCCCTTCATTAAGCTGTTGTTTCTCAGAGAGGGGTTCAGACCTTCCCAGGAGCGCACAGCGCTGACTCACCTTGCTGCCTGCCCAAGGCGCAGCAGGAGGTGGGAAACGTGCTCACCGCAGGCTCAGGTTTTGAACATGGAATAGGAGATGAAATTTGTTTCATACAAATGATAGTGAACAAGGAAGAGGAAGAAATTCACGTTAGGCAGGCACTGGAGGGGTGAACAATCCTGTTGAATAAATATCTGTAAGCCACGCTTAAGACAGATGTTCACAGGGGCAGAAGGACTTCATGGATGTTGAATAATAAAAATTTATTTATTTTTTGTAGATTTAGAAATCCAGATAGGGCCACATTAAATACTGGGAGGTTAAATGTTTAAATTGCCACTTTCCAAGAAAATCGTGCATACTGATACCACAGTATTACCAAAATATGTATAGCCTTTAGGACCCAATCCTGAAAGATCTGAACCAGCAACCCAAGCTAATATCCTACCTTAGAGGGGCCTAATGTCAAACCTGAGTGAAAAGAGATCCTGAGGGCCCCCAGGTGGTCTGTCTCTGGGGGATAAAGCCACAGCACAGGTACTGCATGGGATGGCTGTGGGGCTACCCCCTGAGCACCCCCAGCACATGGTCCTGGTACTGGAACTCTGCAGCTTTGCACAGGGAATCAGTAGTAACTAACTAACTCCAGGGGTTCTCCTGACACTAGTTTTTACAGGGTAGATGAGATTTAAAGACATCTAAATGCACTGCTGGAGTACAACTGTGCAGGACAGAATCTCATCCTTGGAGTTTAAAAATGTAACTGTTATATTAAATAATTGTCATTGAGCTTATCTCTCTAACTTATCATTAGGGAAGGTCTTGATTTGCCACTGCTAGGATATACATGCTGTAAGAACTCAGTTTAACAGAAGGACAAGGAATCTGATGAGTGATGAGGTTTACTTGCACATTTCTAATCCAGTCTGGATGTAAACTTCTCGAGCATTCAGGGACTGTTTGGAACCAGAGTTTTTCTCCAGGCCTATCTCTCCTTTTTTCAAAAGACTGCTATTTTTTGAAACATAACACTGTTCAAATAAAAGTGAAGCCATACTTGAATGTCAAAAAACGCATGGAGAACATCAGAAATGTAGGAAACATATACTTGGGGAATAAGCTTCAGCAGGAATGCTAATTTAGTTATAGTTTTTAAAGCTGACTGCAAACAGCTGGGTAGCATTAACCATATTAGGGAAACAAGAAAGGTGGAGCAAAATCTAGGGGACTAAGGTATGACAGTGCCAAATGTATGGAAAAGATTTGGAATATGTGAAATGTAGTGCTGTTGGACCCACACTATGTAATAACGGTGATGTGGTGTGCAGTTGTCTTTGGGACTTCCCAGCACACTGAAAGATTTGTAGAGCAATGTCTGTGGCTTGTGGCAGGCCACTCTCTTGATAACACGGCTGGGAAACAGAAATACAAGTTAAAATAGCATGTGTTGTGTTCTTTTACAAAGCCTTTGGTCTTACCAAAGAGGAGAGACTGTCAGTCCTTAATTCTCTTTTCACACACGCTGCAGCTACTTAAAAAATCTGTGAATTCAAACATGGGACATTAGGTTTAAACTACATCTGTTCCAGCTGCATAACACTTAATTTGCACTTTATGTTTTCCAATAGCTGTACAAAAGTTAACTAATTAGTCTGAATCCCAGCAACACTGTTTTCACGGTGGTAGCAGCTTTTATCTGCTTTTATGGATAGGTGGGGGCAAAAAGAACTCCAGGAGCAGACTGCAAAACATCTCTTCACATAAGTAGACCCATGTTCAGACTGTTTCCATAGTTCAAGTGTAAGTTTCATGGACTGCAATGTTAAGCAGAAATGCTTTGTAAGGAGCTGGTTACTAGTGTGAGATGTTGAAAATATGGTCCTTTGTGGCTTGCCCAAGACCACACAATGAGTTAGAAGCAGAGCTGGGATTTCACTTCCTTTAACTCTGATTTTCTCACAGTTGTGGTTTCATAGCAAACTTTTTGCATTGCTTTCATATTTTTTGTATTGCTTGGTGTCTTTATATCTTATGATAGATTTATTTTTAATCTCCTTATTATAGATGGATCTGAGGTGGAACAGAAGATATGTTGCTTCTTGACTGTCTGGGGACACTAAGGTGTGTGCAGATTTTCACCAGTTGGCCATTTATCTACTTCTTTTGGAAAGGAACAGTAGTTGAGACAATCCACAAGAGGTGATTGAAGCAAGTTTCCTTTAGAGCTAGACAACTAATTCCTAGCAATTTACCCACTGGCATTGATGTTTTTATGTTCACATGTTTACTCTTACCATACTATTATATTCTTCATGTGTCTCCTTGCAAAATCAACATTTTAGATGCATTTTAAAAACAACCCATCAGGGCAAAACTCATTTTACACAAAGTTGCAGAGTTTATTAGATGGTTTTAGCTGTGCTCCCCAAAGAAGTGGTTTCTATAACTCACCAAGAAGTTCATATTTCTACACATGAAAAGTAACACAGACAAAGTGCTGCTGACCTGTACAAAGTATTGCCACTCTCAGGCCATTCTTGACTGTTTGTCCCTTCCCCTCTGCCAGAAGTTACTCTCCTGTCAGATCTACTAGACTAAATAATTAATTAGGAATTCTTTTAGTCTTTGGCCTGGTCCTACATACTTCAGTTTAAAAATAAATTGCCAAATTGTAATAAGTTTCACTTTATTCTTTAAACCATAAGCATATCATAGAGCTGAGATAGAGAGCAAAGGAAGGCAGAGGTGAACTGGCAAGATTTGGAGCTCGAGAGAGTTTCCTTTAGATGCAGCAATGGCAGGGAGTGAGGATGGGGAGGAAGCTGGGGGTGGCACTTGCTGTATCTGGGTCAACAGTAGCAGTCTTAGGTGGGTCAAACGTGCCCAGATTGTATTGCTAAGTGTAAAATTCATATTAAAGTTTGGTTTGGAATTTACATTTGGAGAAGGGTTGAAAATTCAGTCTCTAAAATTAGCTTTTAGCAAGTATTCCTGTTTATAAAGTTCATTCACTAGTATGTTTATGGAAAGTGAGCCCAGAGGGGAAGGAATGCAGTAAAAGTACATTCATTTAAAAATTCAAATAAAAATATTTGCTTTGAATCAGAAGCTTTTTTTTTTTTTTTTAATCTTTCTGTGCTCTTTGTCCAGTTTGTTAATACTTTTGTTGTCCTGCAAAACAGAGTCACTGTCCTGAACTTTCCTCTTCTCATTACTGCACAGTATGTGTGAGTGAAGACTCCTGCCTGTTATGTTGGTCTTGTTTGTCAGCATGAGGAATCATTGTTATTTAAAAGTAAAAAAAAGACAATTCCTCCCACCCCCAAAGTCACCCTCCATTTGGGGAAGCTGGGTGGCAAGAACAGCTGGGAACTGTTACTGTTGCACTAACAGTATTGATAACACCAAATGCAAAAAAAATAATCAAGCCTTCACAAGACCAGCTTAAAATAATGAGGTTTCTAAACTGACAGTTTTCATTTGTCTTCTGGATTCAGAGAAGGACTCAGTAAATAGTAATCAGTTTACAGGATTACCTTTATATTTTCCTTTAAAGTCTTTGTCCTCTGCTGCCCGCAGCTTGTTCTCACATCCTGCCCCTTGGGTGGAGCACAGCCAGAGAGCCATTTCCCATTTGGTACAAAGAAGGAGGAAGAAAGAGGATGTGGAAAGAAAAGGCTTGGGGAAGGGGAGGATCTGCTAATGCTAATCAGATACCAAATCATGTGAGCGTGCACTTCAGATGTTTATACACATGGGGCCTAATGATAATGTACTTGGATAACTGGGAGGGTTGAGACACATCAGTGTTATTTGAGATCCTCTCTTACCTCCTTGTCAAGTGATCCCAGGTTAGGCAGAAGGGCATGGTGTGATAAAGGAATTCAAAACTGCCCATAGGTCAGCTCCCTTAGAGAAAATGCAGTTCTGCTGCCCTAATGTTTACTTTTTGGATTGAAAGGTCTTTGACCACATCATATGTTAAGTGCTGCAAAACTGCAAAGTCATTCCTCTGTCTTTAGTGTATGAGCTAAGCATGAAGCCAGACTCCATGCAGTAAGAGCTAACCTTGTTGTCTCTATTAATTACTTCTATTTGGTTACTTCCATTCAAATACACAAAGTCTATCTAACTTATCACTGTTACTTATAGAGGGAGACTGATGAAATCCCTTCACAAATGATATTACAAACAAATGTTTTCCAACAGTTTGATCATTTTATATCGGCATTCTCTTTTTTTTATCTTTCTAAGGAAGTAAGATCACTGTGTAAAGAGGTGGACATGAACCAGAGCTACTGATCCAATTACACTGATTTTTGGAGAACTTTGGATGTAGAAATTAATATCTAAGAAAAAATAAATACACATGAGGCAAGGACACCCTTTGGTTTGAGCCTGTTTCAAACTCTGCAGAGACTGAGACGTGAGGGTGAACATGGGTCACCCGGTTCCTCTTTGAATGTTTTTATGAAATGAATTTAATGGATTTGGCTTACTTCTGCTAGCTAAGTGTACCTTCAAACTACCCAGAAGACAACATGGTAAAATTCTGTCCTTGCCATTTCCATCTTAATCCACTACCTTTTACAAACACTAGAATCATGACAAATTTTTTTTAAAGTCAGTCAAAGCCTTTCCAACATTCACATGCCTTTAGCTGTGTGTGGTAGGAAAAGGACCCAAAGAGTTTTCTCTCATATGTTTGCTTTCATGGCAATGAACTGAACTGTTCCCCAAAGCTTTTGCTTTAGGGTTTCATGGTGCCGCTGTTTATACTGGGAGCGGAGAGCAACACACAAATTCATCAAGAGCAAGCAAAAGAAGCAACTTTATTAATTTATAACCCCGTTTTATATACTCTAACCCCATAGAGTGATTGGTCAGTGATCACCCATCTCCTAGGGTGATTATGGCTAAAGTCCTACAACACCTATTTCAAAATATTTTTCCAATGTACCATAAAACGAACTTAGCAAAACACCATGTGTTAGTCTAGCTTACAAAAAACATCCTACTGTTTTTCATAATATGCATGAGAAAGGCAGGATTCTCACCAAATATTGTGAGAACCTGAGAAAAAACCCTCTGCTAGCAGCCGTTCAGCATCCACATCCCGGTACTGAAAATGTAGTGGGCTTTCATTTGGCCTTGCCTTCTCTTGTGTTGTAAAATGTACAATAGTTATTGTTCAAAGACATATTTAAAATTCTCCTTGTTTAATGTAGGAGCTGGTGAAAAAACATAATTTCTGATGGAAATAGTTTTAAACTCCAAATCTTCATTTGTCAGACAATGTTCATTTGTCTACTAGTTTGCCTTCAGAAATGAAGATACTTCAGAAGATGTAGTTTGATTAGTGGATTGATTATTGTTTAAATACATTTTTTGTAAAAAACCACCACTATTCTCACATGGCTATCAAAGACAAAACCCATTTGACTTTAAATTCCTCTTCCTTCTCTTATCCAGAAAAGAAGAACATCTAAGTGAGTATTTACCTTAGCAATTGTGAATTGAATATTTTAGGGTTTTTACTGTTTTATACTAAAAGTTATCTTTTATACTGTGCTTTTTTGTAAGGATTTCAAATTGCCATACAAAATCTGCTTGGCATGATGCAACCCGTTTTGTAAACTCAGAAAGTAAGACCAAAGGGTGCTCTTTACTAGCAGAGTCAAGACTTCTGGACTACAAGTTTAGAGGCCTCCAACTGGACAAAACCAGCTCCTTCTTCATGTACCATCTATAATTTGGTACAAGCCCACAATCATATTGTTACAGTTTTATGGTCACCAGTGATTCCTACTTTTAGGACACTCTGAGTGCTCAGCATCTCACAAGGACAACAAAAAACATTATTCCTCTCACAAGTGAACAGGTTATCATTCTTTCTGGTGATGGCAATTGAGAATTTTGGACTTTCAGACTCTTGTCTATCTTGATTATATCCAGCAGATAATAGGAGGGCATACGTCCTTCACTGATACATATGGAGTCTCTTCATGGATAAGATGTGTCAGCTACTTATGCTCCCCCACTAGGCCTTCTTTTAGTGCACTCTCCAAAAACTTGTGTGTAATTGTACTGTATGATTCACAGTCTAATGGCATAAATGCCTTGATTACTTCACTTACAAAAAAAACAATAAAAAAAAAAACAAAGAAAAAAAAAAGAAAAAGAAGAATGAAGAAATAAAAATCTGTGATTTCTCATTGGTTATATCAGAAATGTTTTCTTCAGATGGATAACTTTTGGGTTCTGTCCTTTGATTTCAGCTTCAAATTTCAAGTCCAAATGAACCCCAAACAAGAAAAACCTCTGAGTCCCACCTGGTTTCAATACAAAATCATGTTTTGTGCTCGTTTCAAAATGGGTCCAGGTTGGTTCAAAAGATTCATGAACCTTGGCAAACTTTTCAATGAGCATGATTTAAGTTTCTGTGTTTGTACTGTGTGGTTTTATTGCGAATGTTTCTCATGGTCTTAGTTAGGAACATAATATGGATTCACTATAACATCAGCTACATGATATCTTGCCTGCATTTGATGGTTGATTCTCATGTTTTGATACATATCTACAAATATTCTTATACACAGCTGAGAACTTAGTTAATCTAAAAGACTGTCTTTCCTTAGATCAATTAGAGTTTTGTTTCACTTGTAAAATAAACACAGTCAGAATTACAGATGGAGAAAAAGAAGTCTAAGGGAAAGGAGCTGAAGAAGTTGGCAGATCCTCAGAGGAGCTATATTAAAGAAACAAGCATATACTCTAAATATGGAAGGAAGTCTAGTAATTTCAGTTTGGGATAAATTTGGTTAAGTTAGAGCTTTTCAGAGCCTCTAAAACAAGGAAGAAGGTTATAGAAACATCCTTTTCACCTCTTTTTCCTCCTCTGCTTAATTTCTAGGGGTGGATGGTACAGTGCGGGGTACACAGAGGAAAATAATTTTTTACTGTTTTTAGTCTTAGCAAGATAGTTTACCTAGCCTCTTAGTACGTGTTCTTGAATATCAGGCCGGAGTTTGACACAGGTTTTTTGTAACAGATGATGTGTTTCTATTGTACATTAGTGCATTTCTGGAGGGACATGGGTCCTGAAATTTAGACTCCTATCCAAATTTCCTTCAGATTTGGGGAGCCTTTAGATTTTGCTTCATAATTAAGATTATTAGAAGAGATGTACTGCAAATGATTTGCACTCCTGTATTCCAAGTTGTTTCCTAAACTGAACCAGAACTCAACATAAAGATACACAGAATTGCTTGATGTTTTCTATGCTTCTGTTCTTTGATATCACATTTCCTTCCAGTCAAAGTTCTTCCATTTAGGTACTACTTCAGCAAGAAAATATGAGAAATAAAATCACAGTGAAATAAATCTATCTTCATCTCATTTCTCTCTGCCATTCACAGATGTCAACTGAATACAATAGCTCTTTGAGATGACGGACCCGTGTGGGGCAGCAGCTCCAGTGACCCGAACGCTACAGTGTACAATTCAACAGAGACTCCATGGCAACTGCGGAAAAAAATTGGGAAAAGCTATAGCTCGGCACGAAGATATACTTTCAAAAGTACCCCTTTATTTATATAAGCATGTGTGCACATTCCTCAAGATAGCTCAAAAGCAGGAGATTTTGAGATTTCACTGAACAGCAAGTCAGTCATTACATAGCATGGAGATGCATTTGAAGCATTGCCTGTAGCACACACAAGCAAAGGACCATGTGTTACGGGCCTCGTCTAAATGGTGTAGCTAAAATCACCTCCTCCTGGCTCAGATGGAAGTGGTATTCCCCTCTGCCTGGCTCAGATTGCTGCTTATGTTTTCAGTTAGAGCTAGCTGAAAATACTCTCTTTTATACTTTTTGCATCAGAAAATAGGGTTTCATCAGCAATTACATTCATCAGAAGGAAATCTGGAGGTGGAGGTGTAGCTCGTCAAAAAAGGAATTTTATCTTAAGCAATTTCCAAACAAAAGCTTTGAGCTCTGTTTTGGAAATTTCATAGGAGTTTCTGTGTCTCAGACTATATGTCTGTTAATACAAAAAGGCATTTCAACCCTGAGTATGTAAAGGACATGACCACAGAGCTCCAATCAAAAACAAAAGGGAAAGATCTCTGAATCAAAACCTGCGCTATCTTGAGCACTTCTGGCAGCCGATGAAACCAGTGAGAAATTGCATATCAGCACTTCAACTGCTTTCCTTAAAGATGAACTCAGGGCCACCTTGCAGCTTGGAAATGGAAAAGTTTGGATGCACACTTTGCTGCATAATCTTTGAAAATCCCAAATGTATAATCTTAAAGAACTTTTTCCAGTAGAAGCCATGGTTGCTCCAAAGCTTGTCACACCCTTTGGCAACAAAGCTTGGAGGCTCGGCAGTGAGCAGACCACCCTATTTCCTGGAAACCCATTTAGTGGTGCAAGTCACAGGAGACATAAAAATCTTTCTAGAGTGCCTGGAAAAATGTAGACCTAACCCTATTTTTCTGTCATCCCTAAATTGGTTTTGATGGGAATTTACTTGGCTAAACTGGCAAAACTGCAGCACTCTTTTCTTCCAAGAAAAGAATCCAGGGGAAAAAGAGATTGTACGTTTACTAAAAGTGGATTAGAAGTGCAAATCCATATTTTCACTAGTGTAAATAAAAGAAAAAATGTAGCAAAATGTACTTTATTACTTTTTTCATTTTATTTCAAGCTGCATAATATTTTCTGTTCAAAGGTAGTTCCAAGCCAGTAAAGATTCATTAAAACATTTTAGTGGTGGTTTAAGGGTACTTTATGAATTAAATTATTATTTATTATTAATCACGTGTTGGTGAACTGGGAATTTAAGAGGTCAAATACAGTTGGCATTTTATAGCCTTTTTGCACTAAAAAAATCATCCTCTAAGCTGACTCAGTTTGTAATGAAAATTAATTTTCAGGGTGAGCCATTATCAGTTTGGGAATATTTGACTCCTATATTTTTCAAAGCTGAGGAGGGAACACTGACAACCAGCTGAAATTCTTTATTGCCTTCCTATGTGATGTACATTTACTCTCCCCATGTACTGGTGTCATGCTTGTCAGCAGTACATAAACCAGACAAACCTTTTTCTCCCTTCCTCTATGTGACCAGATCCCCACCAGTTCCTACTGTCTCAGGATCCAGTCCACCGCTAGTAGCCTTTGTCATGGCCATGTTTTGCACTTCTGCGGTCCATGTTCTCTGAGTAGCTCAAAGCATTTTATGTACACTTATGATTAATTGATTATGTACACTTATGATTATGATTAATTTTTTGTATTCCAGGAAGTAAAAGCATAAAATAAAATGGCTTTTCTTTCTACTGATTTGGAGAAGTATGTGTCAGCAGAGCCTGTTGGTTGTGCTGTCAGAGCAAATTCAGAAATCCCAAGCAAACAATGTGGAGCTCCCGCTCACTAGCCTTCTGTGTAAGCTTTTTGTCTTCATTAATGCCTATGTGACCTCTTTGCCTATCATCTGAATTAAATTACCTTCTTTATTTGCTGTAAGATACCGGAGTGCATTTCCTCATGTAATTGTGGGTTTACATCTTTCAGCACAGCCTGCTTTTCTTCATGTCTCATCTCTCTCTCTTCATCTTCTCCTTCGAGAAATTTCTGAGCTAACGCACTAATAAATTCACATTTTGGTACACCAGAGTTCTTCTAAAAGCAAAGATGTATACAGAGATAAAATACCACAGGTGACCATCTCAAAGACAACAGAGAAACATAAGGAAATAGATTATATTTCCTGTAGTGACACATCCTAAACGGTTTTAAAAGTTTCTGGAACCTTTACCTCTTACCAAATGCATTCCATCTGTGTGTTTGCAAACATTTTTTTTTAGAGTAATGTCTAAAGTCACAGGTGGTTCAGGTTGTTAGTGAGGATATTTTTACAAGTGCAATATGAAAGCCTGCATCTAACCTTGTATTTCAGGTTAGCCAAGCTCTCACATCTCCAGTTGCAGAGAAGAAAGACCGATAGCTCTGTGCTGGACCAAGCAGCAGGCCACGCTGTGTAGAAGGGGTATCCATGCATTTGGCTTCCAAGCAACACAGTGAACCATTTTTAGTGACACCTGTGAGATGCATTGAGTTATTGGGCTGGTATGCCATTTGATAAAGTGGATTTAGCAGTGAAGGTAAAGGTCCTAAGGTGAAGGCAGGGCCTCATTACTGCAGTGGTAGTGTGCCGAAGTGCTCTTATGTGCCAGACCACATTAGACTCAGGCGGGGTGTTTGCTAGCATGGTGCGTTAAGCCACAGGTGTTCTGCACTGTACAAAGCCTTCAAAGTTTGGTCTCAAATGTTTCTGTTACTATAAAGAGGATTAAAAGGATTTTAAAACATAGAGGGTCGGCCCGACTGCTGGTGAAATTGCCAACTTTTAGCAAAAAGGGGGAGAGGCTAGAGCAGCAGGGTGGAGTGGGGGCTTCAGGGAAGCCATACGGTACCTTTCAGGGGGGTTTTATGATCCAAATGTGGATCTGTAGCACGTTCAACTGGAACTCATTAAGAATTCATGGAGCAGAAAATGCGAGAGGTTCTGGAAACAAGGACTTTGAAAGGCCAAATGTGAGCTGTAAATAAAAGAGAGTGGATATTCAATTTTGGCTATTAAATATCTCAGAATTTTCTCATATCAACAGATCAGGCTTTCAACTAAAAACCTACCTCTAGAACAAAAGAACAAATAGAAAGAATTTTACAGACTCTTAAGGCAGAGAGCTGATAAAGACCATAATCAGATATTATACATCTCAAAAACATGAGAGCTTATTGATTTGAAATGCTGAACAGCACCATTCATTTTGGCTCTGATTGAGCAATGTACCAAAGCATGTGTTTATCTTTAAGCATATTTTGAAATCCCATTGACTTCAATCACTATTGACCCCTGTTACTGAAATTGGACCCTTGGGAAGACACAGCTTTCCTAAATATTATGTGTATAAACAAAAGAATTAGGAACACCCACACTTGAGAAAGCCAGAAGCTTAAGCAGCATGTACCAGGATCACTAAGAAACTGCTTCCTAACTTCATCCATTACATATAGGTGGTGCTGGAGTTGGCAATTATTCATCATTGTATTTTCTAGAGGCCAAGACTTTTGCAAGAGAACATTTTATCTGCTGCTGTAGTAATTTGAGGCCCTCTTTAGTGGAAAGCCTCCTTCTCTTTGTTCCTTGTTGCTGTCTTAGGATATGGGCACCAAATCGTTTCAGGAGTTTGAAGATAAATGTGTCTAAGTAAAACATTGTTTTGGAACAGCTTCATAGTGAAGCCTCTTCAGGAACAAAGACATAACTCACTGTGCCAGCAGCTAAATGCCCTGAAGTAATATCACCTAGTTTGTAGCCTCATTCCTTCTCTCCTTTTGCAGGTGCAGTTATGTGCTGGTGTTTAAATACAGACACAACATTTACCCTAGCTATGGTAATTTTCTTTTGAAAACTTGGACTTTTCTACCAGAGGTCATTTGTACGTAGTGGGCTTTTCTTCTTTGCCTGCTGTGTTGAGTTTGATGAATATTAGTGTTACATGTAGTTACTCAGAAGTCTTCAAGGATAGCTGTCAAATCTATTATTTCAACACTGTAACAATTACAAATAAATAATTGACAGAAAGCTATTGATCAAAGATGGAGATCAAATAATGAGGAACAACTGTACCAGGTCTAGAGGAAGCAAGGCCTTTCTGTGCACTCAGTCAGTGCACAACACAATTTAGTCTGAAGAAATGCAGAGTATTAAATCTGGGAATAATAAATCAAAACAGGGAATAAAGGCTCCCCTGATTATGGGAACACCTGTTAAAAATAAGCTCAAACAAACAACTCTCAGAGGATTTGATTATTGCCTATAATTTTTGATGGTGGTTTTTCTACTTTAAAAGAACACTTAGCAGCTTGCAATAACACATTAAAAAATTCACTTACAATTTTAATACAAATGTTATCCTCTCTGGTCAGTCTCTTCAGTTCCTGCAAGAGGTGAGGATTATTAAACATGAGAATATCTGCCAAAGCCTGAGAACTGGCCAGATACAATGGAAATTGGCTGGAGTTTTTCTGAGATCTCATCAGAACTTGGGTAGATCCATTAACTCAATGCTGTCTGAAAAGAAAAACATCCTTCTGAAAAGAATGTAGGCAGCTGATGCCTCAGTGACCTAATGCCTCCTTTAAACATCATGAAGTTCAATTAATATATGGAAAATATTCTGAATTCCTTAGAATGATGTGAAAAACATAAGAAAAATTCAAATGTAACAAGTGCTGCTATGAGTATAAGTAACTTTACAGTGCACACTAAATACAAATATTGTTCAGGAGATTTAGCATAGTATCTCTTGCCACATGTAGGGTGTGCCTAATTTTGGCTTGTTTATCAGAAATATCATCTTATGTTTAAGGAATTTTATGTTTGGGTATCTGCAATTACCAAACATTCATGACCACTGCAATTATTAGAAGTTCACTTACACTGCATACCTCAGTTTTGCAGTGATTAACTTGGTGCAGCTAAATGTTAATGTTTTAAATTGTTGGGAGATTATGACCGTGAGAAAAGTTTATAGCTCAAGATTTTAAGCCCATGTAAAGTCACTGAAAAGTATGTGTCAGGGCAGAGTTTTTAAAAATATCTGGAAATCCCTTTACAATTCACAGAAATTCAATAAGGTGCCTGGTAATGTTACAGTTATACACCCAAAAAAACATACTAAAAAAATTCTTATCTAGTTACTGGGGTTACTCTGCCATTTGTAACTACACTCATCTTTGATAAGTACTCATAATAAGCATTATGTATTTCTTTGTTAAATATTATAAGACACCATCTTCCCCTTCATTTTAGCAGAACCTTTCTTTTTACACCAACACAGAACCTGATTACATCTTGGAAAATGTGAACTTATAAGTTTCTGAACTACTAGCAATGCACTTTAAATATTTGAACTTTGTATTTTATCTTGCTCTTTTAATAGAACTGCCTTTCTCAGATGAACTCATTTCATTGGCTTAGCATTACATCACAACATTCAGACGCCCCAGCTTTATCTTCAGGAGGCTGTTCGTCATCTCACACCTGCCTATATCTTTTATTTCCTTCTTGCATATTCTACTCTGCATTCTTCCAGATAGACTAATCTAATTCCTTATACCCTTTTCTGCATCTTGAATTTTCTCTTTCTTCATGCCCTCCTTTACTCTTACAACAGATGCTTCTGGTAATTCTTCTTAGCTTGTAGGTCTTCTTTCATCTAAATACAGATATACTTTCTTCCTTGGTTTGCTTCATCAAGTCTGGAGTAGCTTATTGAAATCTTACCTCTCTTAGGAAACTCTTTTGTACATGAGACATCTTATAAAATACTTCACAAATCACAAATTAAATTTCTTTTACCTATCAAATCCTGGAAGAAAAAAAAAAATTGTCATTAAAACATAAATGTATCTATATTTCTACCTTCCATGCTTATTTAACATGCTGAATTTTAACAAGCTGCCCATCTAACATAAGGTCTTATTTTGCCACACTTGCTGAATCTGGACATTGTAAGAAACACTAACAGGCTTCACAGAATAAAATGTTTGATTTCCAGATAATCAGCCACTGAGTTCCTGCTGTGTATTTTCCTGTGCCAAAAGCATTTTTAGCTCAAAATAAATAATCTTATTGTCCATTTACCAAACCCATTTACTATTTTTAAAAGTTATCTTTAGAAGTTCCCGTTTTCCTGGGACTATTCCTGATATAAATTGTACATGCCACAGGAAAATGCTTCTATTTCTTTTGGACTCCTTTACCTTCAATGTTGCTCCATAATGCTGAACTAACTGATTGCCACATTTATCCCTTAAGCATTTTACTATCATCCTTTCTGCATAGTTATATTTTCAGAAGCCTGGTCTTACCTTCGGGATAGAACAAGTCAAGGGGGGTATTTTTTCCATTCAAAAAGGGCATAATAGAAAAATACTGCTTGAAATTCTGTTCATATAGAGATTTCCCCCCCCCCCCCCATATTTTTCCATTTTTAATAGAAAAAGAACAAAGATTACTTTTTCAAAATTTCTTCTTTTTGTGCTAAGAAAATACGAAGCTGGATATAAAGAAGCTAAGATCAATGTTTCTGTGGTTAGCTAAAAGCCTATTTTACACTGTCTTCAAATTTTAAAAGGAAACATGGAAAAGTCACAGGAATCTTTCATTTGGAATTTTAGCAAATTCATTCACCCCAATGTCCTCTTGCCCTCCCAAAACATTTCCAGGAGCTTTTCAGAAATCACGATATTTTAGAGAGCTCTTGAAATAATTGCTTTTGAAATTCTGCCTTATATCTTCAGGCTGATTACATTGTTAAAAACGGGCTGCAAGTGTGTGAGCCATAGCCTTGATAATCACCATAGCACTGATGTGGGGATTAAGCATTGTGCTGAACATGGAGTACATTCCCATTTTACATCCATTAATTACATTCATCAGAGACACTGCAGCTTACATCTGTGCTCATTGGTAAAAATAGGCTTATACAATCTTGTTGGTGAGGAACTTAATTTCTTCCGCTTTTCCACTTAAACATCATTTTACCTCCTTGTGTCTTCTTTCTGTGTTCTGTGGTGATATTCTTTTTATTTTTTTTAATGCCCTGAATGCTTCTGTTGTTAGTGAACAAGTTTTAGCCTCACTAAAACTTTGCGGAGCGCTTTGTACCAATTCAAATGGGAGTAACTGTACTAATTTCACGTGGCCTTACTGCATCTGGCAGAGTCCAGAGAGCACTCTGCAAATTCACCTCCAAGGCTGGAGAGCCGGCTGAGCAAACACGGCAGAGTTATGTCCCTTCTGACAGGTGAGTCAGAAGTATAACCATGGTGACAGCAGTAAGGTGTCTGTATGTTCTTCCTTCTGCTGGTTTTTGAAAGAAAATGGAGATTATGTGAAAGTGTAAATGCAGTCTTGTGTTTTCCAAGTAGACCAGAAACTTAACTGGTGCAATGTTGTTGTAAAGGCTGCTAAGGTTGTAAAAGGTTTTGTATGACCAAGGTGCTGTGGATTGGGCTCTTTATCATTCAAAGGCAAAGATAAATTTCTTACTCTCATGTAGAGAATCTGTAGAAGCACAGATCTACATCTACAGACACTAAATTATGGCTTAGAAGTGTCCCATTACTTGCAACTTCACTTGTGTTCAGTTTGCATTGAAGAAAATGTAAGCTCTGAATTTTTTTTAGGTGAAATTAATGAAAATTAAATTACTGTTTATTTTCAAGCAAGTCTTGGTTGACCACAGTGTGACTGGGTAAAATTACTGCTATTTCACTCTACAGCCCTATTGGACCATGGGCTTGAATTGAGGGTCTTCCTAGAAACACCTTCATGCAAAAGCAGGTGATCAAGGGATTATGAAGACATGGGCAGGTCTGACCTGACTCTCAGGATTCCATCCTTGGAAAACAGTGGTACCAAATTAGAAGAAAAAAACACAGAAGAGATGGAATTATGGGATATAATTTTCTTCCTTTTGATCCTTTATTTTTGTGGTAGTTTGTTTTTCAGATGCAAAACATTCCAAAAATAATATAATTTTACCTGTGTTTTACATTTTTTCTTCAAAACTGTATTATAACACCAGGAAGGGATAGCATGGCACAAATCTTCATTACTTATGAAGTAAATCTTTACAAAGGGCAGACCTGGATGAGTAAAATCAAAGACAGAGGATCAAAAGTTGTACTTTATAATAAAGATGACATATATTTCTTTAAATAACTTAAATTTCATCAGGAAAACACATACAGATATGACAGGGGCAACATTCAGGTAAATTTGAGTAAATGTATGTCCATGTCTTCTGAGATCTTCAAGGACAGTTTCTGAAAAGGGAATAGATGCTTCTGCCTTAGTGTCATGTGAAATGTAAGGAAAATATTGGTGAGGTAATAGCTTTAATTTTCATAAGGAGATAGATAACAGTATCTTGATGGTAACTGCATCCCATGAAATACATTTTGATGTGTTAAGCACATGAGGTTTTACTAATCTGCCCATACAGGCAGCTTCAAACATTAGGAATTTCTGAATACCAGGACAAATGTATCTCTTATTTTCCCATGAAAGAAATTAGGGCAATTAATGCATTTTGGGGGACTATATTTAGACTGAAGAGAGAAAGAATGAGGAAGGGAATTCTATCTGACTGTGGAAAAGTACAATATATACAGAGCTTTCTGCTCAAGATTGCACCCACAATACATAATGCAGTATGTACTGTGCTGGCAGTACATATTTATCAATGAGGACCTGACAGTAATTGCATAAAGAGTAAACAGAAGGCCTTTTCTGACATCCCACATGCTAATGGAAGAGCTCCAATCTCCTTGTCAATAAATGTGCCCTGTCATTTCTTCTCCCCTTTTTTCTCAGTAAAGAAGAGGTCTCTTATACAAACTACTCCCCTGGAAGAATGCTGGAAATTAAATATAACAAATGCAACCCACAGATTTTTTTAACTAATACCAGTCTGTGGGATGCTCAAGTATTGCTAGAGAAGAGACAGTTCTGGCTCTGCACTGTAGCTCATCTCTGAAGAAGAAATGCTATGAAGGACAGTGGGATATTTCTTGTGGAATCGGATGCAGACATACCTGGTGCCACAGAGGGATTCTTTACCACAAAGAGTTTCCTGAGTAGAGCTTCTTGCTACTGCATATACACATGTAAAAATGGCCTAAGTGTTGGAATTAAAGCTAACATTTTGTTAATAATTTTAAAACATCTTTGTGAATCATCCCATTAAAATACACTTAGGGAAGAGCTAACAAGGTAACAAGCAGTAATCCTTGCAACACCAAATTTTTCTCCCGATCCCAATGGCTTTCCTGAGAGTGTACACTTTCAAGGATATACATGACAAGCTGAGAGATTTGCTACCATAGCCCCAGAGAGCCTGGGGTCCCATCACTCAGCTACATGCTTAACAGGGATAGGAGAAGCCACTGGAGTTGGTAATCTGCTGGGAGCTGTGACACCGCAAGAGGGGGACCATCCAGTAGAGCTGATGGATTTTCTGGTCTCCCACCACCAAGCCTGCCTTTTGCCCTGGCACCTACCCACTACTGGATGTGATGCAGTGGTCTGGGAGACAGACCCATCCCTTTCCATTTTTCTGGCAGCTGGTGTGGAAGCTGGTGTTGAAGGGTGTGCTGCTGGGTGCTGGGATGGGATGTATGGGGCTGCTTGGGCCCATTCCCAGACACCAGGAAAACATGTTTTCAAGGTCTTTCTTGAAAGCAGTCAGGGCCCTTAGCAACTGGGTGCCTTAAAATATATTTATTACAGCTCCAGAGAAAACAGTAGTTTGCTTTTATATATAGACACCATAGTGACATAACAGTAAACTTACAGCAATTCTCTGTGTTACTGCCATTTACAGTGGTTGCCTCAGGAACTGCAAATAAAGTTACATGTTTTACTTGAGTGTTTGAAAAGGGTCATTGTTAAGTAACTTAGACCAAAATTTTAAGTTTTGGTAGGAAAGGACAGAAGGTCTACAAAGGCTCTGTTAATAGAAGTATTTTTGAGATTTTTCAAAGGCAAGGGTAAGTTAGAACTATTTTTAAATACTTTTGCTATGGTCCCCTGCAGCATTTGCAGCCCATCACCAAGGGTGCTGTGTTACTCAGACCACAAGCAAGGGAAGGAGATGAGAAGGACAAGCAAAACTGATTATGCCTTTTGGTTTTCTTGATTGTCCAGGAACTTAAACAATATTTCAGTACAAAAATGAGTATGATTTTTGTAATGCTTTACTTTTTCAAAATTTGAATGTCATTCATTCAAAGTGAAAAAGAATAGATTATGGAGGTTGGAGTTTAACCAAAACTTTTTTCCCCCCAGTTTTCACAGTTATTTTGAATTTGCAGCTTTTTTTATCATTTGCATACTTCAGTGATTTGAATAAAAGAGAGAGAGAAACTTATGACCTACACTGAAGAATGCTTAATATTTCCCTAATGCAGCCACTGTCCATCTGACTTCAGGGTACACTCCAGAGCACATTCCAGTTGGTTTGCTAGTATAAATCCTCAGCAAGTGTCCTAAGTAGCAAGTGTGTGGATGTTAGTATGATCTGAAAGCAGACCTGGACCAGCAGATTTTAGGGAAGTTTTTAGTTCAGTTATATTCCTTGTTGCGGAGCTCATACTTTCACAGGGTCCTGTCAAAAGAATGAAGTTACAGTAGGTCCAAGGACTGTAATGGAGAAGCCTGAGGGAACAAGGCCTTAGCAACTTCCACAAAGTATGACTCTAAAATAAGAATTTCAGACTTTTGAAGAAGTTCATCTGTATTTTAGACTCAATCCGTTCTACAGAAAATTATTTACATTTGAAAAATTCAAGCTGACACGAAATAACTTGTAATCTTTATGGGCAGAGATGTATAAAGTGTTGGTGAGCACTGCACTATGCTGCACTGCTACATTAAAAATACCAATTACCAAACAACAACTTTCACATATTCCAAGAAAAAAAAAAATAAATTTTCTCCCGTTCTTTTGCAGGCATAGGTTTTGTAGTGGATAATTTAACATAATACTAAATGAAGGAAAATCTGTCCATTGCAGAGACAGAAGTTGCCTTTGCATCCTATAGTATAAAGATCCAAATGCTTTACAATGTCCACAGCATTTCATTGGACTGATAGTGAAAAGATGAATAAGACATTAACTGGCTGCCCACTTCTTCAAACCTCAGATTGCTGATTAAAAATTGTTAAGCATGTGAGCCTAAGAAAAACAAGGTTTAATGACCCTATCAGTGTAAACTGTCCCATAATTATCTGATCTTCTAGCCACACATTAGTCTCTTCTACAAGGACTTGATAATTGAATTTCCTTTCTGTACTAAGGAAAGATAGGAGTTTCAGGCCACCCATTGAGCTGTCTCACTGTGATGTTTAGGGCTGTTTCCACATTTGATGATAAAACCGTAAGGTATGCATGTTCTACTATGAGGACCTGTAGCACTGTTTTAGAAAATACTTGTGTAACTTTGACCACTGAAATATACAGAGTTAAAAATAGGCCAGCATTCCAAAAATGCCTTATTCATTCATATCCACTGTGGTTTTATCATGCAAAATTCATAGAAATTCTGGCAAGGAAATTAATTTCTTGATTTCTTTTAAGTAAAGAAGGAATAGGGATTGCCTGGGAGGCAGGAGATTCAGATATGCAGAATTAGATCATGTGATATTGCGCCTCCTTACCCAACTGTAAATATTCATCTCACAGAGTAAACATAGAACTTAGGGAGAGTCAGCTATCAGACAGCTCCCAAGAGATCAAGGGAAAAACAAAAATAGCTATGCACAAAATGTAAAACCAAATCAAATAGCTACAGATACTCCAATTGATGTGCTTGTTATGATTCACTGAAAGTTTTAGGAGATATGCTTTAGTTTTGTTTACTTCAAGGCTTTCTATTATCTCCATGGGAAAAAGACAAGAGTTAAAGAAGGATGTTATAGAAAAGAGTCAACAGACTTAAGCTGTCCCTTCAACACGTGCATTATTTTTAATAATGGAATAAGGAAGGAAGAGGAGTTTTTTTAGAAAAAGAAGTATGTAAATTACTGTTTGTTTGTTCTTTTTAAAATAAAACTGGTTTTGAAGTTGTGCTTTCCTGTTCCTCTCTACATTCATTGCACAATTCTTTTTCTCTCTTCTTTTTATGCTTCCCTGTGTTGCATTTTATTGTGGAAGATGCATAGCCATTTTCTGGTCTAGATTTTGCAGGTCCCAGAGTTAACCCCTGTCTACCTAGAGGTGAGCACTACTAGAGGTACACTAACTGCTAGTATCTCCACTACAAACCATACCATAGTGTGCAAATTGTGTATACATTTTGTTTTCACTCCTGTTTATCTTGTGTGTTGATGAGAGAGCATAATCTACCTTGCACAAAGCACAGGGTCGAGATTCAATCTTGACTACCCAAACAAATACGACTCTGGGCAATCCTCTCTGTGCTTTTCATATCTATATTCCTAAAAAGAGGGATGTTTAAGAGCATGATCACAGTCCCACTCAAGCAGCTGTTGTGGTAGGTACCACATAAAGAATTAAAAAAATAAGCAATGCTTCCTAAAACACACATATTAAATATATTTATTAGGATGTGATTCCAAAAAAAAAAATGTAGATTTTGAAATTAAGGTAGGAACTGAGCAGAACAGTAAAATCAACTAAGAAAAACATGCAGACAGAAATCACAGTATGTCAAATGATGAGCAGGAATGATTTCTGGAAATGTGACACCCTTACTTCAAAGACATTAAGGTGGACATGGAGTGATAGGAAGGTGTTTGTGCTTGGCGTAGACTAAGAAAAGGGATCAAATAAAGCATTATGGGCATGGAGGAAGATGGAAGTAAATCACTGTGTGCTAGAAGATTGAATAGGATAAACACTAGGATTTTACAGACAAAAGTAAGAAGTTTATTTTTGATACAGTAAGTGGGGAAAGAACTAATATAAGAATGCAAAGGGGAAAGTGCAGTCAGACTGCCAAGTCACAAATCTGATCCTACCAGCAGTGTTTTGAGCAGATGGAAGGAGCAATACAACAGTGCTTGAACACCCCAAAAAGTAGAAGTTGTATTATAAGTGGAAAATCAAGAAGTGACAACTTTCTGCTTTCTGGACAGACAGAAAAAAACTGAATATTTGGTAGAGAAATGGAAGTGGCAAGAGAGGGACATGGCCTACTGTGGAGGCATCTGCTTTTATGGCTCTAGCACCTTATTGGAAATGCTAACTGTAGCCTCTTCAGAACCAAGAAGGAGTCCATTACGCTCCATTGGAATCTTTCATTGAATTCACTGGCAAAGAACTAAGCATCAGTTTGTAAAATGAGGAAAGTAATACAGACTGTTATGCTAAGCCAGTCCAACACAGTATCATTATTTCAAAATAAATACATATGTTTTTTTACAGGAAACAGAAAAAGCTGACACCCTTTTAATGAATAAATCCAGCAAAATCAGGATGAATAATAATTCTGGTTAGTCTGCTTTTGGCTGCTTCTCAATTCAGCAGAAACCAGGTCTATCACAAAAATGTTTCATTGTGTAATACATTCTACTTGACTGTTTTTATCTGTTTATGCCACACACAGAGCAGTACTGAAGGTTTAAAGGAAAATATGGGTTCCAGTAATACATGTATATGAAAAAATGCATCAGAATTCTCTCACAGTTTGCTTTAGAAAAGAGGTGAATATGATCTTTAAAACTGCTTGTTGGAACCATGTTAGCGCTGGAGTGTTAACATATATAAATATGATTACACATATATAAAACAAATACAGTGTGTAAGTGTGCTAAAGAAGTTTGGGGATTCTTCCCTATGCCAGGTACCTATTGGCAATGCCACAAAACAAAGTCCCCTAAATTCACAAAGAAAAGGTTACTTGATAAATGCTTTGGAATTTTCTTTAAACTGAGAAGCTACCAGATGCCCAGGTGTAAAGAAAAACAAAGCAAAGTCTGGGACCCCACTGTAGAAGGGAGTCTTTGAGACACTCTCTGAATGGAAATTATGATGGGAACAACTGAACATGAGATTAGTATGGGATATATTTCATACCTGTATTTTATTGATTGTGTGTGTTTCTTTTATAAAAGCACAACTTATTTAATAATCAAAAGCTTTGCTTCGTGAGAATAAAACTTTCATTTTACTTTAAGTATGTCTCATGCTTACTCAGAGGATGACTACAAATGCAGGCACCAAATTTTCATGGTAAGGATGAATCCCTGTAAACCAATACAGCAGACAAGTCTTGAGAAGCATTTGCAGCCAACTAAGCCAATCCAGGAATAGGTGTGTTTTATTCAAGCTTTTGAGGAGTAGTGCCCCACAGGTAGGAGTGACAACTTTCCCAGGTGGACATAGTTCAGTTCTTCACTGCTAAGGAGCTGAGAATAAACACAGGACTTTTGGAAATATTCGTAATACAGAAAAATTGTTCTGCTTCATGATTCTTGTATGCAGAAAGAAAGAAATGAAAACCCTTAAAAAAAATCTCAAATGGAAGTCATAATATAAGACAAGATCATGCAAGAGAGTTCACAACCTAACATCTTCATTTCCCAAGATGTAAGTACATGGAGAGTGTAGACCTCTAGACTTACAGGTCTTCTACTGCCCAGACTTGTTTTCTTTTGACATGACATTTTATCAGTGCTAAGAAAGGGGAAAAAGGGTAAAAGGGGAAAAGGGAAGACAAATGTCCTACTGTAAGAAGAAGAAATATGAATATAAGACATATTGTCTCTGAGAATGTACAGAGTCCATTTCTTTCACTGGATGGTGTTGTAGGTGGCAGGGCTGCAGTCACTCAGCTTGTTTGGAGGCAGTGGTCAGCTGTGTCATCACAAATGAAGCAACAGACATTACAATTTTGATTATTGAATTAGACTGTTTAGAACTTGATTATTATAGCTGATTAACATCTTCAGGCCACAGGTTTGCAAATCTACCAAGCGCTGAACGTGGGCATATAGAGGTGACACTCAGGGAGTTAAACACCAAACGTTGGGGTCCTACTTAGGCTCACTGGGTAACCCCAAGCACAGTTCTTTTATTACTGTATATTCTGGTTGTTCCTAGTGAGGGCCTCTTGGCTCCTACAGCACTTCCTCATCATAGACCCCTCATGCAATGTGGAATTCCACACTACATGTTCTAAGAAAAGTTAAAAAGAATAAATGGAAAGGCAAATTTAAAAAGAATAAACAAAATGCAAGACTGGAAAATCTGTGTAAAAAATGTCCATGTAATTATTTTGGCCACACTAATTATCTATCCCACTGAGAAATACTGGTGTATGTATGGAGAAGGCAATGATTTCCAGAAGATGGGCAAAGAAATTCAAGGCCCTGGAAGTAAAGTGAGGGGATAGAATGAAGCTCTTGAAGAAAGGAACATCATAGTAAACTCAAATTTCAGCAGATGGTCTTGGAATAAAATACAGACAATTAGCACTCTCCACTGCACTTGTACCACACCAGACAAGAGGAGATTCAGCTGGAAAACAGAGCTGCAGCCAGACATCTTAATAGAGATAAATTAAAGCCTACTACTTTTGTTAACTAAGTAAGAAAATGCACCTCATTAAAAGAACAAGGAAACATTAACAAGTCCCCTGTATTTACCCTCTGTGGCTGAAAGGATGATTAGAGTTAGTTTTAGCTAAATCTCCAGCAGTGTCTAATTACACAAATGAGAAAGTCAACATGGGGAGCAATGCTTATGAAATAGAGTAATCAGAAAAGGGTCCTAATGAGCACCCCACCTTGAAAAACATGCTTTTTTCCCCTCTGTCACCTCCTGGAATTTAGAAATGTTTGGGCAACAAATATTCTGCCTAAATGCCAACAACCAAACAGAAAAGAACCCTTAGGAAGCTGAAACAGGGAAGAAATTAAGGTAACTGAAAAGCCTTTTTATTTTATTTTTTTCTTTTTCTTTTAAAAATAATTTTATTTTATTTTCAAGGCTTTGGCTCACATTCAGAGTTACTGATACCAGAGATATCATTGTTCAAGATGATTTTTTTGTTTCAGGGTAAACACTTCCAGCTGTCTGTAGTGACTGTCCCGGGGGATTTGAAATTATTTTCCACATGATAATGACTGGACAACTTTCTGCTGTTCTCAGTGCAAGGAAATGTCATTTAATTATTGCACACAAGATGGCTTCTGTTGTGGACCTCCCAGCCATGGCACTGTTGATACCTCACATATTTTGTAAAGCCCTCCAGACTAACATCTTGATAGACAAAAGAAACTGTTTATGAAATAAGATTCTACTATATCATATACGGCAAAAAGTCTCATGCTTATGAAGCAGTAATTGAATTATTTTAGAAGTCTTTGCATCACCATGAGGAGGATAATTTGTAAAGAAGACTAAGACGCACCAGTAAAGAGACCAAGCTGCAAGATGAAATCAGTACATTTGATTTGGCCATATGCATGCAGTCTAATGCCAAGACTAGGAACAAATTAGAAGGTACCGTGGAAAATAGAAGGTACCCTCCTTCAGGAAATGAGCGAGTCTTATTCTGAGGAATTATCTATTATAGAAACCTGAAATCCACTATTGCAAGGCTGGTGATTTTAGTGTGTGAGAGCTGTCATGTAAAGTGTCACAGCCCTTCTGTAAGAAGGCAGGGAAAGCTACACCACAGCATGCTGCAGCCCAGCAAGGTGCCCACAGAGATGCTGAATAGCTCATCTGCTCTGGCCAAAACCATTATCCCAATGTTTGGGCTCAGAGGGATGGCAGAGAGGGAATTTATTCTACCTCTTCCCTGAAATGGGTGTCTTGCCTGGATGGGTTCATCTTGCAGATTATAGCATCTCTTGAACCATATTACCTTTCATCAGAATAAAAGCTCTTTACAGAAGTTGCTTCATACATGTCACTAAACTTCCATATATTTTCATCTGTGGATTACCTGGGCTACATCCAATATCTCTGTCACCTTCAGACAGCTCTTTCTTTTAATTCACATTTCCATCGACATTTCTGGCAGGCTTACAGTGAAATATTCCGTAGCTTTTATGAATGTAAGGAATGTGATGGTGAACCACAGGATTCCCCCACCTACAGCTCCCCCTTTCAGCTGCCAGCTGCTTGTCAGATTTTAATTAACGAGAAAGTTGCTAGCAGTTATTCATTCTGGTTCTCTCTGTTCCTCTCTGGAGAATTTCTAAACAGCATTCACAGCACTGAGCTTACACTTTCTCTTTTTTTAAACACTCTTCTTCACAGCAGCCAGTGAAAAATGTGAGAAGTGATGAGTTTCTGCACCCAGAGCTCAGCTAATAGAGAACAATGTTCACCAGTTATGTATGTGGCATACAGTATCTCCCTTCCTTGCACTTCCTCCATCTGTTTCCTACAGAAAATGAATGGAGAGGTCTCCTAGAAAATTATGTCTGCTCAACTGTAGGCATATTTTTAAACTTCCTATTTTTAACAATATCAGAAATATAATTTAGTTGAAAACAACAAAGGACTGGCAAAGTCAATATTGGCATAGACAAGTAAAGTTATCACTGGAGTGGAAGAAGGGCTCCTGAAAGCATTATGTCTAGCAAGGACACAGCAGCTCGTGATGTGAGTTTATTTCTCCTCTCTTTGAGCATCCCCCTAAAACTGTCACTTCCTGGAATTCAGAATTGTTTGGCAATAAACATTCAGTCTGAATGCCACCAAATGTTTAGTATCATGTCAAAAAGTCTGAAGAGCACTACAGCAGTACAAGGAAGTGAAAAGTTACTTCAAAATATCAGCAGTCAGTGAATAGCCTCAGCTTTAGGCTAGCCCTGAAATCTAACTGAAGACAGTTCTTATGGTATTGCTAAATAGGAAGGTTGTACTTTTCACTGTTGGCTTCCAGCCTTTGAAAATTATTAAAACGCAGCAATATGCAGCAGTCATTTTAAGTGATCCAACAGAGCCTGAGAAAACATTTCTGTACTCAGTCTTAAAAGGCAATAGTAAATGGTAAACAGTTGGTTACAACAAATAGCAATTTAATAGACGTAGCTTTTGATAAGCTGCAGATAAAATCTACTGGACCGTGGAACCCCAAGTAGCTGTCCCATGCTCTGGGTGTAAGAGTTTCCATTATAAACCTTGTTTTGATGCCCTCAACCAACCCCTCATTCTAAGTTTCTGCAAAGAGCTCCTTCTTGTGTAACGTTTCTGCTATGTGGACTCCAGCCAGAGAAAATCTGGAAAGGGGGAGGGAGGATAAAGTAGCTGGAGGTTATTCTCACAGGTATGGTTAAATGAAAGGACTTTGTGAAGGGTGTTGTTAACTTTTTGACATATTTTCTATCTTTTCTACAGAAGTTTTTCCTCATCGCTTCTGATTTTCACTTCACATTTGATTGTTTTGTTTTTTTATTTTATTTTTTCCTGGACATTTTTTATTAGGATCTAGAGTGGGGAACACAGCATTGGTTCAGCATTTGCAAATGACGGCATGGACCCCACAGACCAGGTGCCTCCATAACACTGGTGTTGTAGGCATTTCTACACATGTGAGACAGTAAAGGTCTGATTTTTGCATCTTTGCCCTTTCAGATAAAAATGTGTCCATATTGGGTGGAACTTGTCCCGTATTAAAAGATTCTTCAGTGATTCATAGTGATTCTCAGCCTTTTAGTGATTCTTCCATTCCTGAGAACTATTACAGAATTCCATCATATATTATACGGAAGAAATAAATTCTCTTCCATCATTATTAAGATCCATGATACTTCCTCTACAAGAACTGTGGGTAGACATTGAATATACATGGATAGACATTACCAAGCTTTGCAGAACTATCCTATAAAGTTTGTAATGGTTGATATCATAAATGTTAATTAGTCTATGAGAACCATCCACATTTTTTATAAAATCTACAGATGTTCTACTATTCTCTTCCAGTCACCTCCTCCAGAATTAACCAGTTTAAAACTGGCTTCTCCTTCTGTAATGTTCTCCCTGTGCTTGAGATGATACTGCAGTATCCTTTAGGTGAGAGTGTCTTCAGTCCAGCCCTCTCTTACCTATTCACTGGTAAAAATTAATGTTTTGATTGAGGGGTTTCATGTGAAAACTGGGTGATGGCCATTTGTCATGGTCAGGAAGTGTGGAGTTCCTCTTCACAACCTTTATTTGCAGTAATAGCCATGTCTCTCTGAGACTCTACAAAGTTCTTGACTATTGACAACAATCCAGCAGAACAATTGTAAGCCTAAAGCAGTGGAAAAGTATAGTATGTCAAGTGCGATGCAAATAACAGGGCCTCTTCTCCATGTCAAGTGTGATACAAATAACAGGGCCTTATCCTAGACAAGATATACACTCTATACAGATGACACATTGTCTCCAGTTCTATGTATTCAGAGTTGCAGCTACATACAGTTTCACAGATCCTCACACATGCACATGATGGCAGAGGTTTCCAGAAGTATGCAGGGGATTTAAGCACAGAATTCCCAAAGCTGACCAGGGGATTTATTCAGATGGCTGTCATTGGAAATCTGACTGGAGTTTTGTATGGCTGTTACTCCTGGTTAGGTCTGAAATTTTCAATCTGTGTAACTGCATGTCTACCTGAGTTTAAAGGACAACAACTAAGCAAATTTCAGTCTATGCCCAACAAGATTCATACACATGGGAGGATTTCAAATATTCCAAATAAATTACTATTGGCCTGGCTTTACTTTGAGACTACAAGCTTCCATTCATCAGCAAACTCTTTTCACTCTTTGTTTTTTCCTTTGGAATGTTTCTGTAAATCAGCTTATAAAGTTTTGGCTTTAAATAAAAAGATGCTAGGGTTTTTTGTTGTTGTTTGGGTTTTTTTTTTTTTTAAACCTATTGCAACAGCAACTACAAGGTCTCTCCTTCCACCAGGGCTCCCCCTGAGAGTTAAACCCATAATCAAACAAAAGAGAACAGAAAGGACAGAGAAATCCCCTACAAGCCTCTGAGGAAACAGACTCATCTCCTTATCAGGCTTCTATGTACCCCAAAGATGATTCAGAAATGTTCTGAGGTTGTCCCATCCAGGAGGTGGTGGTTACAGCGTTACAAAGGCTCTTCTGTCAACTTCACAGCTGCCTGAAAACTGCCTTTTATTTCACCAGCTACTTCAGTTCTAAAGAGGGGCTTCTCTTTTATTGCTACATTGCATGTGTCCAGCCCATCTGATTCATACTATTCTGGCATTCCTTTTGTGCACTGATTAAAGTCTTTAGTTACAAAAAGAAAAAAAAAAAGATTAACATGGAGTATTCAAGATTCCTAATGTGCTACTCAATTTAGTGTACATTTTAATGTTTTAAGTCAAATCCCAGCCATGCAATGTAAGTAGGAACATACGACTTGCCTTATCAGATCAGACCATTGGTCCATGAAGTCTTGCATCATGAATCCAACACCTGATTTGTGAGAGGAAGGTAAAAACAAACAAAGCATTATCCCTCTTAACCAAGTTTTCAATGCTACTCTCCAGGAAAAAATTCCTTCCTTGCCCCTGTGGTGATCAGATCACTATAGTCTAATTAAAAAGGGCTTCTCAGTTCAAACTGTGCACAGAAAGAATGTATGAAAATTGTTAGAAAAAGGATAAAAAAGTAGGAAGATCTCCAGAAGATTGGAGGGATTTTCCACTTATCAAACTTGTTAAAGAGTTTGTTAAAATTAAAGAGTTAAAGACAATAGGAAAAGTTGAGCACTGCAGGTACAATATGAGATATCATTCACACTAACTGCTAGCACAGCATCAGCAAAGAAGCTCAAAATGCTATTTATGCAAGAGGCCACGTGTCTCTGACATTTACTTGTCATGCAGTTTCAGTGCAGACATGAAAACAGTCTCTAAAGGCCCGACTGACACAGATGTGGCCATTCTGCACCCATTTTAATGACAGTACAGTTACTAGTAGATAGCAAATTAATCTGTTACATAGTGGCCTCTTTATGATGTCATCATAAGGAGACATTGCATAGCTGTAAGGTCAGTGTAAGGACACGTCTTTTGAGGTGATGAAAATGTATACAAAATACAGTTTTCATGGGGAGCATGATCATTTGGGATGTTTAAAAATCAGTTCATCTTAGTCCCCCTTCAATCATCATGAAATCTGGAATAGTGCAAAAAATGTAAACTTCTAGGACTGTATCATGAGCTGAGTGCTCCAACATATGTACTAATTACTTGAATAAGAGAATGAATTCTGTAAAATAATAAATGAAGTCATCTTTTACTTATGAGAACTACCAGCAGGATTTGCTCTGCAATGCCCTTATTTGTTAAACTTCTGGAACACAGCACTCTGTACAGAATTGTGTGGTCTCCCTTATCATTGTTTTTTTGCATCCCTTAAGTTCAGAGACATTAGCAGGGTGTGGCTTTTTTCCATTAAAGGCTGTTTTGGGTAACAGTAATCCAAGATCTGTTTCGTTATGCTAACAACTAAAGGCTTTGTAATAATAATTTCTCTTTGGCAGCATCACAGTCAATTTCATTGATGTTACAGTTGTTTTAATTTTCTTTTTCAGGGGTGAGAAAAGCTCCAGTAATTCTTCTGAGATGATTTCTCCATACTTTTCATCTTTTACCACAAAAGGGATTGCCAGGGAACTATCCAAGAAAGAAACGCAGATAAGCAATACCACCATCAGGAGGAAGGGAAGGGAGAGGAAGCAAAGGGAAAGAAAGGCAGAAAATACTTGGGTTTTTGTGACACTCAAACAAAACGAAAGCAAGAACAGCTGTAAACTTTCAGAGAAGAACTACTATGTAAATCTGTAAGATTTCTAGCACTTGTTATGGAGGCAGAAGTATTGATACACCAGTCACCTGAGGTGCAGATGATTGGTTATAAACTCAAAAATCTGTGATAATACAAACTGAAAACAAGCTGTCTGGCAATAGTGAACTAATACATAAACATACAAATATAATGCTAAGTTAGTGATTATAAAAAAGATAACATGACCTTTCCCTTATATTCTTCAAGTCTATTTTTCACCCTTAGCATTCAGCATGTCAGAGGGCAGAGCTGAAGCTGAATTTTTCAATCTGTTTTTAAGCACAAACCAGAATTTGTAAGAAATTTGCTAGGAAACCTCAGAAAAAAAAATCCTGCCAAAGCCTTCCCTGACATGAAGAAAAGGCTCCTGGAGTTGTCATCAGCTCTGTCTTACACCTCCTGGTATCCTCCTGTCTATCCAGATACCTAATGGACAGCTTCCAGGCTGCTTCCCACCAGCTGGGTGCTCACAGAAATGTGGGAGACCGAGGTCTGTCTGCATCTGAGCCTCTTCTTGATGTAAAGAAAGTGGGAGAAGCTAGTGATCAGGAAAGCTTCCCAGGATGCTTTTAAGAAAAATATAACCTATGCAGTGTGGGTTCATAAATCCCTTACTCATCGGATTTGTGCTCCTAAATCTTCAAGGTACTTCTGAAAATATTTCTTTTAATATGAATTTATTCATTTTGGAAAAGTTACTGAAATGTTAATAAATCCTAAATCAGTGGCCTTACACTGAAGTCGACCTTCTCTATTACTGCTAGGAAGGCGAGTCATTGGCATCAGTTGAATTGAAGGGGATTTCCTTTTGTTTTGCAATGTATGTGCAGACAAGCAGGCACCAAGCTACAAGTGAGTAACTTTCCCACTAATCCTCCAAGGCGTGTGACAATATGACCCTGAGCTTTTACAACTAAGAACAGTATGGTATGTAAATATTATGAACATATATGGTAAGTGCTCTACTTGCTGAAAAACACAGAAAATGATTCCCGAGAATGCCTAGCTGACCCTAAAGCTACACAAGCTATTCTTTTTTTGTCTGCAGCATTCATCTCTGTTCAAAACCATGATGATATATTAGATGCAAGTTCACTGAAGCAGGAAATGTGTCTTGTTGCCTTTATTTCTCAATTAAACATCTGTTTTATTTTCAATATAAATAATAAAAATGAAAAAGAAAAAATATTGTCTTGTATTGGCCATTACCTTCTTTTCAGAAAGAAAAATAATCACTTGTTGAACTGAGAGCATTTTAACTTCTAGCTGGAAATCAGGATGTCACTAATTGTGCAGCACACTTTAAATGATGACAAAGAAAGGGACTCATTCTCTGCAGTCACACAGTTAAAAAACAGAAAAGCTGTTATTATTTCTTTGAAAATGTTCTGGCGTCTATTAAAGTCACTAATATATGGAAAAAAAAGTTAAAAATAATATTGTTTTAAGTCTGTGAATAGAAGTTTCAAAACACAATAGAATGTCACCTTTTTATGATGAATATGTATCCTGCTAAAAATGTAGTTGTATCACTAAAACAATGTGCAGACCCTAGGTTTATTTGTGCACAAGGAACTAGGATAAAGCATATGAGAAAAAAAAGTGCAGTGGAAACTTACTGATTTTGCAATGTAAAAGTTATGAATATGCTTTTGATAACAGTCACAACTGTTGCAAGTGCTGTGTATCATCCACCCATTCAATAATGAGTACATTTTATGTGTTGTGATGCATGACAGCCTTTGAAAGTCTCCATCTCTTAACATATATATGTATCAGCAGATTCTTCCAGTTCTCACTGTGAATTTTCTTGATTTGCTGTTTAGCTTTCATTATTGATAGAGACTTGGAACCTGCATCCCACAGAGAAGTCCCAAGAGTGCAGATTTATCCACGGAATTATACCAAGAATAAATTAGACCGTGGACCTCAGAGGCAGCACTCACGAGGGTATGAACTACTGGCTAGGGTCCATAGTTTCTGTACTTTGGCTATTTCCATTTATTTTAGTGTAACGTGATTAGATTCCAGGACTTGGTAAACCTTATCTTTTTTTTTTTTTTTTTTTTTCAGTAAGAATATGTTTGCATATCAAGTACATTTTTCACATCCATGCTCAACTTCTGTAAAAGACTTAATAAAAGGGGAACTTGCACCTTTGTCTATAATATTGCAAAAATCAAAATTCAGCTACATCTTGGGAACAAGCATTGGTTGATGGAAGAATATGATGCAATTATCCAGGTGAGCTATTAACTGAAATCTAAGATTATTAACTGAGGTAAGTTTATTTCCTGAAGTGTTACTGAAGACACTATTCCCACATTCTTCCAGCATGACACAATGCTTGTGCTTGATAGTGGCTGTTAGGTCCAAACCAGGAACAACAGCATCCTGCCCACAAATCCTTCCTCAGCCTAATGCTCCTTGCTGCTTCTTCTATTAATATTCAGTTAACTCCTGGTAACCCTACCATTCCTCTGAGGACCTTAAAAACTGTCTACTTTCTTCATCATGTCCTTATTACTTAATGATCACTTTGTTCTTATGAAAATGTCTGTATTGAATTAAAAACAAAAAAAAAAAAGGGGGGGGGGGGGGGTGGAAACCAGCAGCTGTGAAATGAAACAGGACAAAAATGGCTTTGTAGCAAGGAGTGGCTCATGCCACTGTTTATTGAAGAATGCAGAGTCCATTTTTTAAAACTGGAAACAAACTTGTGTTTCTCACAGACTGGAATTTTCAGTATGGCTGAGCTGTCACAGAAAACAAATAATAAACAAAAGTGCTGTATCCCTTGGTCTTAGATTGCTGGCAGTCTTTTAGAGCATTTGAGGATTTGTTAGGATTTTACCCTTGTGAGCAACTGTGTCCTTAGGGGAAAGTCCTATAGAAATCAGAAAGGTTTTCCTTTTAAGGTCTGATTCAAACTCCATTGAAGGCAAGGAAAAAAACTCCTGTTGACTCTGTAGGCTGAGTTCAGGGTCATGTAGAAGTCAGTTTGGTGACACTTAGTTTTCACCTCTGACAGAAAATTAGAATTGATCAATTGATAAAATTAATGTTCAAGTATTTCTCCAAAATTCTTTCAGTGTATATTTCACTGAAAAAACAACAATGTTGTTTTTAAGCTCGTACCATCTGTTGTTCACAGATATTCAGACTAACTTACAGTTTAGTCATGAAAATGTTTGAAAATATCAGAAGTTCAAAAGTTTTTGGATGAGTGATCAATCATCTGGAAATTCATCACAGAAGTCCATTACACAGTAGCTGTCGTCATTTCAGTCTTTTGTTTAAAGAGTATCAGCCACTCAACTGGAAGCATGAACTGTATCCAAGACTTGTGTTGAAGCTAAGGTTATAAATCACCCTCTACAGAAAGGAAATATTTCTGGACACCAAATAATCAATTACATAGATTTCAAAAAACCCAGAGGCTAAAATTTGCACTGTTTTTGGTTTTTTTTTTTCTTTCACTAAAGCATTAATATATACACATGTATATGCAGCTATACAAACAATAGAGAAAGTTAAGCATTATGCTAACAAGATGGCAAAAACTAAATTAAACACCTACACTCAGCAAAGCAAAACTCATGCAAAAGCATTTGATTCAGAAAAGATGTTTGTACCTAGAACCATATAAAATTGTGACACAACTGACCCAGAAGCCAAGCTGATTGTGGCTGTGCAAAGTTAGGTCCACACTCATCTACACTCTGTGCAGGATACTGAAAATACAGCAGGAATAGCAGGATGAGCAGCATGTACATTCTTCTGCTGACAGTCAACAAATGAATGCAAATGGTACAAATGGTAAATTTTGTTAGTATAAGACCAGGAACTGTAATGAATGAAGAGCAGACACCACTTGTTCTGCTCTCCCTGAGATAGTTTTGATAATTTCCAGCTCATGGGTACACAGGGCAGCTGTGGGCAGTAGCATCTTCAGTGGTCATACACAAATTCAACACAGCTCATGAATCAGAAACCAAAGCCTGCATACCATATTTGTGAGACATAGCAGAGTTAAAATGCAGAATTCATGACAAATAAAACCACCTTTATACTGAATGACCATGGAAGAAGCAGAAACGGTAGGATGTAAAGAGAATCTTGGGTAAGGATAGGATTTGGGCTGGGTGGTTTTATAACCATACTTGGCAATACAGAGGAAGTGAAGTTAAACTGCATTCTTCACTCGAAGACTGGGGGGAGTTTCACTTTCAGCTCACTCCCATCTTCAGAGATGCACAGTAGGGTGGGTTCATTGCTGTGGTTTTTCACATTATCCAGATGCAACACACATTGAAGATGGCTGGCAGGAGACTACTTGGAGCAGTGCAAAGCTGTCCTGACCTAGCAGAGCAAATCCCATGTTCCAGCCTCCCACGCACTGCGGTCCTACACATGCTCATCTGTTACACAGTAATCATGTTAATAGTCGTTTACCAGAGATACCTCTCCCCATCCCTATTAATTAGTTCACATTCTTTATTCATCTCTCAGTAATCCAGAACTGTGATTTCCACCCTAACTGTGGGCCAAAGGAGTCTTCTGGTAGAGCACATTTTTCTGTCTTTGTGCCTAACAGGGTATGGAGGGAATCAGTGAAGTAAGAACAAACAACAGAAGGGATGCTCTCAAGTAACAGAGAATTCCCCATTCTTTCTTCAGTCCTGTGCAATAGATGTACATATGTAAGCAAAGATGATTCCTGGTGAAAATGAATATTCTTTTGTGGGAGTCAGAACTGAATCAGGATTGACACTGATTTCAAATGCAGATGCTGGCATAGAGTAAAATTATTTTTCAAACACCAAAGCTTTCCCTGGTAAAGTATTTAAGGTTGCATTTTCAGGCTAGAAGGAAAAAGTGATGAAAAGTTCTTAAAACTGAAGAAACAAAATCCTTGATTCTGATCCAAAGACCTGCAAAACAAGATCCCATATGGTAATGGCTAATGGAGAATGGAGAGGGATAAATGGGTACATTTTCCTTCCCCTCTCTCTCTCTCTCTCCCTTTTCCCCCTTTAGTTTTTAAATTTGCATGTAATGTGTTGCAGGACAGTCTCTGCCGAAGACGTGTTTTCACCATCATTCACAAACAACACACATCCCATACATTTTTCATTGTGGCTCTGTAGGGAAACAGATACGTGGTAGTTAGCAGAAGGCACTAGATAGCACCATGCAGTGCAATGCAGAGCTATTAGTCCAGGTCCCAAAAGTGACATAGCCCTGTTTTCATTTGGGCTTCATTAGCCCAGTGCAAGCCTTTTACTGTTGTGGTGGTTCTGTGCTTCGGAAATTTCTTCTACCCTGTTTAACATTGCAAAGTCTTGAAGAGGCATTGTAGGCAAAGAATGACTGCTTCTGTCCTGTTTTAAAATGTCTTTCCATGTTGTATTGTTTCGTACTGTGCATAAAGCAGCTGTGATCCTAACTAGTTCTTCTGTGCCTGGTGAAAATCAAGAAGACAAGGAATAATCATGTAGATACTATTGGGTATTATTATTGATTGTACTTTTAAAGGATCTACAGACATTAAATGACAACAGGTCCCTTGTTCCTAAGCAGGCTCTGCAAACTAAATATGGCTTCACAGGAAGACTGTTGTCTGAATAGACTCTTCAGAAGTTATCCTGTGTTTCCAGTCCACTGCCATGTTTTACAAGAAAATCAGTTCCTTTGGCAATGAGTTCAGTCCTTTTGGGTTCATGCACAGGTAGCTCTACACTCATAGAGAGCCACTGGTTGCTCATCTGTGGAAGGTTTTTCACCAAGAAACAAGGGCTTGACAGGTCTGTTAACTTTCATCCTGAAAATTCAGGCCTTAAAAGAAAATGGGACCATAAAACACACTGTCAGCATACATGATGCGTAAAGGCAACGTTTCAGAGATGCCTTGCAAATTCAACTAATGTGCGAAAATTGCAGACAGTTGTTGGATGTTAGTCATATTAGCTGGCAACCTGTCTTTTTTCAAGTTGTAGTTGACATAATATAAGATGATATAATTCAGTCATTATATAATTCAGCCATAATGTAATTCAATCATAATTAAGTTAATAATGTAAGGTAATATGATTCATTTTATTGCTGCAGGTTTCTCTAAGAACCATATGGATTCAGACCAATGAAAGAGAAATCATTTAGTGAAGTATCTTGTTATGAAACTTCAAACAGTAAAGGAAATCACATCCACCACCTGCTATAGGGTGCAAATTGTTCACAGAAAGAGTTCCGGGAGAAGTTTACCCTCCATTTATATCTTATTAATTTGGTAATAATTGGTACTACTCAATTACCAATTAGTACTTCAGCCTCCTAATCACTTTTATTCTAGATCAGGAGAAAAAGACTTTGTGTGGTGACACAAGGCAGCAACTTCCAAATTATTCTGAATGCTGAAGAGTCAAAGATGCTTATAGGGTTTTGTTTGTGTTCTTTTTAGTGTTTGTAAACACTTCCAAAAAGCAAAGAAGCAAAGAGAACCATTCAAAAATGATTGTGTGGCAAAAGCCAAGCATGCAGAATATATATGAAATATATACACTTTTGTTCAGAACCCAGAAATGGTACAAAAACTTGAAATATTTTGGATTCAGAAAGCTCTTGGGTTGCGGTCTTGTCTTGGTACAGTGTTTCTGTTCTGAACGGACATCAACAGACAAGAGATGTCTGCCAGAGATGTAGTTCAGACAAATCACCTAGACTGTCCCATAGGCTGTCTCATTTGATGGACTTGAAGTCCATAAGCTTGCTAAGCCATGAGGCATGAGAAAAAGAATCGGAACCAATCAAGACCCTTCTCAAAGAGGAAGGCAGCAGTTATTTCCACACTATTTCATCTTTGACTGTTTTTATAAATAAACCCAGAGCAATTTTTGAGGAAAAATTCTATTTACCTAATTCTCTGCTGTAAAATAGCTCTCCATGAGTTGTGCTCTGCTGTCTAGTGTTTTTTTCTAGGAAGAACACGACACTGTTACATCTTTAAAAACTCTGCAGTTCTCTGGTGAGTAACTTGCATCCTTTCATCCCACACTCATGCCATGTTTAAGTATGTTGGCTCAGACAAAGAAGAAAATATTTTTGTGAAGTGGTAATTCACATGAGTGAGAGGTTAAGCCATGTTCAGCTGACAAAGGAGCAGAGAGTTTCTAGGGTATGAGAGCAGTTGCATGGTCTTGGAGTATTTTTCGTATGACCCATACAGGGAGCATTCTCCTCTATAGCTCCTATATTAGAAAGTTGCTTTTTTTTTTGTTCATTTTGTGCATTATACAATGAACCATGGACATGCAATATTATTTTACCAAAAAAGAATTAAATGTAAATTAACACTTAATAATTTTTATTTAATTTTGATTAGCATGTAAAGCATACTTTAATTACTTCAGAATAAACTGGAACTTGAGCAATTATTTAAATATACCCCTAGAGTATAACACTATTTAGGACTGGACTCCCCTCTGATGTTGTGTGGGGGCTTTTTACAGTGAAACATTTAAAATAACAGCTAATTTGTAACATACACACATACATATGAAACACATTATTTTTAGAGCATTATTTTTACAGTGTATCTTGAAATAGAGTATGTGTGTATATCCATTTAACACAATCTGAGTTCTTGGAAAATTTGGGTCAAATTCCAATTAATATACATTACTTCTAAAGCAAAATACAAAAGAGGAGGATTGTTGTTGCCACAAGCATTTTAATTGGCATCACTGTTGCAAATGGCAAGAGCTATGGAGGTCTTAGAAACATTTCTTCATGCCAAGGGTAAAAGTTTGCATTAATTTGTCCCGCCTTAGTCTCAGCCACCTGGTATTTCTATTTGTATGTTTAATAACACAGCGCTAGCTTTGGACATGGTATTAAACATAGAGGAGGGGGTGCCAGCCTTGGCTTTTTTTCCCTTCTTCTTGCCTCCTGCAGACACAGGACCATGCAGGCTCCAGTCATTCTTTGTATCTTGAAGTGTCACCCACCCCATGCTGGTGTTTTCTGTTGAAAAAATACAAAGAAGGCCTATTTTTTAGAGTGCCAGTGATCTCTTGCAGACTTCTGTGAAGCATCATCCAGTACTTTTGCCCAGAAAGGGATATAAAGGGGCTCAGAGTTATGCAAATTAAGAGGTAATGGTTCTGTTTGGTGAGGTGTTGGGCAATTTCATCTCTGCAAATTCATTCAGTGGTGGGATTTCAACTGGAAGATGGCTATTCAGGTTTCAGAAGATTAAAGGGAAAAAAAAAATAAAGGAAAAAGAAAAAGAAAAGAGACAATCAAGATAACCAGCTAACACCCCCAAAAAACCCTTGTTCATTTTTTCACTTTTTAGTAATGTTGATCAAATGAACGTTACACGGATAAAATCAGATTGCTTTCTGAAATAATAACCTAAAAGGCAAACAGTCAGAATTAGATCTGTCAAAATGAAAAGGAATAGGATATTGTCTATGAGAAACTGGATTACCAGAGTTATAGGAAAGTCTGTTTTCTAAATAAACAAACAAATAAATAAATAAATACTCCACTGACTGAAAAAAATAACTAGTTTTTTGGTTTTTTTTTTTCAGACAGTGTAGCAACAACATTCACTTCAATGCCGTAACACGATTACAACTGCAAGAGGGGAACCCCAGGTCACAGCTCATGTCATTCAATAACAAGAGTAACTCCATTTGCTGATGTCAGCAGTTTCCACAAATAGACTAAAATAGACCACTACTTAAGTGTTCAGTTGCTCAAATGATTTGGATTTCTTTTCTTTTCCTTTCTGCCCCCCCCTCCCCCCTCCTTCCCTATTTTTCCCTTCATTTTAGCTCAGCAAAGGGAGTTTGGGAAAACTGTATTGGCTATTGTAAGTACAGCCTGTACTCTGTCTCAATGCTTGACCCTACATTCTTTCTTTTATATGAGATGAAATTGTTTTTCCTTGGGCTAGCATAAAATAAGAACACCATGGAAGTTTGTATCGTTGGCAGAGGTGAAGGGTGGGCTGGAGTGGATGATCTAATTGGACTTCTCCATCTTGAAGTTCTCGCATGCTGTGAAGTTCTGTGATGAGCTGTTGGTTTAATTTTACAGGACCTTGGTGGTCAGCTTGTGAAATCTGGCTAGCAAGAGCATAATGGATCTTCCCGCATTATTATGTCTGGGTTTGCTATGCTATTTGTTTGCTTAGAAAAGTTCTTTTTCAGTACATAAATCATAAAAATAAAAGTAGTCTTCATTAACACCTTAAAAGCAAATCCATACAGATATCTCTTTGTAGCTTCAGTGGGTCTTTTCCGTGTGTTTATTCTGACATGTGGCTGGCCTTAGACTCTGACAGTGTGGAGACAGAAAGTCCTTGAAAACTTAGAAAGGGACCTGGACCTGTTGTTGCAAAGTAATTTTGAATTCTATAATTATTACTTTCTGTTGGAATCATGAAATGGGTTTCACAAACTATTTGCATTAGGGAAGCTTGGTTATATAGTTTGTGTGTCACCAGGAAGCAGATTTGGAAGGATAAACTTAGGAAAAACCTCTTCATCTGTGGTTTCAATTTTATTTAGGCCTTATCAAGTATCTGAAATTATTCATTGTTTGTCTATGCCCAGGGAAATTTGTCTGAAAGAGCTAGAACAGGTAAGGGAAAGACGTGTTCTATTTTCCTTCATTCATTATAAATTACTGGACATTGAGTTATGACTGTTACTGTAAGGAAATTATTGCAGTCCTACCACAATTAAAAAAGAAACATTCTGGAAAAGTGAGGAAATTACTGGGGAAATATACATAAATAACTTAAAATTCTCTCCTCCTGACCCCTCAAGCTGCACCTGCTAGATCATGGCCTTATTTGTATCCCCATAAGTAGAGTGTGATAAATTGCTCAGAAGATCAAACTAATTAAGTAGCTGTTATTGTAAAGAACGCCTTTTAAAAATGAAAAATTAAGTTGTATTTATCACTCAACACCTACACACCAAAGTACATAACCCAGATGAGCTAATCTTTAAAACTGGCGTAGAAATGAGCTAATGTTTTTAAGGATTTGTATGTACAATATGGCAAGAGATCAATAACAATTGGGGAAAAAAAAAAAAAAAAACCCCACCTAAAACTACTCGGCTGCTAGCAATAAAGAAGTAACAAGTTGCAAAATGCATTAAATGTTTTTTGGCTTGTTTGTATCGCCCGTTTTATGAAGTTTCATGTGTTAGGTTCATATCTTGGCACTGGCGCTGAAATAGTGCTCAGGGTGACAATGTGTACCTTTACAAATCATGGCAGCTATGCCAAAAAAAAAAGATGCTATCTCTGCAGAATTATAAAAAGGCATTGATAATACTAAATGGACTGGAAGCAAAACTACGTGTATGCTGTATCTGTGCATACATGTAGGAAATACACATATCCAAGCACACACGTGCATATATATGAATCTCGGTAACAAAATTTTGGTTTTAAAAGCATGAAGTTGGCCTCGGGAGCTAAGAAACTGAATTTGTGAGCTGTTAAATGTCAGAGCTGACCTCTGGGAGTTTGAGGAGGGATGATGTGGTGAAGGGCAGGCTTCAGGTCATGTTTTATACAAGAAGTTTAATTGTTCTGGCTAGGAAGCAAAAGTGACTCATTTACTTGAAGTGGGTCCCTATCTCCCAGTGCAGATTTCGAATGGGGGAGGATACTGCTAGCAATAATATCTTTAAAAGAATTGGACTGGTTTACTTCAGTATTTTAACTACTTCCATTCAGATTCATTTGGTTTGGACACATAATTTGATAGTGTTCCAATGATAGCAAAAACCAGTGCTTTTGTCACCCTTCTTGAACCCATGTAAGTCTTTTTGTTGCGTTTAAATCAGAGGTTTTTTGCCAAAGAAAATTGTAAACCAGTGGGCTTTTTCTGAGCCTTTTATTGAAAAATGTAATAAACTATTTAACTATATAGATTGTAAAGTCATCATGACACTGAGGCTCGGGTGTTGCTCTTTTAAGTTTCACTCCTGTCTCAGAAAACTCCCTCTAAAGATTAAACATGTGCATTTCTAGTTATGATAAAAGACATATTATATGCATATATAAACGATATACGGCCCTTTTTTAGTAGCATCTAGTTTATGTCATTCATTTCAGTTCATCTTGTCTGTGTCCTGTTTTATCCACTTTCATTTTCAAGCTCCTATTTCTTGGTTACCACTCTACTCCCAGCCTTTAGTTACCTCCAGTTTCAGTTTTGGAAACTCCTACTTCTTGGTTACATTTTCTGTAAAACATGAATTTCAATGAAAAAAAATTTCACTAGAATATGTAAATATATTTCCTACTTTCTGATCAGCTTCTTACTCAAAAAATTTAAATAATTTAAGATTCAAGGTTCTTTTTTCATTCGCAAGGGGTAAATATCACTGAAATGTGACAATCCACTGCCACTGATACCCTGGCCATATACCACTGAAATAAAAGTGAGTTTTGTTACAGTGAAAGGCCTGAAGTGTGTGATACCATACAAAGCACCTACTTTGTGCTGAGGAAGCAATACTATTTATGTTTTCAAACCTGTAGCTAAGCCTGTATTTCAAGCCGCTTAGAAAATCTTTTATCCTTCATAAAAAATGTGACTTTTCAGAGAAATTATTGAAGCCAAAGCTAAAAATACTTACACTATAAACTGGCTATTTTTAATCATAGTAAATCATAGAAATGCGGTGTGGAAAGGGCTTCCAAAAAGTCCTACCTTCTGCCTGAAGCAGGATTACCACCTCTCCACTGAGCAGAAGTAGTCCTCCCCTTTCCAGAAGGTGAAATAATGCTCACATGGTTTCATTGTTCATTTAACAATATAAGCCTCAGAATTAGTTGCTGTTATTCCTTTAATGAGAATGATTTGCAGGCTGCCTTCAAGCACAAGTCCCATGACTTCTGCTGGCACAAGGTGAAATTCCTACTTCAGTAATGATACTGTGCCTGGCAAACACAATGTTGACTTAGTTAAAAATCGAGAGAGTTCTCTGAAAATGGGATTTACTGATGAGTAAAATGAATAAGAAAATATAAATAGAAGATATATGAATATATACCAAAAATTGGGCCAAGCTGCAAAAGCTGGACCTATGTCCAAGCTGCTCTGAAGTTTGGAAAGCTGACATTCAGTGCTCCTTTCATATCATTAAAGATATAACTGCAGGCCAATCACAAATATTTTATCTGCATTCTCTGAAGTTCAGGTATTGAAAAACATCTGAAAACTGTTTTCTCTGTGAGCCCAGATGTAGTATCAGTGTTCTTTCATACACCAGAAACCTCAAATGAAGGAAAGCAAATATACTATCGGTTTGAATAATATCTGATCAAAAATTCTATGGAGAAGAAGATATGCCTTATATTTGCCCTTCTTGTCCTATGACCCTATCTAGTGAGTTCTGTTTGTGCCTGAGAACCCAAAGCATTTGACTTTGCTGCAGTTCTTTCTTACAAATATTTTCTTTGGTTTCCGTAAAGACCATGCTAGCCAAAAATCTGGACTGAAAATCTGGATCAGGGTTAACAGCTCAGTGAACTAAACCTAAGTACTGTATCTGAAGACAGGAACATGAAACCTTATGAGAACTGTAGGCTGGTGAATGCAACCCTTTACTATTGCAAGCAGACACGGGGTACAATCTGCCTACAAAACTAATCAAATTCTTTTTGTTTTTACTAGTCCTGCTGGAAGGCTGGATCAGCACCTCGCTGTTCAGAGAGCAAATAACCTCTTCTCACGTTCAGCTTATGTTTATTCATTCCCACTTTAAAGTCATCAACTTCTTTGTGAACAGTGCCATATAGAAGCAACCACTTTACTCCCTCTAAAATGTTTACAGAGTGTGGTAGTATCCCTTCCTGCTTTTGTTCTCCTAAAATAAATGATCAGTTTATTCTTGTCTTCCCTCATACATCTAATGAGTCCAAAAGACTTTACTTCTAAAGCTATTCCAGTTTAAATTAATCTCTTTTAGATCTGTGTGACCATAAAGATACCAAAGGAACTTTCTTCTGAGTCAATGATAATGTTATTTCTCTATACATATTTACTTTCTGCTTTATTTTCTGGTTTTGGGAGTAGGGGCATATACACAAACCTTTCATAGATTACAGCAACTCTGTGATAGGGGTGCTAGGGTATAATGTAGAAAATTCAAACATAACAGAATACAGTATCAGTTTTGAGGTCCCAGTTTACAGGACAGATTCAGTTTTGACTATCACCAGGTTCAATTCATTGCAATTTGCATCCTGCAAACTATGCTGTAAAGTCTCAAAGTAAAACTTAGAAAAGACCTCACACTTAGTTAGCTTACTTCATATCAAACCATAAGAAACCATAAATCTTCCCTTTTTCATTCCACACATTTATGAACTTAAGCCAAGCACTTGAAATATACAGTCTGAGATTTTATTTTGTAATGAAAAATGAAAACAGGTGAATTTCCCATTATTGTCATTTTACTGTGAAAACTTTACACACAACAATCAAAGTGAGGCACCTTCTCTTCATCTCGAGATTGAATCCTTCTGGTATGCAGAGTGTTTCAAAACATAATCCAAACTTAAACTTTGCAAATTGCACCTATCTTCATCATACACTGGGAATAAACAGATGACTCGATAGCAAGACCAGTAGAACATTTTTCTTTTTCTTCATACAACTAACCAACCTTTTTGATGTGTCTGTTAAAGGATTTTTCACAAGTTGTTTTTAACATTTCCTGTGGCATTGTATCATTATTTCTCATGAATAACTGAATTACACATAGTTCTTTCCTGACAGCTCTTATGAACATTTCTTGATATATGAAAAGCACAAGCACTAATAGACCTGATTAGATAAACAAATATGAATGTGCCCTTAAAATAAGGGGAGAAGGTCACATTATTTTTATTGCATTTCTTCCAAAGATGCAACATGTTTTCCTGATGTCCTGATGCCAATTAAAATCAAGATGTGAAAATAAATCCAAGCAAAGTCAAATGCTATACTTAGAGAAGCATTATGATCAAGGGGATACATTTAGTTCATACACAAAAGAGGTAGTGTTTTTTGCATAACATAATTAAATTTTGAAACTCATTACCACCTACCATTGTGAAGACCAAAAGTTTAAAGGCATTCTTTGAGTGATAGACTAGCTCATTAGGGATAGGACTAGTGCTATTAAGAGCAATACAATCTCCAGCTTGGGTGGTTCCCTAAGCCACATGCTCCTAGTTGAGTGAGAAACTATGTATGAGAAAAAGTCATTGTTTAAGTCTGCTACCACCTTTGTCCAAGTGAAGTTAGTGAATTAGGGAAATCTTTGACTTGCCCCAGGATGGCTGGTCCTAAATTTGTATATGGATTTAGGTGATGAAATCAATAACACAGTGATGCAGTAAGATGTTCTAATGTACTTACGAGAAACTTATCTGCAGATACAACATTTTCATCTTGAATGGGATGATAAATGTAAAGAGGTATTTTGGTGTCTAATTCGTACAGATATCATCTGTGGATATCTGCCAGCATTCTGAGAAAAGGATAGCACATTTATCTCCCTGGTGCATGGATATGTTTGCCCAAGAATTGTTAGAAATTCTAGTAAATATACACCCTGTAAATGTTTCTCCACAACAGAAAACAGTGGGCAAGGATGACAGAAGGACTTGCATTAGATGCTAATAAATTCACAGAAGTCTAATGGTGCTCCTTTGTATTCAAGGGAAATCAAAGCTGGTAGAGTGTTTTGGCCAGATGAATACTTCGAAACTTCATTGTTTATTAAGACCTCTTGCACCTACAAAATGGAAGTAGAAATCTTCAGTGAACAACCTCTGACTTACCAGACAGTCTTATCCTGGTTATGGTAAAAATAGATTAACATTTTTTTTCATGTGTTATTTCATCACTTTCATCTGCTAGACTGAATAATGAAAATGGCTGAAGAAATAAAAAGTAACACTTTTGATTAATTTCTCATTTCTTGTGATTCTACTGTCAGTAATGGAGCTGTAGGTCTCTGACTGAAGGGCAATCTAAGAAGTAAAGGTTGTGCTGCAAAAGGCAACAACTTCAACATTTACTGGAAAATCTCTTGGCAGCCAGCATGGCCAAAGCAGTGTGTGGAGTGGTGGCCAGAGGGTATCCAGGAGTGACTGGATGAGACACTGTTTCAGCAAGTCTTTCCTTTACTTTTCATTAGAAGAATTTCTATGTTGCTGCAAATAGACGCTAAAGCTGCCTAGGAGTCAGTCCTCAAGGACAGACAGGACTAGGAGCATAAAGGGGCATTACACTGTATTGCTCTTGGACCACAATGAAAATGTGGTTTGACTTTTGGGAGGGTTCATATTAGTTTTTATTTGGCACAAATAGTTTAATGAGGCTTTAGATTTCAAACAGATCAAACTGGCATTCTAGTAGCCCTTCTATAAGGCTGCCCAGTTGAATGTGATTTTACAGTCTATCAGACTATAGAGACACTAGGCATCAAATTTGCAGCCTTTACAAACTGATCCACAGAATATAATATACAAGCACAGCAAACATGGTTTCACAAGAATTCAAGGTTATGTGCATAAACCAACTTATTCTTGTCAGTTGTTTATTCTCTTTGTGTTACTGGGGAGTGGGGGCTGAGGATTTGTTTTAAATGACTGTTCCCTGTCATTGCTTCACAATGTTGCTTTTCATAAGAATGCGGTGAGCTATCTAAAGCCTGCTTTATATGAAGTGTTTGGAAATGCATTTGCAATAATGAATGGGTAGTGGAAATTCATCAAGTCATACAGAGGCAGATACTGTGAGGCAATGAATTAACAATAATAATACCATCTGATGCTGCGGGTTATTTTCATTCTAAAATAAACTAACTCACGTACAATACATACCACTTGCATTTGTTAACTCTTTTACCCTTTTGGGTGCAGACAAAGAAAAAATGAGCATTCTTTTAAGAGGCAGTATTTTTAGGAAGAAGTTTTACAAATGAAATTACAGCAAGAGATTGTAGCTTAGATTGCACATGGGTAAACACGTGCTTTCACACCAAGGGAAAAGTTTAGCTTGGCAGCTGAGACTGAGAAGCATGACTCCGATCTCACTTAAAGCCAAAACTGCAGAAACCCAAGCCATTTCCAAAAATAACATCAAAATTAGAGCCTTGAACCTCCTCAGACTGGTCATGCTGAGAACGATGATCCTGGGGACCAACAAAGCTACTGAGTCCCCCATGGAAACATTTTTGTGTGCTGATTTTGTGCTTCAACCATGAAGAAAGAAATATATTTCAGCAACTGAATGCAAGTATAAATCAAATTAATTCAGTTTCTAGGATTATTTTACTATTTAAAAATGATTGTGAATTTTTAGGGCATTTTTAGAGTCATACCAGCTAATATCCAAGACTAAATCATCTTAATTGACATTCATTAACAGGGAGAGTAGATTATAGGAGGTTCACTAATGATTTCCTTTCAAGCTCAATAGAGGTTTTTCAGATATTTATGAAGCCTCAGTTAATGTAGTATCTCAATCTCCCATTCTATTTCAGTGAATTTTCTTTGCAAAATCCCTCCAATGTTAGAAAGGTAGACAATGATTATCATCTCTATTTGTAAGATGGAATGTCTGCAGCCTGCTAAGAGATCTTTATTAAGCAAGAGTGAGACATCCAAATTTTTGAAGGATCCTATCTCTGGTCCCCTCTTAAGTGATTAATTACAAAGGCAGTGTTGGGATCTGTATCTGGACTTTGCGTTCCTTTCAGTAAATCTTAACATAAGACCTGGCGGAAGTCATTCTCCTGGGTGATGGAAAATTTCCACAAGTGAATCCCACCATCTCCGTGTCAAAAGACTTAACCTGGTGAATCCCAACAATGCTTAAGAGAGAAGGAGGTGCTGAGATGTCCACTTTAGTCAGGAAGGCTTTGCAGAGTTAAAGCTTCAGGCACATAGGTGCTCAAGTAACAAAACTTGTATAAATATATGTATCTTGGTGATGATGCTCCTGATCTGTCTAAATTACTTTTGAGCCATTTAAATGAGATGTGCCAGCTTATGTAGGAAATCTGTGGTGAGATGGAGAATGGCACACTAGTGTGAATTCAAAGGAAAGTCTTATTCCAGTCTTATTCAACATCTTCATCAATGACCTGGATGAAGGGATAGAGTGTACCCTCAGTAAGTTTGCTGATGATACTAAACTGGGAGGAGTGGCTGATACACGAGGAGGCTGTGCTGCCATCCATTAAGATCTGGACAGGCTGGAGAGCTGGGCAAAGGCAAACCTAATGAAGTTCAGCAAGGATAAGTGTAGAGTCCTATACCTGGGGAGGAACAACACCATGTACTGGTGCAGGTTAGGGCTAGACCCACTGGAAAGCAGCCCTGTGGAGAGGGACCTTAGTGTCCTGGTTGCCAGTAAGTTATCCATGGAACAGCAATGTGCTCTTGTGACCAGGAAGGCCAATCATCTCCCAGAGTGCATAAAGAAGAGCATGTCCAGCAGGTCGAGGGAGGTTATCCTCCCCATCTACCCTGCACTAGTGAGACCACATTTGGAGTACTGTGTTCAGTTCTGGTCTCCCTAGTTCAAGAGGGACAGGGAAATACTAGCGAGAGTCCAACAGAGGGCTAGAAAGATGATGGACTAGAGCATCTCTCTTATGAGGAAAGGCTGAGTGACCTGTGTCTGTTTAGCCTGGAAAAGAGAAGACTGAGAGGGGATCTTATTAATGTTTACAAATATCTGAAGGGTGGGTGTCAAGTAGAAGAGTTCAGTCTTTTTTCAGTTGTGCCCTGCGATAGGACAAGAGGTAATGGTATCAAGTTGAAACACAGGAAGTTCAGTCTCAACATGAGGAAAAACTTCTTCACTGTGAGAGTGACAGAGCACTGGAACAGGCTGCCAAGAGAGGCTGTGGAGTCTCTTTCTCTGGAAGAGAAAGACCTTCAAGACCTGCCTGGAACTATTCCTGTGTGGCATGCCCTAGGTGTTCCTGCATTGGCAGTAAGGTTGGACTTGATGATGTCCAGACGTCCCTTCCAACCCCTGCCATTCTATGATTCTATGAAAGCATTACTCTCTGGATATTTTTCCTGTGGACAAAGTTGCACTGTCTCAGAAACCAGTAATGACACAAAGATATGCAGGATTGCTGTCATGTCCCAATGCAGGAAACAAACTCCCCATTACAAACCTAACTAGATAAGTTCAACTCAGATATGAGGTAGCTGGATCAAGGCAAAAAATACTGGAGGAGGAGAGGTCCAAGGTAAAACAGACTCCTCTGAAATAGAGGTAGCCTGGTATGAAAAGTAAGGTTTGTCTATATAGTCCTTTTCCCTGCACAGAACTGCAGCCAGGATCTCTAAGTACTTGCAAAAGACAAAGTAATTCTACTCTTTTTGGAGCTGTGAAAGGGAGGAGAATGGATATCTTCCTATTGCAGACCATTGTCAAGTGCTCACTACCTCAGCAATGACAACATGTGCAGGAGTAAAAGACCCTTTCTCCCAATGCAAAAGGGACAGTGAGAGGCTGTGAGGCATGTGAAGCTGGTTCAGTCATAGCTTGCAGTCTGTTTCACAGTAGGAAGCAAGGATGCAACACCATTTTGGAGAGGCATTTCAGATTAACCCTTACCCCAGAATAATTAGAGCATGTCAGGGGGCACTCTCCATTCAACTAGCTCTTAGTGTGGGCTGTGTGCAAATAGCACTAGCTAGCACAAAATTGTTTAACCTTTAGTGTGTTTATTTGGCAGTGGAATAAGTTTTGATTATCCCATTTGTAGAGATTCTGCAGGGAGAAGCAACGTATTTCACACTCGCCATTGCAGTTCCTGAGTGAAGTAATAAAGCAGAGTGGTGGATAATGCACCCCCTCATGCCCTGTGCTTTATTATGCATTTCTACATAAAACAATTTTCAGTATTTTGACCAGGAAGTCCTGAGAATCAGCACTGGTGTTTAGGAAACTCCAGACCCTATTGAAGAGTCCCATGACACAAATGTTCTTCCTCACAGAAGGAACTATTTCCTTAGCATTGTCACCTCTTTAGAGACATTCCCTACAACTCTTTCATAGGCATTTTCCATCTAAGGAGACTTTATTTAGGTTTTGTGCTTTTAGGTAGCTATTTAGTTACTCCATCAGAAAGTCAAAAAGAGACCCCCAGAAACTCAGAAGGAAGCCTGAAGACCATGTACAGAATGTTTTTGTCCAGGAAAAACCAAGGAAACAGTTAGGGCTCTTTTCAAACCTTTCCAGTGCTGCGTACTTACCAATATTTTTTGCATGCTTACCAAAATTTTTTGCTTACTTACCAGTCTTTGTGCTGGGCACAGCTGGGCTTCCCTGTGCATTCTGTTGTTGTTTGTCAAAGCTTCAGCACACAGTGTAAGGAATAACATTTGTTTATTAGCAAAAATTGTTTACAATACTCCATAGCTGTATAGTTCTGTTAAATGCACTACTGGATTTAATAAGGGCACTCATGTACTTAGTTACTCACATGCTTACATACTTTGCTGAATCAGGGCTTAAGTGAACTGTCTAAAATCACTCTAGATGTCTGAGAAGCCAGAACTCCTGACTCCTAGTTCTGTGCATTAACCACAAGATTATCTTTTCCCCCCTGGGAGATTCAAACTCAGTGTGTTTCAAAATGACCACTACTGAATGACAGATGAATGAAATGGTACACATAAAAATAACCATGATCAGAAGTTTTCCCTCAAATGAAACATTAGCACAGACCCATATGAAATTTCCATTTGAACATTTCCATTGCTTTAAAATTTATTTTCCATGTTCATGTACATCTCAATTCTGGCCCAAACCAGAAAGGGAAGTGCCAAAATACTGTATGAAAGGGTATTTTTGTGGTCCAAGTGCAAGCATTCAATGCTGAAAGTCTTACAACAAAGCTTGTTCTCACAAGGTCTGCAGCCAATTCTTGAAGATTTCAAGTGCTTAGATAGTATAAGGCCAGATCCTTGACTTCAATGGAAATATACCTCTTCATGCCAGCTGAAACTCTGGCCCTAACACATAGTCAGTGTCTTTCTAATCCACTATTACTGTAGTACCTAAGTGTAGAAAACACCTGGTGAAATATTCCAAAGCCTGTGTGCCAACTTGGACCTCTAGCTCAGAAAAGATAAAAAGAAAGAAACTATAAGCAGCCGGTAGTGTCTGGCAAAGTCAAATACAGAACTAAGCAATTTCATCATTTGATAAAACCTTTTTTTTCTTTTTTCTTTTTTTTTTTTCTTAATAATTGTGGCTTAATAGCCATAGGGCATACTGTGGGCTATATTATGCAGTGCTGATCATAAACACTTTGAACGAGATAACATCCAACCTCTACATCAATGACCATGAGCAATCTGCTTTACTTTTTTCCCTCCAATACCCACAAAAAAATACCCACAATCCCTACTTGGAAGAGCTGCCAACTTCCTTTGTAAACTGACATGCAATATCAGTGAGTTATGCATGGTTAGACCAGCAATGAACTTGGCCTTCTTTGGTGGTGGCATAGCCAGCATGGAGATGATAGTTGGACACACACAAGAAGGCAGCAGGCAGAATGCCTGTGCTTTGTGGTATCTGCAGTAGCTTCTTTTTACCTGTACTCTGCCCAAATTCATGACTGCTCCTAAGAGTAATACACACACACAATGTTGCTTGCATAGCTACTGAATAATATTTGCTGCTGGACCTATAACAAGGTGGTAGGGAGGGTGGAGCACATGTGCTAAAGAAAAATGGCTGCTGACATGCACATATACACACGTGAAGTGTCTCAGGGTTAATACAGAATTAATGATCTCTCATGTCATTTGAATCATAAACATGTCTTTGTAAATGAACCCAGGCCATTTTTCTTTCCCCCGTTTCAGATGAAGTGAAAGTATGCAAGAATACACAAAATCTTCTGCTACAAACATGAATTTTATTACCTAATATTGTTAGGCATAAGAGGTGAAAGACAGAGTGGGTTTCTAAAGCCACCCAAAGTGGATTCTGGCTACACCCTTACGTTTACAGAAGCAGCTTGGCACCCACCAAGCAGAAATCACAGGCATGCAGAAGGGAGCTGGTCTTAATGCTGCAAATGTGTTTATACTGGAACTCAAAATAAATAGGGAATAATGTGTCTTGTGTGTGCTGAACAAGCCTATGACACCAACAAATTGAGCTGTTTTGGAAAATGCTGCCTGGGGAAACTTTAGCACTAAGCTTTAAAAGAAGTGGAGCCAGAAGTGGAAAAAAAACCCCAAAACCAACAACAACAAATAACCCAGAACATATTTCAAATCTGTGCATATGCTATAGGAAAACCCTAAATTAAACAGCTTGGCTTTGGGCAACACACACATCTTCACCACTTCATAGCTCATTAAAATGGTCAGGGTTCCCAAGAAATATAAAAAATCATCAAGCACTTAACAAACACACATCTTATTCAACAAGAGCTGAAAAATTGTATACATTTTATAGAGGTTGAGCCTGAGCTATTTAAGGATGTATAATAACCTGGAACTATAATGGTAGTCAGAAAGATTGTCTGGAACAAACACCCACAACTGCTTGCCTCATTAATTCCTAGCCATGATTGCAGATTTAAGAAAGCATTGAAAGGGATTGTGTTTTTAGCTTCTGTAAATCAATTAATTTTGATGCTAAGAAAAGTAAGGTACTAATTTGGAACACAACCAAAGTTAAACTGAGTGAAATAAAGGCAGATTCTGCACAAAGGTTCTTTGTCCTTTTCTAGCAATGCCTCTGTATTCCAATTCTATGGTCCCAGAAAGTCACGGTGAGCACAAATAACGATAAAATCAAAACATGTTCATTTTTTTGACAAATATACAGTAGATATAAAGAAGGAACTCTTAAAACAAAGGATCTGGGAATGATTGGTTTGTTTGATGCTATCAGTCATGAGCGTATGTATATAATAAACATCAAAAAGCCTGAAAAAGAGTTTTGCTAACTCCAAGGAATATTTAGATGTTGTATTGAAGTCTTCACACCTCTTAAACTTGTAAAATTGATATGTTTGTCAGCCTTTTCATAGTATTTCTACAAGTGCTAGAATGCATTAGTAAGAATTTTATACTATTTTGTCCTAAACAGTGTTCTTCTCCTGGGACAAGTCTCTTGAGACCTCCATTTGAACTTGTGCCACTTTCCTGGTGCATCTTTTATAGCCGCTTATAGTCATAGCCTCTGAATCTGAGAGGAAAGAACATCTGGTAAATCCCAGTGTTCAATGACATTAGAAAAGACATAAGGAAACATGCATTTCCCACATAGTTTTTTAACTGAGCTACGAAAATTTGCTATGTATCATGAGCCCGCCATATCATTTCAGGGTACAAGAGTTAGAAACTGAGCACTTCTTCTGCCCTCCCACAAATTCTAACTGTGATTGTGCATCTGGGTAGTGACCTCTTTGCAGATTCAGCCTGAATGCTTCAGTTAGCTGTAATTTTACAGTTCATGCCTGGGATCAGGTAGCTAGTGAGTGAGACTGATAACATATGGTGGCATTTCCCTAATCTACAGGAAGAATGTTTCTACTTGCAGCTCAAATCAAAGTCTGTCACACCTCAAAAAAATGAGAGTTTGATTTGTAATTGCTGTCACACTATTGGCACATAAATAAATCAGCATCTAGTAATACACAAAATCAACGGGTTTCCTATTCTATGTCCCAGCCTTCTATTATGTTCAAAATATCATTATCCTTATTAAATATCATATTTCATAGGTACTAATATATATATGTTAATATAGAATATGATTTCTATTGTGGTTTTATATCCTTATGCTCATTACTTTACTGTTATATTCAAAATACCATTGGCAGCACACTGGTTAAAATTTTCCACTCTATTGATTTTTTGTAAAGAAATCACTGAAGTTCCCATTCCTATGACAGAGGCAAATTCATGGCAATGGAGTTTCCAAATGTACATGCAGATGTTCACACATGTTCTGGCAAAGACAATATATCATCTCATGAACAGTTTTTATGTAGCTGGTGGCAAGAAAAATTAACTAGCATCTTATATTATTATGTTATTATATATCATAATGTTATACCTACACCTATATTCTATGTTCTGTGGTTACAACTATATTCTAGATGCATGATAGATGGTCAGATATTTTTTAACAGGAACATATTTGGAAAGCAAGCTATCTCTTTTCTATTATGTTACCTACTGCACACATACTTATGCCATATTGCCTTGCTCTTCATAGTTTTTGCTTCTTTCCAATGTTTAGTTCTTTTTTTCCTGCCTTTGACATTCAAAGTCTTTCAGCTGCCCGTTTTTGATTCCTATATCTGCCTTGCCATTTTCTCTCACTGCTTTCTGGCTTTGTCTCTACAACTGAAGTTCACTTTGGTCTGGATCTTAACCTTAGCATGGCTTAGCAACCCTTAGGATGAACTATTTAATATACAAGATTCTTTATTATGCGTACTTGTTATACACAAAGGATACAGGGTTGCAGGAAACATCTAGCCATAGTTTTTGTAACACTCAGGTACCATTTCATTTTTAACCATAGTTTGTAATGGCAATTTCAGATTATACACTTTCCCATTCTCCTTTAAGGTGCAAAACACATCATTTCTATTAAAGATGGAAAGAGTCCTGCAGTTAAGAGAGCAGAGAACAGCTCTGATGGTTATTAATTGTTTATACTAGACTTCTGAGTGACTTAGACTTCAGTGACTGATATGTAGAATAAAAGCCATCCTTCCTATTTGCTATTTTCCTTCCTGTGTAGTTATTATGTAATTTGGAATCAACATGATCTGTGTATCTGCATAATCTCCATTTGCTACAAGCAATTAGGCCCCAGCATTATCCAGAACTTTTGTCCTCACCCGACTGTGTAGGAAGGCAAGGTTACCTCACAGAAGTGAACAATTATATATTTTAATATGGGATAGCTTTTTTATCAGACATTGCGTCCAGAATTTCTGAAATTGCCATACTTATTTAAAAATTCTTATTGTTTTTCTCCAAACCCCCCGAATCAAGCATATGAAGGCAGAGTTAAAAAAAAAACAAAAAACAAACCAAAACAAACTAAACCAATCACAAACAATTATAGTGCTTGTAGTTTTCCCCCACTGCTCCATTACACTTTTTGGTTTTCAACAGTGTATCCCTTGCCTTCTTAAAACTGTCTGCTTTCGAGGCCCTGTTAATGGTGTTGGTAGAAGACATTGTTCATTGGTTAGTGTCTACATGCCGCCCCCGGCAGCGTACTTGTTTCTCATTAAGCTAGACATTTCACAATCCTCAACGAAACATAATTTTTCTGGAAGAACTTAGTTTAACAAGGAACTACTGTAACAAAACCACAAGGCCTGCCATTTACTGTTAGGCTATATTTTACTTTTTGCCAGTTTTCTTTCTTTCTCTAAACATCATTAGGATACAATCTCTTTCCTAGAAAATACAACTTTTTCCCTTCAGAGTGGAACAAACTTTCACATGACAAAGCAGTTGGCCACTTCAAATAGTTTTCTTGTAACAAGCACAAAAGAGCTCTTGACATTCTTTCTAATCAACAACAATAGCTTGTAAATCACCTTCCATTTTCTGTTTTCCAAATTAAAGAGACACTGAAAATTAAATGAGAAAATAAGGTAGGGAACATATAGATAAGTCAAGTAAGTCCTAAGACATAGATTGAGGAGCAGCCTTACCCTTCTTGCCCAGGACTCTTCCCTGTGCCACCTTCTCACATCTTGATTTAAACTCTTGGCTTCCACAAGTTTCTTGCCTCATTATCCCAGTGTGTTTCACCTGCTTTGAGCACCAAGCACAGCTAAATTAAGGATTAACTTCTTGACTGACAGTGCTTGGGCCTGGCATATTGTCAGGAGAAAAACATTACTCAGCTCTTCGCTTCTATAGAGATAGAGCAAATGCTGTGTGTGAAAAATTGGACTTTAACTGAACTGTTGTATCATGTGCCATGAGAAGCCTTTTGTATAAATAACTGAAAAAAATATTTTTTACATTACTGAGAAACTGAAAAGGAAAATAGCAGTTTTGTCCATTCATTTCCAATGGGTTTGAATATCGTTAGGCTGATAGCTATCATTTGGGATAGAATTCCTCTTTATTATCCAGAGCACAATCATTATAGAGACAGGCTTACCCTGCTTGTATCACCAAGGCCCTACATCTTGTTAGGAAGATAATCTAGGTTGATAAAAGACAGCAGTACCTTCTGGGCCTACAAAGTGGATATTCGAGTCCTAAAGAAAAAAACCCACACAAATCTCAAAGGATACTCATGGGAAATATGACTCCACCATTTCCATTCAAATCTGGTGTACCTTTAGGAGACAAAGAGACTGACTTAAAATGCATAAGCCAAACTTTGTACTCTATAGGCATTATATATTGCCTTGACACTGTACATTTGAATGTCCTATGGTGATGCATCAAATATTACCACTAGGATCTAGTATGCAAGATCCATTCTCTGCTTCTCACCTACTGAGAAAAGGAGTGTGAGTTTTGAGTGCTTTACAAGGCTGTACCCTCTTGGGAAGTCTGAAACAATGAGTGATGTGGGGAAGGCTGGTGGCAAGCTACACAAGCTGGGCAAACTTTCTACCAATAGCAAGCGAGGACTGAAAGAGTTTTAAGGTAGGTCATAGAAACTGTTAAGAGTACACCCAAAGGCAGCTGCCAGAAGGCAGAAGAGTAGATGGCTCATTGCACCTCATATCCCTGTTTATCTCCTGTGTAGCAGTGGTTTGTGCAATTGGTACCATAATCCATTGCAGCCATCCTGAGTGTCACAGACAGGACTGGTGCCCTCACTGCTAGTTGGTTATATCCAGACAACTCAACATTGTCTGCTGAGCTCCACAGGTATACCTCAGTCTTTCAGTTGCTGCAGGTTTTCATGGCGGGGAAAACCTCAGCTAGACCTTCACATCTCAAGCTGAATGTGCGAAGCTGATTAGGGGTGAAGTGAACAAGCTACATGTTTTCAAGCTAATCAACTACATATGATATGAACATCATAGATGGACAATAAGTAAGCCATTTCCCTCCCCTCCCTCATGTTGTTATCAAAGATACTTTGCACAGTATAACAGTCTTCAAGTAAGGGCTGTAGGGTCAGGCCTTAAATCTAATCATAAAAAACACATGGTGCCTGAAACAGTTAATACCTCAATGAACCATGAGAAACAGATGCTTCTTTGAAAAGGGATGTGGAGACTGTGGAGATTTATAATGTTTAGGACAACAGGTGAAGGAAAAAACTCTAGGATCTTGAGTGCAGTCTGCTAAAACTGTAATCTTGCCATTTAGAGTATCTGCATTCTCTGTTTAATACCTAGTCCACAAGCTGACCTTAATTCCAGGTTCAGCTTGGTAATAGGATGCCTTTCCAGGCAATGCTGTAAGCACACGCTATACTTCTTACTGCCCAGGGCTTAACCAAGTGCTTGACCTTATGCAAATGTTGCCGCACATTTTATTAAGAACAACAACTAGTCTGTGACTTTCCCTATATAAAGACAAAAGTTTTGAAGCTTGATACTTAATATTTAGGTTCACAAATTCATTTTATGTTTTTAAAAGTAAGTAGCCTGAACTGCTCAACATCCATAGAATCAGTGGGATTTCCCAGTGTGTAATAGATGTGAAAGTCTTTTTAAAAAAAAAATTAATTATTAAATTTGGCTAGAAGTGCCTCAGGGAGAACTAAGGAGAAAAGTTTGGCAGTAATCTTTGGTTAGCTAAGACACATTCCCCCACATGCTTCTCCTCAGTAACCTGGTTACAATACATGCTCCTATACCTGGCATATTAAAAGGGATGTTTAAGAGTAACAATCCCAAAATTTAGTTGTACCAAAAACAACAGGCTGCTTAAAGATACTGAAAATCAAGGGACAGTGCTGTCAGTTCTTTTTACAAAGAGCATTCTACTTTTGTAGACTGCTTTGTAGAAGGTTGGAAATAGGCAGATATAGTTAGCTATATGCAATGAGTGTGATACTAGTATAACAGACAGAAAAGTGGAAGTGCCCCTTCCCAGGTTTCCTGTATGCTAAATGTTTTTTGTTTATGGCAGATTATATGTATCTTCACTACAGAGCCATAAAACATTAATTAAGCAATAACCAGTTCCCCAAAAAGCCCAATGTATTGAATAAGATGACAAACAAAAAGTAGATAAAAAATGTTTGACTTCATGATTCAGAAAGAGAAGGAAGGAAGGAAGGAAGGAAGGAAGGAAGGAAGGAAGGAAGGAAGGACAGACAGCCTAGCAGACTGAGCACACAGGTCCTATTGCTTATTCTTGTGACACAGGGTATATAATTTAATCCTTCATTTTTTGAAAGCTCACCACTGACTGGGTGCTTAGATGTTTACTTAATATTTAAATGCTCTCAAGACAGAGTCAGTCTCCCTTCACTATAGGATACCACCCACTTTTCCTCATACTCTGTGAAAAATTATAGGAATAATTTACCAACTCCAGAGGAAGGATTGTATGAAAAACAAGCCTTCCCACAAACTGGAGATGGAGCATTACATCTCTGAAAGAGTTTGGGAACACAAAAAACATGTAAGATAAACTATACATGAAGAAACAATCTATTCTCTAGTCATGGAATAAATTTGCAGCAGCACTGAATGTCAGATACCTACATGAGTGGGATACAGGCACTCAGGAAGGAATCAGGAATATTTAGTGTCTTAATTTCTTCATTAAGATGTTAGATTTAATAGAAAAACCATGAAACTTGTGTTTTAAATTTTAAAAACACTTTAGAAAACTTACACTAGCCATTAAATGTGGATATTTGGGAACAGAGATAAAACTTAGAAACATGCTGAAGCCCAAAGGAATAGTTCAGTCTCTGGAGTTCAAAACCAGATGAAATACAGGAAATGACAGAGATGTAAACAAGTCTTTCAGCCAGGTTTACCATTGCTTTTCATTTTTCCTTTCTATGTTTCAGTCAGAAATTTAATCCTGTAAAAAAAATAAGTTGTTTCTTGGACCTTTCCTGGTAATCATTTAACTTACAAATACTTCATTCAATTGCCATTGACTTTATCATTTAGATTAATAGGCAGAAATGGGAACTGAAAGGCTGTGATGTTCTGGATTTGATGTAACAACAAGCATCAATATCACAAGCGGTTGTACCTTGGCAGTTATTTTATCACCATCTTGATGGATTTGTTTTCTTCTGTCTAGGGTACAAATTGAATTTCCTCATGAGTTGGCCAGTGATACAGTAATGGAACAGGGAATTTTTTAGCCTTGAGGCTTTGTTATCTGCTTCTTTGTGTACTCTAAAGAGCCAGAGTTCTTAAAAACAGCACTGCAAATGTTCAGCTAGAAAATGGCCTTTTGTAGCCTCTGTAGATTATAGACCTTTCATACAATGTGTTCAGTCAACTTTCTTCCTGTTTCCCAATCAGTTAAATTTAGAACTATTGTCTTTATCTATTAATGAGCTATAACATCTAGGAAAATCAATGAGCAGTTACAAAACTGGCACCCACCATGTCGCTGAAATTCTTAGCAAAACTGGGATGCCTGTCTGAAAACAGGTAAGTTCCTCCTTAGTTTGGACACTTCTGCCTCATAAACAAGTCTATACTTTTCCATATTATTTTGCAGTGTATGATGCAATTAATGAAATGACTATATGAAAAATTAGAAGAGTGTGCCCAGAGTAGAGGTTTGAAAGGATACTTCTCCTGAGTTGCCTGAAAAGATAACTTTTATAAATTTCTGCTATTTCTACTGTTTTCCATCATGATTGGCTTCTTAAGCTGTTTATTATACAGCCAATGAGATATGGAAGGTTATGGACTAAAAGCTAAAGAAGACATCAAATGTATCTTCATATTGTTCAAGGCCTTTGAACTTTGTGAGACTTTCTATTATTTTTATTATGATATATATTAGTTCTTATGGTCTTCAACATGCTTGCAAATGCAGAAACACAGACTTCACAAAAAATGGTCATGACTTTGAAGAGTATTCTATCTAAGTCAAAGTCTTGAAAAAAGGAACGTTCCACTGAATAAAGTAAGACTGGCATGTGTAGGGTGAGGTATGCCACATAGACATTATCTGCTTTCTTCTCCTAGATCCCACAAAAATTTATAATCAGACCAGCAAACAGATATCAGATTCTTTGCCACAACCCAGACTGGAGCTACTTGAAAACAGAATTATTTTTTTTAAGTTATTTTTATTTACTGACTTTCAAGCTTGGACAGCTATTTTGCTTTTTATACTCAACACTATTAATGCAGTTTTTTGTCTGAGCCTTCAGCAAGTTGTGTCCCTGTCCATCTGCAGCTACACAAAATACAGATTTGGACTTTATGCTTGGCTGAGAAGAGTTAACTCTTAATAAACAAGTAACTTCTTATATTTTCTCCTCTTACAAAGTTTCAGAGACTTATTTCATTTCTCTCTGATTCAGTTGCCTCTCCATCTCAAACATGTACTTTGGTTTCTGTGTTTTATTTCAGGATGCTGTCACAGTGAGAATTTAGAATGGGCTGTTCAGATAGAGATCTCTATGTTGTACTCCTTACAGGCATTTGATTAAGTCTTAGTTAGATTACCACATTTGTCTCTCTAATTGCTCTCACCACAAAGGGTGAGATCCTCCAGATCATAGTTTTTTTCAACACAGAGCCATGCTCTAGAAATGCACATACTGCTTCTTGGTTATTTCTTAAACTGCTAGGTCACTTTTTATATGAAAAGTAAGAGACTTCTAGGCCAAGAGAAAACCATTCTGCTACTTTCACCTGGCTTCTTATCACAAATGACTGTCAAAAACAGCGAAACACCACAATGTATTCATTTGACAGTATTGGTGATAGTATTATGACTTCTCTTTTTACCTCTGCAAAGGTAAAACACAAGCAAGTCAGAATCCCCATGTTATTTTGCTGGCCTGTCTCAGCCACCATTGGCTAAATCTTCATCACTATTTAAAACTTGGTCTCTTCATTATAGTAGCAAATAACTGTGCTTGCTAATGCAGCATGTTGTTTGATTCTGTTTATCTAGAAAATGTAGAGAAAGCTCCAAACTCATCTGATAGAGCTACTGAACAGTGAGACACCACACCTAAGCCAAATACAAGTTACTGGAAACTGACTGCATGGAAAGGAAAACCTACATTTAGAAATGAAGAATTTAAAGTGAAATATTTAAAAACAATATCTCAGAATCTGCTGTAGACTATGTTATCTGCTTGGGTGTGTAATATACCTGCTTCTTAAGATGGTCAAAAAAGAAGGTTGGAACAAGACACTTAGACACTATTAAAAATCAAGAATAAAGGAACTCTTCTTTTTGGGAAAGGCGTTATTTTTCTAGTAGAGTAGACATAATTTGCAATACAAAATGCTAATTTTGTTTGCTTCCTCTATGTTTTTGCACTTTCAATTTTTCTTTCTGGAGCAACCCATTTTTACTAACAAAAATATCTGTAGAAGGAAAATGTCCAAGTCACAAACATGAATATTTGTCTAGCAAATAATGGTTGGTTGCTTGTCCTTGTAAGGACCAAAAATTTCTCAGGAAATTTAATCTGTCTGATAAAAGCTACCCAGTTCAGCTCATATTTCTAATAATTATCACTTGTCCAGAGTTAAAAATATTGAAAATACTCCAAAAAAATTAGATTAATGAAAAGTAAAAGGCAACTCCAATCTGTTCTGTGAGGAAATAAGGTTGCATGAACTAAAATATTTCTTTTACAAAATAATTATTTAATAAACTAAATTATGTAATTTTTAATTTAAAGTCCAAGTAGAAATGATTAGTGATCAGAGCATAGACATTAAGAAAGAAGTAAAAGGGATAGGATGGCTCAGAAAATTGGTAATGTGGTACTGTGACTTTTTGGTTTCAATTTTAGCTTTTCAGTTGCTGTTACTAGTGAATCCCTTATGCTTTAAAACTGGCTTTTATGTTTTAAATCTAAGTTCTCCTGCCAAGTGGCATATTGCCTGAAAAGTCAATAAAAGTTGGGGTCTGGTTCACCACTGCATCGATCCAGTATCACGCTAGTGTAGCTCAGTTGACTTCAAGCAGTGTACTGGAGCACCAGGGCCCAGGAGCATAGTACTCATCAGCCAGTAATGCTTGCTTGGAATAAGAGTTCTCCTAACTGTAAACTGGTATGCAGCCTTGCCAAATCATGAGGTTTTATCATTAATTGCACAACATTTGATGCCTTCCTTATAGTTCTATCTTTCCCAACTTTAGGATTAAAAGAGAATCTCAGTTTTAATTTTAAAAGTTACGTTTCTAGAAAACCCTAACATTGTACTGAAAAATTTGTGACTCTTTTATATCTTTGTGACTCAAAAAAGGGGAAGAGGATGAGCAAAACATCCTCGTGGATGCTGGTACTGTTTTTTTAACATGACTTTTTAATCTAGTTTCCTCCTATCTAGAGATCTGTCCCCTTCTATTTATGGTTGTCAGTATTCAGGAGTAATAATATGCTGGCTTCTTGGTCAGCCTAGAACATATCTTTGTTGACCAGCAGTAACAGAATTATAGAATCATAATAAAATGGCTTGGATTGGAAGGGTACTTAAAGATCACCTAGCTCCACATCCCCTGACATGGGCATGGACACCTTCCACTAGCTCAGGTTGCTTAAAACCCCATCCAACCTGGTCTTGAACACTTCCAGGGAGGGGAATCTACAACTTCTCTAAATATGAGCCACATTTCATATTTAATTATGAAACATGAGATGAAATTCTTTCTATAACAAAGCATATGAAATTTCTCCTGTAAGAAAATGGTGCTGATCAAAACCACTGGTTGAAGCAGGATGCCTATAGGGTTTTCCCCTCCAACTCTGCCTAGCAAAATAGGGTGTGGAGGGAGGAGGAAAGGTCTACATTTTTCTTGAAAAATCATACATGATTCCCATTAAGATTAATGAGTGTTTACATGCATTCAATAAGACTGAGAGTAGGTCTTGTACATACTCACAACATTTTAAAAGTGAAATAAAAATAAAATAAAGAATACAGGAGGCAGCATTGTTATGGGCTGGAATATATTACACTAGCTTCTGTTCCCCAACCAATTATGCCTTTCATAAGATTTGTGTTGCATTCCCTAGCCAAGTACCATCCTTCCCTTAATCGGAAAAGACATTTGAAAAAACTGATATGGAAAATCTGCATTTGACCTTGTGCCCTTGCTTCATGTCAACAATTTCAACCACATCTGCTCTTGCACTGTGAAAATGTTGGCATATTTCTCTGAGCTCTGCTCCGACAGCTGCAGGCACTCTCTCTTTGTACGGGATAATTCCACTCCCAAATACTTGGGGAGCTGTGAGTGCAGATCTTTCATTGCTTTCTCATTTAATGCAAAGGCTCTGCAAAAAGAATTCAAGAGAAGTTTCCACTGAAAAAATCTCCTTGTTTCTGGGTCCTTGATAAAGACCTTGATGGTGAAATCATTCCTACATGATCAGTGGAAGGTGGAAAAATGTTTGCAGAAGGAATACAGAAGTATCCATACGTTAAATTTATTATATCATGGCCAATGAAACTTCAAGTACAGACTTTCCACTATATTTAACACCTGTTCAGAATCTGATCACTTAAGGTTAATAGGTTTTGCTCGCCTGATTTATTGATTGAAGCATATCTACATGATAAACAGACTAGAGATTGCCATTAACTTCTCCATGCTGCAGAAGCTATGTATCTCTCTTGGACTCCTGCTGACACAACAATGGCAATGTATACAATGCAGTGTACAGAAGTTTGGATGAAGTGAGGAGTTTTATTTTAAATTAGCTTAAGTTAATTTACAATGCAATTCCTTACTGTTATTTCTTGATGTGGTGCTAACAGAAAACAAGTTTCTACTATTGTTTCCCTAACTGTGAGGCAAAACAAGAAAAATTGCTTTTATTCATCTATTCCTTTAGGGTAAGGGATACTAAATATCATATGCAGGAAGTTTACAGCTTGCTGGGTTGGTACCTTGGGAGACAAAGAGACACTTTCCTCTTTTTTCTCATTAGAAGCACAGAATTCCACACTAAGCGTAGGTAGTAGGAATTTTGTGGGAAAGAGGCAAGAAAAAGAACTCACTTATTCCATTACATGGAAGTATGGGCTGTCAGATGTATTTTGCGTTTCCAGTCAGACATTAACTTGGACCCATGAATTCAATACTGTAAAGAATATATGAATATTTGAATAATGTACTTTAGAGTATTGTCTCTGCAAGGTTATTAAAATATAAAATAAATTAAGTGAAATATGGACTTCCATATTCATGGCCCATTCTCTTACTGGCTTGATTTACTGTGCTGTTTAAAAGCTTTGTATTTCTTTCTTGCAAAATTCCCTCTTGATTATAAAACCTCTGTATTTGCATACATGGCAGTAATATCAATGTGGCTTAGCCTGTTTGATAACCACGATTAAATCTGATTTACTACTACTTATACTATTATGAACAACTATTTGATTTTATATTAAAAAAAACCAAACAATGTTGGAGCACAGTTTTGATCGAGGGTGAGATGGAGGTGTGCACAGGATAGATCTGTTTTGCTTTGTGGTTCTTATACACTTTAAGGGCAATCACACAAACCAATATTCTTCAGAGAAATTTTAAAATGGAAAACCAGAACAGTTAAAGCTCTGAAAGAGATTTTAAACACAGGCTTGAAACAGTGTGAGAGACCTGTGAGCGAGGCTGTGCAACTGTTCTTCTGTATCTTCTCACTGGGAGAAGGGTCTCCAGCATCATCTTCAAGTTGGAAAAGGTTCTCTATCTTTTTGAATGTTTACATTCGAAATCCCTTGCTTAATGGTCATTAAATAAGTAAATTGATGTACCTGGATATTTTACAACAGGAAGCTTTAATGTCTGTGAAATACAGGGAACTTCCAATATTCATATAAGTGTGTAGCAGATGTTAATGTTTTCTGGTTTATGATGTCCAGGTACATTAGCTGGTCTATCAATTTCTGAGTGTTTTGCACATGTGAGTAATATAAATACACTGGTTTGTGCCACTAGTCCTATTAGAAATGAACACCTCACAAAGTACTTGTGGCAGCAGGTATTTAAATTTCCATTCTGTTAAATAGTTCTATCAAAAAGACCTTTGAAAATACATTGAATTGAAAATGTTATCTAAAAAGTTTATCCATAATACCCTGAGAAAGTAATGAAACAGAGGCAATGATAAATTAAATTTAATAAAATTATTAATTTTTATAAAGTAAACATATACAGTTTTTTTTTAATATGCATCAGATCATGCTTTTACTTTATTTTAAACGGATGGCTTCATGAAGACAATAATAACATAGTGGATAAATATTTACAAAATTCAAAAGAATTAAATACTTCAGCTGTAAGTTACTATCAGAAATTAGGAAATTCTTCAACACCTATGATTAGTTAGTAAAGTCTAATGTTTTGGGTTTTTTTTCCAGTGAGTAAACTGCACATTGGTAGATCATGAATTCTTCCTACACCACCAGCTTGTTTATGGGCAGTGCCCTGTGCACATTAGATGGCTTAATTTCAAGTCCAAATTCTACCTTTCCAGTGTGAACTGTTCATTCATTAATTACTTCCTTCAGGCATGATGCGATAGTTTCTTTGGCGATAGTTTCTTTCTCACATGAGTATTCAGGAAAACAGCTAATTCATTTTGAAACTCTGAGGGAAATTTACAGGCTTTGGCACTATTCACATAGCAAAATAAATAATACCCCTCCTACATTTTGCCTATTTGGTGGTTACACTTACCAACACTGACAGGCTTTACAAACGTTAATTACCTTACTTTCACAATTCCCCTGCTAAACAGGTAATTATGAAGTTTATCTTCTTCTACAAAAGAGGAAAGTAAGGGAGTGAGAGATTAAGTGATTTATCCCATGTCCATAGAAAATTTGTGATAAAGCTTAGACCAGGATCCAGGTCTTCAGACTCCCGGCCACATTGTCTCACTCTTAACAAATTGTCCCCTACTGCTGTTCTGATGGCTCTGCTGAAGTTTCAGGAACAATGTCAGAAATTTCTGCATTAATAAAGAAGCAGACACAAGTGGTCAAATATCCACACATTTAGCTGGACTGACAGGATTTCTGTATAAAGGGATGTAATAATAATTAACAGGTTCATCTGCCTTATGGTTAAACGTAATAAAATGTACTTTGGGTGTGATCATACGAATTTGTCACTACTTCTCATGGGGTAGGCAAGCCCAAGATCCTGTTATGTTGTGCCTTACTGTTTGAAACAACTGAAGGGTGAAGAGTGAACTGAAGCTTAGCTTTGTCCTCAGGCAGCTGCTCCTGAAGGAGGTCCAGTTTACAGACATCTTCCCTTTGACCACCCAGATGTCACATCCATATGTACCCAGTCCTTTCTTACTGCTTATTTAGCCATGTCTTATATAAAACAGAAGCTAAATCCTATTTCACACTCCAAGTTTTGGCAGCTTTTGCCAGACTTATGGATGCAGAATTATATAGTGACTTTACACAGCACTGGTAATTTGCACTAAAAGCTTGGCTCTGTGTACTTCCTTCTCCTTTCAAGGAGTCAGTGACTTTGCCTCCTCTGCAGAAGGTCTAAAATGAAACCATGAGAAATGCTTGAGTTGTTCACATGCCAGGAAATCTTGTATGAGAACACAGCTGCAGTAAGGCCGGTTCCCATTCTGTGCTGGTTCACAAGGGAATGGGGTCCCCATTCACCCCCGTGGCCGTATATGATTGCACAGGGCTCTGGGGGCCTTGGGTTGAGGCCTGAAAGGAGATATGTGGTGATCTCCAGCCACAAACAACTCATGTGTGGTTTCTGCTGCAAGGTATAGGAGAAGGGTATGGCCATGTCACAATAGGACTCTCTACCTGATCTTGTATGTTGATCTGGGGTACAGATCAAACTGAAGGTCAAATTATCTCAGAGAGCAAGAAGTAGACAGTATTTATCTTCTTTGTATAGGCTACAGATCATTCCTAATATTACTATTCTGGTGATGTGGGCACAAGCCTGTCCATACTCAGGGATGATCATAACCTCATTCTCGTCTAGCAGTCAAAGAGCAGGAATTTGAATCAGAAAGGAACAGGCCAATAATCCTGCAGAAATCCTCTTTTTCAGCTTTACATTGATAGGACATGTGAACTTGAACTTACCTTGTTGATAATACTCATCATTATTGAGCTTGATGATGTTTCTTCATTACACCTGCTGTCACCTTCATTACCCAAAGCCAGAATTTACGATATGCTGGTCTCTGGTCATGAACTTTTACCCCTAGCATCTCTAGTGGGGATTCTTGTCACTGCACCAGTCTTCTTTGCAGTACTGTTTATTAGTTTGCATAGATGGATGTGTGTTTGGACTTCTTTTTCTGACCATCATCTTGCCTGGTAACTGCAGTCTTGTATTTTTTCTCTTCTTGAAAAACTGTTAATGCATTGGTTTTGTCATTTTTGTCTGCTTAAAATTAGTGATATGATGATTAAATCTGTTGCTGACATCACTTTGAGAGAAAGGCGACAGTATCAAGAAGAGACAGAGGGCACAACATAAGATATGCACTGGAAATCGAGACTACCTAGCATCAGACTGAAGGTAGAAGATGTTGCAAAATGTCTGTTTATTTCAGTATATAGGTAATCTGTTGCTTACAGAGTGGATGTATTGGTCACATCTATTTTTCAGAAGCACAAACTTTATTTGGTGGGAGCAGAAATGTTTTAGAAATGAGAATTTCTTTAAATCTGTGAATATTTTTTTCCAAAACATGGCCTACATCTGATATATAATCTCTCTGCATAGTCCAGCTGGTTAGATCATGAGTTTAAGACATTAACCAGCTCTAGTGCAGTTAGGTGCAGGGATTCAAAACTTTTTTTCTTTACATATATGGTTGCATGCAAAAATGTTTGCAAAACCAACCTAAAAGACTCAGAAGTCAGAAGGGAAACAGTAAGATTCACACATGCATTTAAAAAAAAAAAAAATAATAATTTTTTTTCTTCTTTTTTAAGCCACTCTTCTCATATTTTATGTTCAAGGTTTTGATCATTAGTGTCTGCCACCTCTGCAAGCATAATTATTCTGTGTAAGCCCTTGGCTCCTTCCTCACCTGGGATTAGCCAAATATCAGAAAGAAGAGGATGATTGATTTAAAGGTCTTCCACCAAGGCTGTTAGCTGGTACAGCAGAACAGAGAGTGGGTACTTATTCTGGGTTTGCAAAAAAGTTATTACTTAGTTTCTGTTTCTTAACTTTGAAGTAGAAGGTATCTCTTCTCATGTGCACTGTCACCAATCTCAGCATGGGCCCTTATGAATGAAACTGATACAAATATTAGTACTTGTGTGTGTCTTATCATCACATCTGACAGATCCTCAGGCATGAATCCCTCTCTGCATCATCAGCAGTCCCTGCCAGCTGTCTGTCCATCATGGCAAAGGCAGTAAGTCCAGCATGGAGTGCTCTTGGAAGGGTCTTCTTTGCAATTGGGATCCCTGGCAAGCTTTGTGCAGATCTTTTAGCTACAACTGTTTAAGATTATTTAGTGGCTTTTAAACAGTGTTCATGCCCATTCCGAACAAGCCCACAGAACATCTGCGTAGTGTCTGCTAGCTGTGCTCAGGGAGTATCTACCAACAATCCTATATTGTTCTCAGCAAATACATATCAGTCCATTTTTTTTTTCCGTGGCTTAGTATCCACTTCAAGCATGGAGGAAACTGTGACCTTTCATTGATTCAGGCATAGAAACTATAATCACAATATTGAGTAGTTATATTTGCTTTGGAAAAGTAATCCTATTGTTCTCCTCTTTTAAAGCTTAAACTAACAGTCAGCATGAATGTCATCTTCATAAAACGATAGGAAACCTACAATGTCTGGTATTAATAAATGCCTCTGTGCTCAGTGTCTGAAAGAGGTTGGGACTGAAAGGAAAGAATGAAGTCCTTATGACAAAACTCAGGGGTAGTCTCTCTTGTGAGTATTTTTATGAGTTGCAACTTCTACAAAAGTGCATCTTGTGCATCCCAAGACAACCAGTTTGCTCTTAAAGGGAGCACAGAGATTATTTATTCCTGACAGGAGAAGGGAACCCATAATCGTGGTCTGAACTGCCACTGTTGTTCACTGATTCACTCTGAAGAGTGCTCTGAACTGCTGACTGTATGATCAAAGGAAGAACTGTCCTGCTGGGAACTGATGAGGAGAGATGGCAGCCTCACTGAAGTCAGTGAGCCCAGCACTGCAGCACGGTAGGTCTCAAAAGTTGCTAACTTTTACTTTCAAGAAAATCATCCAAAAGCCCTAAAGTGCTAGCAACAAAGAGTTTATAAGCATAAACATGAGAGCAGAGAATGACTGCACTGACTGCAGTTGTGATCGTAACTGTAGACTACAGTTGCTTAGAAAATTTGTCTAATTTGCAACTGTATTTTTCATAGACAATATTTGCTATTTTAATGGTGGTAAACTGCAAAATCAGTGGTGGAAGAAGATTTGTCTTAAGGTTATTATAAAGGGCAGAGTCTTGAGTGAACAGGATTTGGTTCATGGTTCCTCCTTAGTTTTCTGCATGGTTTCAAGAGAGTCACTTAATCTCTCAGATTCTTTTCCCTGTCTGCAAAAGAATAATGTTTTTGTCTGTTTAAGTTGTAAGCTCATAGAACCAAAGTGTAAATGGATTATGTGTTTATTCTGCAGAAAATACACAGGGCTTTGATCCCAACAGTGGCCAATATGCAGTCATTAATAAAAATAGTATTAATTAAAAGCAAAGACTGCATTACACTTTAATAGGGCTGTGTTAGGTAACAATGACTGTACATACTGAATTCATGTAATTTTCACAGTTGTGCTCAGAGTAGGGAATTATTTTGGCTGGAGAACAACTCAAACAAGCAGTGCCAGCAGCTGTGAGGTCAGGAATAACTGTTTGGTTTTATTTTTCAGCTCTTGGTCTTCTTACAGTTTGTTCAGTGAAAGAAGGAGGTGAGAAATATACAGAAAGTATTGATAGTGTCCAGCACTACTTTTCTGAAGTTGGTCTTTGTTGATCATCAGGCATACCTCAGATTCACTGCTTTTAAATGGTCCCACATATAAATGGATCAAAACATACTGTATTATGATAAAGTCACTTGCCTAACAGTCAAAAGATACTCAACTGTTACACTCTAAATCATAAAAGTTTTCTTTTACAACTCACTCCCAAAGCTAATTTTCACAACTACCTGTAGTATATATAAAACCCAGAGCTTATTAAATTGAAGACACTTAAACTGCCTCTTGCTTATCCGTGCAAATATTTTTTTCTGGATAATATTGCATACAAACACAATTGACAGCAGAACAAAAATGTACACATGTCAATGGATGGCAGTTCTGGAAATAATCTGAGTTTATGTTTCAGCTCTGAAGACAGACTTTACAGAAAGGCCCTGCTATTGCAGTTGTAAGGAAGGAGAGACAAGGAGCCATGCTCACGTGTTAACAGACTCTTCAAAAGACCTTTATGTAAGAGGCAGTCTTCTAAAAAATTTGTACATGTCTTTAACTCAGGACTTGAAGAGTGCATTGTGACTGCTTGCCTCTTTCTGAGAGGCAATTAGGGAGAATCACACATACTTTTATTTCTTTCTAATATCATACAGAAATAATTTTCTGCAGCTTGAGAAAGAAAAAGAAAAATAAAAACATAGATACTATAAGAATAATAGACATGGGTAAATAAATGAGCAAAAGGGAGTTTCAGGGTGGAGAAGGAAAAAAAAAAAAGCAAGACCAGCAGTGAAATAAAAATCTTGACCAGAAAAATAAGTAGGCAAGTACTTCTTTGGCTCTGAAACAGAAGATATAGGATAAATTTGAAACACTTACCCTTAGCATGCTGTTTTTCACTCCTTAGTCTGTTGTGCTTGGAGGTTTTATACTTTAGGTAAGGGTTGTAGTCATTCTAATGACATTTTCCTTTTTCTGTGTGAGTGGAAGGGTGCATGGCCTTGAAATTTGCAGCAGAGCTTCTGTTTGTGCATAATCAGTTTGTGATCCACCTTTGCTTTTGTGCCTTTTGGATCATGAGCACATTCCATTTCCCACTACATTAATGCAGTTAAGGCATTGACTTTGAACATATTTCATATAAATTTTCCAAATCAGACTACTGCTAGCCATGGCAACAAGAACCTGACTTCTCCAGGAGTAAGAGAGCTATGAGGGAAAGAACAAAAGTTAAGCTTGTGGGACTAATTCTGGCCACACTGAAACTGTCCAGATGTCAGTATAAAAAATGAAATCAATGGAAACCAGTACCCCCTCACATACATTTGCCACAATGATATAAGTATCGTCCATTTTACAACATGGGAAAAAAAAGTCTTTCATTGCATGGAAATATGTTGCATAACTACTGTACTCTGCTGTTTGGAAAATGCTGGGACGAGCCAACACCAACACTTCCTCTCATTCTCGTATTTGATTAACCAAATTACTTCTTACCAGACATTAGCCAGAACACTAAATAATTGTTTTCTATTTTAAATAATGGCTTACTGAATTCAAAGGGCCTTGTTTGAGACTGCAAAACCTGGCATCAAGATGGAGTAAAACAGCATCCAATTATGCCCATTACCCCTAGGCAAGTACTTTTCTTAGAAAAATCACCTGTCAGCAGCACAGCGTTCTGCCAGAGTCATTTTTATTCCCTTTCTGTTCCAGAGGCATTTTGTTTGCTGATTTATCAGTTGAAAAGTCCCTGTTAAAGAGGAGGAAATAACAATAATGTTTTAGTGAAGCAATACATTTGTACAGAGGTAAAAGGGTTGTATCAGATCAACACAATTCATTCTTCCCATTATTCTGACTGTCAAGCAGCCAGCTCTGGTCCAGAAGTGATTAGGAATATATATGGGGAAGAACTAGAAAGATCATGAGTTAGGAAAGCATGTTCAACTTTATATGCAGAAAATATAAAGTTTACTTTATATTTACACACTGCCTTTACCTTTCTGAGCTAGTTTTTTACTCTGCTATGGATAAGAGGAAACTAAAACCCCAAGAAACAAAGAAATACAAACCCAAACCAAAAAGGTCAAGAAAAAGTGTCTGGTGAAAAGTTTTTATTTGCAAATAAAGACACTATCTGTAGGCTCTTACATGAAAAAGGATAATGGCACACAGTTAATATTATGATAAAACATAAAGTTTGAATGCTTGGAATCCCTATGAAGATCGCCATGCCTTTCTCTCTCACAGTTTTTAGATTGCACCAAAGTATCCATATTATTTCCAGATTCATTAAGTGGGCTTTACAAAGTCATTCTGTGCCTTTAGAAAGTATAGCAAATATTTTGCAACATGGAACAGGGGGTGCTTTGGAGGTTCCTTTTGTTAAAGGCTGATGATGATTTAGAATTTTTTATACTAGCAGGCCACAACCAGAGGATGGTAACATTTTCTGAGAAAAAGGCATGTCAAGAGGAAATAAACGGATCTGAGAACACATTTAAGAGAAACAATGAAATTGACTAAAGCTGCTTCCTGTGTTGCATTCTTCACAATAAAAATGAAAGAAATTCTGGAGTCCGGAGCATAAAATTCGTTTAATCTAATTCAGTAAGGTGTATTAAAGAGGTATTTTCAGAAAAAGGTTATTGAAATCAAATCCTGGGGAGAAGTAGCCAGCTGTTTCAGGGTACATATGATCAAGTTTTAAGATGATTAATTTTTCACAGTGGTGCCCCTTAAAAACTTTCCAATCACATTTGATAACTATTGTGTATTTGCTGCAGATGATTGCTTTGGTCCATGTTTATTGAGCAGAAGTCCTTTTAGTCTGAACAGGTAATGTTGAACAACCAGATCTATTTTTCTTAGCCAAAATGATAGCTGCTTAACAATCAGAAAGATTTATATTTATGCTTTCTTTGCTAATTCAATGGTACACAGAGGAATAAGGAAATTGGAGGCCAGGAGAAATCTTGACTTGTAACACAGGGCTTACCACTGATTTCTTGTATGACAGTGATTAATATGTTAGCTGTGATGTTTGTTAATTAGGAGTAACAAGAGATAGAGTTGTATTAAAGTGCCTGTCCAGCAAGAACTACCAAGCGAGCCCTTACTGGGGCTATTCATACAAGTAGATCTCTGAGTTTACATACGTGATTGGTGCACCAAGCGTGTAAAATGATATATAACTGCTGAGAAGTATTGTTATGAGCAGAATGCCTGTGGACTATGAACACTCCTCGAAGCTCTGCTTTGGCACTACCTTGGCAGATCTATCTAGGTGTGCAGGTGGCCATCCACACTCAGCCCCCAAGGAGAATCAGCAACCCTGACATAGGGGCTTAAGCATGTGGTGAGTTTTACATGCCTAAGAGCATGGGCTCCAAAAAGGCCTCGTGTTTAGTTGGAAGCCACAATACTTACCACTGGTAAACACCAACAATGAAGAGTAGTTTAAATTTCACTTCAGTTCTAGGGGTTTTTTTACTTTTTTTTTTTTCCCCTAAGTGTTCCTCCTGAGTCCTGAAGTATCTTGTAAAAATATGCATCTAAATTCTTTCAGAACCAATGGAAGAAAGACTGATTATTCTTTCTTTCAAAGCATGCCCAAAGGAATATATGGTGATAGTCTGTCTTCACCATTGCTCAGAATTTAGCATAAGCAACAAGGATTTTAAAAGCCTGTTGACATTTAAGCACACGTTTCACTTGCTGCTGGAATATGCATTACCACCCAGTCTCCAGGGTTCTTCAGGCAAAGGACTTTCTCAACTTTCTTTGAAGGTTTTTCTGCTTTTCTTGGAACTGGGGAGTGATCACTGTGTCAGAGAAAAGTAGCAGAAATGACATTAATTAGGATGATTAAGAGACAGAGCCTTTGTTCCTTGCTCCAATTAACACGTCACTTTTGGTGGAACAATAAGCATTTCCTCATATCCTTTCTTTCACATGTCTGACCCTCTTGACCAGGCTTACTCTCTCTGAAGTCCCTCTTACACCCTCACCAAATTCCATCCTCTAATGGTGAAGATAGAATCATAGAATCATAGAATTATTATAGTTGGAAAGGACCTCTAGGATCATCAAGTCCAGCCTTCATCCCAACCCCTCCCTAACCACTAGACCATAGCCTCAAGTGCTACATCTACTCATTTTTTAAACACCTTCAGGGATGGTGACTCCACCACATCCCTAGGCAGCCTGTTCCATTGCCCAACCACTCTCTCAGTAAAGAATTTCTTTCTAGCATCCAATCTAAACCTCCCCTGACACCACTTGAGGCCACTTCCTCTCATCCTATCATTAGTAATTTGAGAGAGGAGACCAACATCAGCCTCACTACAACCTCCATTTAGGTAGCTGTAGAGAGCAATAAGGTCTCCTCTCAGTCTTCTCTTCTCTAGAAGTTCCCAGTTCCCTCAGCCACTCTTCATAAGACATGTTTTCCAGAACTCACACTGGCTTTGTTGTCCTTCTCTGGACCCACTCCAGCATCTCAATGTCCTTCTTATACTGTGGTGCCCAAAACTGGACACTCAGTGCCGAGTACAGGGGCATGATCACCTCCATACTGCTGCTGGTCATGCCATTTTTCATACAGGCCAGGATGCAGTTAGCCTTCGTGGCCACCTGGGCACACTGCTGGCTCATGTTCATTCAGCTGCCAACCAACACCCCCAGGTCCTTTTCTGCCAAGCAGCTTTCCACTCTTCTCCAAACCTGTAGCATCGCATGGGGTTGTTGTGACCAAAGGGCATGACCCCGCACTTCGCATTTTTAAACCTCATACAATGGACCTCAGCCCATCACTCCACCCTGTCCAAATCCCTCTGCAGAGCCTTCCTACCCTCAAGCAGATCCACACTCCCACTTATTTTCATGTCTTCTGCACATTTACTGAGGGTGTATGCAATCCCCTCATCCAGGTCATTGATAAAGATATTAAACAAGACTGGTCCCAAAACTGAACCCTGAGGGACACCGCTTGTGACCAGTCACCAACTGGGTTTAATCCCATTCACCACAAGTCTCTGGGCTCAGCTATCCAGACAGTTTTTAACCCAGCGAAGAGTCCACCTGTCTAAGCCATGAGCTACCAGCTTCTGCAGAAAAGAGCTGTGGGAAATGGTGTCAAATGCCTTCCTGAAGTCCAGGTAGACAACATCCACCGTCTTTCCCTCAATCCACTAAGCAGGTGACCTGATCATAGAAGGAGATCAGGTTGGTTAAACAGGACTTGGCCTTCATGAACCTATGTTGGCTGGGCCTGATCCCCTTGTTGTCCTGCACTTGCCTCATGATCACCCCCAAGATGAACTGTTCCATAATCTTTCCTGGTACCAAGGTCAGGCTGACAGGCCTGTAGTTCCCTGGATCATCCTACCTGCCCTTCTTGTAGATGGATGTCACATTGGCAAGTCTCCAGTCATCTGGAACCTCCCCTGTTAACCAGAACTGCTGATAAATGATGGAGAGAGGCTTGGCAAGTTCCTCTGCCAGCTTCTTCAGCACTCTTGAGTGGATCTCATCCGGCCCCATAGACTTGTGGGCGTCCAGTTGGCTTAGCAGGTCATTCACTGCTGCTTCCTGAATTATGAGGGGATTATTCTGATCTCTGTGACATGGTAGGTGAGGATTCAAATTTCATAGCATATTTCATATCTCATAGCACAGATTGATGATGCTGTCACCTCAGGAGCAGCGTCAGGGAGGAGCACCATCACTCATCATAATTGGAACATGCATTAAATAGTACCCAGCATCAGGTACCCACTGTATCCTGCCCCAGTTAGGCTAAAGGCAGAAGCCTAAATGAAAAGAGGAAGTGGAGGTAAATTCATGGTCAAGGCAGCAGGCAAACTCCTGCTTTGTCCACCTCCTACCACCCCCTCAACAGGGGGCAATGGTAACAAGTTCCTGCCCAGTGTATTGCTCCTGTTACTCATCCTGACCTCCCAGTTGCTGTTGCAGAACAGGTATGATCCCCTGCAAGAACAATCAGTCAATGAGGAAGGTGGATCATCAGGCTTAGAAGTATTCCCAAGATTAAGGAAGCCCAAACCCAGCATACAAATGTCTTCTATAAAAAAAAAAAAAAAGATGCATCGTTGTTATAGGTGACTCCCTTCTGAAGGGAATAGAAGGCCCAATATGCAGACCTGACCTACTTCTAAGGGAAGTCTGCTGCCTCCCCGAGACCGGAGTTAAGGACGTAGTAAGAAATCTTCCTACCATGGTACAGCCCACAGATTATTAACCTTCCAGGTAGGCAGTGATGAACTTGAGAAAAGAAAACTGAGGGCTATCAAGACTTCAGGGCCTTGGGTCACCTTGTCAAGGGAGTGGGAGCACAGGTGTTTTCTTCTGTTCCCCTAGTTGCAGGGTCCAACCCAGAAAGACTGAGGATGACCCACCAGATTAATTCTTGGCCTGGTGACACCAGCAGGACTTTGGGTTTTTTGATGATGGGTCAATATACATGATGCCAGGCCTGCTGCTGGTAGATGGGGTACACTCTCCCAGAGGGAAAGATTTTATTGCAGGAGTTGTCCAGGCTCATTGACAGAGCTTTCAATTAGATGCAGTGGGGAAAAGGGAAAAAAACAGGCTTTCTGGAGACAAGCCTGGGACTTTTGTGGGACAGTGTGCCAGCTCCATTGCTACCTCAGGGGTCACAGTGGACAGGAGGCCATGTGACAGGGAAGATGCCAGGACTCATGGTAGTGTCTGAGAATGATCAAGAAGGGACTTCCCATGCAAAAAGGTGCACCAATCAAAATGCATCTATGCCAATTCATGTAGCATGGGCAATAAGCAGTAAGAGCTTGAAGCTATCATCCATCAGGAAAACTATGATGTAATTGCCCTTATGGAAGCATGATGGGATGAATCCCATAACTGGAACACTGTGTTGGATGGCTATAGGCTCTTCAGAAGGGATAGGCACAGAAGGAGAGGTGGTAGTGTAGCCCTACATGTTAGGGTAGGTCTCAGCTGTCTTGAGCATGATGGTGATGGTGATGATAGGGTTGAATGCTTATGGTTAAGAATCAGGGGGATGGCTAAAAAGGCAGATGTTACGGTAAGGGTCTATTATAGACCACCCAGTCAGGACAAAGAGGTTGAGGAAGTGTTCTACAGGCGTCTGGGTAAGGTCTCAGAATCACTATCCCTTGTTCTTGTGGGGGACCTCAACTTACCAGATGTCTGCTGGAAATAAAATACAGCAGACAGGAAGCGGTCCCAGAGATTCTTGGAGTGTGTGCAAGATAAATTCCTAACACAATTGGTGACCGAGCCAAATAGGGAAGTCTCTCTACTAGACCTGCTGTTTGTGAACAGAGAAGAACTAGTGGGAGATGTGAAGGTTGGTGGCCATCTTGGGCAAAGCGACCATGAGGTGGTGGAGTTTTCAGTTCTTAGGGAAATAAGGAGGGAGGTCAATAGGACTACCTCCTTGGACTTCCAGAAGACAGGCTTTGACATGTTTAACTTCCTGAGTTCTGCCCAAAGCTCTCTGTCTATGGGACCGGATGAGATCCACCGAAAGGTGTTAAAGGAGCTGGCAGAAGTGCTTACCAAGCCACTCTCCATTATTTATCAACAGTCCTAGCTAACTGGGGAAGTCTCAGTTGACTGGAAGCAAATGTGATGCCCATCTACAAGAAGGGCTGAAAGTATGATCCTGGGAACTACAGACCTGGCAGTCTGACCTTAGTGCCATGGAATGTTATGGAGCAGGTCATCTTGAGTGCCATTACACAGCACATACAAGACAACCAGGTGATCAGGCTCAGTCAGCACAGTTTTAGGAAAGGCAGGTCCTGTCTGACTAACCTGATCTTCTTCTAAAACAAGGTGACCCACCTGGTGGATGAGGGAAGAGCTGTGGACATTGCCTACCTGGACTTTAGTAAAACCTTTGACACTCTCTCCCACAGCATTCTCCTTCATAAACTTATGGCACAAGGCCTGGATAAATACACTCTGCGCTGGGTAAAAAAATGTCTGGCTGGCCAGGCCAAAAGAGTGGTAGTGAACAGAGCTTAATCTGGCTAGTGTCTGGTCACAAGTGGTATTCCCCAGAGTCCAGTACAGGGGGCCTGTTCTCTTCAATATCTTTATTAATGATCTGGATGAGGGTATTGAGTGTACCTTCAGTATATTTGCAGGTGACACCAAGCTAGGTGGGTGTGTCGATCTGCTAGAAGGTAAGGAAGCTTTACAGCAGGACCTAGACAGGTTAGGTCAGGGGGCCAAGGTTAATTGCATGGCCAATGGGTTCAGCAAGGCCAAGTGACAGGTCCTGCACTTGGGTCATAACAACTCCATGGTAAGCTACAGACTTGGGATGCGTGATTGTAAAGATGCAAGTTGGAAAAGAACCTGGGGGTATTGATCGGTAGTTGACTAAATATGAGTCAGACGAATGTGCAGGTAGCCAAGAAGGCCAATGGCATCCTGGCTTCCATTAGAAACACAGTGGCCAGCATGAACAGGGAAGTGATTGTCCCCCTGTACTCAGCACTGGTGAGGCCACACCTTGGATATTGCATTCAATTCTGGGCCCCTCACTATAAGAAGGACATAGAAGTGCTGGAGCGTGTCCAGAAAAGGACAACAAGGCTCATGAAGGGCGTGGGATACAAGTCCTGCGAGGAGTGGCTGAGTGAGCTGGGGTTGTTTAGTCTAGGGAGGAGGAGCCTGAGAGGGATCTTATCGTCCTCTACAACTGCCAGAAAGGAGGTTGGAGTGAGGAGGGGTACAGCCTCCTCTCCCTGGTGACATGTGACAGGACCAGGGGCAATGGATCCAAGCTGCACCAGGGGAGGTTTAGGCTGGATATTAGGAAACATTTCTTCACTGAAAGGGTTATCAAACATTGGAATGATTTGCCCAGGGCAGTGGTAGAGTCACCATCCCTGAAGGCATTTAAATGGCGTGTGGACCTGGTGCTCAGGGACATGGTTTAGTGGTGAGCTTGCAGTGTTGGGTTGAAAGTTGGACTAGATGATCTTGAAGGTCTCTTCCAATCAAAGACATTCTGTCAGTGATTCTGTGAATTCCTTTTTTCAGTGGTACTCAATCTGTCAGTGGTTACCCTCACAGCACCTCCCAGCCTGCAGAAAGATTGGTGAAGGTTAACCCACCCAACTCAGCATGGAGGAGGTGCTAAATTATCAGCACTAATAAGGCAAAAGGACTTACTACACTAAGCAGCAGAACTTCAAGCACATAGAAAACTTTAACACTGAAAACTTAGTTGCCTATAGCAAGTGTAAACATCCCACACTTAGGAGGCAACTGAGCAAGGATCCTGAGAGCCAGAATTTTTTGACTAGGGGCTTAAAGTAGCAGGTGAGCATTGAAGTCATATCCAAGCCCTTTCATTGACTTAACCCCCAAGTCCTATTAAGAAAGCAACCACCTTAAACACACCTCAGGAATCACAATCTGTTGTTTATCACTTCCCACAGGCACCACTTTAAACATACACGTGTGTATATGCATGTATAAAAGAAATACCTGGAGAAATTTAAAACATCTTAATTAAACTTAGGATGTGTGGTTCAGATAAGATTGGCATGTGGCCACTGCATTCCGAAATTCTCAAATAGCATAATCTAATTAATTTTGTTTAAGAACACAGAGGTCATAAACATACAGTAATTTGAAACACTTAGTACTCTGCCAGCTGGCACTGTCTCCTTTCCACTTCTTTGCACTGTAATTTCACTTCCATTTGTGCTGAGACTGAAATCTCCTCACTCTAGTAGTAGGCTGTATTATATTACACAGTATTCAGCTGAGGTATTTTTTAATGAACTAATTACATGTTAGTTAATAATAGAACATTTCTTTAGTAGTCAACTGCTGAATATAATTCTGAGGGAACTACTGTAGGCTGGGATCCTGCAGGAATGTTTAGGAACAGGTTTCAACTAAAAGCATTATGTTTATTGTTTAGTATGCTATAAATATTAAAAAAAAAAATCTCTCCTGAGAAGCTTGATGTTTTATCTTCTCACTGCTGGGTTGTGCACTGGGAACTAATGCTTTCCCACCTTTGCTAGTGGATGTTTTTTGAAAGTCATTCAAAAAATAATGGAGAGATTTTATAGAGACCTGCCATCAGAAAAGTGTATTTAAATTTGTTTCTGTTTGCCAGCCACTAATGTCCAGCCTGTTTCTGACACAATGCTGTAGGCACAGTCCATGCACAGATTTCTTAGGCAATCTCTTAGTGCCTGGAACAGATAGGTTCTGTGAGGTTCAGACCCTCTTTATGACTCTCCTGAACGAAGCAACGTGATGTCATGTAACATGATGTTGTGCAAATCTTTCAAAACTTTTCTCACCACTCTGCCCACCAGGGAGCCATCTGGCTGATGTCTTTAGCCAAATATCCAAAGAGCTCTGTGCGTTTCTATGTACTGAGATGCAACACAGATAAATTTCATGACTTTAGAGCTCAACTTTGACTTTCAGACATAATTCTCCAAGGACATTTGCCCTTAAATGTTAACTTTTAACCACTGGGTTTAGTTTTGAGATAGCAGGAGCCAGAAAGCTACAGATAGATTTTGATGAGCTATGGATATTATTATTTCAGAAATACATACTTTTGAGAATGCCATAGGTCAGATTCTTCTTGGCTGATGTAAATGAGCACGGCATGATGAAGCAATATTTAAGTTACACAGATTTATAGGAAGAAGGATCTGGCTCAGAATACAGAGACACACACACATTGTACACAGGCTTCACTATTCTCCTCACAGCATGTGCATAACTATCACTAACATTAATGAAAGGCGTGCATTGAGGGGTTATGTTCGTACATGCACATTAGTGTGTAAAGATCTCCATCAAAGATTTTCTCTGCTGGAAGACAGAGATACGGTTACAAAGCTATTCTCTGACTGGTACTGCCAGAAGTGCTGTAAATCCCCCACACTCCGTATCTAATGTACTCAGATGCAGAGGAGGCAAATGGTCATGCCAGGGGAAAGCAAGAGGAACAGTGGCTGGCTAAAAGGCAGCTCTGAGAGACAAAAACCAGACGGAACCCCCTACAATCCCAACACTGGGCTCCTGAGAACTGCTCAGCCTTAACCCTTAGCCAACTAGAAACTGAAGGGGAATGTCCAAAATTCGTTAGTGAATATAGGAAGCATGTCTTTTTAAGCATAAAAATGCTGTGTGATGTGGAAGCATTGGGGTTTTTGAAGTGTTATACATGAGAGACACATGAACATCTTATTTCCTACCTTGCACTACTGTTGCGGAGAAGGACTTTGAGCTGCAGAATCTCTGTGGTGGACAGGAGCCTTTGGGGTTTCTAGCCCAACCTCCTGCTTGGAGCAGGTACATTGGAGCCGGCTGCCCAGAACCTTGCCCAGATGGTTTTGAGTATCTACAAGGATGGAGATGCTACCACTACTCTGGCCAATCTGTTCCAGTGTTTGTCTATGACTTAAGTTTTTCCCTATATTGAGCGATAATTTCTTATGCAGCAACTTGAATCCATTTCTCACATCCTTAGTGAAGTTAATGGTCACAAGCTGAAACACAGGAAGTTCCACCTCAACATGAGGAAAAAGTTCTTTACTGTGAGAGTGACAGAGCACTGGGACAGGCTGCCCACGCAGGTTGTGGAGTCTCCTTCTCTAGAGACTTTCAAGACCCACCTGGATGTGTTCCTGTGTGGCCTGCCCTGGCTGTTCCTCCTCCAACCCCTACCATTCTATGATTCTATGATTCTATGAAATACAGATTGGACCATAGCTTCACTACCCCCATTGAATTTATTTGAACAGTAAATTGTAGTGGAGATAGAACTGCAGGGTACACATGACCAATAATGCTATGTAAACCTTTCCACTGTGGATTTAGCTAGATCTGATACTTACTAAATGACACTGCCATATAAGTACTTTGAGTAAAATAATTGGTGGTAAGAAACCAATCCCGTATATATCGTGTATGTTTCTGACATTGTTTAGTGATCTCAGTCCAGTTCTCAGTAGACTGGTCTTCACATCAAAGCCCACCATCACAGCTGGTGCTCACACATTTCTTGACAAGGTTCCAGATTCTTTAAGGCATTTAGGCATTATTCTGCTCAATCTTGTAAGGCCTAAGTGATTTAGACATGAAAGAACCATTTTCAGAGTTGCCTGACTTAAGGCTCCTTGAAAGCCAAGATCTAAGTGAAAAAGATACTGGAATTTACCACTCATGCTTAGAAGTAGTCTATCCACAAGAAGAAGACACGAAGGTGTATGGTGAGTTGAGGAAATTTATGTTGTCTTTATAGGTGTTGTGCATGTTAAGAGAGTTTCACTTCTAGAAGCTATGTCACTCAAATCTAGTAACTTCATTTCTTAAAATAAATTAACACAAGAAAATGCTATTGGCTCTAGGCCAATTTATATCAAAATTTTTCATGGATATAAAAAAACCCAAGCCAACCCCCAGATTCTCTTTCCTGAACAAGACTGCAAAGAAGGAAAAGAGCTCACTGGGGTTCTTTTCGTCCTCTTGAAAGTGTCCCTCAAATAGGGTCTTGATGAAAGGTACTCTATAGGAACATAACTGAGAATGACCAAAGAGTAGATGTGGTTCACATACTTATGTATATGACATCAAACCACTGCCTTGCGTCTGGTGAGTTTATGCTGACAGTTTATCTCCAAGACAGTCATCAATTAAATGTCTGAGAGCTTAATCCTTCTCCCACTAAGCTGGTATTGAAACTCCCACTGGCTTCTACTGTGTAGTTCTGAAGCCTGCATACTCAACGCCTACAAAATGAACTACTACTTACTCAGGAGAAAAGCCAGGCATAAAGTATTCAGGTATAAACATTTACATTTAAAGAATTGCCTCATTTGAAATCCATCACAGAAGTGATTGGTTCTTTAGCGTATTTGAGGGTTTTGTTTTTTCAAAATATATTTTCTAAATAGACATAGCCATTGAAAATGGAGAAGCCTATTTTATTTTAGTTTTTAAATAAATCAGAAAATTCAATCTTATTTTCTGAGTAAAATAAAATTTTATAAAGAAAAAAAAAGTCTGATTTACTGAAACTTCAATTTGGATAACTGAATAATATCATAATAATCTTGTTGTTCAGGGGGAAAGGTCATAAAATATCACCCGAAGTTACACTTAATCAATCAGTTAAGTCTGTTTTAAATCTTGAAAAATAAAAAAAAAACATTATTGAGATTTTCCTATGTTTTCAGTGTTGTTTTTTTGACCTGTTCTATCTGCTTGGAAACTAACTGCGAATTCCAGTTGGAGCATATTGAGATATTCAGAGAAAAAATAAAGCACAATATTAACACTGGTTTTGCTCAAGGGCAAAGAGCATGAGGGGCAATGCTTTTCTCTGAGCCATGTTAAGATCTAGGTCTGTATAGTTCAGCAGAACTGAGCTTTTGGAGATAATCAGGATCAGTATTTTAACTATATATCTTTTATTTTCCTCCATGCAAATATTCCAGAATACAGAATATCATTTTATGAAGGATGTGCTGTTGTTTGAGATTGAAAGAATAAGGAAGGTACACTCTGATTTAAGAAGTCTTTCTTTAAAATACGTTTCTAATTCAAAATCAAACATTGCAATTAATGAATTACTGTTAATCTCAGAAAGCAGTCACATTTCTCTTAATTTCCTGGTTTTCATGAAAAGGCAGTACAGACAATAACCCTCTTGCCTGACTGAGGTCTGTGGTACAGGGACTGTGATTCTTGTCCTGCTGAGCAACATTATACCATCAAGTGCTGAGCCACATGAAGTTTTTGGCTGTGCTCTGCTATTTTTTTTCCAGTTCTCCAGATTCCTATGCCCTGTTCTCCAGTTCCCAGAGGTAGGCATTTCTGTAACTTCGATTCACTTCCAAATATCTTTAGAAAATGCAAAGCACTTCTGGCTTGGATTTCATACAGAGTCCAGTGCCAAAAACCTATCTGCATTTTTTCCCTTGTATATCCTAATTCTAAACTTAGTTTTCCTTTTACATTCTGCAGTACTGTGCAATCCTGGAGGGAAATAGCTATTCAGGGTAGCTTTAACCCTGTGTGAAATACAAAGTGTGAACACTTTAGCTGCCCATCATCACTCAGCTAAACAAAATGGCTTTGTGGCTGGCACTTCTTCCACCTTACTTCTCCTTGAAATCGCTTAAACAAAATCTTACTCCTTCTTTATAAAATCATTGGTTCACATTGTCTGGCCTGTCTAACAGCCCCCTAATCCAGTCAGAAAGCCCAACCTGTTTGAAATAACCAAATATGCATGTGGAATTTGCATTAGAAACATAATAGATCTACTAAGCATGGTTATTACAGCCCACTCAATTGTTCAAACATGCCTCCCACCTGTTGCTGCTTATAATGTGCCCAAGTGCCATCAAGTGCAAAAGTTATGGTGCTATTTATATGGAACCTTCTTAGACGTGCACGAGGTGCAAGATATATTTACAAGAGCCTTCTTTTATCTCTTCCATAAGGCACGACAGGGGTCTCATCTCCTTCCTGGATGCACATGTAACTATGAATGTCATTACTTGAAATAAAACATTCCCATCATGCAGAGACTGAACCACAGGGGGACCAGCACAGGAATCCTCTTGAGCCTTTCATTTGGAGAAGGAGAAAGTGGGGAGAAAAAAAACAGCAACAAAACCAACAAGTATGTTCCACGGCTTTGCTGGTTTAATTGCTGTGTTGTGGATGCACATGAGATGAAAACAAGGAAGGAACTGCAAGCATTTCGGTGGGAGTCATTCCAAAATCCTACAGGAAATTTGTGTTGGCATTAGGAGCCTGAAGCCTTCTGGAGTTAATGGAAAGATTCAGACTGACTTGAGTGTGCTCTGGATCAAGCCCTTAATACAGAAATGTGTCCTAAGAGGTAAGGCACCTCTTGTGCACAGCTACAAGGCACAAACCCGTGGACTCCTGGTTCTAATTAAGTCAGCTAACATTTCTATCATTAACTTACCAGAGCAAGGACTTTACCCAAAGTTTCAATACTTTCAATTTCAGAGGAGTCAGGTCAGACTCTTAACGTTAAGACGTATCAGGGTGGCCAGATAGAAAGTGAAGCACATCAGTTCACTCTGAAACTAGGAAAAAAATTATAAATAACACTTTAAATTTGTTTCAAATGGCCCTGTAGAATAGATGAGATTTTTGTCTTTATAGCTCTCTCATCCCTGATTCTGGAAGTCAGGAGCTTCTATGAAGATGTAGATGAAACTTCACAGGAGCAACTGCTTCTGCAACATGACAAATGATCACTCATGGAAGGATACAGAGATCTTTAGGTATCTGGAGTGACTGTGGTAGTGTGTAGAGAGACCTGCATAATGGGTTTGCTTGTGTACCAGCAGACTAGCTACAGAGACATGGAGCTCCACTCAAGCAGACATACATTATTCTTATAGAAGGTTTCTCTATCTGTGAGATTTTCAGTGGTTGAACTATACTTAGGACATCCCATGATCTCTCATTCATTTACTGTACCATGAACCACACCTTTTTCTCCATGTTTATAAAAGTCGTGGTATTATCTGATTATCTTGAAATCATGTGAGCTCAGAGCTTGCAGAACCTCTAAGTCCATCTGCTGTTTTGGTGCCATTATGTTTATCTCTGTGGACCTCCGTGTGAGCAGTATTTCAGGCACAGCTGGCTGAAATGCTGCTGTATAATCTGTTTTGGAAGGAAAATCAGGTTTTCAGCTAAACTTTTTTTTTTTTTTTCATGGATTGTCTGCTTCCCATGGTAAATTCCAGCTTCTGGCCAAAAACCCAAAGCATTTGCAATAAAATGCCCTGTGTGTTTTTATGAGATGGTGCATGGCACAGGAAGGTAGTGGAACATTTTCTGACAAGTACTGCTGATATAAACTCATATTATTGTTGATGCTTTTTCATGCAGCAAGTTGTTAGCAGAGCCACTGGAAATTGCAGACAGATGGAAGATACAGGTTGTTGCATGAAGCTTGTTCAGCGTGCTGAACACCACCACAAATATGTTTTTAGACGCACTCTTCTTTGAAGTGTGATGGATGTAGCATGTGTGAGTTGCTTTCTCATTTTTCTATTGAATTATAAAAAAAACCTACCCACAGATCTAGCTGGGTGGTAACTCCATTTTTCCCAGTAGCTTCTGACAGTAGTTACATTTCATTTAAAACATACGCTCACTTTTCCTGCATTCCCCAATGTAAACATGTAAGAGATGCTGGAATTTACTGAAGAAAAAGAACTTTGCAGTCCTATACTGCAGAGGGTGGCACAGGAGGGCCAGAGAAAACACATCTGTGGGTGAAAGGCTCACACTCTACCTTTCACAGCCAGAAAGCTACAGGTTTTGCCTCAGCTGCCCATGGAAACACTGAGCTCAGCATTTGCTTTCTCTGAAGGGGATTGGGCTGTGCCCAGTCCTAGTGTATGACTTGCAGGGGGGCATGGGGAATGCAGTGGTGCCCTGCTCACAGAGTTAAGAGGTGAAGGCAGTTGCACTGGCCTTGCTTTGCTCGCTTCCCTTGGGTAGCCTGCCATCCAGGATGAGCCATAATTGTGCCTCTACTTTCCTGTCTGAGCCTACACAGAACCTGGGCATACCATTAGTTTTCAAAGCTGTACAAACAGTCCACTTGATGATTTTCTCACTGAAAAATACATTCAACTGCCAACACCTGATTGTTTTCTGCTACTGGAGAAAAGAAGAATTTTTTAATTCCCCCCCCAGATTTATTTTAATTGTGAGCTCTGTGTCTCTGGGTTAATTCGTTCTGGCTGCAGTCTGAAAGAATGCCATTTGCAGAAACCACAAGAGGCTTTAAGAGTGGAGCAATTACTGCATCCACATTCTTGGAAAAGTCCGATAACAGCGGAGACCATTCCTACAGCTCAGTGGCAGGCCTGAGTATGCTGTGAGAGAGTACAGCATGAAAATGACTCACGGGCCAGCGTGGCGTCCTTAGTGCTTGCACACTGACATCAAAGCCAAGGAACTCAAGAAGGCCTCCCTTGAATGAGCTCAACTGCATTTAAGGAGATTCTGGTAATCAGTCTAAAAAAAGCACATTAGACATGTATTAAGGAAGCAGAGCGCACAATTCCTTTGTAATCTCTGACATCAGTGGAATGATAGAGAAGAGGTGTATTTTCCCAGGGTGTCCATCAGAGAAGAGCCCTGCAGAGTTTTTCAGATGCCCATCAATGAAATTAGCATATATCAGGGAAAAATACACACTACCATCCTATTTGAAAGGAGCATGTCTTGTATGACTGTTAAACGGTGAATTAGGCTCTTAAAAAGTGTTGACTTTGTCAGGAGCTGAAAGTCTGTCAAACCAATGATTTGTTTCATGATACTGACATCTTCATACACACAGAAATGCTCCTTACCATTCTGTTTGTCCCCTAAATATGTACTGATTATCATCACCCTTTTCAGCTACCTGTAACAAAACAAAAGTCAATTTTCTCCAGAAAGAACAGATACCACTTTGTTCTGGATAGTTCTGACTGCAGTGTGTTGAGCCCTTTCATTTTCAAAGTCCTGCACACCATTATCGTCTCACTTCTAGCCCAGTAATTTTAAAACTAAGTGAATGTCAATTTATTTTACAATGGTATAGAATTGTTTTTAGGTGTTTTTTTATTACTTCTGCATTTAATTTCTCAGTAATTAAACTAAGCTACTAGAGTTCTAATTCAGTTTCACACTAGGTAGTTGTATGACAAATGCTCATTAACTGGTACCAGTGCATAAAAAATCTTTTGTAGGTTTCTTACAGCTCTTGGAGCTCAGGCAAACTGGATTCAATCCCATCTTTGCCCCAAACGGCCTTTATGACAATGGATAAACTTCTCAACACCTAGCATAAGTTAGCTTTCTCTTAGGTAGGCTAGCTCTCCCCATGCTACCTTCTTCCATACTTACAAGGAGAGTAATAGCGTTTCCAGGTTTTCACATAGAAGTGGTTTGGAGTTGGTCTTAATTTCTGAGAACAGGTATATAGCCAATGTGTATCACAGTTGTTCTAATCCTGGCCGAGGTCTTTTTGTAATGATCATTAGTGATTCTGAAAGTAAACTTTAACAAGAAAGCACAAAAATACCGTAGGTTCAGTCTCTAAAAAGCATTACATCTTAGTGACAAAAGACCTTGTAATACCATCTGCTAAGAAACCTCTGCTGAGTATATTGTCCAGGTTATTCTTTCTTTAAATAGGCCAAATTCTTCCCATTTCAGTGGAGTCCATATTTTTTAAGTGTGTGGTGAGCAAAAGAAAATAGACACAATAACATAATGACAATTCAATGGAGATATTATAAAATGTATAGGAGAACACATAGGAGAAATAACAATTTAAGAATAGGCAGGAGGAAAGAGGAACTTGAAAAGAGAGGAATTTCTTGTAAACATCTCACAAAACAGTAGTGTGATAATTTTTTGAGTGATGAAATCTATTGTTTTAGTGATAAATTTATGCTGAACACCTGTTGTGGCATATGGCAAATACTGTCATGATACTGTAGCTAGCAGCAGCATAATTCTCCATATATATAAGCTTACAGTCCTGCTTTATTATTCCCTTGCAATACTGGAGACATTCCCACACTGAAGTTTCAGATAAGCCCACATAAGTACTCACTGTATAAAAGAATAGTAGAACAGATTCAGGCTAAGTAGAGGAATTCTCATTTCTGCAAAATGGGACAATTACAGAAACAACAGATGTGAACAACATTGATACATCTTTCAATGGTAGCTCTTTGGCACAAATACTCACTTGTTTGAAGAATTCCAAATGTCCATTTGTAACGGGACTAAAAAAGTCCCAATTCTATTTTACTTTTTTCCTAGCTGGTAATCTGTAAATTTCTACCTTTAAGGGAAGGCCTTTTTGCCCAGGACATATATATTTTGAAAACATCAATGTTATCATTAAATCATATTTTATATTCCTTTTCTTGTTGCAGCAGTTGTTCATTCAGGGTTTGTTTTCTGGGGGTGAGGGTGTGGAGGTTTCTTGGGGGAGAAATGGTGGCATTAATAACTTAGGACTCTTCCTCAGATGGATTTCAGACTATACACTTGGTTATAAAGGTTTCTAAAATCTTTATCATCATGAAAACAAGAGTCTAGGCAAAGCTGTGGGAATGTCTCCTTTCCTTTCACCAGTCACTCATCCACTGTTCATATTAAAGCAAATCCCTTTCTGCTTTGACACAAAGTGAGGGAAGGAATGATGAGGAAACAATTTCCCCTTTTTTCATATATCATTTGCTTAACTGATAGCAACCAGCTGTGACAGAAAAGTCAGAAACTGAAAAATCAGTTACTCCTTTTATAGTTCTTTCAGACCAGGCAGTAGTTCAACCCTAGCAAGAGCTTTTGGCCCTTCCAGGAAGAAAAAGAGACAGAGGAAAATGGAAAAAAAAGAAAAAAACCCACAAAATATGGAGAGAAACAGCAGACTCTGGAGCATAATAAATAAAAAAGATAAGTTACAAGATCAGAAATGGATGAGTCTGGAAGCAGAGGAGGGATTTGAAGAAGAGCACCAATGTCACACATCTACATTCCTCTGGTTATCAGAGGTGGTGCTCCAAATTGGCCTGGAAGAGTAGCTTAGAAATAGCTTAAACTGTAGTGTTTGACTAGCTTGTAACGTCCCCAGCAGAACAGTGAGAAAATTTCACCATGAGAAAACAAACAAACAAACAAGAAGTCAGAGAAAAGAAGCTGTTTTCCATATTTTGCTTGGAGGCAACAGGCGTTTATCATACCTCTTTTGGCAGGATTAACTCTTGGCTCAGAGCAAAGCAAAACTTTCCATGGAGAGTGAATGGTGCTACTGACCCAGACACGGAGGTGTGGGAATATATGGACTAATCCAAGTTGTCTCCAGCAAGGATACTTTACTGAGGCAGCTGCTACTTTGTAAGGTCTTTGTGGCAAGCAGATTTTTAAATATTTTTTTATTATTATTTCTGTACAGAGGGGTTTTCCTCCATGTCTGGTGTCTCAAAGGCATAGATGCCACAAGATTTATAAATGACAACACTGATCACTCTTGAAAGCACAGCCACAGCCTGGCTGTAGAGCCTCTGCCAGCACTCTGAGCTGTGGAAGGCCAGAGGATAATGTTGGCTGAGTCAAATGGCTCTTGAGGGATTTACAGAGTGGATTATACTTGAAAAGGGAATCCTCTTTTATGTTTGTTCTTGGGAAATAAATGCTAGGCGCTGTTCAAGGTTGTTCTGAGTTGGACAAGTTCTCTGAAACTGAAAGCAGAACCAAATTCTTGCCATTCCATCATGGTACTCCAGCAAAGTCCCAAACACCTGATAGAAGAAGTGAAAGAAACCCAAGCTGTTTACCTAGTATAATGGAACAGGATGGAACCAAACTTGAGTTAAATGGAGAATATTCTATTCTTGTCCATTTTCATTTTACTATGTTACTTGCCTTTGAGGTATCTGCATGGCTTTCAACAGTGCATCTATAAAGTGATGAACATTTGTACTGCCATTGTATTTTACTTTAACCTTTTCTTCGAGGGGAGAGCTAATTAAAGTAATGTAGTTTTGGCAAAAGTTTAGTTTGAGGACTGTAAGGAGAAGGCAGGAAAAAAAATTTTTTTTTTTTTTAATATACCTGTTTCTCTGTGTTTCAGAGAAGAAAAGGGCAAAACTCACAGATTTTCAATTTAATATAAATCATACACACAAATGAATTTAATCTGAAGACTCCAGCAGAAGAAAGAATTGACAATGGCCTGTATGTTTAGTCAATCTTTTAGATACCGGAGGCCTAGATATATAAGCATCACAATAAAAACATATATTTGGATGCCACAGAACTGTGAAACAACTGAAAAACACCTAAAATCAGGCAAGGAAGTGAGCTGCTAATTCTGAAATACTTAAAATTTTCCTTAGTACATTGAGTAAACTTTACTTAATCTCTGTTTTCAATTTCTGCATTCTTTCACGACAATAGTATTCAATGATAGAAAACTTCACCAACCCTGACACAGCTGTTTTACCTGTCTAACAATTGTTACTTGAATATGTCAGGACTAAGTTGAAGAATAATGTACTTCATCCAATTTTGATAAATCTATTTGGCACTTGTGCTCTTAGATGACATCTGGCTATATGACTTTAACTAATAAATGTCTACCAAAGACATTAGGGACGCGCATGAAGTTAAGGTTACACCTGTGTGCTAATATATTCCTGATTCAGTGTGCAAGTGACTTCTCAGTTGTGTGAAGGAAGTTTGTGAATCTAGGAATACTTGCAGTCATGTTTTGTTCCCACACTGCTATCCTACCTCCCCTACAGAGGCTGTTATTTTATGTTAAATATTTATGTTGTAGCGTCATACACTTAGGATGTAACTCTGATACCTAATATGCAAGCACTCCCTGAAAAACTCTATATCCTGTACAATATTAAACGTCTGTATTTTGCTTGGTTCAGGTTCTCACACAAGTGTGAAAAGGAATTTGAAGCTATAAATCACTGTCGGTCAGTCTTTACCTTAAGTGCTAACCACATCCCTGAATCAACAATATGTTTTCCTTCCTTTCCACAGATGGGTTGACCCTGGGGGTTCACCATGCGTTATTACACCTAAAAATTCCAGCCATGCTTGCTGATTGCATCACTAACCGCTATTCATTGCTGAGCTGAGGAACGTCTTCTCAGATGATTTGCAATCACACAGCTGAGAGCTTTTACTCTCCTAGCAGAGCTTGCTTTCAAATAGAAAACCCCAACACTGTTAATTTAATCCTAATAGTTAAGGTAAAATATTGAAACACTTTCTAATTACTTCCTTCCCATTTCCTATGGCTTTTCTTTTAATAACATGGATTTTTTTTTATATTATTATTGCTTGGGTTTAGACTCATTTATTTTCTGTAATAGGTCTGCTCCATTTCCTCAAACTTTGAGCACGAGGGACCTGCATATTCAGCTCAACTGATGACTTGAGACAATATGAAAATGAGATGATCTAGAAAAGCTTGAAAGCATCACTTGTTTGTGCAGTGTTGCTACATAGGTTCTTGGCATAGCCTGTTCTCCCTCATAGTGCAACTAGTCTCCAAATAATTTTAAACTGCAGTTAAAAGCAATGCAGTGAGTTTGTGCCTCCAAGGGAAGAGTGTCAAATTTTGGGTCACCTGATGGTTTCATGCAACATACAGGTATCCCTCATAAGCATCCTAAATTAGTACTGGCTCTCCGCAATGCAGCCTTGTCAACAAAAGCATGTTTTAGAGAGGTGGGTTGAACAGGACAAGACATAAGTGGACAAGACATAAAGGAAGAAGACTTTCTCAGGGAAATGTCTTTCTAAGGGAATAATGCTGGTTTGCAAGCAATTTTAAAGTCTCGGAATTATTTCCCTTCCTAAGCAGAGCAGGAATGGCCACCAGAGATTTTATCTGAGGGAAACAGGCAGAAAGACAGACAGTAACTTTCCACCCACCATGTTAATGGAGGTGAGCCAGTTGCTTTCTTCCTTGGAGCTTTTGTGGATTATTAATTAGAAATATAAGCTCCTTTGATCACTGATTTATGCTCTTCCTCTGCAAGTGATTGGACAAACCCTACCTTCAGCTGGTGTAATTCTGTCTCATCTCATTGATTTCAGCTGAACTGTGTACCTGATCTTTGAAAGGTGAAGTTTCTTTTCTGTTATGACTATGCTTGATTTCATTATTTAACTCTTGCATTGTAATTTTAAGTTTATATGTGTAGTTTTGGAGCTCTTTACAAGAAGTTATTTTATGTTTCTGACTATTGAGTCACTCCCTTTCTTAACACACATCACTTTCGTTAAGCCACTTCATGCCTTCCTTCACTAATTCTCCCTTGGATTCTCCTGAGCTGCTCTCATCAACCCCCTTGGTCTTTGGCAATAGTGTCTTTCCTACAGTACAATTATCATCACTCTGTACGGGCTCTTGCAAATGGATAACACAAAAAATGCATTACCTCTCTTTGCCCTCCTATCCTTTGGCTACTACAAACTGGCATTTTGTTTGCATTTTTCACCTTTTTTTTTTTTTATTTTTCTATTTTACTTTTTTGTCGCCTTCTTTTTAGAACAGCTGTGCGTCTGGCTGCTGGTTTTAATTATTTTTCCACAATAACTCCCAGGTCTTTTTCCAGTGAGCAGTGCTGGATGACTATTTAATTCAGCACATACAATAGCTCTTGCATCAGTTTCTTGCTTGCAGACAAATTACTTGATGTGTGCTAATATTGAACTACATTTACCACCTGCTGGCTCAGAACATCTCAAATGATCCAAAGACTCTTGACTTCAGTTCCACTGTTCCTTGTATTCTGTCCACTGCTAAAGCTGGTATTATATTCCACTCCAAAGGTTTATTTTTAGGACACCTCTGCCAAATTGTTTACACATGTTAGTTCCCTTAACATTTCCTCATTTCCAACAGATATTGACCCAAGGGACAAACTGAAGGCCTCTGCATGTTATTTCTGGATGGTATATAACCGTGACAAGGTGAAAGTGTGAATACGGAGCCGGCCATATACAGATTCTCCACTTTAAAAAATTAAAAATGGAGAGGACACAATTTTCTAAATGATTCTGGAAGTTTTGGTACATAAAGACACTTCTAATGTGCAAATGTATTTTTGAATTATATCAGTCCCTTTAAGGACTCTGAGAACTGTAGCATCACTTGAATATTTTTGCATGCTAGTGGAATGTTTTTGACAGTGCCTACCACTTCTAGTAACAGTTTACAGTGAAATCAGATCTTATCAGGTTGTGTCTGGAAGAAGAATGACAGTAGGTCAAAACAGAAGTCCTCTCAGATGAAAAAGTGGTGATCCCTATTCCCTAGGGCACCTTGAAGCGAAGCGGCTCATTTCAGGACGACATGTACACTCCTTTTGAGTGGGATTTGGCCATTGCTCAAAAGCTAAAAAGCCCCTGCTTTGTTTTTACTCCAAAACAAAACAACCCAGTATGACTATCAAAACGTCTAAAGTATGAGGATGTCAAAACATTCACTTAGATGGGGAAGTTCTTTTCTAGAATTACCTAGATATCTGAAAACAAAGCCACCATTTCAGTCAAGTGACAGTGCTTTAAATGTTTATGAAGAAATAGCAATCTGTGACTTTAATATCCCAGTCCATGTTAGACCTTTTCTGGCAGTGCTGCAAAAACATTTCCTACATACTTTCAGCCTTATCATGGAAAGTCAGACAGATCGGGATCACATGGGTTGATAGGTTTTCAACCAAATAAGAGTCAGAAATGTAAAAGAAAAATACCCTGGGAAAGTTTCCTTCGGCTCATATGTATGAGAGAATATAGTACATTCCCCTGTCCAGCCTATAATTAAGATGAAAGGCATATTTCCATATAATTTGCCATTCAGTGGCATGGTTTGCATTCCATGTGGACTGCATCATCTTGATTCTTCTAATGCAATGAAACAAAACAAAAAATGAAATCAGGCTTTGTAGTTGAATAGGATACATTATTACAGTTCAGACTATTCTTAACTCTCAAGAAACAAAGCAATTTTAACTGGTAGCATTTTATAAGAACTGAAATATACAGGCCGTTCAAAAATATGTCCTTTTTTGCATAAAACCAACAGAATACCCTGGCTGAAAACTCAGCTTATATCACTTTCTTTCCCTATTAATTGATGGCCAGAGGAAGACAGAAGAAAAGCAGTAAAGATATCCTTAACCTACCTTGTCTTCAGCTATAGTTTTAGTCCTTCATGGCTGTCTCTGGGTCATAGCATGGATGTGTGGGATTTCCTTGATAAGTTCCAAGGCACCTTTATATGTATACAGACAAAAAAAGCTTGTATCAGGCATAGTGTGGCCAGCAGGACTAGGGATCTGATTCTCTCCTTGTACTCAGCACTGGTGAGGCCTCACCTTGAGTACTGTGTGCAGTTCTGGGCCCCTCACTTCAAAAAGGTTATTGAGATGATGGAACAGGTCCAGAGGAGAGCAACGAGGCTGAGGAAGGGACTAGAAGGAAAGTCTTATGAGGAGAGGCTGAGGGAGCTGGGGTTGTTCAGCCTGGAGAAGAGGAGACTCAGGGGGCACCTTGTTGCTCTTTACAGCTACCTGAAGGGAGGCTGTAGGCAGGTGGGGTTTGGCTCTTCTCCCAGTGACAGGACGAGAGGGCATGGCCTGAAGCTGTGCCAGGGGAGGTTTAGGTTGGATATCAGGAAGCACTTCCTGACAGAGAGGGTGGTCACACATTGGAACGGACTGCCTAGAGAGATGGTGGAGTCACCATCCCTGGATATGTTTAAAGAAAGACTAGATGTGGTACTTAGTACCATGGTGTAGCCAATGTGGTGGTGTTGGGTCATAGACTGGACTTGATGATCTCAGAGGTCTTTTCCATCCTCAGTAATTCTGTAATTCTGTGAAATACATTCAACCTTTAACTCTGTGCAGGTCACCATACCTAGTCTCACCAAGTTAATTAGAATCTTTTTTTCCTTAAGTCAGAAATATATTATGAGTGATAAATATTTGATAGCCCTGATCACGTGGAAAAAGTTTACAAAATGATTCTGCTTCTGCTGCAGTCCACTGACTTTGGTGGACTTCAGGAAAACCTGAACACTTAAGTAAATCCTATGTGATTTAGGAGCTCTTGAGGAGTTCCTTCCTTTTGAGATCTGTAGTACTTCCTAATTCTGTCTGTCCTAGAAATGGTATAAGAACAGTCTTCCTTGTGGTAAATTAGTGTATCTGTATATTTGTCTAAACTGGGATGAAGAACAGCAGAGGACACACACATGTAAACAACTTAACAGAGAAAATAAGTTGATAACTTTTTTTAACTCCAAGCTTCACTTCAAGTTTTATGCTAGGATCTGTACTGATTCTTCTTTTATATAAACCTGCTTGTCCATCATTATTAGACTCTGGATCCCAAGGAGATAGATGCTTAAAGTCAGATGTCTGGCCATAGATCTATGGGAAATACAAATGTTAAGACATATCTAGAGAAACCACAGACCCCTTCAAGCACAGATTCTTCTATGCAGATATACCATTTATACCAAGGGCCCAGTGTAGCCACTGTAAAATCGCCAGAGTGATGAGGACCAGGCCCATGATGATAAGGCTTTGTCCTAGTGCCCTTAGCTGAGCTTAAGGCAGTGTTAGGGGTGGAGAAAAAGGAGAGAACCTCTCTTCAGGCTTCCTCTTGCACAAACAGAGCAAGTACTCAGTGTGCCTTTCCTTGCCTGCATGACAGCTCTTCTGGAGCTTAAAAGTTCATTTTGGCTTGCAACATCCCTAGCTGAAGAGATTCTTGTTTAGTTCCATGTATGATTTCCAGAATTTCTTTATGCATTCCCCCATTATTCCTTCACCTGGAGCCTCAGCATCAGTGGTGGGCTATTATCACTAGAAGATGTCCACTCAGTACACAGAAAAGCAAGAGTGTTTATTAAGAACTAATGCATCCAGTTCTGTTGGATGTATACTGAGTGGACATTTTCTTCTGGTGGTGATAGCCCACCATTGACACCAAAGCACAAGGTGTAATGAGGATGTGCATCATGCTCTGGAAATTATGTATAACTAACACATCACCACCTGTTGGGTCCCAGATAAGGGACAACGTGTGGCTGCACATCTGCAAGACCAGGCCAAAGAATAAAAAATTTTAGCACTTTCTGCTCCTATGTCTTCTTTCTGAGAAAGACCAACTTATTGCACTTCTCCCTTCTTGCCAGCTATTGTTGCCAGCAAGAGTACCCTCATTCCTCACTTACTTCCTCTCCCGCACTTCTCACATTTGTCAGGACCAGAAGGATTCAAGCAAATGGGAACTGCTTACTTCCCTGGCAAGTACAATTTCATGGGCTCAGGAAGGAAAGAGCAGACAGGAATATGGAGATGGACTTTCCCAAGGAAATTTGTTTTCCCACATTAGACCAACTTGAATTTCAATAGACACCCTCTGTTTATCAGAACCACACCTGTGGTCTCTTCAGACTTCTGATGAAGATAGGTATAAAGGAAGAATAAAAGCAGGAATAGAGGACAGGAGGAGCAACACTTCCATGCCAGTTGGCATGTTTATTTGTTTTGTTTAGATTTTACACTGTGTCAGTGTCTATGCCAGATAAACCTGAGAAGTTTCAGAGTTTGGATCCGGCTTGTGTAAATGTTCAGAATTTAGATGTTTATCTGAACTATGCTAAGTAACTTCTCGAGACTGCTCTGTTGAGCTTGAAATCTTGTAAGAACAGGCTTTGTCGTGACATTTCCAACACTCCTGCTTCCTGTCATGGCAGTGAAAACAGCCGTCCTTGTGGTATTTTGAACAATTCTTCTTCTAAATGGAAACCAGAAGTGGAAGGGGTTGGAAATTTATGTGACATCTCCAAACTTTAGAAATCTGCTGCTTGAGTGTCACTCTAGAAAAATTTAGGGTTCAGAAGCTTTCATATTTTTTTCTAAATCTGTTCAGAAGAGAGAGCATGGAAGAGGAACTGAAAGTGCTACTAGCATAAAGGGATGAATCAAGTCATATCCCTTTTTGTATTTAAAAAAACCGCAGAGGTATTTGATGAAGTTGAAAGATAGCATAATTAAAACAGATAAAAGTAAACATTTTTGAACATAGCTTATACTTAACTTCTGGAGCACATGACCACAGGATATCATGGAGGCCAAAAGCTTAACAGGATTTAAGAAGTGATGGGTCATTTATATGGATAATAAAAATATTCACCGTCACTTTGGATACATTTATATTAAAATATTTGCAAGGGATATAAACTCATCTGCCTCATGGTATAAGCCAGATCCTAAGTGAATGGCATTAGGGAAAAATTAGTGTTATTATATCCCTTTTAATAATTGTTCTTTTATTGGATATTAATGTGACATGTCTGGTATTAAAGAAGGGAGGATATTGGACTAAAAGAAACAATAGTGTGATTTTCTATTGCTATCGATACACTTCTCTAAATCCATTGCATTAGAGGACCAAGATACGGAAAGTACATGTGATCATACAGGGGTTGTTTCCTCTAGTAAATGTGAGTTTAGGCATAAACCATGGTTTAAAATTTGTATAATACTTATCACAACAACTTAGAACAGTGAATCTTCATGTCTTTAACACAGATTTTTTTAAAAGCGCCAAACATGTATTTTAATTCAACCTAACTCAGTATTTTACCAGACATCAGATTAAATGACCATAACAATCTTTTCCAGCCAGTAATATCTCACTTCTTCAAAGGGAACTGCACAAAGTAGCTTTTTAACCTTCACAATAGCCAGTGAGTAAAAATATGCTATATTATCCCAACTATACTTGGGGGAAATGAAACAGAAGAATTAATAAACTTATAGAAAGCTGTGTGGTAAATCAATAGGAAAGCAAAATTACAATTCTGGTATCCAGGATTTCTATACCTATTAGTAATACATTGAATCATAATATCTCTTTTCTGTATCCATAGATGGGCATAGCTGTGAATGTCTATAACACTGATTCTCAAAGTATAATCTATTTGACAGCAAAAAATGGTCAGAAAAACAGAATTTCTATGCTCAGTGTAAATTTCAGTATTTCAAAACTGATTTTCATTTGAATCAGAAATAAAAATTAAAATATTCATGTTTTGCCTTGAACAACAGTTTACTTCAAAATCACTGAAGTGTTTCATTTTGATAGCACCAACTTCATGTGACATTAATTCTCTTGTTAATACATTTTAAATTTAACATGTTGAAACACTATAGTGTATTACATTTTAATAACTCAGGTATTGTAAGTAATAGTATATAATTCACTGAACACACCATGTACCTTCAATATTAAAATTACTATCCTAGTACAATTTAAAAGTCAGAACATAGTCAAGGGATTATTCCTTATCTAAATGAAACATTTCAAGATGATGTTCAATATGGTACATTCTCAGATTTCTCATCAACAAACATTGCTGATATTGCATGTTTCCTTGAAAAACTACTAATTAGAAAAAAAACCCACTACAAAATCCCACAAATTGTATTTTCCTTCAGAAATCATTTCTACTGAAAAAAAATTCACCAACTTTCTGAAAATTCTAAGCCATGTTCCTTACGCAATCGCAACTGATATAATTCAGTGGTGAGGAAAGCTACTGCTCTTACTGTAGTAGAAGCAGTAATGGAGAAGTATTCATTAAAGCAAGAGAAAAATGGAAATGATGATTGCAGAGAGCTTCAGGTTACTCTCTGGTACAATAACACAGTTCCTCTTTGCACAGTAATGAGCAAACCAGATGTATCCTGTAATGAGGAGAGTAGGAATACAGTTAGCTCAGTAAGCTATAAAGCTACATTTCAGTTATCTAGAAAGATTCTGAACAAAAATATATTTTCTCTAGATCTAGCTGATTGAGAAAATCTCTTTAGACTGCATATTAACATTTGCAGCAATAAGAACACTAACAGTTTGGGCCTGAATCATTCTCTCATCCCTCCCAAGTGCCAATTTGGTTACAGCTAGTCCTGTCTGGGTGCTGAAAAACCTATAGCTGATGCAAATCCTTGACTTAATTTTTCTCTTCACATTTCTATCTCTCTCTCTATATATATATACATATAATCTACATCTATCTATGCTTATACCTCCATCTATGGTAAACCTGTGTGGAAACAAAGTATTTGTACCTGTCTCCTTTTTCCTGTGAAAGGGTGCTTGACACAGTCTGGGAGAACAGCCAGCCACTTTGAAGACTCAAAAAACCCAGTGGCTGTGGAATCCTCCTGAGGCAAGATGCATGTGATTTTGGTCCTGAGCAGGGAACAGCAGAGGTGCTATCGTCATGGCAGTGAAGCAGCTGCTGATCTCTATGACTCTTCAGTCCTTTGGAGTAGCCTGAAAATCCTTTCTGCAGAGTGCGCTGCAGAGCACACCCATCTTTGCAGAACCTGGGGTAGCGTGGGTGGTCTGAACAGAGCGAATCTGGGCTTGCACTAGGAGAGGAAGGACATGAGGGCTATCAGCAGAGTGAAGGGGTGGGGAGAGGCAAATCCCATTTGATTTATCATTATAGGCCAGAGTCACCTGCTGAAGTTACATTTTCATGTGGCCAACAGCCATGCCTCTTTTTTAAAACATGAAGTCAGGTATGGAATTATATAAATGCACAAATCACACTAATAAAGACTGTATTTTGTAGATATACACTGCATCTGTAACAACAATTTATACCATAACAATTTAGTGCATCCCTTTAATTGTTTGCCGTGACTCTAATGTTTTTCATACTCACATTGTCATATTCCCCTGCCATCAACTCCTGATGTCCTTCACATTCATTTTTCCATTTGATTTCAACTGGTAGTTCATCTTAAAGAAGTTATGAACTCTCTTGTATCTACATGTAAACCTTTTGCCTTCTGTTAAGCAACTATGTTCCCTTTATGACATTTAAAGAGATATACAATGAGCAAAAATAAATGCTATGGTATGTTTCTGTATTTTGTATTGCACAGTAAGATCAATGTGTATCTGAAAACAGTAAAATCTAAATTGGATGAGGGAAGTGATATATGAATGCCTATACATGCAGATGTGTTTCTTTGGAACTAAACTGAGTTTTGAAGGTAGTTTGATGGAATTAAGTGGGATAATGTTGATACACACAGGGAAAAAAACCTACACTTCTAAAATTTTCTGCTGTTTGGCAACAGTAAGGAGAAAAGAGTCTATAGAAATTTGTGTAGTTACAGCAGGAATGGTCTTGTCTTTTATGGTAATGACATTCTTTGTTTAAACATTTCAGTGTGATCACTCCATAAATTAAAAGACAAAGTAATTGCACCAATTCTCGAGTCTTCAAGGAGCGAGAACTGTTCAAGGCTGATCTTCATTATGGCAGTAAACAGAGGCTTCACAGTTAAGGTTGAACTGAGATTTGAGGTCATATCAGGAACTAAACCTGCTAAAAAACCTGAAAGTGATAAAAGTGTAGCGTATCCCCCCAAAATTACATCACTTGCTCTGAGTACTGACTGTGTTCCCTGAACATTTTCTGTCATATCCAAGTTCTCCAGAAGAACTATATTCTTGGTTCATTGGAGACCAGCATCACTTTGTAAAGTGCAGGGAATGATCCATCCTTTCTCTCTTGAAGTGATAAGAATACATATGGTTCTTAAATGTAGTTACCAGAACAGGGTTTTCCTATTTGCCTAACTTATTTTTCCCCAGTTGTAGATATGCTACTTGTCTAAATCTGGAGCCATTTCTAATGAGATGGAAGGCACCAACCCCATCTCTTGACTACTGCCATATTCACCTTCCAGTTTAATTCACCCCACCACTGTTTCAACTTACATCTTTAATGCTGTGCATTTGAACCCTGCACAACCCCTATGGAAATATTAACTGCCAGACAGTCCATCCATTCTGTCTGCCTCATTCAGCTGCATCCCAGCCAGGAAATCAAAACCAGCACTGAGCTTTCCCCACAATGCTAAAATCAAAGTCAGCAGTAGAGTTTGGTCCTTACTTGGTGTATTTCTCTTTTTGGTGGCAGGTAGTAAACAGCCTTTTTTTCCAAAATTGAATCAGGGCTTACAGGACATGATGAGCTATTTCAGAAATAATGTGCCTTGGCTACTTTTTGCTGTCTCATGTAATGAGTCCTATGTGTCTTGGTCCCTATGATGGAGTGGCAGCAGCAGAAATGAACACCTGTACATTCAAATATTTTGGGAAATGGAGTTTTAATGTTTCATAGCATGTTGTGAAATGGGAAGAAAAGTAGATGAAAGTGGTAATCATCTTGGTGGAGGAGAATCTGTCAAGCCTGAACATACCAATCTTCTTTGCTAGGTTAACAGGATACTGTCACTAGGTTCAGCTAAATAAAGTTCAGCCTATCCCTTCTGTAGGGACACTGGTCTTCCAGCCTGGGGTATCTTGCACCATAACAAGAAATGTTATGTCACAACTAAGTATTTTAGCTATCTAAATTAAGACAAAAGAAATCTGGGCTTTAGCGTTTATCGATAAAGCCTACAAATAAACTATACATTCAGTTCCTCACTAGGGGTGCCTCATAAATGATCAAATCTTTCAAAAACAAGACCCCAAAAGTTAAACTCCAGAGGCCAATCTCTGACATACAGATGGTTCCCAGGCAGCAACTGACTTCACAGTTACAGACACTTTGAAGGAAGCCACCATCCTCTTCTACCGAGTGATTGCTAAACACCACCTAGAACATTGCATCCAGTTTTGTCCCCATGTTGTTAAAAGAAAGACACCAATCAACAGAATTTATTTTAATGGAGGATACAAATATACTCAGGTTGCTGGAGCACAGACCCAGGGGAGCTGGGGCTGTTTAGCTTGACAGACTGGATAGGAGTCCCCTATGAGGAGGTTATCAAGAGAGTGAGGCTTTTGACAGTGGTCCACAATGGGAAGATGAGACAACACATGTGTTGAAATAGGAGTCTTCACTCTGGTTGTAAAGAAAGCTTTTTCACTATGAGGACAGTAAAGCAGTGAAACAAGCTGCCCAGAAAGGTTGTTCAGTCTCCATCTCTGTAGATTTTCAATATGCTACTGGACAAAACCCTGACTAACCTGATTTCACCTTATTAATGACCCTTCTGTGTGCAGGTTGTTGAACTAAATGATCTGATGTTCCTCCAACATGTATTATCCTATGATCCTATGGTAGTATGAGCAAGTCTTTTACATTTCAAAATAATTTCTCGTATTCTTTGACAAAATCATTTTTGTAAACCAAATGTCACAGAAATCTCTTTGAACGATGAGTAACTCAGGAAGAAATTAGTTTTGCCAAAATAATATTGCCTGAAAATGGACTACACTTAGACACAATGGGGAGAAGGGGTTTTGGGGGTTTTTTTGCAAGTTCTGTTGCCTTGCCAGATGAAAGCTTCCAGATGTTCTAGTTGATTGTGCAACAGGATGGCACAACGTATAATTTATATACAGCAACAATGCAGCTAAAAGACATTGTACAACTATGCCATACCGTGCTTCAGTGTTTGGTCAGATGGCCACAAGAATTTATAAGAACGACAACAAAAGAAGCCAATCTCCTTTAAGCATGTCTCTTTTTCTTCTAGCTGTTCTGCATTATTTTCATCTAACAGATGTCCCTGCTCCTTCCACTTGGTAAGATTATAGAGGCTTTAAGGAATGGTAGATTTAGTTTCATACATGCTATTTGGCAGCTAGTCTCAAGGATGTCACACTAGGCAAAATTAAAACACGCTATTCTTGTTTACTAAGAATGCAAATCCATGACAGCTATATGCATCTGAAAACTCCTTTTAGAAAGGAAATTATTGTACTGTTTTGACTCTGTTTATTTTTTTCATAAGCATTCATTTATATAAAAACAAAATAAACAAACAAACAGAAAAAACCAAACAAACCAAAGAAAACAAACCAAAACAAAAAAAACCAAAAAAACAAACAAAAAAAACCAACAAAAAAAAACCCAAACCAACTCAAACCAACAAACAAAACAACCAAAAAACCAACCAAAACCAAACCAAACCAAAACCTAATTTTGGAACTCATATTTTACTTTTGGTGTGTTGCACTCACATTTCATTTTGGATGAGTATTTTTCCCCTAAACCAAGTAGCTCCCCTGAATTCATATTCCTGTCATAGATTCATGTAGAAGCTGTGCAAACATTTTATATGTGTTTATGCAAAAAAAGGAATTGCATAAAAAAGATGAAGCCATGTGCTGGTTTTATAGCCATATTCTTTGAATATTGGCAAGATCACCTAATCTTTATCTGAAATATCAACCTGAGAAGTGCTAAAGCAGAATTCTGCAGGAAAAAGTGAACACTCTGATGGAGAGAAAATGGATGCAGAAGGAATGTGCAAACAAAACTATAGGTTTTTTGAGCTTGCAGAGAACAGAGGAGCATTCAGAAATCACGATCTGTTTTCAGTCATGAAAATCTTGTAAAACTGGAGTGAGGTCTGTTATCTACAAGCACATGAAGCTAATGATTTTCCAGTGCTCTTTTCTTCTCAGCAGTGAAGAGCAAACTTGAGAAAGCTAAAATAAGAAATAATGCAAAATGTTGAAAGGAGAATAATAGAGTAGTTGAAAATTACTCATTCTAGATGGTAGTTTTTCTCTCCGATTATGTAAAGAAAAATGTCTTTCTTAGGACTTTTCCTGGAGTGCTGCTGTAGGATAACCCAAACCCCCAAAAGTCAGAGTATAGTTTGTACAGACTGCTTTGTAATATTGTAGTTTATTTATTAAACTCTAGCTTAATGTGAACTTACTGCAAAAAGATGCTTTACTGTCATTTTTCAAATGGGAAAAAATGAGGATCTAGTCATTCTTGATTTTTGGAGTGGTCTCATGAAAATACACAGATGTCTTATATGTGACCTACTGAATACTGAAGTAAGTGAGAATTTTTCCATTAGGAATGACAGACATTTTATTTGATGCCTTCTCCATATGCACAACATCAGGAAGAAGAGAAGCCCTCCAGGTTCCTAAAAAAGTGGTGCAGCACTCCTTTTCTATGCTTTATAGCTCAGAGAGGGAGTATATCCCACTGAAACACCATCCATCATCCTGAGGTTCCTGGGGATCTGTGTTACTCTATCATCTACTCAGAGTTGTGGTTATAAGAAACAGTGGAGGCTAAGAAATTTAAAACCTGACCTTCACCTGGTATAAATTGACAGATTCTATTGAAATTGGTGCCAATTTCTTGCCTGTGATTTATTTTTTTGATGCTGAATGTTTTAGTTTAAATAGGGCATTTGAAATTCAGTGTTAAGTTTCAGAGGCACCTATCCATATGAAAATGTTTGTGTAAATTATAAATAAACAACTATGCAAACTTGCATATGTGCTCATGTGTTTGCCTTTCCATCTGTACATTTTCAAACAAACACTTTGGGATTTGAGGATTGATTACCAGCTGAGAAAAACTGACACCTTGAAGACTGATTTATTTAATCCAAAATCCATTATCTCAAGGAAATCTTTTCTTTGCTTGCATCTCTGCTATAAAATTGAGTCTACGTGTCAAAATAGGTGCAATGATTTTGTTGGTGCTGGTTGGGTGGTTTCAGTTTACAGAGGGTGTTTCTAGGAAAATAGTGCCCTGTATGCTCTCCAGCAGGCTCATTTGGCTCATCTAGCAGCAATTCATTTCATTTATATGTACAAGATTACAGCAGGGGGTAGTAGCAGAATTTAGAGAAGCACAGGAAAGGAGAAGCTGCACCAGAAACGACTTGGTACCCTAAGCAACACAAACAACAACAACCGAAGAAGCGGAGCCAGGCAGGAATTGGACTGTCCAGGATACTCTCCTGATGCTGTGCATAGGAATCTTGAGCACTCAGGCAGCAGAACAGTCCTCATGCAGGGGAAAAAAATAACAACCACTTTTGGAAACTGCAAGGACATGGAGAACTCTTTCCCAGGGTAAGGGCTTCTGCCTACCACACCCAACATCAAGTGTTTTGAAACCAACAACAAAGCCGTGCACAACAAAAGAACAGTAATAACACTAATAGTGCTAAAATAGGAAGACTTTGGCACCTTCCACTGGGAATCTATACAACAAGAAACGATGCCAAGCAACAAGTCATCTTGGCCAAAATAATTGATGGCAAAGGCTGAGTGAATCATTTCACAGCAAAACACCTTCCGCTTACATTGGGCTCTCTTTTGCGCGTGCCAGTGGGATATCCAACAACACATCACAGGCTTCTCAAATACTTTTTCTGTTATAATGTTTTTTTTTGGTTTTTTTTTTTTTTTATTAATTACTTTCACTTGAAATTAGAGCTCTGTTGCTATTATAGGCTACTGGGACGTATTGTATTTTTAAATTCCTGAAGTGTGCTCCACAAACATATCCATCATTATTAATGTATTAAAAAAAATAGCTGGTGCACGTATCCACTTGCATAACCTTTCTAGTGGACTTTCATAGCTAGAAATTGATTTGTGTGCATACACATTGCAAGCAAGCACGTATGGAGATGTGACTAACACTGAAGTGGATTAATTAAAAATGCAAACGAATACATCCAGCACAACAAAGTACATACGTCATTATTTATGTTTAAATTCTTTGTAGAATTGAAGTAGAATTACACTTAAAACTAAGTCTATGATTCAGTATTTTATAGAGTCAAGGACCATTTGAAGGAGCATTTTGAGGGGGACTTTTTGCTTATTAGCCAACTCTACTTATTAAATTACAGTTTCTGCATGGCCATATTTTTGTTTTCTTTATTTTGGGTTCATTCTACAATGACAGGCCATAAAAAATTCCGTTGGTCTTTAGAAAAGTCCAAACCCAGCAGCTCTCAGAAGCTGTAGATTTATGGCGTCCTGCCTTCATGATCTTGCAATGAGCATTTGTTCTGATGATGTGATGTTTGTGATTTCATATCCTGCTGTGGAGCTTCAGTGTGAGAAGGCGTATTTTGGAACTAAGATGAACTGGAATGTTGCCTCACCTACTCATGCAGTTTCAGGTCCAATGAATTGATTTAATCTTCTCGCTCTTAATACAAAACAGTTGTTATTTTTCTTACTCTCCACTGGATTCCTAGACCACATCTACAGTGGTGTCAAGAAAACAAATATGAAAATCAGTGTTAAGTATAACTTTAAGTTCTTTGTGGCCAAACTGACTTTCAACAATATTTATTTATCAGAATATGAAATAATTTTAATGTCTAGTCATATCTATTTATCCATGAATTGCACCAAACATTGCAACTATCAATGACCACTACAGCTATCTGGTCAGAATTTCCCTTGTTGCAGCTTGTGACCATTGACTCTCAAGTTGTTGCTGTGCTCCTCTGCGAACAGTTGACCTCCACCTTGTCTGTACTCTCCTACTTCATAGTTGAAGAGCACAATAAGATACTCAATCACCCTTTTTTCTAACAAGACTGAATGAATGCAGTTCTCAGCCTGTAGTCATATATCATCTGTTCCAGACCCCTTGTCATCTTGATGGCCCTCCCCTTGTTTTACCACAATACATCCCTGTCTTTCTTTTAGGGATAGCAACTAAGAACATATATCACACTGTCACTGAAAAGAGGAGAATATAAATAAAATTAATTGGGAAATTTGTAGCATTTGGTAGGTTTGATTGAAGAGTACTGGTTTTGGGAGCCTCTTGCATCCATTGACCACCCCTCTTCCAATCCCAATTTATTTGCTTATAATACATTTGTAAATTAGATTCTGTCTTTAAGAAAACTAATAGATAGCAGTGCTCTGTGGAGATCTTGAATGGGTAATTCAAGAATGGTCAGCCTCTAATCTCAGATGAACTTATAAAGTGAGAAGTAACGCTTCCATTGTCCCTGTATTGGCCTTGTTCAACACCAGTCCATATACTACTATAAATCACTGCCTGATCCCTGATACTGTCTGGTTTCAGGAATGTGTTGCCAAAGTAATAAAGATGACAGAGGTATAAGTCAGAAAATAGGAGGTGAAGCGGTGGCCCATGAGGGACCAGGCAGACTGAAATCCCTTCATGCAGGTGAATACATCTGGTTCTACTCTGAGCAAACAAGGGCAGAGGAAGGAGCATCCTACAGAGACAAGAGCTGCAGAAAGAAAGTGCACCTGAGGAGCAGCAGAGGTTGGGGACAAAGCTTCTGGAGACAGAGTTTTTCTGAGTTGCGTCTGTTGCTGAGCTGCCAGCGTGGACTGTAGTGCAAGTCCTTATGCTGGCAGTGGAATATGATTCACTTACTGCAAGTCCTCCTGGATATTATGTTTGCCTCATCTGTCTCACCCCTTGGTGTAGTTAGAAGAGGAATAATAGAAATTCTTCAGATGCAGAATCTGGCACCAGGAAGGGATGAAGTATTATGTCCATCTCTGGAGTCCTCAGCACAAGAAAGACAAAGACTTGTTGGAGTGGGTCCAGAGGAGGGCCATAAAAATGATCAGAGGTCTGGAACACCTCTCCTATGAAGTAAGGATGAGAGAATTGGGGTTGTTCAGACTGGTGAAGAGAAGACTCCAGAGAGACCTTATTGTAGTCTTTCTGTACTTAAAGGGTGCTTACAAGAAAGACAGCGACAAGTCTTTTTAGCAGGTGCTGTTGTGACAGGACAATGATGTTTTTAATATAAAAGGGGGGAGATTTAGACAAGATATAAGGAATACTTTTTTTACAATGAAGGTGGTGAAGCACTGGCACAGGTTGCCCAGAGAGGTGGTAGACACCCCATCTCTGGAAATGTTCAAGGTCAGGTTGGACGGGGTTGTGAGCAACTTGATCTAGTTAAAAATGTTCCTGCTCCCTGCAGAGTGGCTGGACTGGATGACCTTTAAAGGTCCTTTCCAATACAAACCGTTCTATAATTCTATGATTCTATGCTATTCTGAACATCACCATGATTACAGACATGTTGATGGAAACAGCTATGAAAGAAGGTGTTATGCAGTGAGAATAAGAAAAATCTAACAACAGAAATATTATCTACACTTTGCCGTATTCTGAGGTTATTTAAGCCAGAACTGAATTCAGAATAGGGCAGTGTCAACTGTGCAGTAACTGATACTTCCCCACTCTGGGATCCAGCAGTCCTTCACCTCTTGAGCTCTGTTTCACACTCTACATATTACACTTTGCCCTCTTTTCATTCACAGTTTTCCAAATAACACACTTGGGTGCATTTGGCCATGAAAACTTCAGCTTTCATCACATACTAAATGACATTTGGAGCAGAGGAGAAAGCAACAATTGGTTGAAAATGGTAAATGGTGGAATAAGTTCACTGCAAATCCATGCTTTAAGCAAAGGCTGACTCCTTTTGTTATAGCCAGGACTGCTGCTACTATACAGATTGCAGAGGCAGCTACCTAGATCAGGCAAAGGGCAGCAAGTGTATCCATTAGTAATTTGTGCCTGTAGCATAAATTTGGAGCAGTTTTTGTTGTTCTCTCAGGCCTGTGTTCTGGATGTAGGAGCCTCTGAGAGAAAGCAGGGTAGTGTCTCTAGACTGCAGATAGTATCTGGATTTCAAACACTGTGCTGTTCTCTCACAACATTTTTTTCTCTGCCCTTTGTTGTGGGGACATTTGGTGAAGGGTAGGCACCCCTGTGGAGAAAAACCTGTGTCTCCTTGACCAGTGCAGAATCACAAAACTACATCAAGGACACACATTGCACTCAGTCATGGCTCAGTCATGATTTACTTGCAAGGCAATTTCATATTCTTAACATTCTAGAAATAATACAAATATTGTTGCTGTTGTTACTGTAATGTTATTGCTCCTGTAAAGGAGAATACTGAATGGTTATAGTGGGTGACCTGAGAGAGTTTTCTGTTAACATTTATGGCTTCCTTACCCTTCTGAAATACTTTCACTATTTGCACTTGAGCTACCTGAATAGGAAGTAGCCAAAAACCTCTCCTGCTTTTCAAGCATCACAGGTTTTATCCCTCAGATATTTTAACTATATTCACAACTGTTCAAATCATTAGTTTGTGTAGGATTGTACCTGTACAGAATAGGGAGTAGAAACTGATTTTGCCTATCAAAAAGCCATATTATGCTAATGTGCCCTGCAATAGGAGCTACTGATGACTGCAAAGAAAAATAGCAGCATGAAATGTTCTTCATTAATCGCAGGACCCTACATTCATATTCAACTTGATGTTAAGCTTAAAAACAGTTGTTGGCGTTCGTTGTTATTTAAACTCCATGTAAGCAATGTGAGCTAAATCCACTGATGGAGACTTGGCACCAAATAAAATTTACCAGCAAATAAAGCATTAATCATAAGCTAAAAACATCAGATTGTTTCCATAGTATTTTGCAAACTTTTTAGGAATAATCACAGCACATAGCCTAAGAACCTACAGGAGGGAAACTGCAATCAAGAAGTTGCAATAGCGTTCACTATGTACTTATTTTAACACAATGAGATTATACAAAGCTTTTCTACTACTGTCTCAAATATATTTGTTGTAAATGGTTCTTAGGCCAGTTTTTAAAGATGTAGGTTTAAGTTACATGAATATTGTAGTAAAGAAGGAGTTTTGAAAGACTGTGGGCCTAAGGCACATGTTTACCTGTGTCAATTGCAGTTAGTAATCCTGCTGGATGAGTTGAACAAGATTCTGTTTTATTCTTATGTACAGCATAATGAAATAGAATAAAGAAAATAGAACAGTTATAGCTTCCTTTCCTCCTCTTTCAACTATGCCACCATTGCTCTTTTTTCCTTATACCCTTCTGTTACTTTGAAAGTGTTGTTAAGTCCTTGTTTTCTCCAGCACAGAATGAGTAAGAAAAGCAAATGTTTACACTGTAACTGGATGCTGGGAAAGCAGAACTGCAGAAAGCACTGGGAAGATAATGGCATCCTTTCTCTGACCAAGTCCTACCTTATCATTGGAGAAGTACCTTTGATTTCAATGGAAGCAGAAGCTGTTTATTTAGTTTATATTAGATAGGATGTAGTACTTCTAAATACAGCTGCCAATAGAGACCATTGTTGTTATAGTTTGAATTTATACTTTGAAACATGGCCTAGTTTTTAATTTGTCATGAAACACAAAGAAATTACAATTAATGCTCTCTTTCTATGAGCATTTCTATGACCATAAGGTCATTTCAACATTGTGAATAGTTAAATCATCCTTGGCAAGAGTCTTATTCTGGCTTAAATTCTATAATGACAAATCCAGATCATTAGCATCATTTGAAATGTGAGTGCCCAGCGCTTAATCTAGTACCATTTGTTTTTGCACTGAATAGTAATGCCTTTAATGTGGTCATTAGGGATGCCTGCGACTTTAATTGGTTTGACATTAGAAATTCTCCTTTTAATTGCACCTTTTAATATCTGTTCTTTTCAATAAACAAGCAATTGCAAAGTCTTCCCAGCTCTGTTTCTTCAGCTTCTTCAGCTCTGCTGCTGCACAGACAGCAGACACCCAGTTCAGCTGGCTTTGCACACCAATCAGTAAAAACACATGAACTGTCCCTAAAGGCCGCAAACCACATTTCATTGAAGAAAACAGAAACACAAGGTCTGGCCCTCTCCCCCTTAATGGTTTTTGGATTTTCAGTGATTGCCTAATTTTAGTCTTCAACACTAAGATCATCCTCTGATACTCTGACTTAATAAAACCTTCCTCTGAGAAGCAAATTAGAAGTGCCACAAGGGACAGTTTATAAAGCGGAATGCTACTATGAGTAAGGGTATTAGTATCTGTCTGGCATTAAACTGTCTGGGCCACTTTCTCATCTATGACTTGTGTTGCTCTCTCGCTATACCTGCAACATTTGGCTCAGCCATGGCTCTTGCAGTGCTAGGAAAAGTGAGTTTCTCTACTTCCTTTGGAGCATCCTTAAAGATAGAATCATCCCCGAGTCAGTCACAGTCTACCTAGTGTACTGGGAAAGAGGTTTGCTGGGCCATGAATAGCCCCATCTCAGCATATGCTCACCCCAAGTGACCACTGGTGCAGCATTGCGACCTGTTGCTCCATCTTCCCTGTCCCTTTTTCCCACCTGCTGCATGGAGGAGGGGATGCTGCTAGGCAGAAGCTGTGTCACCTCTGCATGAGGTGGGGAGAAGGCACAGAGAAAGGAACGGCCTGATGTTTCCCCTTATAAGTCCACAGCTTTGTGTGGCCTGGCTGCATTGCCATATGTGCTTTAAACATTAAGATTCTATGGCTGGTATACATGAAACATTTAGTCTGAATAAAAAATAGGGTCCTCCAAAGACTTTGTAGCTGTACCAGTCTCTTTATAAAATGTTGAAATGCTTTAAAGTTTTGTCAAAGAGACAAGGAAAGAATCAGAAGGGTTTATATCCACAAATCAACTTTAACTTAGCTGTTATCCATATCACACAAACACAATATCTTGAAATAAATTGTCCTGCTTTCTCCATTCTGTATTTCAAAACAATGCTGTACATATTGTTTGGCTTAAGGAATAAAATGATAAAATGCATTTATATACTAATAAAAGGCCAGAAAAGAATGGCTCTTGTTTTTAATTTGGGTCTCAAAAACAAATGTGATTCTTCAGCATTCCCATGAACCATCAGTGTCTATGTGATAAATTAATTTCTTAGTAATATGTTTTTAAGTATGTGTCTAATATTGTTTGCAAAGTGACAATAACTGCTGTCTAGGTCAGTTCTTCAGTGTTTAAATGATTATGTTTCCCAAATGTATTGTCTGTTCTGATTATACCATCTTCCAAAAGGTATTGACTTTAGGAATATGGGTGTCTAACCCAGAAATGCCCTGCTTGAGGTAATTTTTAGTGTTATCACTCAAAATAACATGAATGATATCGTGTCTGCTCTAGAGGCCCCTGAAGATGCTAGAAATCATAGGGCCCAAGACAAATGATAAAGTAAAATGGAGTACAGAGAAAGCAACTGACACCTGCTCTTGCACTTCACTGGACTCCATTGACTGTCATGCTTACAGCTGCCACACCAGTGGGTTTTTAGACAGTGCATCTGCCAGAGAACTCGGTTGCTAATTAGCCAGTCAGATGTGCATGCTCTGTCTGAATTTGGCAAAAATGGATATGAATAGAAACAACAATGACATCTCTTGGAAAGCTGAAAATTACATTTGTGAGTTTTTTCAGTGGAGGTTTTCAATTTTTCATCCATCTGGAAGCTGGTGAGGATGCACTTTCCCTGGGGCCTGCCATGAGCTGATCTTGTCAAGGCTTACTGAAGCTGTTTGCTGACAGTTGCAGCTCAGGGGTAATGGTGTGACATGGATCTGGCTCCTCTCCTTACCTGCCCTTCAATGCAATTCAATGCAGCAAATGCCCTCTACTAGAATCTGGGGGCAGGGAAAAGGGAAACAGCTGGAGCAGGACCCAAAAATCAGCAGAATATTATTTTACCCAAGACCATTGCGATTTTAAAGGGATTATTTTTTGTTGCTCACCTGGCCCTTAACAAGCTGCAATATGAACCTACAGGAAAGGCAATGTGGATTTCAAAGTGACTATGTCATACATCAAACGTTCTTGATAAGACAAATGCTGTTGGGATAGATGTTCCAAGAGTGCTGAAAGCCATGTAAAATGTCTGTACATGTGTTTTACGGACCCCAAGCACACACACGACTAAATGTAAAGAGATGGTGTCAGTGAGTTATTGACCTCCATGGAGCAGCTAAGAGAAATCACACAGCAAAAGCAGATGTTCCACGCATGTGAGCTTGTAGACTGAACTATGATACTTCTCAAATTCTCTGATTTGTTTCGTGGGGTTTATTTTACTGCTCCTGCAACAATATCTTATGGAAATTTTTCTACTCAACACCCAAAGAAGTGTCTTTCCTTTAGTTTTCTGCTTGTTGCTAATAAAAATGTTGATCTAAAAAGCTTTGTATTTTCAAAACTCTTCATGCTCACGAGTGTGAGTGTGTAGCAAAGCTGAAAGACTGTGGTAGCACAGTGAATCTTATGAAAGTCCCCCATTAAATATGTATCCTAATTACGTTGATCTTTACATATTTTAAAATGTTATCATTAATTTGTGACTAAATAATTTCTTGTGCTCAAAACATCTGACTGAATCAAGCAGTAAATTTAAAATGGGGAGATTTTTAAAGTATAAATGGGTGGTGTTTAGGGTCTTGGCATCTTGGGCCTATGAATGCTAGTAATCCCTGTAGCAACATGATTTAAAGACAAGATTTCCCCCCCCAAAAAAAGAACTTTGGAAATTTTGCTTGGGATAAGAAATCTCTGTGTCTCCTTCAGTGAATATCAAGGTTTTTCTCAATTCCCTTCATGGTAACATCATGATATAAAAAAATCAGTGCAAGAGGTCAGCTTTAGGTAATACAGCCACCCTTTGTGCAGAGAGAGTCTCTAAAACTGAAGTACACATTACAGCGGGTGCTTAAGAGCTCTGGTTTTTAGGGATCAGCAGGTCATTCACATTCCTCTGTGGGTATCAGCACAGCTGGGGAGGTCTTTAAAACATACTCAGTTGTATAATGAAAGAGCAGTCTCTTGACACAATTCCTATCAGGCATTGCTAAATGAGGCTTGCTGTTCCAGCCCTGTCCTTCCCTGATCCCCAGCTGGGGATGGTGGGACAGCCCTGGAAGCAAGAGCCTGACCCATGGGAAGCCCCACCAGTCCTCACAACTTGGCCCTAGGGAGGCACTGGCCCACACTGTGCCCTGACGGTTTTAAACGTGTATGATGCTTTTTTAATCCAAATGCATCTAAACCAGGGTGTCCCCACTCTTTCAGGGACCACACATGCAAAGCAATTTGCCTCTGCCTGCTCTTTTCCCATCCCCAGTGATCTCCCCCTCCTCCCCATCAGCTGCTCACTCTGAAATGTCCATGTGGAAAATATATGGAAAACTCAATACTGAAAGTATTTATGTTAATTTAACCCATCATGTATTGTGATTTCACAGGTGGAAGTCAGCATTGTGGGATCAAGTAGCTTCAGGCACTTTTCAAGCTGTAGGTGCTTTTCAATCATTAAGGGAACAATTGCTGTCAAACAGCAGTAGGTAAGTTTGGGTTTACTAAGTGGTGCAATATGTGTTCCTCGTTGGAGGATCTCACAGCACGACAGCGAAAATAAGAATATGTTTTAAGTATGATCATATAATTGATGGTACACATATATTATCTGTGACAGCAGAAACGTATAATGCTACTTGAGATCCATCCTAAGGTGGATTTTGAAGACATCTCAAAGTATTTGAAGGTCATAAACACCATACAGGGAGACAAATTACCTAGGGTAGTGTAATACACTTATAACAAGGAGAGCTAGGATGCAATGGAACAAAGTAAAATTCAGGCTGCATATCAGGAAAATTTTCCTAACAGCAAAGTCTATTAGCCTGTGGAATAGCCTCCCAGGGGAAGTGGTGGAAACCCCACAGCCTGAGTCATTTAAAGCTAGACTAGAAAACATTCGAGAATAATCCTGTATTGGCAGAGAATAATCCTACATTGGCAGGGAGATGGAAAAGATGACCTAATAGGTCTTTTCCATCTCTAGCTTCTATGATTCAACCAAGGTATGTTGCTGTGTGTTATGTATCAGGGCATGCCCAGCCCATTAACTCCAAGTTCCACTTCAAAGTGGAAATCTTGAAATTTTACTTTGGCTGCAACTGACTTTGCCATTTCAGCAGACAGTGAGACCTTTGTGTTTCTAAAGCACTTGTTCATTTTTATGGCCTGCATAGAGAATGAGATTATTAACAATAAATTCAGAACAAGTTGTGGTTTCTTTTAATAAGAAGGATATTTTCTGTTTCTTTTGATATTTCATCTCCTTATTTTTCCAGCATGGCAGTGAGAGGCAACCCTCTGACCAGGTTCCAGCTCTTTCTATGTATTTTTACATATTTCTATATATTTCCTTTCTATATATTTCTATATATTTCAGTTCTATATATTTCCACATCTGTTCCCATTATTATCATGTTTGAGTATCTGATGCATATAGTGTTGCAGGGAGCAGCACTTAGTTAACAAGCTAGCCTGAATCTTGCAGATGGGTAAGCATTTGTAGGTGTAGGTGTCCATGTATAATATCTCTGTTCCCACAACTGTGTCAATTAAATACAATCACTCAACGGACATGACTCTCAACTTGGTGTAAATTACTGTAGGTCTACCCACTGAGGAGCACCAATGGTGTGTTATTTTTGTAATAGCATGATTTTTGATGTGCTGCCACTAAAATACACCGAAACAGATCCTCTAACTGGTCACATTCACCTTGCATCACTCACACAACACAATGCAAATATCATCCACCTGAAAATGGCTTGTAGGGTATGTGCCCTGCCAAGAAAGCTCTGTGCTTACAGAAAACCAGCATATGCATCACAGCTGCTTCCTGAACCCTCTGCAGAGTCAGGGAAGGGCTGGGGCCACGCTGATATTAGTGAGCAGAGTTTCTCTCCCTGGAACACTCATGCAGTGGCTCTGCTCTACACTGTGGAGCAGTGGGGAATGGAATGGGCAAAGCATCTAGTCCATGAAATCTCATTGTTGAATATACTCTGATACTGTAAGAAATAACCTCTTTAACATCTATTCCTAAGGATGCGTTCAATGAGCAATTTGGTTTCAGCTACCTCTCACTAGTAGAAGGTGACGGGAGAGATCCAGTGCCCCACAGACCTGGTTGTGTCAAAGTCTTCATCTTGGCAAAGAAAGAATAATAAGTTCTCATACTGATGCTCTGTGCTGGCCTTATTTGACTCGATATAAGGCACATATTTTTCTTGGTGAGGCCAACTCACCATGGGAAAACACTTATCCAAGTTCTATGGGTATTACTAAAAATTCCTGACATCAAAACTGGACAGCTTCCTAGTTCAAATCAGAGTTACCTCAAAAGTGTGTCTGCAAGGCTGCCTTATGCTCTCACCCTTGTGGAATCCATGAGCTGCCTGAGTGTGAGGACACTTCACAATTTTTTACAAGACTGAGTGTGTTGTGCTGGATGAGTGAATACCCCGATACTTTCCTAAGAATTTAGATCTTCACTCTTCTCAACTTGTATGCTTAACAACTGATATCTGTCTCATCTTGTCTTTATGGAACACATTTCTCTCTGTCCTTTTCCAAAGAGGATCTTAATTTTTGGAATAGGTTTATTGAAATCACAGCATTTAAAGGTACAAAAAGTATTGCTTTTGATATTGCATGAAAGAAAAATGGGTGAAAGGGAGGCCAGACTAAAATGAAATAATCTCTTTCAGGAAAAGTATGTATCAGTTCAGAGGGGTGCTGAGGCAAATTCCTGCACAATCTTCCTCTTTGCTCTTTCCCTGCTTCTTTCTTTTGTCACCACCCCCTCTACTTGCCAGTCAACTTACGTCAAATTCAGACTCTATGTCTTTTAGCAGTAGAGGCCTTCCTTGTTTATAGGATGCCTGACACGGTTCCAGGTACTCAGTATCTAGAGAAGGAAGAGGGAAATAGCAACCATCCCAGGAGTCTTCAGTTGAAATATATGTATTTTGCACCTGTTATTGCATGCTGGTTTCGACAGGGAGCCAGGTGAGGAGTCCAAGCTCATAAAGAGAATTTTAAAAGTCAGTGCATTTTCCAGGTAGCAGCATAAACATTACATCTGGATCCCTGTTTCTTCACCAGATATTTCAATGGCTAGTAAGCGTGGAACTTTTTTCAACCTCTTCTAGCTTTGGCAGTGACTTCAGTGGGAAAGGGGTTACTCCAGCACTGAGCCCATTTGGAAAATCTCACCTTAAATAATCAATTATAATTTAGATATCCAGGATATTATCTGCCACATTCAACATCAGCTGCAAGTGGATCAAATTTAAGTCCAAAATAGGAAATAGTAATCTGGCACACTGCTTGCTCTCAAAGCAAGCTTCAGTGCCAGGCCTTGCCTCAACTCCAACTGCCAGGTCAGGAATGGTAATGCAATATCATTTAGGTCTCTGTGCTACAGAATAAAAGCTTCTCCATGTGTTAAACTTTTACTGTTTAACCTACTGATGCTGGAAATGAGCACATATTAATGTTACAGTACAGCTTTTGCATGCAAGGAAAGTTAACAACACTAGCATTTAGGCTTTAAACCATTTCTATGAAGCAACAGTGCTTTTGGGTGTGAAAGAACTACATAAGTTAATGCAATAACATATACTTTCAAAGTCTGAAAGTCAAAATTGTAGATAGGACTGGCATCTTTCCTAAGCCAGGATTAGTTGCAATTACAGTGTTGGAATCTGATCACACTAAAGGGTAACTCATCAAATTAACTCCATCAATAACTTTGATAAAAGCAATACCAGAATGAGTGTCACACATTCCTGCTGCAATATATCTCCACAGTTTTTTTGTTGTGCAAACCATTGTTACCTGACAAGATAATTTAGGAAGGAAGAACATAAAGTCTCCTTATTCTTAATTGCAATCTTTACTGCTAATTAAAAACTGTGAATGGTGGTTTCCATAAAATTAATTTATGATAGCAAGGCTTTTTTATTAACATAAATATTTCATTGTTCAATGAGGACATAAAAAAAATAAATCGACATTTTGGCAGTCATTCAATGTTTTTGGGATCTATTTTATAAGATATTTTACTGATGAAAATGTGTCTTAAAGCCTTAGCAATATGTTTGGCTTTGGTCTTTGGCAGCAGAAAAGCAAGAATCTGAAAGCCAGAAATGTCCCCAGAGCATGCATCTATATTGCTGCTGTAGGTCTTCAGAGTTCTCTTTTTACAGACAATTGGAAAAATATTTCAGTGGCTGTTTTCTGATACATTTTGATTTGTATATGAGCAAATCTCACATTTCTACTGTCAGACATTCCCATGTTTTATCACTTTTTTTAAAAATTATTTTCAAGAAATTTCATTAACTTTTCAAGTTGACGGAAGTAAATATTGTAATGATAAAAGTTTAACACTGATTTCACAGTTATCACACCATTTCTGGGGAATTTTGTGTTGACTAATTAAAAAAAAAAAAAAAACAGAAGAGAAGAATCACTTATACTCAAAGTACATTTTTCTTTGAAGTGAAGTTTATGGAAAGCATCGTGTATGGTTGCAGAAAATATCTGGAGATATGTATATACATTAAACTTTCCTGAAGCTTTCTATATGTGAATATGTCTAAAAATAAGGAGATATTAGATAGCTTCCTAATTAAGCACATTATAAGTAGAGCATAACACTTTCTTAAAAGCTTAATATATTGCATGCTAACAATGAATGACAAAATATTGATTCAGTACACTGAATGTACATTAGAAATTTTCTTCTCTGAGACAGTTTTCCAGTACTTTCTTAGAAAAATAGCTTTCTGCACTACTGGTGAAAACTTGTCTGAAAGTTGAGGTACAGTTACTGTAGTAGTAAATATACAGTAGTATAAAAATCAAGAAAGGGAACTAACACTAAAGAGTCATCAAAGCAAATGCAGAAAAGGCAATGGGTCAAAAGTCAGGAGAGTTCATCCAAAATTCTATCTAATAAGGCATGTGCTTACTTTCACCACTCTGTTTCCATGTTACACCCTTTCCTCTCACACTTCTGTTTATTTCTTGGACAATATACTCTCTGCAGCACTGTCCTTTACTGTGTTTTGAAATCATCTATGTTATTTTTTTCACTCCTGTAATGTCAAGAATTAATACTTCTTTTTCATAAGTAAGTAAAAAGAAGAGTGTTGGGAAGACAGGGAGGTGGAAGGTTATTTCTGTGTGCTGGAGTGACTTGCAGCCTGTAACAGATCTTCTTGCAACAGCTGAGAAGAAACTAATAGCTAAACAAAGAGGTATTTAACATCACACTACAAATGCTTGGACAATAGGGCCTAAGGCTTCCAGTCTCCAGGTGCTTGCACACATTTAAGCAAAACATTCCAAAGGATGCATTACATATAATTTGAAAGCCAGGCAGAGTGTTACACAACCCCAGGCTCCCCTTTTCCAAAAGCTGAAGGAAGTATTAACACTCAGGTGTTCATGCCAGCAGTGCAGAGGTGAGAAATGCCAGGTGACTGGATAGACTACCTAGCACAATAAACTCCATTCTGAGCAGGAAAAAAATATGCCCCTCAGAAAAGACTGTGCTAAAATCTGCTGGGCCAGCTTGCTATTTCTAATAGTGCGTCATGCAGAATATTAATTTCTTTCTGTTCTGGTGGTAGCTTGGGACAGGACAGTTTGAGCAGCATTCAAGTGGGCAAAATATATCCTTTACCTTTTCCAAACAGTCTGCAAAACTCTAATGGAGACCATCCTGTACAATAGATGAGTATGAAATTCCACCTCAATCCCAAAGCAGAGGTGCTCTTGAGATCCATGAGGAATGAGGTATGAGATCTGAAAGAAAGCCCCCTCACACAAAGCTTGGAAATGCCTAAGACGATGGTGAAGGCAGGAATATCCTCATTAGTGTTTCTCATTAGAATGGCACATTGCTATCGAGAGAGTTGCATCATGTCCACCCTCTCCTGCGAAATCCCCCCTTTCACTTATCTTGCACCAATTGTGTGCTTTTCACAAATACAGAGCATGGTCATGGTCAGAGAAGAGAACTGAAGCTGTGCAGAAGATAGGGCATTATTGACAAAGTCTACAAGGTCTGTGCCACAGCACAGGGTCTGTGACATTTTCCTTTGCTCCCTACATAAGGATTTGGCTGCATAGGAGCCCAGCTGTGGAAATGTGCATCTGTGCAATGCTCTTTGCAAGCAGCAGTCACAGAAATACCACTGTACCCTGAGGACGTTCTTCAGTCAGGAATAATCATGTGTTTGGGGGTTTTGGTTTTGGTTTTGTTTTAATTGAATTGAACAGTGAAGGCCATTTTTTTACAAGAAAAGTTTTCTTGTCCTTTACTTCTATAGAATATATAAAAGTATATGTCACATTTCTGCAGAAAGTACAATATAATGTTACAAATAACCTTATGGAAGCAATGCATCCGAAAGGAGGACACATGGAGGGTTATAAGCACAGGTCCCTAGTTATCTGAGTGAACAGCTTGTGACATTTGACTGTAAAAATGTAAGCTGACTAAATATCTAAATACATTTATTTACTAAAATCAATATCATTTTTGACTTTCAAAGTGTACAGGATGGCAGATGACATCTAAAGGTAATCCCATTATATCTGAAGAATATACCTGGAAGAAAAGAAAATATGAAAGTCCTCTCTGTCAAAGCCATGAAAGAAGGGCAGTGTTACAATGGAAAATAATATCAAAATGGTTAAAAAAGCACTGAATTTTTTCCATCACATAGATTTCAGTAATCATGAACCATACTGTTGTGCAAACATACATCTGGCATTATTTCTTTCAGTATTGAGTGCCCACATATGTCTGAGTATATGACAGTCCGTACTTGTCAAAGATCCTCAAATTTTTTATAACACGTCAGCTCAGTGACAGCACAATTGGCTAAAGAAGAAGCATGATTAGCAATGACATGTTTAGTACTGTTTTATGATTGCCTTCTATTAAAATAGGATCTTAAGAAAGCATGACAACAGTACCAATCATAATTACCAGCTTAGCTGGACATACTACAAATGTTGGACCAGAAAGAGAGATCACTTCCAGGTGCAACAAGGGATTGCATTTCTTACTGATTCTGTGTGAAGAAAACTGGGGTTGCATGGGTTTCAGAAAAGTTACACACAAAACTATATTGAATTTTCTGAAATAACACTGAAACCAAATGTCTTTGCAAGTCTATGTTTTTAATGAGTACAGGAAGGCAGCAGCAGTAATTTCTGCGAGCATATTGTGTTATTTATCCTCTACACAATGACACAATAAAAAGATTGAACAGCTCCAGCCTTAGTAGAGACAACATGCAATACTTCACTAGACTGGTTCCCTAGAAGTGTTCCTGAAACTTCTTAATTATAGACAGGGACAAGGGTAACTAAAGGACTTACAGAACATTTAAAGGCTAATACCCAGTTCCTTTATGTTAACAGCTAGTACAAGACTTCTGGGAATGAGGGGCTATGGGGAAAATACAAACCTCATGGATGCACGTCATAGCAAATAAAAGTGGCTAAGAGGTGAAGGAGCAGGATGGGAATGATAAAGTCCTATGCATTGTATTTTTTATCTATGTATGTCTATCAAATACAAATCATGAAATCAGTAGGGATGGCTGGAGTTTTCTCAACTGCATGAAGACACTCAGGTTTCCATTGATGGCCCAGGGAGGAGATGAGTGGGAGTAAGGACACTGAGGAGACAGCTGTGGTCCACAAAGGCAGATGGGGAAGTGAGATAGCTCTCATTTTCTCATCTTTCCTCTTTTTTTCGCCTTGAATCTGCAGGACAGGCCCTTCAGTATAGCCTCCCTCTGTGCACAGCCTCTTCGTTATCTTGTGGCCTACCACCATACGTGTCATACTGTCCATTCCTACACGTTACCTTCTGCCTGGACTTCCTATCCAACACACAACACAGAGAAAGAAGGCAAAGAGGAAAGAAAAGAGAAATAGTGCCATAGTGCCATGATGCCTGAACACTGTTTGGATGGAGGAGAGGTGAAAGGAGTGTGGGTACCAAGAAAAAGATAGGGGGGAAGAGAAGGCAGCATGCCCATGGAATTTCAGCCACTGTGGGTAGAAGCAAGGAGTGCCATGCCACCCACCCTGCCCTCTTGCACCAGCCTCTACTGCCCCCATCCCGGTCCCTGTACCTCCTCATGTACAGAAACAGCAGAGTTTGATGGAAACACACAGAGACGTGCTTGTTCAGTGTAACCCTGTCTTCTTGTGCAGGCTACATCAATTCTTAGCAGCTACCTGCTTCAGTGGTGTACAACACTGCCTAGCGAGGTTTCATGCTGTCTGAAAACCTTTCAGGAGTACTGCATCACCCTGTAGCTGAAGAACAGCAGTCCAAAGATCCCTGTACTGTTTGAGGAGCCTGGATATGGGCTGTGGCTTGTCTGCTGGGCAAGTCCCTTCATTCTTTGGTTTCCTGCCTTAGTTTTCACCTGCCAAGTCTTTTCAGACTGCTGTGCTTCTAAGTCAGAGACTGCATGCTATAGTCATCTTGGTTCAGGCTGGGATAATGTTGAAAAAACCAAAGCCAAACAAAAAACAGACATTATCCAGCCTGAATAAAACACATAAAAAAAAGTAAGTGTGGTGGCCCCTCACTGTCATCTGTCAGAACTGGGGTCCATCAGCTGGAGTCCTTGCCAAGATTATCAGATGTAGGTAGGAATTAGTCACTGAGATAACAGGGATTTAGTCCATGCAGAGCTTTGTAGAAGAGGAAAAAGCCTCTTGAAGTGGATCCTGATTGCCATGGCAGGCAACGTGTCATGGGGAGAACACTTGTGTGTGATGAGTTCCTGTCAGTGGCTCTGCTTTGACCCTCACAGCTGTACTTGCAAGGCAAGATTGATTGTATGTGCATTTTACACATTAATACAATGCAAGAACAGCCTGCATCATGTTCCAATACCTCAGGAGATAAAAGATTACTGCTGCCAGATAATCAGATAAACCAGGATGCCTTAGGTAACAAAGGATAATTGTGTTGGGCGGTAAATCATACATAGACAAATCAGGTAAAATTAGATACCCAGTAACAAGTGTATTTGGCATCAATTAAATTAATTTTTAAGATATAGCATTAACTTTAATTTACAGCCATAAAGTGTTATTTTCTTATCCAGTATTTATATGATGTCTGAGGATTACTGACTATTGACCAAGAAGATGAATACATCAGCTTGTGCTACAGAATTTGTCCTATGTATTGTCCCAAGAATGTTTTAATCTGTCTTCAGGTCATTTTCCTTAAAAAAAAAAAAAAAATTGTCACAAATTACCAAAACCCTGTGCATTGCTGAAAATTCCCCACTTGTAAAACTGCCAAAAATTCACCCATTCCCACTGAAGGGCTGAGGATGATAGATTTCCCTACAGATAACCGATGCTGGACCAAAGTCTAATTATACCAAAAAGAGATCATGCTAACATAACTCTTCCAGAAATTTTTAAATCAAGAAATGTACCTAATGTGTTTCTGTTGAGAAATTTGTGTTTAAAAAAAAATTTTAAAAATTGAAAACTTTCAAAACTTTGCAAATAAAAGTTTCCAAAGAGCAAAATATAGTGTTGTAGGATGGGATATACCTGTGCATCAGATCCACTCCGCAGGACACAGCCAAAAAAGCTAAACAGCATGTTGTGAGACCCATATTGTCAGCAGTTCCTGAAGGTTCCCAATTAGTCAAGGCACTTCATTTTTGGAGCGGAAGAATTCAGATTCTCTTGCATATATTGCTGTGAAATGGATTGTAGTTCCTGTAGAGCCACAACTTTATTAATTGTCTGCAGATTTTTAGATTTTATTTGTAGAGTTCTGTAAGTGTTTTGAAGATCTGATTCTCATTGCTAGAACAGCTCCAGTATTAAGCAGACACAAGGTGTCTGCACAAATGCTACAGGGCCAGGAGCAGTGACCATGGTAATCCAGCTCTGAATGCTGGCCATGCAGAGTGTGCTAGCGTATCAGGGTGTATATACACATACATCTGTTTCTATTTCTGCCTCTACCTCTATCAACTATATATCTGTCTGTATCTGGGTCTGCATTTATATTTATCTATATAATCTGTATCTATATCATCTAATCTACACATACTTATGAGTACTTCTCCGCTACATGGTTTGCAAAAGCAATCATGGCTTTGTAAGTATGGTGCTTAGCTCAGGCTCATTAGGCCTTTGAAAAGGTCTAGACAAAGAGGTCAAAGAAAAATGGAAAATTCTACCCATTCCTTAGACACCTCTATCCCTGAACGACTAATGTTGTCTCACAGCCCAAAGCAACTGACTTGGTGATTTTGGATGGGGAGAGGTATTATGCTGCAGATTAATTTTACATAGACAAATGGAAATATGTGGAATGTAGCACAGCCAGGACACTGGGGCTTCTGGCCTTATTCTTCTAAAAAAGACAAGGGAGGCACAATAAATTACTGGCCAGGATCCAGTTTTGTCTGTCACAAGCACGATGTCCCTAGCCCTTTACTGTGTGCACTAATACCACACTGGCACTCAATCATCAGCATCTCCCAGAGGTGAACGACTCTTCATGAATCACTGGCAGACGGGCTTTCTGAAGCACCTTCCTCCCAACCTCCCAGCCAAGCCCTAGCCTAGCCACTCAGCCCTGCCTCACCAGCTGCTCTGGATGTCAGCCACCGCATTCCCTATAAAATACAGTTTTGTTTTACGGGAGGTAGACAGTTGTCAGTCATATCATGACTTCAAATAGCCTCTTTAATACCTCAAGTAGTCTGATAATGTGCAAAATAATTTGAGGACATCAACATTTATGACAAAAAATACTTTTATTACCATTTAGAGAAAAGTGTATGAACCATTAGATTACTTAGCAACCAAGGAAGAAAGAGTTAACAGAACAAGCCGATAATTTATTAAATGTTATTTGTGAAATTTTTCTCTACAACTTCACCAGAAATTCCAATTCTTCAGTTGCCTGACAGAGATCAGACAGAGTTCATTGTGTATATTGTTTTGTAATCTGAGTATATTACAAATTAACTGTTACGTGTTTAGAACTTGCAGAACAATCTATTTGAAAGAGAATCTGGCAACATGAAATGTGATTTGGGGGGGACAAGAAGTTATGAATAATATGTTTTTAAATCAGAACCTTGTTGGCTTTTCTTTAAAGTCAGATAGTCATAAATGACTTGACTGAAAGGATAAATAATATTTGTACTGCATGTTTGGATACAGAATGCCACCCACAGATCAAAGATTACATTCACAGAGATTTGCAGGCCTAAATACAAAGTTGTGCTATGGACTGAGAAGCCAATCTACTCACATGTGTGCAATCCATGTTTGTAGATATGTAACAGTAGTTAGATGAGAATTTTTTGCATGAAACCTCAATAAAATAGCTGAAAGGCTTTGACTGCAATGGGCAGTGATGCTGAGTTTGGCTGTTGTTTGGAAAGAGGACGTTAGAAGACCTTGAACATATGGGACAAGAGAGTCCCTGTGCTGGGAGACTTTTAGCTTCTGGCACTCTTTGTGCACATGTACAGATCATGCTGTCCACCACTGGGATGTAAGCGAGCTGGAAATAAAGATGGGATAACTTGCTATGCAGTCCTGCAATAATCAGAGAGGGATAAGACTTAGCCTAACATATTATTCTCAAATTAGCTGAAATGCTTTTGTACTGAATGTTGAATTCTCACCACATATTCTTCCAGTGTGGAAGATATAACTGACAATGATTGATAAAACTTAGAGATGCACAAATGCAAAAAGTAAAGGGAGATGATGTCCCAAAGACTAGGCTGGGATGACTGAAAAAAAAAAAAAAAAAAGAAAATTAAGAGTGTATGGGATTCCCTTTCACATACAGTAAGGATTCTTGAAGTACTCCCAAGCTGTCCAACTGGCTGAAGATTAAAGAAGACTGGATGGAAGCTCAGTCTCTGCAGAGTTTGCCTTGGGTATTGTTTACTTCTATCTGTGGGAGCTAAAGCCACAGCAGACACAGACACAACAGTGTCCAGTTCACTGGCGCCCATTAAATGGAATGTAATATGAAGGTGCATACTACTGCTTGTCAGTTTTAGATTTGGATAAACCACATGATATGTGATGGCAGCGGGGAGTCTGTGTATATTTAACATATCTATATATTTAGAACATTACAACCAGAATCAAAGTTCCTTCTTGAACTGGCAAGACAACAATGTAAAATGATTCACCTATACCCCAAAATTCACTGAAACTGTTATTTTTCTTTTTCTTTTCTTTTCTTTTCTTTT
>JANVCC010000020.1:33029983-33079308 GCA_025345505.1 Todiramphus chloris collaris | reverse complement strand
TTTCTTTTCTTTTCTTTTCTTTTCTTTTCTTTTCTTTCCTTTCCTTTTCTTTTTTTCTTTCCTTTTCTACTCTTTTCTTCTCTTTTCTTTTTTTCTTGCAACACTTCCCAAAAGTAGAGGAAAAATTCTTCCAGTCTTTTGAATATTTATTTTAAGTAAAAACCTTCAAAAGTTCTCAACATGGATAAAACTACGACATTCTTTGGGCTTGCAAAACTGAGGTGGAATTTTCTTAAGAACTTTAAAAAAAACTTTCCAGGCTACCTTTTTTTATGAAATTTCATTAATTCTCTTCAATAGCACTGTTTACCCTAGCTAGAAGCAGAGATTAGTCAGATTATTCAGAATAAGAATGAAAAATAGTTTCTGGGAAAAGTATTCCATTACACTTTAAATTTCTTGGAGGATAAAGATGATATTAATACAGGATAAGAATGATCTATATAGTCTTCCATAAAATCTATGCATTAAAAATTGATGCAAAAGTCTGCTGAGGGGCTACATTGTGGTACCACATAGTCAACATCGTGTCTGTGATTTATTTATTATATTTGATTTATTATTTATTTGAGTTCTCGGCATACTTTAATTTATCAAGCATTAACAAAAAAAAAAAATTTCTTCAATATCTGTTTAGTGAAATATTGTCCGTTTATCTATTACCTTTACAAAGGTTTGCACCATAACCAAGTCACTGCACCTGCCAGCTGCTGTTCCTCTTTTTTTTCATCTTGTGATTTGGTTCTTGGGCAGATAGAGTGATCCAGCAACAAGCCATTCAAATAATGACTTTAGTTTATTTTCAACACAGATAGCTGCTTCCCTAGGTAGCTCTTAGGTTTCTTCACTTGAACTAAGAGCCCAAAGAAGTCTTGTTGTTTCATGGTGATGAGAGTTTCAACATTTAAGAAGTGACAGTGAAAAAAAAAATAGCTTTCCTTTCGGAGAGGCAACATGGTCCAATCAGCAGCACAAAGGAGCAGAATGGGAACTTTTCTATGACAGTAGTTAAGTTCCATGAACCCAAAAAAAAAATTTTAGTGCATGGCATCTTCAAGTGCTACCCCAGAGCAAGGACAAGCCAGAATGGAGCTATTTATGAATTACTTACCTGCCTCATTGCAGGGTGCTTTCCTTCTTGAGTGCTTATCTCATAATAACTGGATCTAGAGCAGCCTGGGACAAATGCCACCATGGAATTATACCTACTTCCCTTGGGTCCAAGTTTAACTCTCACCTTTAAATGTGCAATAGATTGTAAATAACTAGCAGCAGTATGTTTTACTTAAGTGAACAGTGAGCATTATGAAGGCTTTCAGGGGGCCTAAAGGCCTTGGTCTTCAGATACACACTTCAGTAACTACAGATTCATATCCTAGTATATGCATTACCTGGTGTGAGACAGGAAGGGAGATGTTTGCCCATGTATGAAAGCAAACGCAGTTGCCTTTTCATGGCCACTGCAAACACTGAGATGCTCATGCACATGCACATGCACTCATGGCAATGATATGGAGTTCAAAACTTTACTTAAATATGACCAAAATGTAACACTTTAATGAACAGTATATACAAATTCCCATCAATACGGAGGTATTAAAAATAAGTAGTGAATGAGGAAGATGATGTCTCATGAGTACAGTAAATTCCAGAGTTTTAACTACACCTTACATGAGCACTAGAAAAGTTGAAACCTACACATTTTCCTTGTCGTTACCAAGAAAGGGATGGGAATCAGGCTGCACGCAACCAAATAAATAAATAAATCTATATCTTTTCACTGTGGTTCCTAACAAAATGAATCACTACTCCTATGTGCTCTGACAATCTCGTGCACTGCCTCTAATGAGTCATTGGTATTAGCTCCACATTCAGAGAGTATCCATGCTGTCTACACCATGGGATAAGTCCTGCAATAGCACTGCACAGCTGTGAGACGTAGCATGCCTTCCATTAGCATGGTTTTAATTGGCACTTGTATGTACACAGTTCCTCACAGAACTAGACCTGAACAAGTGTTTATAATATAAAACATGGGAAAGCAATCTGCCTCCAAAACATTAGTATGAATTGGTTAGTAATCTATTACAGCAAAAGAGATGTTGGAAAAAACAAGCCAAACTACACCCTAAATTTTAGATCAAAGCTATAGGTTTTGGGGGTTTGCTTTGCTTTGCATTGCTTTGCTTTGCTTTGCTTTGCTTTTTTTTGGATACTGGACCACTGAGATATATTTGCAATACAGTGACTAGTAAAAAGGCTCAGGGAAAGTATAATGTTCATATAGATAGATAGTATAGATAGACTAGCCCAATTTTTTATTGTTGTTATTGTCTCTTCTAGGCATTGGCTAGGAATCAAGGTATGTTGCTCTAACTGCAGGCATATATCCAGGACTTCCTTGATGGGACAGTGTCATGTCTCCACTCCTGATCCAGTTGTGACCCTGAGGGAAAGAAACTCAAATGTAAGGCCTGTGAACTGTGTTAGTGAAATTGGTAATGAAGAGTAGAGAGAGGAATTAGTACTTTTAGTAGCTCCTCTTTCTATCTTTCTTTTGTGCTCCATATTTGAAAACTCAGTACTGTAATAAGTATATTGGATTTGTTCCTGTACAAGCACCCAGGGGAATAACCCAGGGGAGAAAATGTCTGGGTACATAGTGAAAGAATATATACTGTCAACTTTAAGAAAAAATGAAAATTATGAGTTGAGCCCAAAAAATCATGAGATCAGTGTAGAAATTACATGGGCTTTTGTCTGTATGTTAATAATATGTTTGGGTTCATTGCATTTGATGCCTTGTCTTCAAGATTTTAAAATTACTTTTTTTAGACAACTCCTCTTCCCATGCATCCCAAAAATACTCAGGTCAACATTTTTTTCTGCCTATAATATGCATGAAACAGAGCTCAAGACAATAAGTAGGCTGGTGAGGGACAAAGGCTATCGTTACAGTAAATTTTCACCGAAGCAGACTGCTCAGGCATGCACTTCATCACAGCAGCCTCTGCTTTCCATCCATGGTTCCTGCAGCACCACCACTGGACATCAGGCATCCCTTCCATGCTCTTCCTGGAAGGTCTTGAGTTTGCCAGGATGCTAGGAAGCTGAATTTCAAAGTGTAGATGGGAAGACAGATTCCTGTCTGCTTCAGCAGCTGGGCATGTGTACATAGAAGAGCTCCCAGAGGTGATGAGAGAAACTGAGGCTTATCCCAGAAGTGTTTATATAGCAGGAGGTGGTGCTAACAGTCTCCCCTTAGTATACTTGATGTTTATGATCCACACCCTTATTGAATGGCATAGTGCTTTGCATTGCCTATGGATTGTGCAAATGAATATGGTACTGTCCTTGAAATGAAAACAAAGGTTTTCATGCAACACCATGATTCCAGCACCTGGAAAGATAGTTGGTATCATGAGACTCCAGATAAAAATGAGAGTATGAAACAAAGCAAGACTGGTGGGGATTGATCTTCATCAATAGTCATCCAGGAATAGAACAAATTCATTAGGACTACACTTTAGTGTCATCTAGGACTGCCCCAATAATGTACATAAACTGCATTCCCTAGAGATATATGCAAATGGAACCTTACTCTGAGGTGCCACTGGTACTTGCTGTTCTTTTCCTTCTCTGGAAGGGCAGCCTTTTAAAATCAGCATTGATTTGATAGTTCTTGAGCTTTCCAGTTTCAGCCACAATGGACAGAATTTAGGAGGGAGCCAAGCCTAGACCCATGCCCTGACCTTGTTGCACATCTGCTGTGAGAAGTCTGCTCCCAGCTATCAGGGTCTAAGGCCTGTTTAACACACAGTGTAATAAGGAGATTTCCCAAGTTTTCTTACTCCTACAGTCTTTCAGTCCAAGTCACAACTGGGTCCCAAGAGTTGTCTTATTAGAAAGCTGAATTTACTGCTGACATTCTTTTTACTTTAATATTTTAATTCAAATATTTATCTGCAAATGACAAGTTTTCTCCCTTCAGTGTAAAAGTGATACGATGTGCTGCAGAACAAAAGAACTCATTTTACAAAATTAAACATAAGCAAAGACTCATCCATGTGACTTCTGCATAATCCAGCACATCAGCATGTCCTGATAAGAAGAGCTGTAATCTCAGGTTTTAAACCCATTCATTTTAAAGACTAAGCATTTGATTCCTTCTCACTGAGCTCTGTGAAGAGATAACTGACATCAGTTTTCTTTGTGTCTTTGCAGTTTTTGCAACCTCATTACTCTGTGAATTATCTTGGCAGCTAGTCATTTTTTAGGTTTAGTTGGTGCCATCTCGTCTGTAGAGCTCTACGGTTGAAAGTACAACACAAAGAAAGGTCACACCACAAAAGCAAGTCAGTCTCCATCTTCTAGCACTTGTAGGAGTCCTTTTATTTCATAATTGTTCATTTTCTACTACTTGTTTTTGTTTCTTGGCAATTGCATGATTTCATCCTGCTCATGCAGCTCATGTGAATGTCCTGTGAATGCTAGGAAAGTTCTCTTTCTTCCTTCATGCTGCCTGTTTTTACCATTTCTGCTGGAGGTCCGTAATTGGGGTGAGGTAACACACCCTCATGACTCAAAACAGCTAATCTCCAAAAGCACAATAATCAAGAAGCCTAGCATACACTGGCTTGTCACTAGAAGTTGATATTCAGCAGTGAACTATGAGAGGATTTAAGTAAAAGATTTTGCCCTCCTCCTCCCACCCCTGTCTCTCTTTAGAAAATAAATGTCTGATTCATGCAAAAATAATGTATGAACCATTTGCACTGCATTAAAAAAATCTGCTTGTTATTCTGAGACAATTCTGCCTTATTCTGCCTGGAATCACACTGCTCTGCTTCAGATAACTTAGGGGTGAGCCAAAAATATAGGGCGGTATTTGCCAAGATATAGAAGCTAAAATTACACAAATGTTGGGATAAAAAAAAAAAAAAAAAAAAGGAAAATGCAGTTTCTAATAGGCTTTAGAGCAACTGCAAGAGCAGGAGCAACATTCCTACAACAACTGCTTCCCAGTGGCAAGTATCGTTTCTATACATGCAGTAACTGCCATTAAATGTTATGCTATCACTTGCCAACAGCGTCTACAGAGCAGTATCAGTGTGACCGCAGCATTCCACTGTACTTAAAATAGAAATTAGCAGGAGTAAGTTCATTCTTATGGCCTTAGGTTGGGTAACAATTATTGGCCATTGCAAGGTCATTCTCTGTGAGATGGCTGCCTTGTTCCACATCCACTGTAACAGGGAGGAGGTACTTGCACTTACGCTGTCTCAGAGACTTGCACCCCCACTTCTCCTTTTGTAGCTCTGCTGCCTGTCAGATAGAAACTGTACTATCAAAGGACTGGATAGTTATCAATATTTGTGAAGCACTTCTTTTCTCATGAGATGCAAGGAACTGAGAAATATAAAGTATTATTAATACAAATTACCACGTAGATATACTTGACCTGCTATTGTTTTCTGTGTTTAATTTCCATCTCCAGCTGAATTCAGTGGATTTTCAACATATGCTTAAGGTTAAACAGGCTTAAAGGCCATTTCTGAATTGTGATGCTTTCTAAATTAGGAGCCCCATTAATTGCTCATCTTGCAGAATGGAATTTAATTTATTTGGCATATTCAAAATCACTTTCCAGGAATAAGTTAAAGTCTGATTACATGCATTCCCAACTTCTATAAAACAATTTTTGCACAGATTGCATTCTTCTTTGAAAATCCCCATTGGATTCACAAGTTCTTATTTCATTTAACTTCTCTTCATATACTTTTAATCCTCTGAGGTCTAAGTTCACTTCTGAAGTGAAATGGGTGAAATGCTGTTGACTTTCTGGCAATTCTGAAAGTGACAATTTTCTCCATCACATAAATTACCTTATTTCCTGTTATTTATTTTATGATACTGGTATTTCACTCAGACAATTTTTTCTGTACCCATAAAATTTTCCATCTGGGATATAATTTTCTAATCCTTCTGTAAGCCCATGTATTTTGTTTCACCTCTTAAAGAAATTTAATATTGTCAATCTGCAGTATTCTCTCTTGGAGACAGATGATCTAAAGTTTACTTCTTGGTGAAGAAATCATTGGCATACAACTTGCCTGCACACATATCACCTGAAAATGAGGAAGGTGCTAATGTTTAAGTTATTCTCATATGAAATCATCATCATATGTGTGAACTTCTTGCAGTTGAAAATAGAATCTTTTTTCCACGCAGAAGAGGAAAATGTGTGTATCCCCTGAGTTCTTTTGTGGGGTTGAGAACAGAAAACACTTATGAACCTGACTGAGAAAGAAAAAAAAAAAAAAGCCAAGTAGTTTATTTAATAACTGAAAAAAGTACAAAAGTCATGATGTTGTTTTGTCCCAAAGGAATGGTGAAGTCTATGCAGACAGAAACCATGTAAGAACAAAAGCAAAAGCATCATGTGGATCAGTTACATGTTGATAATAATTCATGTGATGCTACTTTACTATTGACAAAACAAAATGTGAATAATTTCTCATTGTTAGGCCAGTATTTCTAGTGGCTCTGACGTAGCCTTATTTTTCACTGAAAGAAATTTGCATTTCAACTTGTTCTTCATACATTAGGAGTCTATTTGAAATTTCATTCCTTTTCTATTTTTTTATTTTCAAAAACAAGTTTCTGGATTAATTTATTTTTCTTCCTTTAGCAAATACTACTTAATTTGTCACTAATCATCAAGACTTTTATGTCATCCTAAGAATATATATTTTTTTAAGGTCTCCTAGTAGTGGTAATTTTACTAGCCTGATGTTATAAAACTGTTTGATAGCATTCATCAAACAATGATCCAAACATGTTCTATGTCAAGGCTATAACTCACTCAAAGAGCTAAGCCAATGAAGAGGGAAGGCAGGCAGAGTCAGGATTAGGGATGAAATGTGTTCTTGAAAGTGCTGCCTGCCTCCACTGCCTCCTGGCATATTATTATAGAGAGCTGTGATCGAAGTGCTGAGTGCCATAGCAGTGATATATTTGCATTACACCACATAATATTAGATACATATGGTGCCCTTCACTTTGAAATTTTACCCACCCACCAAAAAGAATAAAAACCCAAAAAACCTTAGGCCAGTTTGGGGTTTTTTTTTTAACTCAGAGAAGATACACTAGTTTTACTGCACTAGTTTATACTGCAGGCTAGTTTTACTGTATTCAGGAGAAGAATTTCCAGATTGTTCCAGGAGTAAAGAGAAGAGGATTAGATCTCAGCCTGCTCCTTGAATATTTTTTCTTGATGGACTCTGGATATTCTTAAGGCAGCTTTAATTCAATTCTCTTTCAGGTATCAAAAGTAATCTAGCCAGAATAGCACACAGCATGGTACAGGCTAATTCACATGTGCAAGAAGCTAGGATTATTACTTTTCTTTATTATTTGGTATCTGGCACTACAGGACATTTTGCAATTTCAACTAAATGGATCATTTTAAGACATTGAAAATATGTCTAAAGACATTAGTGTACAAAACAAAAAGGTAATGCATTACTAAGCTTCAAGAGATTCAAAATCACTTTCAAATCCATGTTCCTGTTCGTAAACAATTTTAAGAAAATAAACTGGGAAAGGAATTTTGAAAAATTAAAAATATTTTATTCTGGAATTTTTTAACTGATTATTTTACTTCCCATTTATTTATTTATTTACATTTTAAGAATCTGAAAATTCATTGGAACACTTAATTTCAAGTTACATAAAATATTTCCTATGAACCTAAAATACATTTGTTTTCCTTATTTTTGTGTGTGATTCACACATCATCAAAATACATTATCAGTAGCAAAGAAATCTTATCACAGAGATGACCAGCTCAGTCCAAAAACTGTCTCCTCAAGCAACATGTTGAAGCCATACAAAATTGCAGAGGGGTTTTGTTGGAGAGTGGAAGGGAAGTGCATGGGACAGTATGGGGCAGAGGTTTGTAATGGGAAGGTCAGTAAAAGCAGGATGATGAGAGTATTTCACTAGGTGAATATGAAGACTATCATGTTTCTTCTACTAATTCCTTAAGGTGAGTGTTACATACATAGTACTGGACATAAAAAAAAACCCAACAAAACCAACAGTCACTGCTCTCTTAAACAGATCAGAACAGTCACTGAGTCAGTTCATCTGAGAAATCAAAAAAAAGTCTTCTGAACCTGCAGTAAAGAAGCTAAATTCAGGAAATCTTCCCGAATTCTGTTCTTTATGGCAGGACTGTAGAAATATATATTTTTTCCTCTGAGGCTTTAAATTGTCTTCTGAAGAATATTGTTAACAGAAGGAAATCATCTGTTGAATGACTTATAACAAAGCACTTTGGCTTGTGCAGTGCTCTCAAAGAAATGTAGATTTTTCATTGCAGTCAGAATATTAATATATGAAATTGTAATAATGATTTATTAATTATCTGAAACTGTCATCACACTTTTCTATAGTTAATTTAAATGGCAACCACATTGAAGTCTGTTTTGTCTCATGTTCTCGCTTTCAATAAAATCAAGCAGAGACACTTTGTTGGCCATCTGAGATACTTTTATCTTTGCCTTCAAGGACCCTGGGGGAATGGAAACAGGGAAAGAATATGGAAAGAGGATTTGTACCTCATGACTTTGAGACTTTCCTTCAAGCCTTGCATTTTTTCCACCTCCCTTTTCCTGTTCAATAAGATATCAAGAGAGAAAGCAAGCAAGGAAGGTGGGAGGTGAAAGAGAGAGGAAGGAGAATTGGTTTAAAATTTTCCAATGTTTAAACACCCAAAACAAAAGAATTACCTTTTACATTTTTTGTGAGCCAGGATTAGAGATGGATTTTTCAAACTATAAAATGAAGAAAGTGAGATTGGTTTTCATGTATTTACAGCAATCCTTTCCAATCAGCAATTAAAACAAAACAAGTGAAGAAAGGAGTTTCAGTACACAGTGAAGCAGTGACTCTAAGAACACCCAAACCTATAGCAAAAAATATTTTCAGAAACAGATGCTAAGTCAATTAATTTAACTTCCTCCAAAATGCTTACCATGCTTGCCAAGTAGAAGACAGGGAGAGAGCTTACCATGTCACAATTCATACCTAAAAAATATTCTTAAAATTTTCAAAGTGTTCCTTGGAGACTCAATAGTGACTATCATTCTTAGGTCGTTACTGAAGATATATGGAGGCAGTGAATGCCGAGTTTCAAGTAGGATCTACTAAAAGCTGGTGTATCTTGAAACAACATAACAGTTGTTTCAATAGTTGTTATTTAAGTCCAATTGCTCCTTTAATTTAACTTTGGCAAGGTTTAGCAGAGAACTGGAGAATGAAGCAAGTAAATGAGAGTAGATGAGGAGGGTGAACAGGGAAAACACACATATTCATGAGTCACATCCACAGAATTCTGTTTGCACAGAAGTCAGCAGCTGGGCACTGGAACTTGTCTTCAGTGCTTCATCTAACCAAGGAGCAAAAGGGGTGAATATTTGTTTTGGAAGAAGGTACCCAGCATCCAGAGTCAAAACAACATCTTAAACTATGGTCACTTCTGATTAAAATGAGGAACTACGCAAAGCACAGGAGATGACCAAAGATATTCTAAATGTTACTCTGCATTAATGAAATATCTTGAGTATCAGGAAACGAACGGCCCTGCATCACTGCATCTTCACCCTGTTAGGATCTATGTCCCTTGGGATCGGCTCTTTTCTATTACACAGTCTAAGAGACACAACCATGGATGGCTAAAGCATCCCACGGATTTGTACTTCATCCATAACCTCTTCCCACATTGTAACAATTTGTTACTCGAGTGTAAATCTGATACTTTTGGCTTGAAAACAAAGTGTTAGACAATCTGCAAACATGAGTTCATCACTTTGGGCAAGGTGAAAGGGGTGTCTGATGTGGTATACTCATTGTTGGCCCCCAGATATTAGTCAAAACTCTGAAAGGAAACCAGATTTTAACGTGGTGTCTATTTTCTTTTTTGTTAGCCTTTTTTCCATCTGTGACTCTTTCACACTTTGGTATGTAGCCACACTTTTCTTTCTCTCTCCTTTTTTTTTTTTTTTTTTTTGTGTGTTATGATTCAGACTTCTAGCATGTATTATCAAGCAGCTGTGTCTTGTAAGGAGTCTGTGGTAAACTTGAGAGAGTACGGATTTTATCTCACCATTTCCCATACTCTACCCTTGCCTTTCCCTAGCTGAAGTAGTCTTCTCTAGAAGCAAACATTTGTAGATACTGTGAAAAAAAAAACCTAACATTGTTGAGCATCAGACAACAGGAATTCATTCCCATTCCTATACTCAGAGCAACTACTTCATGCACTGCTGCAGTTTGTTACATCAACCGATCTATGTGATCACTTCATATAGTGCTATACGTTAGATGTTTGCACCTCTAGCTGGAAGTGGGAAGGCAATGGTCAGTACTGAACATACTGTATATGTATAAAGGCAGGCTTCAATTGTGGAGTAATCTTAGTCCTTGTGCCTGTCCAGTGCAGCTCTCCACATGGTGGGAAGACAACCCATGGTCCTTCTGGAGGCAGGTTTTCACTTTGGCAGGCCTTAGCTCTTCATTGCACTTGTAGTCTACACACCTCCTGCTCTCCATATGGCTCCAGTCAGTTAGCACAGAGCCCATGGTGTGCTAGCCACGGGCAGGAGAGAACTGGTATTTCAGTGCTTCACTTCTGCACTGCACATTTTAACTTAGAAATGCTATTGTTACTCACCACCAATTTTTTTTTCCCGAAAAGGGTGACAAACTCAGCAAAGTTAAAATCATAACATCGGGGGGGGGGGGGCGGGAGGAGGGGGAGGGAAGTACTTTCCTGAACACAGAAATTTTGGTGACATTTGGTTACATTCTCCTCAGGTGATCTACTAGCCCTCAAGGTTTTTTACACCCATTAGACAGTGCAAAGTACAAAATATTCCATCAACTACAAACAGTGCAAGCTTTCTTAAATCATCCTAGGGAGACACATAGGTGTACAAAATTCAGGTATCCAGGCATAACTTATGGATTTCGATAAAAATCCTACAGCAAAGAAACCTATTCTTTATTGATGGTTTCACTGGCTCTCAGTTTTGTTGTTTCTTGGGTTTGTTATTTGTTTGTTTTTTAAAAAAACACAAACAAGTAGCCAAATAAACAACACCTTGACATGAACTTTGAGTTGTAAAATACCATTTTCTGGTTTTTTTTGTTTTTTTTTTTTTTTTAATTTAAGAGATCTATTTCATTTTTCCCTCTGTTGGACCTTTTTCCAACCAGGTCTACAGACTGAAGCATCTGAGGATATTTTTTATTCTCACAGTATAACTGTGAGAAAAAAAGTCTAAACTCATCATTGGAGTCCTATTAAAAAGGACTACTGCCTCTATTCAGACTTGTTACACTCAAGTTCTTCCTCACTAGATCCCAGGCTCATCAGGTAGTGAGGATAGCCACAGCCGTCCAGCCTTAGGTAAACTGTTTAGCAAGACATCTTTTTGACTGACCTCCAAGATCTTCAAGCTCAGAATGAAGGCGTCATTCTGTCAAACTTGAAGAGAGAAGATACTGGTGTCAAAAAAGCTATTACTAAGATTGGAAAAGTCTGTCACAATCTAAAAATCAGCAAAGCCTGACATCTGAATGTCTTCCGTGGAGACCTTTCAGTAAGGTAGATGACTGAGACAGAACTACTGCAAGAGATGTGTTTACTGAAAGCCAGTAAACTTGAATCAGAAGCTGGCAGTAGGCACCCTTATACATCAATAATTTTCCAGCACTTTGAAGCACAATAGAGTGTCACTAATAGCACACATGCCCAATATTTAGAATAGAAAAAATAGGAAACACCTGTGGTAACTCTGTGGAACTTGTCTCCTGTGTGTGGCCTGCTGCAATAAAAAGCCCTGCAGTGGTATAGCAGTTCCCTCTAAAGCCTGTGGGATCTGGAGGTCTGCTACCTCTGTCTCAGGGTATCCCCTGCCTAGAAGTGTATAGTCCTGGGAAGGATAGGAGGGAGAATGTAAAAGAGGGAGGAGGATGGGAACTTGAGTTGTACAGCTACCTATAAAGGACTATTAAAATAATGGTCTTAGCATTACCAAAGGAATGTCTGAGATAGAGGGAAGACTATGATGAAATGGGATTTTTTTTTTTCAAATCCAAGTACAGCTTCAAGAAGAAGAGCGTGGAGACTGTGACCATGCAAGCAGAAAATGGTCCAAGAGATCAGACTAGAAAGAGATTTGGAGAGAGGACCTCTCTGTCAGGCTCATAGTCCAGACTGGGAATGGTGTGGACTCCTGCTGACAACTGAGGAAACAAAAAGAGAAATATAATTTAAATGAAGCCCTAAACCCAGAGAAAACTGCAAACAATAGAAAGGAATCGTCAAATAAAGCGGGTTTTGTTTGTTTGTTTGTTTGTGTTTTGCTTTGCTTTGTTTTGTTTTGTTTTATTTAAATATTTATGAAAGCCCATTGGTTTGCAGGTACTGTATCTGCAGGAGGAGTAACTGAAAGATGGCCGCAGTGCAGCACCACGCCACAAGATGGCAAGAACCTGAAGCTGACCTCAAACCAGAATTCAGCTACAACAATGTAATTACATTAACATTTGAAGATCCAAGCTACCAAAAATATAATGTTAATGAAACTGGAGGCAGTCTCAGAAGATTTCTGGTTTTTTCTTTGTTCTTTGGCCTGTGGTTCTTCAGACAAAATCTAGTCTTTACAGCACATCACACATGGAAGAAGCATCAAATACCCTCTGAAGTACAATCTCCTTTGTGTCATCCTAAGTATTTGTTTCTTTGTTTGAAGAAACATGGGAAAATCTTGTTTTCTCTGTCATAATTTCTTAGTTACTTTCACCTCCACTCTTTTTTTAGAATTTCATGCCATACTTTTTCTATCTTTCTCCTGAGCTAAAAGATGACTCCTTTGGTCTTTAGGGAATGCTAAGTCCAAGCTAAGGGCAGTCACTTGCTGTCAGATTAGAATCTAAACTATCAAAGTTCCAGGAATATTATAAAATGTCACAGCTCCATTCATGGTTTCAGTTTAGGTCCTTTGGGACAAATGTCTACATTGCAAACACAGCAAGCCCACACAGCCTTCAGATTCTTGGTCCTGCCTCAATACAGTGGTTGAATTAGATCCTCTCTTGCTGTCTTCTTCCACTGGTATGGTTCTCTGATAATTATCAACTGTGTTGATAGAGTCAACGCAGAGGCCAAACTCCACAGAGGAACTGCTCTCCTCCCCAAGTGTAGGACTGCGGCTGAAATGAATTTACAGGCCAGTATAAGACAGTTGTTATGTGTTGTATGAACAAGACATACTCTGAAGCTGGCAGGTTTTTCCAGAAACACATTTACATGTAAAATACTGTTCTTAATGAGGTTGGACTATATGAACACCTGAGGTGTTTTCCAAACTCATTTATTCTATGAGTCTATGAAAATTACATTAAAATTGCATTAAAAAACCCAAGGATTCCATAGAAAGCTTTCATTCCATTCAAATGACTTGATTTCTTCTTAATAGCCTCACTGGGGAATTCCCAAAAATGTTCAGAATGAAAATTTCCCCACCTCTGCTTCAGCAGGTGTCAAATGCTGGCGAAATAAGTGTGAAGCAGGAATAGTCTGCAGCTCTCACCGTGCCTGACTTTGCAACCCTGAGCTCACACTGAGCAGTGCTCGCTCCTTAGAGTCATTTTGTCAAAGCCAGTGTGAGTCCAAAGTACACTACCCACGCTGTGGGTCAGGTCTGAGTGTGTTGTGTGTAAGGGCTGAGGAATCTGGCACCCAGCACACGCCGTCCGCTCTACAGTCAGTCCCAAGCCCAAAACAAATACAATTGGTGCACTTTAAACATCACGCCCCCTTTGTGAGCATCTAGCGACTACGGCCTTTATTTGTGTGCCAGCCTTTTCACATCGCCTGAAAATTTCAAACAATTTCATAGCCATGGGAGTGCTAATTAAAACATTCAGCAGTTTTACTGTCTGAGCAGTGTAAATATGATGTAAAAAGAAAATTAAAGAGCATTTACACAGATGCATACTTGTTCATTGTAGCTATAAAATCTAGCTGCAGGGACCTGGCAAGAGCAAGAGTCTCCTATTCTTCAAAACAAGTTATTCGGCAAAAAATTAGGCACCAAGCTTTAGCTTGGAAGAGTTATTCTTTGTTAGGTTAATTTTTTATTCATTCCTCCAAAGCCACACTTCCCTACTTTTTTTCCAAATTTAGAATGCTGGTCTCTCAATTTGCTGCTGAAACGGGTTAAGAGATGATTTGAAACAAAATATTTGTTTCACACTCTTGAGGTTACAGTCCACACACAGAACTTTTTTCCCTTTTACTCATGCAACAGCCTCTTTTGGACAGTGAATTCCAGTCACAGGGAATAAAATCCCCTGAAATATCAGTGACAGGCTATGCCTAGGATAGGGAAGGCATTCTGGGGAATCTTATTTTCCAGTGCTGGTTGATGTTTCAGTCTAGGATTACAAGAACACTGACTACAGTTGTTTACACTGCAAAGAAAAGAGCTTTTTGATCAGGGGAAGCTGAGTCACTACTCCCTGTTAGTTTTATCATTTTGCAGAGAGCGAGAGCTGATGCCTGATCTTTCTCTGACCTTTTATTCAAACTTCTTTTCTACATTCCCAGGCTGTTATATTCTGTTTAATCATGTCTCTTTGATATTCAAAAGAATCAGATACTTTTTAGTTTGGTGTTACATGATGTCATAGGCAAAAGCAGCATAAGTCCCATGAGGTTATCCTCCGGTCAAAACGGTTCACTGAGAGGATGAGACTCAGTCCTACAGCTTTTTTCTGGGTCCTGAGCTATTTTCAGGGCTGGAGGGGGGTGGAAAGGGGGAGTTAGGTTTTTGTTTTGTTTTGTTTTGTTTTGTTTTCCCACAGACATCATAAGACAAACAGACCAATGGGTCAGGTAATGTAAGCAACAGCCTGCAAAACTATTGCCAAAAATTGTAACCACCCAATTGTCTCCAAAGGAAAAAATTCATTTAAGTGACACATGTTGATAGTATTGAATTCAAAACACTTGTTTTGACATCCAGATGTTGGAAAGTGCCATATCCTGATTAACAAAAATATTTTCTGGTCTTTCAGATCTTCCTTCCTTATTTTGATTGCAATTCAAGTTTTGGAGAAATTCTTTCCCACTACTGTCCACTGATCACATCACTGAAATATTTCAAAATTTTAAGTTGTTTCCTATAAGGAAAAAATGGAAAGCATAACCACAAATATTTATGTTAGTGTCAGTGCTTATTATTGGAAGCTTAGTTCAGCCTGCTGCAGTGCCATTGCAAGAGCATACCATCAGATATGGCATCCAACTCCTCCAGGCATTTGAGAACAGCATCAACACGCACGATCTTTATAACCTGGGAAAGACAGAGTATTCCAAATGGAAAGGTGTGAGTGACATGCAGAAATGTCCCCATGAGATTGCTTCTAATTGGAAAGCTTTGAAAAGGTATGGCAGTATTATCAACAGGAATGAACTCTAGGCATAAGTCATCTTTGGAGTGCCTCGCTCATGGAAAACATGAGAGCAAGGCTTAGTTGTTAACTCCTTCAGAGCAGGCACTGACACTTAGTGATGGTCTGCAGCTAGGTGGGTGCTTAGCTGTCTGCTGTCTGCTACTATATATACCAGGACCAAGAATTTTACTTGCAAAATGGTGGGGAGGGAGGGAGGAATTTCAAGGAGAGGGAATTTAGACCACCATACAGTAAAGCCTGTTTAGCTTTCAATATTTTCTAAGGATAGTCAAGTGGTGAAATTCCCAGGTTTACAAAATTTTATTGACTGTTAAGATGGGGACTGTCTTTTTAAGAGGAAGCCATGACCAGTGATCACGATGCCAATGCAGAGTTCCTTCTCCACAGCAGGCATCCCTTGTTTCCCTAGCTGAGTGGTGAGTGCTCTTCTTGTGATTGTCCATCCTTTGTGGAGATGGCATTGCTTTTAGTAATGATAAGGAATGAAAGACTTACACTACCGAATTCTACAGTAATAGTGGGGAATATAATTATCTAAGAGAAATAGGTTTGGGATAGAAGGCTCAGTAATCCACTAGCCTGCTTACTTTTCTCTTTTCCTTTAAATATGGTAGCCTAGATCCTAATGTTATCATTGTGGCAAAAGATCTTCATTGTAATCATAATGCTGTCATTGCAGTCCCACTGCAAACAGTATTTGACAAATACAAAAATAGTGAGTTTTTATGCCATATTCTAGCTTGACTTTTATTCACCATCTCAGACTGCCTTACAACAAAGGCACACAATACTCCTCTACTGCAGGAAAGCCTTCTCCCACTTTGGTGCCCAGGTGGATAATCTGTTTTCAGCTGGGAAAATAAAGGCTTTTCTTTTGTCAAAGGTTTTCAGATCTACCAACAAAAGGAGATAACTGCCAGGAAGTTACTGAAATTTAAGGACAATAACAACAACAAAGAGAGATAGAGACTAATCAAAAGTCAAAAGTAGTTTGGGGCATGGTCCAGAACAGAACTCAAGTTCCCCCCCATCCTCAGACCAAAGCCATAACCACAACTATATTCAATTTCCCTATATAATATATTTTAGTACATTTTCACCTATCAACCAAGTAGACTCATTTTCCGGAATTTTAAGGTTTATGGACCATTTCAGTTTCTTCCTTTACTTTATGGGAAAGACACATTGCAAATATTGGGCAATGTCTTGCAAAGTCTTGTCCTAACCTAACACGACTGAGCAGTGTGGGAGGAGGAAGTAATGACTTCCCCCTGACCTGTGTAGCTGACATGAAGTCTGCCAAGAATCACAGCCTCTTTGCTCAAGGGAACACAGGAGCAACTCTTCAGAGAGGAGGCAGGGAAGGGGGGGAGCCGAAGGAGGGGGGCAGAAGTATGTCTCTACCCCCTCCTGTGCTCCATGTGGCAGAAGAGAGTGGCTGCACCACTTAAAAAGAAGCTGTAAATTCCACTCCACCTTTTCCCCCCATCAGTAGTTCACTTGTGAAGGGTGGGGTGGTGTAGCTTTGCGCTGACGCTTCCTGGATTGGTATGGTTTTGCAGTGCCCACAACGTGAGGAAGCATATAAAATGCAGAGTCTAGCCCATTTGGAAAAGAAAATGGTTTTCCTGCGTGGCCAGAAAGACAGAGCTGTGCTGTAAGGATGGAATTTCACAACAGAACAAAAATAAAGCACAGCGCTGTTCCAGAATTTCTCGATTCTTATTCTAAACAGTAATAAACCCACCTCCCAAACCCCAGTCCGGACGAAATATTAGCATTCCCTCCACTCTGGTTACAGCTCACATCCCTCTTAATACCTCTTGCACTGCCATGAACTATTTGTATAAGAAACGCTTATATTTGAACTGGAATTGGCACAAATAGTTACCCATTGGATATTCCTTTTCTGCAGAAATCTGATCTCTTTCAGTGCTTCACAAATCACAGAATACACTGAGGACAGAAGCCTGTGTTTTCTTCTTCTCCAAAGAGAATAAAAAATCGTCAGTAACCCTGACAGCTTCCTGTAGTGTGGCTCTCACAGCTTATTCCAGATGAGCTGAACATTAAACTTGCCATAAAAATGTTATGATGGGAGGTTGTATCTCCCACAGTACTCAGAAATTATTTAGTGAGTTTTACCGTCATCACTCCCAGGCTGTAACCATTTCCCAGCTCTTCCGAGAAGTGAAAACAGTAAGAATAAACTTAAAAACACACAATAATAGCAACAATTATCACAGGAAGCAAAAATGACCCAGACTGAACAAAGAAATGGCCATTGCTTCTTTGTGCTCTGTGAACAGCTTGACCTAGACTACTTGGGTGACAGGGAAGCCACCAAGAGCAGTTTGGAAGGATTCACCCAAGCCTGTGTGCCAGTAGGACTAAGCAGCAGCAGGGAGGCTGGTCCTGTGCTTTTATCAGGAGAATATATTTTATCCCTGCCTCCACCACATACTCACTATGAGATCTTAGTAACTCAGCTGACCCCAGGTTCTTCATTGCATAAAGTAAGGCACGTTCTCTTTATCCACTCTCATCTCATTTTACAGTGGTGTGTACAAAATGCCCAGCAGAAAAGCAAGTATTTGTGCCTTTTTTTGATCACTGTGGATGATCATCTACTGACATCTGTCAGGCTGCCTCTGATTTCATCAGTGATTGTCAGCTAAGGATCTGCCCCCTATGGTTTTCTTCTCATTAAGAAGCTGCTGTTCTGTTATAGTCTATTTGGTTATGTCATCATTAGCTTTTTAAATATGGGTAAGGAACCTTAAAAATGTTTTATCCTCTCAAGAGATCTGGAATTTATCAAAAAAAAAAAAAAAAGTTCTGATGTTTCTCAAGCCTTCCTCCCTTTCCCCTTCTGAAAAGGCTTTAAAGATGTGGAATGTTGTGGGAAATTACTCAGAATGTAATAAAAGTGTACATGTAAAAAAAGCCCAAAAAACTAACTCACAGCTTCCTTGGCTGGAGTGATGTCCCAGGGCTGGATCCAGCTCAGCAATGCTCTTTGGCCTTTCTCTAGTTTTCTCTTTCCAGGACCACATCCCTCATTTAGTCTCTGCTTCCAGGACCCTCTCTCTCACCCACACACACCACATAAATATACAGACACATACAGCTCTGACACACATTTCTTTCTATGGCACAGGATACCCCCAAAGCTTCCTTACTCTTCTACAGAGTTCAAGCAGCTCCTGTGCAGAACACCTCCCTTCTCTGCGCTCTGGTCTCCAGATAGATAAAACCAGTCCAAAATACAGTTTATTTACAGTGTCTGCTTTTTTTAACCATTAGGTCACGGCATCACTTTTTTGTCCTCCAAGCATATCTTATAAAAAATAACAAAAACACTTCTAGGAAGCACCTGCCGTTCAGGTATTTTTTTGTATTTTACAATGTTATTTTATGACTGCTCATTTTACACATGCATGTTTATAGCTCACCTAAATTTTTCATACAAATAACAATTGAAAATAACTTTAAAAAATATAGATGTTGACTTTACAAAAGGTCTTACTAAAGATCAAAAGTATTTAAATATATAAAAGTGAGCTACTTTGAAGTTTTGAAAAATATAAACAGCTCCATATTTTATTGATTTGGTAAGTACTTTAACTTTCTTATCCAGAAGTCACTTCAAAAAGTACAGTGTTCAGAGCTATACATACATGAGTCATTCATTCCACTTCTTTTATACCCTAAATAATTCTACCATCACCAGATACTAAATTGCATGCTGTTTACACCTTTTCCATGAGGAATCAAAACATTTTTTTAATTGAAAGATCTACTGAAGACAACAATTACTATTCAAATTAATATTACAGACTTAAGCTCGCTGACATGAGGCTCAGGATAAATTAAATGACTCACATGCAATTCAGTGATATAAAGATGGGTTTCTCAAAGCCAGTTAAAGACGTGAATTGAGGAAAGCATTTCATGACGAGACACAATTCTGAGCATGTAATAGGAAGTTGATTAGTGTTTACATGCTTAAATACAAGCTTTAGTACCTTGCTTGGTCATGTCATAAATGAGTATATCTTAGATACGTAAATAGTTAGAAAACACTGTGTGCTTAAAATAATGTTTTACCCTTTAAAAGCTCCTGTCCGTTTCAAATTTTCCATCTCTCTCAGTGGTATTGCCATTGAAGGCAATAGAGCTGAGTATGTGAAGTCCCTGGGGCTACCCAGCTGGGTCACTTTAGCTCCTACAGTAACCCACCTCAAGATGATCAGCATGCCCCTTCCCACCACAGCATGGACTTGCTCTTAATGAGATAGATTTTCCCACTGGTAAACTCCTGAGTGGGAGTTCGTCTGCTCTGGAAGATATAAGGTGGAAGTTAAGGAGGGACCTCCACAAAGGATGAGTTTCACCCACTAAGTACTTCTGTTTTGCCCATTGCTGTTGCAAAGGCACCACACATGGCCTGCAGCCCAGGAAAGGGAATTCCATAGTTCAATGCAGTAGCAATGGCAGAAGGTCTCCTAGTCTTGTAAGTCTTATTGTTTGCAGTGACTTATTCAAATTGTGGAGGCACTGCTTTAGGAAACACAAACACTTCTGGGCATCCTCATAAGCCCTCACAAGTCTCCCACGCTGATGGGAATGGAAAGGGGTCACACTCTGCACTAGTCTTTCCAAGTTGATGGCCAACACTGACACTGTCCTATTTTCGAGGATAGGCATTCTTTGGACGAACAGCTCCCCAGTAACAATACAAAAGCAGTCACAAAAAGAAAAAGCTGTAGTATGTCTCTGCTATTCTATTGCATGATATATTTACCAAAAAAATGTTAAACTTAGAAGTCCAAAGTCCTGTTCGGCATGCTACCAGGCTGAAGGAAACTATCTGCAGACAAAAAAAAGAGCCAGCAACTGCCTCTCATGGCATGGTTTTGTCAGAAACCCTCTCCTTGGAATGTGGGAGCTAGCTGGTGTCCAGAACTGGGGTGAAAGTGAGGTGGTCCAGGGTCACATCATCCTCTTCCTTTCCCGCCCTTTTCCATATGATGATCTCTGTGCAGAGAGACATGGTGATGTAGAAAATCTGTTTATCACTCGTGTGTAATCCACAGCTTCTACAGGGGCTGTGGGGTTTTAATGAAATTCAGCAAGGCTACACTTTGAGAAATCAACATCATTTTCCCTCACTTTTAAATTGTCCATGTAACTAGATGTGTTTAGGGTCTCACTGAACTCTTAGAGGGAGGGTGTTTTGATAAAAGACCTTTACTTCATGACTGCATTGTTGGTGTGAGGGTTCATGACAGGTACCAAATGCTTTCTATCAGTGAAAATTGGTCTCTCTGTAGTGTGGCAGTAAGTCTTTCACAGATGCTGAGATGAATGCAGTGCACTCCGAGTAGCTACACACGGGCACCTTGTCAGTTCTGAGCAAGAAAGCACTTGCCAGAGCTCAGCAGAAAGGCATGTCAGTGACTTTTTCCAGCCCTCATTTTTCAAACTATCCCTCATATGCCTTGCTCTGGATAAGTGGAAGGTCACCAAGAGCATTAGGAACCCTCTATTTTTCCATCTGCTTTCAAAAAATTCCTCCAGCAGAAGAGATCTTCCCAAGACCAGAGACACACAGGCTGTAGTAGAGGTGAAAAATGACAAAAGAAAAATACAAGATCAGGTGTCCCAATACCAGAGGACTCATTTCAGATCTATCTATAAATCTGAGAACAACATTTCACCCACTGGCTTCCTGATTAAAAATGCTTCCATCATTATCTAGAAAGCTGCAGTTCCCTTAAAAGCTCCAGCTACAGCTGGTTTTTGCTAGTTCCTTCTGCCAGAGCTAGAGCTTGTAAAGCAGGTTTTAGGCACCCAACTCATACTGATTTCTAGGGACCTTTGGAAGCCAAACTCCTTGAGGCCTTTTTTCTCTAAGACACCGTGTGGTAATTCAGCAGGGTTTGTATACTGAGTAGGAGTAGAACAAATTCTGACATCTCTGCTCCTTGTTGTAACAGTTCCTTCCTGTTTGCTGTTGAGTACTCTGGCATCTACTGAGCTAGACAACTACTAGTGTCACCACCAGGAAGACACCTCTTCTAACAACTCTTTTGTAAGTTTCTTGCAGTCTGAGAACATGCTCTAGAGCCTCAGCTGCACTAGAAGCAGTTTTCTGGTATACAGGGTATTGGTTATGCATATTAAAAATTTAGGCTATTTCTGCCCTGAAATGATGATGGCCTGAGAGAGAGAGATGCTTTACAAAAACTATTTGTACCGACAAGCTTTCATGTTTGTGCAAATAATTCTCTAGGAAATTATGTTAATATTTGACTGCATGTGGTAATTTAAACTTAATCTAAATAACATTTGCAGATAAGAAAACGTGAACATATACAAACAAGTACCAGCAGCCTGATACAGAGAGTTCTCAGAGCAGCACCTCAAAATGATTATGGTTTGCTGTAATGCCACTCATGCTTTGCTAGCACAAGTCCAAATATACTAGTGGTGGGCACTGGCAGGCATTATTCACCTGCCACAGCTTGTCACTGTCATGATATATGACACAGACATCAAAACAGCTCTGTACTAACATCCGAAAATCTCAGTGCTTTTTACAAATTCCAGCTACTCCTCAGCTACATAAAATTCTCAAAGCCCCCTGGAGAAGAGCTGGGAACAGAGAAGAGCTGTGCTTGTCTTTTTTAAAATTCCAAGTTCAGGTTTTGGAGTTCATCTGAAAGAATGACAATAAGCAATCAAAGAAAAGGATGGGTAATTCTATAGCTGATTGTACTGGAATGTCTTGGAAAAAAAAACTTGTGGAATCAGTGAAATGTCATTTTAGTGCCAGTGTGAAAATTACATCCAGATCACTTTGCTTGAACATTAATGGCACTGGAGACACAGGCGACATTAATTGCCATTTGTGCTGTAATCTAAGAAATTAGTGAATGCTCCTGCCTTGCATAAATGGCAACGTTCTACCTCCTACGAAATTACCTCTAAAACTAACACAGGCAAAATTTACCCAGGCCGCTAGCACGTGGGAGAGATCTTCTCCACATGGCACAGGGTGGCCAGTACTACAGCAGCTGAACTTTATGGTGGATGGCAGGCAATCTAGCAGATAATTAAGCAAAGGGCTGTTCTACTACTCAACTTTAACAAGGACCATATTCCAAGGGTTGAAAGTATGGAAAAGTATTTAGATACAATTTGCTAAAAGAATTACAAAGCCTCTCAGTGCACACATAAGGACGATGCTGAGATGGAAGAATAGCTGACCATTTTGTCTGAGTAAACTATTACATAACAGCTAAGCTATAATAAAACCCTGATTCCAAATCAAATAAGTCTCCCAGACTGCTTAAAATGAGTCACCAACAGCTTTATAAACATACAAAATACTTGACAAGGAAGTCTCTGATAATTTTTTAGTAATTATGTCTGTGAATTGTTCTCTGTTGACATCACTATTAGAAATGGTTTCCCATAAGTTTGCACTGCCCGTTAACATCTGTTCATTAATCACTGAGGCTTTGAATATTTCTTTCATTACAAGTTTATTAGAGAATTTACACTGTCCTGAATCTGTTTGTTCAGAGAGATGTTTAATTAGCACAGAAACAATAGATGAAGACAATACAGTTTTGTTTTGTATAGATTTTTATGGTTTCAAAAGCCTCTTAACAGGACATGATTTCACAAGATGGTCTCGGATGACGAAATATCTGTGCATCTCAGAAATTTGTAAGGAAGAGAAAAACATTTTTCATGGGCTTCAAGGACACTTTCAAGCCTTGTCTGTGGTCTGAACAAAACAATGCAAGTTTTGAAGTATGATTTGGAAGCAAATTCAGAGCCAAATCTAGGAGGTCAAGCAGTATTTTCTTAAGGCAGTTCTTACAGGGCTGATACAGTGAAGAGATAAAATTGGACTAAAAATGAACATGAAAAAGGAAGGATATAATCAGGGCCCGAGGAAAGAAGATCATCCCTGGGAATATGAGGAGAGTATAACAGTTACAACACAGTGTTTTGGAGGCAGGAAGGTCCTAAGTTCAATGGCAGCTAAAGTATCACCACAGGCAGTTCACTTGACCTCTGTGATACCTCAGTCAGCTAAGCTGTAAGACTGGCTTCCATGGAAATCCAGATGTTGCCTCTGAATTAAACTGTCCTGAGTAAATAAGTTACCAGAAGAACTGCATATCTGAAAAATGCCTTAGCCAGAGGTCACTAAAGGATATTACTAATGACAGACAAATAAGGAACATCAGAGACTGCCATATTTGTAGATACTTCAGCCAGGGATGCTGCTTTATGTAACGCTTGGAGGAAAATAAATAATAAGATTCATTATACTTTTAAGAAAAAAAAAAAAGCCACAGTGCAAAGACAGATGCTACAGTGAAATGAAAGCTAAAATGTTTTCAGAAACAGCAAACCTACAATGGCAACTCTCACTCATTTTAATAAGCTATAAAATCACAAATTAAATCCCATGCAGACTATCTTGCAAGACACAAAACTGGGGCTGTTCATGGTCAACACTTATGGAAAGAAAATATTTCAGATGCCCGGTAAGCTCTTGTTCTGCACTACATAGCAAAGAGGCAGATGCCACCTTGCTCTCACACAGAGAAGAGGAATCAGTGGAAAGAATCTGTGAGGACCCAGATGAGAAACAATGGTGAGTGTCCCAAGGCCTTGCTCCCCGTCCAGCTTTTTTCTGCAAGGGTGTATGTGAAGCCTTCTAACAGGCAGGTCAGGCTGTGTACATATAACACCACTCAGTTTTGCATTTCATAGTCCACCTAGAATTTCAGTCTAGAAATTATGGGATGTCAGCATCTATTTTTTTTTTTCTAGTGCTGCAGGAAAACATAAAGGTTTCAAGCAAGTGGGAAATTGGAGCTCTGTTTTCCTTCATTATCTGTAATCTGCTGGGTGGAACCAATGCCAAATCATGGTATAGTGGCTGCACTGCTGTCCTTATTAGCATAATTAAATACCAAGCTGCAATAGATTCTTAAATAAATAAAAGAAACAAAAGCTACAGGACATCAACCAAGGCTGTCAGAAGGAACTGTTCCTGGGGGTAATCTCTTTGTCTTGATGTGGACACACCAGTTTGTGGCTCTGGTAAGGGGATGGGGAGTGGGGCTGCCTGCTGTTCGCTTCCCTTGAAGAACAGATTTGGAGGAAAGAGTGGCAGTAGAGGGTAATAAATGATGACAGCTGGATGCAAGGACACTCTATAATAAGTTATTTTACCTTTGTCAGGACCAAACTCCTCAGTACTTCTCAAGAGTAACTCCAGTGATAGTCACATTTATGCACTGTCCACAGCTGAGGACTATATGTAATGTCATCATATGACCATATGTAGGACCTGCATCATTGACTAAACCACAGAAGGAAGAAATTCAGTCAATGGTGATCATAAGTCCAAATACAAGGGGCAGATCTCAGATTATAAATTATATTTTTTTAAGTCCTCATCCTTGCTTAATTTTTACTCCTTTTTTTTCTATTTTCTTTTTTTTTTCTGTATCTCCTTTCAATAAGCAGAGTGGCAAGAGCTCCACCTAGGATGGGTTGCTGTACTGGAGTGGGATGGACCAGTATTTAGACCTTTCTTCAACAAAAGCAGCTTTGGTTTGAAAATAGTGTCTAGAAATGAACAGGGATTTTGCCATTTTTTTTTATTATGTGCAAAATGCTAGGAATGTTTAAAAGTAACAGTAACCAAAGTAACAGGGAATAGGAAATAGGAGAGACATTTATCCCCTTAGAAACAAGTTTTATTCCCCTTACATTTCTACAGGAGCATAGATGTTTTCTGTCTGCTTTGGCACCAAAAGCAACTTTTTCAAACATCAGGAATTTTTCTGCCTTTTACAAGGACTACGTATATTGGATGTGAGAGCAAGAAAATGGACTTCAGTTTTAAAACACTTTATCACTGCTACCAGCGGGACAGTGTAAAAAAATGTGACATTGTCTTGAACAAGAAAGGCTGCTGAAGAAATATATAATTTCACAGCACCCCAAAGCTGGGTTTTTTGCTTTGCAACTAGCTCCTGCTTTGTCAGATCCTCTCATCTAAAGACATCAAAGCAGCTGAAAAAGGTGGACTATGTTAAGATGAATGTGTGTGTCACTTTTACTCCCCTGGTTGGGAGGTAATTACAGTTCAGCATGAGAAAATAGGCATTTTTATTGAGACAGTGATCCAACAAAATCAGTCACAAGGGACCTGATCCAAAGTCCATTAACATCCACAGAAGATGGAAGCTTTACCAGTGATTCAATAGGGCTTTAATCAGACCTACTCCCTCTTCTACAATATCCATCTACTCTGATCTTTCAAAGAAAAGTAAAAAGCAAAAGATGTACACACGCTGCCATGAAGGTCATATTCACTGACTGGCTATAGCATATGCCGTAGACAGGATTTTGTGTACCCCAAGTTGACATCAGGAGCAGTTTAGAGTTAGAGGAGAGTATTGAATAACAGTCTTTTAAATACAGTAATTATAAGGTCTTTGAAACAAATACTAGCGTTGTGATTTGGGAAGCCCGAGGAATTTAATCAGCCACTCTTGATCTAATTGCCAGTGTGATTTTCACTCTATCAGATGTGAGTTGTAATTGGTTTTGAAAAGTTTGACATATGATAGGCTTCTGGGTTCTCCTTACTTAAATGATTCATTTATTTTATCAGACAACTTTCTAAGCACAATAGGTAACCTCAGCTAAAACTCTTACTTTTCCCTAGGACAGTGACGTAGGTGCTGAAATGACCAGAAAAAAAAGCTCTGGAAAGCTATCATGACTAGTAAGGGCTGAGATTGTAATAGTTACAAAGGTCCAGAAATCACTTTCTGCTAGCATCAAGTATTTTAACTTCAGTGGAAATAAAAAGGAGTCTTTGTCAGAAATCCCACAGTACAAGGACAATTTCAGGAAAATTAAAGGAAATGCTTCTTCCCAGAGTACAATTCCTTGCTGCAGGAAACACTGGAGTCAAATATTGTGTCTGGATTTCTACAAGACTGCAGTGGCACTACTAATAACAACTGTAATTTCAATTTATGGTCTTAATCCTGCATAAATGGCTGTCTTGCAGGATTTGGACTTACATCTACAGGTTCACCAAGACAGGAACCTGTGTTCAGCATTATCCATGCAGACAACGGAAAGGGATGCAGAAGGCTGAGCTGGCACAAGTGTTTTGAGAGGCTCCAGCAAAAGCTAATGCCCCCAGTCAAAATACCAAGGGTTTTTTTGTTACCTGTCTGAGGGATAAAACCTCTCCTTTTGCAGGTGCAGAAATTGCAAGCATAATTGTGATTCAGGAGTAATGCATGTCACAGTCTTCTCTCTCCTAAATTCAGCATGATGTGGTGACTTCGGAAAGAGCAGTAAACCAGTCCCATTATTTGAGTCTGGTTATGTGGCTGAGCACCTTCCTCTATGGCAGAAAATGGGCAAGTGCTTTCTGTCAATGGAGGAGTGCCGAGAGGGGAACGTAAGGAGGCTGTAAAGAAATGTGATGCAACACGAGCTGGGCCTGATCCAGAGCTCAGCAGAGCTGATGGGAAGACTCGTAATGAGGCTTGGATGCCACTCCAGAGGGATTGTAACCACGCTCCACAGGGAGCCCAGAAGTCACCTTCACTGCCTGCACAGTGTGCCCTTGTCTTCACACCAGGCAGAGACGAACCATGCTGAACTGTTGTTTGTTATTGTTATTGTTATTATTGAAAGAAGTATTTTCACAGCAACGAAGGTCAGCTACGAATGATGACTCACTTGCACCGCAGATCTACACAAATAGCATGTGCTAAGATTACCATCTGGTATAACAATCTACATCACAAGACTCCACATTTCCTGTTACCCAGGGTAAGTAAATTTCAAGCATGAGGGAAAATTTTAGCAAGTTTCCCCAAGTACCTTTGCAGAAAGAATAATGTGGCTTACACAGAGGGGGGAAGAGAAAGGGAAATTATGAGGTAAACGCTATTCCCCTCCCTCCTGCCCCCTCATCTCCCAAGAAGAAAAACATATTAAATTTGCAGTTCTCATTTCTATCGTATTTAAAAAGTCAAATCTATGTAATGAATACCTGCCTGGAGGGAGTCCAGCAGGATGCTGACAGCCAGGCTTTCTGGACACTGTGTGAAATGGAGGGTATACGTTTCACTCACTCTCTGTCTCCCTTTCTCCCTTTTTTTTTTTTTTTTAAATTATTTATTTAATGTCAGGACAGTGCTGTACCTCTGCGAAGGGTGTTGGATCTCGGTGCTGCTGACAGTGCCCTCTGCACGCTGAGGGGCTGAGCCTCGTGGCAGGAGAGCAGCTGGGCTCATGCCAAGCTGAGCCACCCCCAAAATGCAGGCAGGGCCCGCTCCTTCCACCCCACCGAAGCCTGGCTGCAGGGTATGTGCACACAGGCAAGCCAAGCTCGCTGGGTACGTGAGTCAGGCATCTTCCTAAGCAAGGTACAGATGAAAACACAGAGGTGGAGCAAAGCTGCTTATTTCCATGGATGCCAGTGGCTGTGACAGCAGCTGAGAGACTTGTCCCAGCCAGAATGGCACCCTCTAGTATCACATCTGCCTGAGCAAGCAAGGGGTAGGGAGGCTTTCTCTGGCGGTGCTTACATTACACATGCAAGGTGCTGGAGGACATATTTATTGCTCAGAAAAGTTTCCCTGTGCCACTGAGAATAGCTTTCCCATCTCTCTGCATCCCTTCTGCCCTTCCCATCATGCCTATGTGAGAGGAAACCACGTTCCTGCTGAAAGACTGGCCCAGGGCTGAAGCCATGTCCCAGGGCAAAGCTTCAACCCTACAGCCTTTGCGGGTTGCCAAACACCACAGCTTTGACCTGTCATCTCACCCTCCAGCCATGGCACTGTATCCCTCTCCTTGTGGGTCCCAGTCATCTCCCATGAGCTGGCTGCTGCTGTCCAACCGGCCAAAGGATGCAGGCTGACTTCTCCAAAGAGGGTCACAAAAACACGTGGCTCTGGGACTTGGTAGGAGCTGAAATAAAGACCTGAGCCACAGGAAGAGCAATAAAGAAGTCTTTTCTAGACAAAACAGAGGTGAGTAAAGCAAATAAATAAATCTGGGCAAGCCACCAGTCGCCCGAGGTGCTGAGCATGAGTGAGGTGGCTGGGAATCCCCTTTGGGATGCTGGCAAGGGTTTCTTTGGCCTCAGGGAGTTAATGATCTCTTTCACTGTGACTCAGTGCAGTTCAACATCAGCTGCAAAGAGACAGGCCTCTGCAAACATGAGAGAGATTTCATCTTTTGCTCACATTTCAGCCAAAATTTAGCACTCAGGAGAAGGCTTCTTTCTTTCTGTTTGTTTGTTTGCATGCTAAGGGCTGCAGCCTGCACTGTGGTGAAAATACCAGAAGGCTGGGATACAGCAGGGCGAGAAACACAGAAATAAAACACAGAACCACAAGTGCCCTTTCCCAGCCGTGGGCACCCTTCCTGCCCTGCCCTACCCTGGCACATCCCTTCCAAATTTCCCATCCAATTCATCCATTCCATGACTCATACATGTTTTAAACCATCTAAGGGTTGGTGCTGATGCCTAGCCATGAGCAGATCTTCAGCCAGGATAAATTGGTGTAGCTTTGTCAAAGAAGCCCGAGATCAATGTCATCTGGGAAGAAAACACTTTTAAAGTGTGAAACTTTGTCTCAGTTTTCTCCACAGATTTAGCCATCTGTCTTGTGATGAAAGAACAAAGATCAGGTCTTTATGTTCTTTGTAGGTCCAGGACTACTGTCAATATCTCTGAATTAAAAAAGCAGTAAGTAATGCAAAGATCATGAGTTGAAATTCTGCACAGCCTGCTCGCTCACCATTTTAATCCCTGGCATCAACATAACTTACAAAACTGGGATTTATATATGATGTAAACTGGCAGACCTTTGTATATTAACTTCTGATTCTCTGTGAAAACTGATTCCCAGTGGTGCCAGTGGAGAGATATCTCATTCTACACTGTCCATATGGTCCACACAGCCTGTAAATTCATGGACTGCACCTCAAACTAAGTAAGAAATCAGCCAGCAAACATGAGAAGAGACTTGTTATACTTTGTCTCAGAGAAGGCCATGTTTTTTCCACCCTGTGATCTAAGGAACTTTTGGAGAAATTTCAGAGTGAGGTGTTCTCATAAGCTAGTAATATATACAGAGCAAGATAGTGTTCCCTGTAATATGCAGTGCCTATTGAATATATCACAAAATACTCTGATGCCTCAAAACTGGTGCCACTCAAAGACAGGCCAACAACACTTTTGTTCCTCATTCTGGTTTATCAAGGCCTGGGTTGCACTTGCACTGAAATAAATCAGACCTCCCTTGCAACCACTGGGCTGAAGTAATGCAGCAAATGGAGACCCAGTGTGAAGGCTCAGCATGCATCGGGATGGTTTGAGATGTGATACAGTTGTGTGTAACTTCAACTCTTAGTGAACTCAAAAAAAAAGCTCCCAAACCACCAATTAGTTTTATATTGTTTCTTTAAAGGATGATGCCCTAAACACAACAGATGGGAAAAATTTTAAAGTAGGGCAACTGTAGGGACATTACACTTGCCTTGAGTCTGAAAACTGGGGGCAGAGGCTGCATTTTTAAAGGTATTTTCTTAGTTTGTAAAAACATTGCCTAAACCCATCTCTGAAACCTCAGTTCTAAGAGTACAGATTTCATAAGCAACCCTGCAAGAATAAAACTGTGACTTCAGCACTTCTGAGTTATTCTTAACATATGAGCCATTTTCCAGAGAATCCAAACCTTTGATCAACTTTATGAGAAATACCTGTGACAGAAAGAAAACATTTAATGAGCCAGAGATGTCAATTATGAGCTTTCAAGCAATTTTATACCCTATATAATGCATATAAACCAATACAGTTTAAAGGATATTTTATAGATGTCCTAAACCATCTTTTAAAATATTTTAGCTTTTTTCATTTATTTATTTCAAAGCATGAATGATAAACCCTCTTCACGAGTTCATGGTCTTTCATGGCGTAAGTCAAAACAAATTTGGAACAAACCAGCAGAACTGCAAAGAGGCTGTACATTTCAACCAATTGAAACACTTCTGCATTTTTAGTTTAATCAAAATTTATTCAGATGGATAAGCAGCTGGTGTTGGTTTTGTGCTTTTTATAATTTGCCGCTTCTTTTATATTCTCCCTTTTTGACCACTGTGCTTCAGGACATGACCCTGCGTCACCAATACTAAGGAGGAACTTACCAGTGACTTTGGAAAAAACATGGTCATTGGTCAACATCTTTGAAAGATGATTTTAGACGTCTTTATTGTTGCTGTCTATTTTTTAGATTTCTTACAGTACCCTGTTTTTTAGAAAATGGTGAATTCCAGTCTCCTGAGCTGCACAACTATATGTGACTCGAAGACAGACTTCCCATATATCTGTTTGCTTTGGTAGATCTTTCTCTGTAGGCCTGGAGTTTTGCAAAGCTCTCCATGAGCATGCTAAGAACCTCTGACCATTGGCATAATGAGTGATAAAATAATTCTTTTTTAGCTATTCAAAGCTCATGTAGACTAAATTGTACTTTTATCATTATTAGTACACTTTGACTGAGATATAACAGGATGTTTCTTTTATGTAACTAGACAAATGTCCTGGACAGAGAAAATATTAAAACTTCCAACTTAACTTAGGTATTCAACCAGCAGACAGGCTAAATCCAGCTGCTTTAAGAGTGCTTTCATTCCTTCACAGCCTCTGGGACTATCTGCAATACCTTATGCTTCCATTTTGTGAGGGTTCTTGCAAAATGTATTAGCCTCGGTAAGAAATCTTCAATTCCCACGGAGAATTACATTTCAAAATGATGCTCCGTGCTAGTAAGTAATATTTTTCCTGGGCTTCCACATATGGCAATATTTATCTTCAAAGTTTTCCTCTTTGGCTCGTAGGCTGGTTTGTAAACCAGATGGTCTTGTGTGGCCTAATTGTAAGATGATTTGTTGTGTGATTCAGTAGCATTGTTTATTTGTACAGTGGTTTAATGGAATTTGTAAACTGCATAATATTGTTTTACTGTGTTTTCTTTTATGAAAGAGCCACATCTTGCTCTGGCATTTGTGGCGGCGATTATAATTAAATGTAGTTCTTAAGATACTTTGATCTCTGTTTGCTTGATGCATTATACCAGTAACATAAAAACAAAATATTTGCCATTTAAGCAGAGAACGAGTGCTGGATTTGAAGGCTGAGTGAATGCATCAAATTTTATCTTAAAAAAACCTAGAAATACAGTAACCAAACAAATAAGATGCTAATTGAATGGTGGAAATTCCATGGCTTTTCAGCAGTGTCAACTTTAAGATTTACTTGGACCTAGTGTTTTCATCCCCTCTTTATCCTTTCATATGGTTTCTTCCAACATGACTTATTTGCTTTTTCTGAGACAAGAATAGTTTTGTCCTGCTTGATCAATGCATATGGTTACTTGTATTCACAGAAGTATTCCTTAGCTGTGAATATATTTAGGCTGTCAAGTCTATAAAAAGTTCTAAGATCTTTCTGGCCTTCCCACTCTGATTCCATCACAAAAGGTGCCTTCAGCAGTCTGTTTGGTTTCTGGTAAGCAGACTTTGGAGGGTTGACTGTCACTGGGAACACAAGAAATGCTTTGGACAATGGAGCTCCAAGCTTAAGAGATTGGGAGGCTTATTTCACTTCGAGGAACCCAGACCACTTTACTTGAAGTCACATGTATATATACTAGCTATTGATGGTTTACATGGAAAACTGATGGACACAGTTCAATGCTGTACTCTTTTTTCAAGATAGGTCCACAACAAATAGATGAAAATCAACATCATACACTCATGGTATTGATACAGCCAAAACTCGGAAGGCAGGCTACAGAAGGAAGAGATACAAGAATCAGATTTGTCCTTTAGCCTCTGGAAGCTGTTCCCGTCAAGCAAATAAAAATTTTTTTGTTATGGATTAGGAATTATTTTAGTACAAAGATGCTGAGTATGCAACCTCTAGTAAGTAATTTGCAACAGATTTGTAATAAAGCAGAAGAATCACAGTCTTCTAAACAAAATCCTGTAATCATTCCAGCAGGAAATATGGGTGCAATGATGATTCACACAGAAAGAGTCTGATTGACCTTTATTTTTCATTTGGACATTTGCTGCTTTTTATCCCTTTATACAAACACATTATGTGGCATATTACTCTTGAAAAGATTTCAAAGGAATAGATCAAGATTCAGAGACAGATGCATACCAGCAAACAACCCAAGTCCATGATGAAGCTGAAACTAGACTGCAATGAAGCTACTCCCACACAGTGACTGGCCAGCCTAAGGATGTGTCATCGTTTTTTTAGTGCCTTGACAGATACAGTCACTGCTTATGCACTTTCCTAAGCAGGTCTTCCTTTGGTATAAAACTTTCTTATTCTGCCTGTTTGTCTCTTGAGATGCAGCTTACAGTTCTTGTTCTTTGTGGTCATTTTTTGCTGAATAAGATTCCTTCACGCTTAGGTTTTATCTTACGTCAGCCAGTAGTTGAACATCAAGATGTGTCTGAACACAGTTTGTCTTCTGCTGAGATCTACTTTATCTCAAAGGGCCATCATAGCTTTATTCTCTTGTCAAGTTGCCACTACTTGGCAGCAAATAAAAGCCCAACTGGAAGTGAGAAACACAGCTAAAATCTCCTTTAAGAGGTGTCTGCTTTCCCCTCCCATTAGCTGGTGGAGAGTATTGGCAGTGAGGTGCTTTGCCCTCTTAATCACACATAGGAAGTGACTGGGCTGTTTCTGTAGCATCTTCTCATTAGGACACTTACACAAGTGGACATGTTCACGCTATAAATCAATGGTGGGTTTTTTTATTATTATTTCTGGACAGAATATTATCAAGGCTGGAAACAGTTTAGATGATTAGCTATTTCCTCAGATTTCTTTTTTTTTTTCCTCAACAAGAATCTAAAAACATGACATTTTCATTCTTGCTTAAGTACCAAAGAAAGAAGATGACTCTCTCATTTGGTAGACTTTTTTGCTCTATGCCAGTGGTATAGGTGAGAGGCCATTCCTCTGAAGAGAGCATATTCTCCATTACAAAGCTGCAAAGAGCACAGCTTCACTCTGTGCTCTGTTTCAGTTATGCTGTAGATTCAAGTAGATGTTGCCATGTTAATTCAACACACCTCATGGCTTCAAGCATTTCTTTTCAGTCAGGAGCACTGGAAACTTGCTTTTATGTTTGAAATAAAAACTGGTATACTAACCTGACTGTAATGACCCCAACAACCTGTAGTGCAAATGACTGAATTCTGCTCTCAAGCTTGAAGAGTATAAGGCAAATATACTTATCCACTCTTTCAGAAGTCAAAGATTTCTCAACAAAGTCTGGTAAAACTTTGCAGATATATTTATCTTTGTGCTGAACTCCAATATCAAAAGTTCAGCCTGAAAACTATTTGAGAAAGCTATAAGGAACTGAAAAGGCTAGTTTCCCCTATCTATAGCCATATAATATACCCATACGACAAATACAGCACAAGAATTGTATCCAGGATTACAGAATGCTATTTTCAATACTGTTGGATGAGATAAAAATGACAGCAACACCTTGTAAATATATATCAGTTTAAGTGATAGTAAGATCAATTTCATTCCTTATAAAACTGACATATTCTTTATTTTTCTAGATTTCAAATATAAGCTCAAATGTGTAATATAGATGCTTTCATGTAGGCTACTGCGGCAATCCATGTTCAAACACTTTGCAAACACACATTCTTTGTGTGAAGCCACCAGTAGAACAGCAAAATGAGCCTGACTGTTCATAGCCAAATGACTTTAAAGCCTGGATTGTCCCCTGTTGAAATAGTTGTACTGGAGTAAAGCTGAAGTAAGAGATTTGGGAATAAGACCAGTCAGTTCAACTCAGTTGCCTCCAAAAGTAATTTCCTGCATCCAGCAACACAAGTTACAAAAACAACCTGCTATGGCTGGAGTAACCCAGAAGTGAAACAGCCTCCAAAATTTCCTTTTTTTCCTCCCAGGGGTCATACAATAAGACTGCTAAGAATACAACTAGTGAAGCTGTCCAGAAAGCACAGATATTTGCAAATTGAGGGAGAGGCTTACAAACACAGAAAATATACTATAGAAACATTTCAATACAATGCAAATTTTAAAGAGGTCTTTAAATTTACATGCACCACTTTAATCTGTGCATCCACAGAAATGGATCAAGCATGAACTGAATCTTTCCTTTCTTGCTGTGTGCATTCTTGCTTGCAGATGGGGTTTTCACATCTGCAACCCATGACACATTTTTTTGTGTATAAATATTCACTGGCTTCTGAGGATAGATTTCCCTCAGCGTGGGAGACAGTCATTGATTCCTCCTACACTGCTTACAAGGGGGGAGGAGATCTGATCAGTGAGGTAGTTGTTTTGAATGACTCTGAATGTCTTGTGGAGACCAAGACAGAACATTTTTTCATTATTTACATGGATAGCCCACTGTTGAGAGTGTTTTTTAGGTCCTGCTTTGTGCCCAGCCAGCAAAGCACTTGGCATGTTACAGCACTGCTTTAAGGGACCTGGCACCAGAGAAACCCAGGGGTTTAATGCTTGAGATCCCTTCCTTGGTCCTGGGATACTTGCTGAGACATCAACATCATCTGTTAACCACAAAGCAGTGAAGGAACTTTTAATACTAAAGTAAGAGCTAGAGGCCAGGAGTGCAGTTAGGGGTGCTTAGCTACAAGAAAAGTTAATGTCTTGTTAACAGTTAATTTAAATTATGTCTCCTTACTGATAATAATCTCAAAATGTAGCAGTGACTTTCAATTATTCCTGAGTAAATTCCTGCCTCCCTAAAGATGCCCCTATTTCAAGACAAAGGATGAGAAGAAATGGTATGAGACAAAGGATGAGAAATTGTGCTGTGAAAGCACAGCCAAGTCCAAAGCAAAAAGTACAACAAAAAACAGTCCAGTAGGGCCTATACTTTACGCTGACATAAACCTTCTGCTGTGTTCATCTTTCTTGCTCCGCTGTGACCCAACTTTGTGTACATCAATTGGCTGTGTTTCACACTCAAGATGTGCAGTGATTCACCTCCTGTGTTATCCATCATAGCTGGATATCAATGTGAAAAAAAAAAAGTTAGTTCATATTCTTATTTACAGTCTTTCAGCTTTTTTTTTTGCAATTGAGTGTTTCATAGAAGAAGCAGAGGAAACAATATATTTCAGAGTATCTCCAGATCCAGCTTTCCCTCCCAAATGTTCACAAATTGATCTGGACCACCTCTTTGAGAACAGGTTACACACTGCAGAGGAATGCATAACTTGTCCATGAACTGCTGCATATTTTGTCCTTTGTATTTACATTTTTCCGAAGGAAAAAAAAAAAAAAAAGCCCATTTTTTTCCGGAAAAAGATATTTTCTGCTTTTGATGGATGAAATTAGTCTCCAGTATGTGCAAGCGGTGCTAAGACATAGAGATCAGTGATCACTGACCCTTCCTCCATTCCTGCCATCGTCTTAGTTTGGCACTAGAACACCCCATTCAAAGGAAATACTTGTTTCTTGGACCACCATATGTTTTAAGAAAGGTTTATACCCCAGAGGTTCTGTATTAGATTCCAGCAGGTTACTTCATTAAATGAGCATATCAAATTTGATTGGAAGTTCTCATCAGCTTTCTGTTCCATTTAATTTTATTTTTATACAGATGAAGAAATTACTGTTACACCCATACCCACTGACAAGCCAACTACATTACTTCACATCTACTTTATAACCACATATAATTACATAACCTCTCAGTTTATTTTCTTCCAGAACTCATGGCTCCTCATAGAATCTGTTCCGTCTGATCTAAGAGGCAGAGTTTGGCCTAAAAAATGATTTTCAGGACGTTTACATGGTTTGGGTTTTTTTCCTATATTGAATATTCCACATTTATTAACCACAATTTGATTCAAGCAGAGCAGCAAGAGCTTCACTGATACAGTCTGGAGAGACTGTGTTAGCAAAAGGAAAAGACAGTCCCAGTGTCAAAATATACTGCATAAATCTCATTATTGTGGGAGAGCTTCCATCTTTTCAGCCCCACACTATAAAATCTCTCTCAGCACACTGTGTTCCCTCCACTTTGTTCCTCTTCAGTTACAGGCACCACAACCACTTTCCCATCTAAAATTTCCAATCAACATTCCTCCTCAAACCCTCCTGTTCTTCACTGATTTCAGAAACAAAGCAGACAGTACTGCAAAGTATTCTTAACTCCTCACTGTGAGGGCTACCTGGGATAAGCATGGGGCTAGCAGGCTAACATTCATGTCAAAGCACATAGCTGGGTAACTGAAAATAGACAGAAGGAAAATTTCTATCTGGCAATTTTTTGCAGGACCATAGATTTGCGCTAGTATACGCTCCATGAAAGCAATTAAGGCAGATCACTGTAAGGCTGGAGTGAAATGGGCCCTAAGATTGTTTTCAGTGCTCATCCCAAGTAGCATTCTTAAACACATATTCACAGACCACATGATCCATTTGTTAGAATTCATCACAACACTAAACGCTCTGGCATAAACATCTTTCATTCATGCCAGGAAATGCTATGCATCCCTTAGATCCCAGAGAAGGTAGATGAGCAGATGTTCACCCCTTCTTGTCGTCAGTTCCTGGTCTGGAAGCATTTTCATACATATTACCAACTTTAAAATAATTTATCAATCCCACAGCCCTTTCTCCCATCAATTTTATTCATCTGAGTGCCTAGAGCTGCAGAGAGTCTAACAAAGAAAAGCTGAAATACCAGACTCCTTAATTCTTATTTGCTTAGATAATGCAATTGCAACTGACAATGAACTAGGGAATCCTATTTTCTGTCAAAAAAAACCCCACTTCCACGTGGCTATGTGGCTGCTGCTGGCAAACTTAAATAGCTGAAGCAGTTGAAGACCAGTATTTCTTGCACTTTTTTAGCCAGTGACAAAATTAGGGGTTGGGTTGGAACACAACTGTTTGTAGATTTTTCGTGGGAGCAGGGTGTCTAACCCAATGTCCTGGTCAGAGCAGGAATTGTGGGATTGGTCTGCCTGGAGCCTCACCCAGCCAGATTTGAGCATCTCTAAGGATGGAGGTGTCATGCCCTCTCTGGGCTACCCGTTCCACTGCTTAGACACCTTCACTGTGAAAATATTTTCCTTTCACAAAGCCAGAATTTGCCACATTCCAACTTGTATCTCCTGCCTCTCCTCCAATATTCCATCTCATCCCATTATGGACCATTTTGTACAACATATAAACCCAGTAGTTTCACTGGGCTCTACTGGAAGATGCAATGGTGCGGGACCATTTAGTGTATAGGCATCATGAAATAGATCACCTTCTTGCCTGCCAGAGCACTACAGAAATGATCCCAGAATGATCAATAGAAAGCCCCAGAACTGATGCCTGTAGTATCAGGACTGCTAGGACATGGTTCTGGTGAGGGATCGGGCACAGTGGGGCTGTAAGGTAACACCAGTGCTGCTCAGGGCAGTACCTGTCCTGCACACACATGAGACAGTGCTGTTGCTCAGTGCAGCTGACCAGAAGCCGCTTCTTGTCTATAGACCAAGACGTATACAGCAGTGGCTGAGGGGAAGGCAATTCTCAGAGCAGACATAATTCATGCTCACACTGGATGATTGTTCTTCACCTCAGCCCATGGCAGATGGCGTCAAGGTCATGCACACTAAAAATCACACACCTAATTAGGCTTTGCAGGGATTAAATCAAGACAGCTGAGGAACTGCCTATACCAGAAAAACACTGCCGTACAAAAGCGACACCACCATATAATTGAAATAATTTATTTACCACTAGAGCACCACAAAAACAGACATACAATGTGTTAAAATACAGAGTAATCGATCACCAAAGTACAACACAGCTGTCCTTTAAGTTCCTTTTTTTCTCCTTTAAACCATGTCAACCATACAATTGTATTGATGCTAAACACATAAATGCTGTCCTGTCCCTCCCAGCTAAGTGCTCAGATTCCCCCTCAGCCCTAGTCAACCCTTTGGGTCTGATCAGAATCTTTCAAGGTGCTGAACATTTCCCACCAGTCCTCAGGGACTCTGCTCAGACAGTGGCAATCACCTCATGGTAGGTCGCAGTAAGGCCTCTGACACAAAAGTCCCTGAGCTGTTGCAGACCCATCTAAACATCTTTTCACGGGGATCTACGTCAGACCTGAGCAATGCTTAGGACTCACATTATCCCACTCTGAAGAGGGGAATTTCACCCGAGTTCTGCACATTGTAGGATCAGGCCTAACATCCTTGGGAATTGAAGGGAAAAACGTGCCTAATAAATCACAACAAAGGAAAAAAAAAATAAATTGTAAGAGCTTTATAATAGGGTATTTCAAATACTATCAGTGCATTTTGAGGAAAAAAAAAAAAAAAAAAGGAAAAAAAGTTTTAAAAAACCATTCAACCTGGGGGTAATGACTTACAGAAATAAGGTTTTATACTTAAATTTAGAGGAAAAATTCCAAACCCAACCTGGAATTTTCAGCTGCGTCCAGCGCATAGTGAGTATACTTGGACAACTATGCTATCTCCTATTCCACTTTCTCAAAAGCTTCAAAACTGGTTTTGAGCTGCATCATAGCAAAGAATCACAAAAACGTTTTTAAGTTTTGCAACATGTTCAGCCTCATCTCCTCCTGTCCAACAAAAATACAGTTCTCATACTGAACCTGATAAAACTAATTTTGCTGCCGTATACAGCAAAATCCAGAGTATTTACTACCCTGAGGAGTTTCACTGAGTTCAGTGCATCTTCTCACTGGAGTAAGTCTGGCTCAAGCAAGTGCTAGCAGGACAGATTTTTCACTTGTTCATCTCAACTCACTAAATAAATCAGAAGTCTAACATACCTCCTCCTCTGCGCTGAGTCAATGGGTGAGATTAGATCATCTGTGGGGCTACGTTTCCATCCAGGCAATAAGCACAAGCTCTACTGAAGTCCCAAGGAGCTGCGTGCGCAAGCCGCTGTGGTACTTCGGATTTGCATTAGTGTTCTGCTGAAGCCAAAGAAACTGCACTTCTTAAAACTGGAGCTGACAACATCAAGCTCAGGAGCGTCCTCCTGACACTGCTTGGGTCAATGACAGAAAGGTCCTTCTCATCCAAGTAGTATGTTTCTAGTGCAGTTTTCCAGCTTCGCTGTGCAAAACCATTCATCACATGAAATGTACTGAATGCGCCTTCTTCACGATTTTTTTTTGCTAATTTAGCTTGGGCCTTTTTTTAAATGAAGTATATGACACGGAATTCGCGTTTTTTTTACTCCCTCTACAAAATTTAAACCTGTAACAACAACAAAATCCTAGGAACTCCATGTGCCTTTTTCCTTCTTTTAAATGAAGCTGTAATGTGAACTGAATTGAAAAAAAAAATGTCAAACTCACAAAAATCAAGGGTCTGATCCTGCAAATCCTTGCAGAAACCTCAATAGCCTAAAGGGGCCTGCCGTGCCTCTGCAGAAGTTAAAGGCAAACCTCTGTTACCTGCAGCAGGGGCACAATCTGTCCCAGCGACTAATCGAAGGGGCAAACACGGCCCCTGACCACAAACGATCCCGCTCGTGACTCCTTCAAGGCATCGCTGCGGCAGACACTTCCTACCAGCCTTCTGCACAGTGGTGAATGTCATTCTCTGCAAGGGTTTGCCTCGCCTCAGACAGGCTGGGACATCTCTTCTTGCAACACTTTGCTCCCTGCCCATCTGTTTGAATGTCTATAGCCGAAAGAAAATAAAAGGGTCGAAGAATCCGAACCGCATCACGATTCGAGCGTTGCAAACAGGGACGACCGAGGAGGGAGGGGAGGAGGGGCGGGGGAAGAGATCACTTTAATCCATCCTTTTTATGAAACAGAAAAACAAATGGAGTCAGGTAGCTTATGTCATAATGATGAACAATATACAAAGCACATGTATAGCAATTATTATAAAACATGTATTTGTAGTGCAAGTCAAAATATAGGGACTCTACTCATACTGGCCAGCTAGAGGGAAACACATGATTCTGAGTGATCAAAAAGAGCCCCAAATTCAAATTCAAACTCATGAGAGCTGACAGTATTACAGAGTACAAAAATATGGTGAAAATTTACACATTACACATAAAGTACTTAATTTTTTAATAGTTTACAAATAGAGATCTACAGATATGTTTCCAATTAAGCTGGCTTTTACTACCCACCTATTGTAATACTCTAGGTATGGTTACATATACCAAAAGAACAAAAAAAATCCCATAGCATAGCTATACAGCAACATATTAAGGTCTGAAGATTAGACCAGTACATGTTAAATATTTCACTGGTTTACTAAACTGACATTTAAAATCATTTACAGTAAAAAAAAAATCTTATAGACTTGTCTTTGAGACTGAATCAGAGTGTCCTTTATTAGTAAATTATTCAGTATTTAAAACAAGGGTTTGAGACCTTACAAGAAGCCTCTCTAGGCAGCTGGCATGAAAAAATAAGGTATTTTAAAGGCAGAGTTTCTCAATAATGTAGTAACTGATTCCTATTTTAATCGAACTAAACTAACCATTACTTTTCTGATTCTTTTGAGCTTGTGTTCCTTTAGGCTTTACATGTATTTTTGGCAGCTTATTTGGTCTCCACTTTGTCCACATTGGCTGGTTTTCTTTATTCCAATGGCGATACAGAAATGTTCATTTGATAGTTTTTACACACAAATAAATAATGCACTGTTAACTCTACAACTAAGAGGAATGGGTAGGATGCCTGTTGCGTAACAATACAGAGAGCTCAAGTAAGGCACGGGACATATACAGCAACTCCACTTCATGGGATTTTCCTGTTTTTTTCCTTTCACATAGTAACACTAACAAATTTCTTCCAGTGTTTATTTTTTAAAAGGTTTTTTTTTTTTCTTTTACTTTGCTTCTTGTCTATCTCACACTATGTGTAGGTGAAATGTAGGATAAAGGCCTTCATATTTTTATACAAAAGACAATTTAAAAAAAAAAAAAAAAAACACAGAACAAACTTTCAAACAGTTCAGACTAGTACCGCTTTGTTTTTTCTTCTTCTTCTTTTTTTTTTTTTTTCTTTTAACACTGATGAACCTGGGTTTTTATTTTTCTCTCTTTCCTTCTCACTCTCTCTCTCTTTTTTTTCCTTGGTTATTTTTTTTTATTACACACACGTCATGCTGTTTCAGGGATATCCTTTAGCTGCACTTGCAAGACTTTACGATCATGTTGGACAGCTGTTCAATTTTGGGTGTTTTGCCAATGTAGTAGAGGATGGTGAGGGGTTCCAAATCCTGGGAAACACAGCATGGAGAGGCAGAAGCTTCTGGATTTATGGTGTTATACAAGCTGAGTACCTAGAAGAAGAAAGGAAAAAGAAGAGATTAAGACAGCTACCTCTGCCTTCCTGCCACTGCAGAGTAAATTCCTTCCTGCATCACTTCCTCCCACAGCGCCCGAGAGAAAACCCACTGAAAACAGTATGAAGATTCCTGGACTTTAGGTTCAGTTCAGTTTGATGTCACAGTCTGCCTGAGTTTCCTAAGGTACTATCCATACAGCCTTAAACCTCAAAACAGGCACATGCCAGGAGCCTGCCTTGAAAGCACAGCCCTTTGAATCAACGTGCACTGTATTGGTATGGAAGGTTTTTACGTGTCTTCAGATTGCCATTTCCTGTTACAGGATTTTGGCTTTACAAGCACACCAAAGGGAGAAGAGAGCCCTTCAGAGCATAAGCACTCCTCTGGTTTTCTTCTCTGACTACGTTTTACTAAGCCCATTAATGCCACCCTGCAAGCACCAGGACTGAAGCTGCTGTTACTCCCATCGAGAATTAGTGGCAGTGAAGTTAGCAGCTCCAGTGCTTTATGTCACGTTGGATTCATATGCATGGTTCTCTGCAAGGGAAGTATGTAGGGTTACCCGCTGATGATGCATAGGTATTTCTGAGGATGCCATTAATGTGTTAGCCAAACACCAAGTGACCTTTTCCTAGAACTTCAACACAACATTTGCAGCTTAGAGAGACAGAAGATCTGTTCAGGACAGCAACACTAACTACTTTATTAAGCAACTTCTGACTCCTTGGGCAAATATCCAAACCACCTATTTGTGACCATGACAGTTATTCTTCCTCTTTCCTTTAAAAACAAGTGTTGCTCCAAAGTTCGTACACTACTACTCCACACCAGCATGGAAACATACTTACCTTCTTTATACCTCTGCCTGCTGACATTGCTAATAGGACAATGCCGCTGCCAGTGACAGCTACAAAGGATGTCTATACCCAGGTCTTTTTAAGTTCAGGAAGAACACGCTATCATGGTTTTACAGACCAAAAGGAAAGCAAGCTGCCTCTTGGACACAAAGAGTTCTCCCTACTGGCTAACACTGATCTGGCATTTTAAGGAAGTCTTGAAAAGGGGAAACATCATTCTCTGTATAGACCTGAGGGTGAAATTCTTATTTTATGACAACTGTGATGAAAATGTCCATCTCTTGCAGTTACTGTCTCAACATCCTTACTGACAGCTGACTAAAATAAGCACTTCACAAGCAGAATGCTACTCATCCTAAGGCAGTTGGCTAAAATACCACATCTAGCCCCTAAAATAAAAAGTCCCACCTCAGATGACTATTTGTTCTTGGAATTCCAGGCACCAGGTTGCTTCTTCACATATAAATTTTTCAAGTACAAGAATGAATACATATTTTGAAGTGAAAGAAGCACATCTATCAGTACATTTTCATGATGTTCAGCATGGTAGCATATCAGCAACAATGAAAAATGGCAGGTCATAAAAGTAGATGATAATCAGGTGGTATGACTCAGGCCTTTTTTCTTAGAGAGTGCCTCCCTCAGTTCCTGTGCTGACTGAACTTGTGACATCTTCCACTCAGGCTCTATAATGAAAGGTCCCTTCCCAGGCAGACTCCCAAAGCTACACCAAGCTCATACTCAAAAAAAGCATTCAATCTACCAATATAATTCCATCTATCAATATGTCATATAGATGAACACATTAAAAACAAAATCTTGGGGATAGTACATTACTATTGCTTCAATACTAGCTTGAGGTTATGTGCAAGTCCCTCTATAGGGCTATATTTCATCATCCTTAGTTACTGAGATAACACATATAAGCTTTGGGCTTTCATGCTGATGTCTGTCTTAGAAACATATATCACTCTGCAGTTACAAAAGAGAAGCTGAAAATTAGCAGTATCATTACTTACTCTGCTGTGCTGAGTATCTGAGCTCCATAAATATGGGCAGGCTCCTGCACAGAAATTAGCATGATATCCTTTAGGTTCATGAATCCATTTCCAGCCAAGATCCCTCTTGAAGTCAATATAAAGTGGACGCAGACAGCAGTTATCCTGCACATTCCTGGGAAATAAAATACAGATAAACACATCGGTCATAACAAAGGCAACACAGGGAACAAAAATAATCCAGTTGCTTTCTCCCTGAATGATGCTTTACAGGCAGGCAAGATAGACTCCCAAAAATTCACAACCAAATCACATCAATAGTGGCTTACAGTGTAAATGAAATCAGATGCTTAGACATGGCAGGATTTGCTTAGACAGAAAAAACTAATGATTTCCCTGAAGGACTAGGAAGCCCAGGTCCTACTGAGTGGCCTCTCTGAGTAGGTGAGCACATTGGAGGTGATAATTTGGCTGCACTAATGGGGCTGTTGGGTCTGGTAATCATCCCAGAGAGAACTCAATCTGCCACTGTCTCAGCAGGACTGGAGACCACTGGGCAGACACCTGCAGCACGAAGACCCTACTGGTCTGCAAATGAGGGTCTACACTCTGTATAAATGCCAACTGTAAAGAAACATGGTAAGCAGTTGCATTACACCTCACAGGCTGGTACTACCATGTAAATATACTGAATATGGATGCATAGTTACCTAAAACAATAGGCAGCATCTAGAGCACGCTTCTTCCGCCGACTGGGCTGTTGCGACTCAAGTCTGTAGGAGGGTAATAACATTAGCAGAAGATGTGGGGTCTTCCCACTGTATTTTTTCCTATTGGACTTTAAAGCTTTCACATCACCACTGGAATATGTGTAGTCATCAATACCTTCAAAAAATACATTTTGGTGATAAACATTGTGTTGCTTTTTCTTCACAAATTAAATAAACCATCTCTTTAAAAAAAATCTCTCAGAAACTGGGCAATGATGGTGTCAGCTGAGCATGTTTACTGGGGAAGTGGGGGCAAATTTCAACCCAAGATCCCTAAGATAATCACAGTTCTCATGTTGTCTACTTTATCAGCCCTCCCACAGTCACAGCCATTTAATGTTATTTCAGTGCATTTACCAGAATTGTTGAAATGAGTAACAGAAAGATTAAGTGATGCTGTTGTCATTTCAATTAGGGCAGTATTCCCATCTTTTAACACCTGTGTACCTTTTAAAGCCTTGTAAGACCATTAAAGCTGCTCTGGATACTTCACCTTCATTTCCCACTGCTTACTTCCTTCCATCCCATTAGTTTTCTCTATCACATTTACCTCTTTTTAATGGTGCCTCCCATTGCCAGTTTATTTAAATCTGCTAATTTTTCCCAGAAAGCCAGTTTTCTAGCCCCTTCTTTTGTATGTGCATGGCAAGGACATTGAACAAGACATCTCCTCTTGAAGTGGCAATTAATAACCTCACATTTGATCTTTTCTCTTGAAGCACTGTCTTACTAGCTTCTTATCAAGGCAATAGCATGGGCAAAAGGCTCAAGGTATTAGCCTTGCCTTGGACTCCAAACAGCTCATGTGATGCCTGTTGCTATGACCCTTTAGAAAATTAACCTCCTGAACCAGATAATACTATCTAAGGAGAAAAAGATATACTTTTCTTTATGGAGCATTTGTAATTACGGTGACCATATATCATACTAACAATTTTTTAAATACATACAACGGCTTTAATCATACGCACATGTATTTACTTAGAGAAAAAATTCTGATGCAATGAAACAATGGTTAGAAAAACTTAATACTTGACAAGGAATATAGTCAAATCATTGGAAAACAAATGAACCAAGTCATGATATACTTTAATAATTGAGAACTGCAGAAACAGAATTTGGGTTAGTTCTAATATAGCCGTAGTTTTATATGTAGTGATGGATGACACCTATAGCACAGCCAATTAAACAACATTTCCCTTTTTGAAACTGAAACTTTAATGGCTTAAAAGCACAAGGGATCTTATGTGACTGTCATATATTTACACTGTATCAATCACCTTGTCTGCTGTCCATAAGAAGCACCACACACTGTTTATTTTCTTGAATGACCACTCAACCCAATCTTTTAAGTTCTTACCAAGATATCAGCATAGTTACAATAGTTACTTTGTGTAACTAATATACAAATATGTTACAATAAATTCTGTGTGCCAGTGTAGGTAGATACACAGAAATAATCAATGCTAAGTAATGAACTGTGTAGGCTTCACCTGAGAATGAGACTTCCACTGCTGGAAGTAGGAGCACATAGGCAGGCACACTACTGCTGCTTCTTCAACCCACATCACACTGACAGTAACACACTGTAGGACATTTATACAAGCCTAGCATCTATTGTTCAGCACTTCCCAAAGCGACTGATGCCATTGCTCAGGAGTAATTTAAAATATATGACCAGAAAAAAAAAAACACCTCAAAAGAGTCGCTGGAGATATATTCAGGGTGACTGAAGAATTATATGTATGTGTGCAGGTACTTACAAAGACTGGGACCTTCTACACTCAGTGAGGACAAAGGAAATAGGCTTCTGTAAGCAGAGCACCAAAATGTTGCCTTACTTATACTTTGGAAATTTGACACTCATAAAATGCATCAGACTCACAGATCTACTAAAAGCTGCCAAACACCATCATAATTCTATTTTCCAGCAGTAGCATTGTCTATGAAGCCTGAACAGTTACAGTGCTAGGATGGACAGCAGTCAAAGGGTTTGTTTTGAAAATATTCAGCATGTTTTCTCATGATTATCCAGCAGTGGATGATCTACTGTGCAACAGTCTTCCCTATATCCAAAACTGTATGTATATTTGGTGTGCGTGATACAAACTGTAGCACAGATACTAAAGGACATCAAAGCTGCATTCATGGAATGAGATGGCTTATCCATGCTATTTGGTTTTACAATAGTTCAGCTGATACAGTTTTACCCTTGTGCCTTCAATACCACTTCCTACCAGCCGAGAATCAAGATTCTCAAATGAGCAAGTTTTCAATCATCTGAATTACATTTAAAGAGGCAGTAACAGCTCTTTGTTTCCTTCCTTAATTAGTAAGTAGCATAACATTTTAAAAAGGTTGGTTTTTTTTTTCTTTTGTTACCTGCAAATCTTGCTTCAAGCTCCTCGCTTTTATTTGGGATGATATAATTATTGGAAGGCACGAAGGTGCAGCATGGACAATGTAAGCTTATCTTAAACCCAAGGTTTCTGTCTGTAAAAACATAAAAGTAAGTGGAGTTGGTTTTTACACATGGAATGACCATGAAATACTGCCGAGTTAATAGAGGAGCAGTTGGGGCAGAAGTGAAGGCAAAGATCACTTGTTGTCACCTCTGTGATGGAGCCACTCATGTACAGCCTCAGTGACATCAAAAGACAACCATTCTCCTTCAGCTCTTGTTTTAACTACTTTGCTGTCAATGTAGCGCTGCCCTGGTGACGATAATTCTTTAGATTTTAGAACCTGCAAGAAATAATAAATATGATTGACTACAGTTAAGGTCTATCTCATTTTTATTAAAATGCACCAGCATTGTAAAATAGGAGAAGAAACTATTATAGCTCTAGGCAGTAGATGTACATTCAGGCATGGCTTCAGAAAAGAATTTTCACAGGCTGCGTAGGGAGAGGAAAGTGATTTAAAAACACCCTAATGAAATAAGCTTATGCTTCCAAGCAAAACATGTCATCACATATTTCTTCCTAAGAGGAATCACACAGAAAGACTGCCCTGAAAACTTGTCCTGTAACACAAGTGGTCAAGACATCATAGTAAATGGAATATTAAGAGTCTATTTTACCTTTTTCAGTAGTGCTTACACTGGTTAGAGCATAACATCAGACACTAAAGTAAAGCAGTGTAGTCTGTACACTGAAGATATGATATTGCTCACCCATAACTAATCTGTGTGGTGTTGCCTTATTCATGCCTCTGGTCTTCCCTCTGACTACAGGTACTAGTCATACATGAAACAGAAAATGAGTTCTTGTAAGTACAGGTAACCTGGGGGCATGCAGAGACAGCCCACTGTGAATCGTGGCCACACATGGATTTCTGCAACAGATGATGCTGCTTCCATACAAACTTTGATGTCAGCTATACTTGTAATTGTGTCAAAAGTTTCAGCAGAGCTTGCTACTGAGCATGCAATAGAAAAAATACCTGTACAAGAGAAACCCAGCCCCTCCCTTTCAAAACACAGCACTGCATGACTAGAATTTCAAGTGCCCACAGTCTTCCTTCTATCTAAACAATTCAGCGAGCGCCTTCCCACATACAAGCACAGCCTGCTATCATTTACCCTAATTCTAGGACAAAAATAACCACACTTCTAGCCTGTAACAGGTTTCTGGTTTCCTGGTTATTACTATGTTGACAGTTCTGTGATGCAGGAAGCTGAAATGCCATGCCACGCCACATTGTCAGACAATCAAGATACCACATGGTAATGTCACTTTGTAACTTTTGGCATTCCAGCTGTGAGACTTCGTATATTGGTCTGGGTATTTCCTCCCTTTTAACCATCCAAGTCCATCTCCAGATGAGTAACTGACGATGTCTCATTGTTTCCTCCCATTTCCTCCACCAAGACCAACCCGCCATCTAGCAAATGCTGCTGGAATAAAATGATGGTGAAACTGCATAATACATGTAAAGATAAGTATTTCAAAAGAGGTGTGAAGTTATGTCATCATGATAAAATTAGGCTTTTCATAATTAAACAGAAAAGCAGGCCAGATTCTGTCCAACACGTAGAGTCTCTCTATTTATTTTAAGGGAATGCTGGACCTCTCAAAGGCCAACAGTGCAGCTCACACAATAATATTTGTCTTACGAGAAGAACAGCAGCATGACAAGCTCTTTGCCTTCTTTCTGAACAACACTTCAGCAAGAAGACATGAGATGTTGGTCCAAGTCCAGAAAATTACTAAGTGCCCCTAGTAGGCAATGCTGACTTCTCCAGCAGAAACTGAGGGCACTCAAACATTAAACACTGGGACTCCTTTTTATGAGGCAACCTTCAAACAAAGTGTTTGAACAACTGTTTACAGAGAGCCTGGCAGCGGAAAGGGGACTACCATTGCTCAGAAGTGCCAGAGGGATGAGAGAATCAGTAATCAATGCTGGGAAAGTCCCAGATAAGTACAAATATAACTGTGCCTTCCCTCTGGTCTTTATCAGGTCAACTCAAGTGTTTCTGAGGATATAATGCAGCTGTCATTCTGCAAAGATGTGTTGGGGCTGGGGGGGGGGGGGGGGGGGGGGGGGGGGGGAAAAGGAAAAAAAAAAATTGGCGTTTTTTCTTTTCCTTTTGACAACTATTATTTCTTCAAAAAGACCAAAAAACGCAAAACCCAGTTTTTGGG
>JANVCC010000020.1:32975506-33029883 GCA_025345505.1 Todiramphus chloris collaris | reverse complement strand
GGGGGGGGGGGGGGGGGGGGGGGGGGGGGGGGGGAGTGTGAGGCAAATGAGACACAAGAACTTGGCTCATTTCTCTTCCTTTCTGCACAGTCATATCTTTCCAAAGACTCCAGAAACTGCATACCTCAGTTTTGGCAGTGATGTAAGGATCTAAAAGTAAGTAATGTGCCAAAAGCAATCTCCTGATATTAACTATAATTGGTCTTAGATGTGTTCTGAAGATTTAGCTGTGCCTTGGTATCCAAAATAAAATGTTTTAACCCCAATCCCATTGCTACTAAAAGACAAAGTCGAGGTCTGGCAGTGTGTACCTGGCAGGAAAGGCATTTGTACAAATAAAAGAAATCACCATTGAATGTATCCAATGGTACAAAGAACATCCATCCTCACCAGTGAACTGAATGACAAGAAAAGTGTTTGCAGGTTTCAAAACTGTAAGAAAACTGTGGGACAGGATGGGCACTGTGGATTAAACCAGCTAGGTATTATCCATACCATGGTGTCTATGATACCTGAAAGTAAGGCTTCTCTCAATATTGTTCATGCTGCATGTTCAGGAAAAAATGAGCTGAAAAATCACAAAGTACGGCATAATTTCCACAATTGACATCATGCGTTAAACAGGCACTAGCAGTCCTTAAGCAAAAGGCTGTTAAGTGTGATGAGTGCAATACTTAGTGAAATTAGCACATCTGCTTCAATCTCCTGCTCCTGGCCTAAGTATCTTTATAGTGTTAGGGTGATGTATGATCTTAACAACTTAATTGTTTGTTAGTAAGAATGATCTTCTAGCCCTTTCATTTCAATTTTTTCCTTCTTTTTCTGTTACATCATTGCAAGTGTGGAAAGCTAATGGATGATAAAATCCTAGTCTGGATCCTAAAAGTCTATTTCCTCCCATGAAAAAAAGTCCTGATGAAGGACTCTTCGCTTCTTTTCTTACACTGTATGATTCCATTCATGCTGAAGCAACTGCACTCTACATGGTGGTAAACAGGGTGGCCTCTTTGTACGAACCTATCAGAAAGTTTTACAGCTACAATGTGTTCTTCAAATAAGTCTTCCAGAAATTATTACATGAGATAGGTACTTTAGGTTTTCTCTGCCATTTTCCCACTTTGGTTTGCTTCTTTGTACTCTGCACTACATTTCTGGTCTTACCTTCCTCATCAGCAGCATACCTTTTTCTTCCAGTACACCCTCAAGCCTATATTCCCATGGAAAAAACTTTTCTTTCAGTATTTCAAATACTTTCTGCCTATTATATCAACTACTTTAGTTGCAAACAAAAAAAAAAAAAAAAGAAAACCCTTTTCTGTGCCTTGTAGCTTTTGTGCTTGGAAGCTTGTCTACTTCTTCCAACTATACTGATTGGTCTTAGAAGAATATTACCTTTACCTATAAACATTGCCTTACCTATAAACACTGCCTTATCTTTATGCTTAGCCCATTGTAACCACATCAAACACTGTTATCAGAAATGTTGATGCACAACTTGTACCTGCAGGAGCTAAATGAAGGCCTAAAACTAGGCCTTTGTGCAAAAGAGTTTTCAGTGCACTAAAAATATTAACAGAAGGGGGAAAAAAAAAAAAAACAAACCAAAAACCAAACAAACCAAAAACCCCAGAGGAGAGAAGGAAGACTGAGTTAAACTCTCCCTTTAATCCTTTCTCATTTCCTTCTGGCACCTTTTCCAAATACTCCCTCTTAAAGAGAGCAGAAAGAGTTTCCTAGGTCTGTGGGTCATGATGTGGATGGCAAGGGCTTTTGGGGCAGTGGGAGTACTGTCCACCACCACCTGCATGTACAGATGACACACTCAATCACTTGCACGAGCAGGAGACGGCTTCCACACTCACGGCCTCATGTCCCTCACTTATGAGCGGCACGTTTAAATACTGGCATGCACAAGTAGCTGCTGATGCACAACAACTGCATGGGCACAGGTGTGGGCACGCACATGTTCACATCTGTGTGAGTGAAAGCTCAAAGTCAACAGACGCAAAACACAGGTTGTGCAAAATCTCTGCAGCTTCTGAACATGGGGATGTTTTTCCAGGTACATTTGTTTATTTGATCTCACTTTCAACAGAGCAATGATGCAACACTGCCTTTTCTAATAAAGGACTATGCGGGGAACATATGCATATGATCACATTATGTGGGGATGAGCTAAATTGGTAGAAGTGTTACCAGAAGGTTGTCCAGCAGACTTCCAGCCTGGTATGGAGAATAATTTTCATTCAGTAAAAATGCTTTAAATCCTAAGTACAATATGCTTTTGTCTACTTTCTTTTTGTATGGGATTCTTCCCTTTCACAGGAAATCAGTTAGCCAAAATACTTGTAAATCTCTTCTGGACAAAGTATCTTGTACACTTAAGCCCATCCATCCAGCTATCTTTTTCTACAGGCACTGCTAACCTTCACCTCATCATTTTTTTCCTATTCTGACCCTTCTTAAAAAGAGCTGTGTAAAAAACTACCTTACAAATACCCATGAAGGATCTCTAGATATTACACACAGGCAGCTAACTGCCAGCAGATCAAGGCAAAACAAATATGTGAATATACAAACTATGCAGATAATTGCAAGAAAGGGCTCAAGAAGTGGCCAGATGCAAACAAAGCATTGCTTCCCACTTGTACAGCTACACATGTTAAGGAAGCCCAGCTGGGGATCTCAGTGATGACAGCACTCACATGCCACCCTCACCAGGCCTGCCAGATTTCTGGTATTTCATAAAACCCGTTGAAATCTGCAAAGGCGTTCTGCTCAGTCTCCAGGGGGAGACCCCCTTCCCTGCTGGAAGGGTTTTGTCAGTGCTCCTCCTTGTCCATTAGAGGAGGCCGGACCTTGATGCTATCTTGGAAACGTATGCCGAATCACCATCACCAGGGCATTCAGCGGTGAAAATCTTCAGTTTTGTCCCAAACTAGTTTTGAAGGAATGACAAATAAGTTTTTAGAACATACTGATCTCTAACTTACTTCTGCCACCTATTACGCTTCTTGTTCAGATCAACTGGAGAGCATTAACTGATGTACTTTTAAAAAAATTCAAGTGTCAAGTATCTGAAATCTTCATTAAAATACCGGAGGATGGAACTGTTTATATGCGCACGTTTATACTCTCTAGTAACTATCACACAGTTCCGAGTATAAAAATAAGGACAAGGATTGTCTTAGTCTGTATTTTATAAGCTGTAAAGTAGACTGAGAACACTATATAATTCATAACAAACAAAGCAGAATGTTTGCAAAATTAGCAGAAACATGGCTCCCTTAAGAAGTGGGACATATCAGAGGCTGATATAAGCAGAACAGGCAGCAGCATTTGGCGTCAGTGTAATTATACTGCTTCAAAAAAAAACCCTCCAAAACCCTCCGAAACCCAAGACTTTGTTAATAGAAATGTAATTATTTTTCTCAAATTTTCCTTTGCCTACTCCCCATCTCATATATACATGCATCTAAAGCAGGGGATAACTGAACACATTAGCATATGTATTCTAGACAATAACCACTGAGAACAGATGCCAGAACAGCCTGTCTTCATGACTCATTACACACATAAAAAGAAAAAAATTGTCAGAAAGACATGCTGGTTCTTTCAAATAACTAGAGCTCCAGAACAGCAACTTGCTTAGTTTATTTCAGATTTGATGGTCTCGCCAGTAACTACTTCTAGCTTTCTATAGTTACCACAATCAGATGCAGAAGAAAGGCAAATTACAATTAAGTGTAATTTACAGTGCAAGAGTTCTAGCTAATAAATTCATCACCTCCCCAGCAAGCAAACAAACAAAAAACTGGATGTGGTTCAGCAGTGATGATACACAGGCTGATGCATCAATGGCATACATCTGCTGCAGCCAATAAAACCCTAGGCACACATGAAAGGCCAAGCTTTAGCAGCAAGGGCATTTTATAGCTGGGCTTTTGAATTACGGTCACCAACTGTTAGGCAATATTTTTGGCGACTTACAGTTTCTTAAAACAAGTTGATGAACTTTCAAAACATAATAATAATATCACATGGCCGCCTTAAAAGTATCTGTCCTGCCCTGGAACTTGGGATGGTCACTGCTGTCAGCCAGCGTAGATTCTGCAGTCACTGAATAGCAGTAAATATGGCACTATCTTGTAAAAACCTGCTATTAATCTGGTTTTCCTCTCCACTCATTCTGGGCTTTCTGATCTCCTCCTTCCAGATGCTGTTGGCTCCCTGATAACTTCCTTCCTGCCTTCCCTTCTCTTCTGTCATTTCAGACTCCTGCGATGTTCTTGGGTATTACAACATCTTGGCAGGCTCACTAATCTGTCTCTTACTTATCAGTCATTATCCATGGTTTCCATTGGAACTTCAAGGGCCTTTTAAAATAATGGAAATAACCTGACATATACTTGTAAGCTCAAAGTAAATAAGCCCAAACCATGAGATCGAGTGGTAAATGATGTGCTAATGCTAGTTAACATCAGAGCAGAGATAAATTCAGCTATGCACAACATCACGTCTGAAAACTGCCATTTAGGATAACCTCTTCTGAACTGTAAGAAACCTGCAGAGTGAACTATAGGAAACACAGCGGAACCCTCTGCAGTGGAATAACCAGATTCCCAAAGTTTGCATATGCAGCTACTTCTCTCCAAATTCTTACGTACTATTCACCCTACTGAAAGATTCACTTGCCGACTGGTTCCAGATTTCAAAGGTCTCCTCAGACAGCTCTCAGGGACTTCATCCAGCCCTTTTTGAAGATTAAAGTTAAAAAATGACCACGTTAATTCTCAATTCTTTCCCACTCCCTGCTTGAGTTTGAGGTCTTTGATCCTGTCTTGGACACAAGGATAAGCAAACATTTAATTTTGTTGGAAACCTCTTCAGTTTCTTGCTCGTTGTAAGTGGAAACATACATTGTAAAGTGAGAGGCCTGCATATAGTACCTTTTGCCAGGTAATTGTGAATCTACTGGCTATCAGAATTTAGCTTGTTATCACCACTAGTGCAAAAGACTGACTGTGGATTTTTTCAAAAAATTCTCAGTGCAATTTTTTAAGCTCTTCTTGTAACCACTTCTGCAAAAGAGTAATTCAGACTCTGCCTTCAGTGCTATGGAGTTAAAAGGGCTTTACAGCCCCTCTGCTTATGCATAGAAGTCTTTCCATTACTTGCAGAAGTCTCTGAATCAGGCTCAAACTGAGGGCAGAATCTTTAGAGGCTAGTATATAAGATGTAGAGTTCCTGCCAAAATACAAAGGTATAGAGTACTTGCCAAAGTTTTTATAAAAAAACATAGCTCTCTGATCCATCTGCTCAGAACTTGCCAGACACGTTCTTCATGCAAACTTGCAAATAAAAAGAACATATTGCACACATAACCCAACCCCTTTTATATCTGGATGGGCTACAGCTGCAGTAGGATTCTCTTACAGCATTGGCTGCTACTTGCTCAAAGGTAAAAGAAGGTGAAGTGCGAGGGGCATACAGAGATGAGCAGCTGAAGAGGGTCAAAAAGGGAGGGGAAGTCAACTATGCCATGGAATCACTGTGACTGCCTCATTGCATTGCCCTGTGGCGAGTGGATGAGCTCTGGGGAGGAGAATGGATCCTGAGAAGGGATTTCCTCTCCATTTGTTCCCCAAGCAGCACCTTCCTCCTGCCACTGGAGAGACATGTGCACTGTAAGGTGGGGATACAGCCCTGGGGCTGTTCAGTCTGATTTATACTTAAGCAGTCAGGAAGACTCTGCATTGTATATGCAATAAACAAGAACAGAGGGTCTAGGGTCTTTCTTGTGGAAGATTCTGAAATATTGAGTGCAATTTCCTGCCATTTAGGAGATTTTGTGATAGCTCTGAAGAAAGATTTTACATAAAATGAAGCAAAACAAAAAAAAATCCTGTAAATTTATCTAGCATTTAGCTTTAACTTGCCAGAGGCACATTATGTTTTATTAAAATATCAACAAAGAGGAGCCAAAGTCAACAAAAACAGAATAGCTTTCTCCTGTCCTCTAGCCAAATTCCCTAGATCCTGCAGGGTACTCCACTGCCCACCTCCCCTTTATGCACAAGTCTCCCAAGTCCTTCCTCTTCCTTGGTCCTATCCCCGATAGCTGTATCTCATGTTCACATGCATTTTACTGCAACATTTTGGCATGCAACTTTCTTTACTATTCAAATATTTGGGCTTACTGCTTCTTCTAAGATGCTGCCTTCTTCTGCAAGTCAGTCCTCTTTCTTCCCTTCCTCTTGCCCATTCTCTGTAAGTCACAATTGATTGCCTTTGTGTTTCTCTTCCTCTCACCTAAGTGCTTTCACCCAAACTACTCCTGTCCCCCTACATTTTTTTCCATCATCTAGACTTCTTCATATAGGCTTCTCTCCAAGAAAGCCTCACACTGTTCCCTATACCTCCACAACACAGCAATATTACCTTCTCTTCTCCAACTGTCTCCTAGTGCAAGGCCAGCAAGGCAACCTGATGTTCCTCAGTGCAGTAACTAGCACACTGCAGTGCTTGGTTAAAACTTGCTCACGTCTTCTCAGTGTAATGCGGGCTTGGCTACCCCACCAGACTGCAGCCCAAAGAGCAAGAACCCAAACCTAGCAGCTGGTTTCTGAGACACATCCTGCATTCCTACAACACTCCCTATAATGTACACACACTGCAAATGGCAATAAATCTATCAGCTCAGTGCCCCACTTTCTATGCACGGCAGTGCTGAGCTGGGAGTATACGCTGCCTCGTGCCAGTAGCTAATAGGGATATTATATACTTCAAGTTGTCTTCAATAACTGCTCTGTTCCTGCCAAGAGGTGCCTGCATCTCAGATAAGCTCTCAAATTGCAGTGAGCATGACGCAGAGATAAATACTTCCCCTCACCCACGCTCACAGTTTATTTGCCAAAGGTAAGTTATACATGGCCTACAGCATACTGACTTTTTTTATTTGTAGGGGATACAGTATTTTGAACCAAAATAAAAAGCATTCTGGAAGAAAGAGAAAGTAGTAATTCAACGGACCTATACTGCAAATTAACTTCCTCTGGTCCTGAGCCGTTGCTGAGGGGGCTGCTGAAGGAGGAGGTTGGTAGAGTAGAAAGATATTAGGTCCACACCTTATATGAGTTTGCCACTATATGTTTGCCTTTTAACATAACCTGATAACCTTTCAGATTGCCAGAGTCTGGTTTCAGGAGAGCAATACATAAATTGTGAGATCCAAATATACTACTTTAGATGTGGGTCACAGTGACGGCAGTCAATTAAAATCAAATGCCTCAGGTGATATCTGTAATGCAGACATCCTGCGCCAGCTCACAGCCACAAATCCTGCTTCCGGCTATTTTTTTTCTGTGGCATTAGACACAGCACTTTTTGGCAAGAAAAGAGAGCAAGGCCCCTCTGCTCCTGATTATATGGAGATCTGTCTGGAGTAGCTTTGCTGCAGTCAGTGTAAATTGCCTCAGATTTGCACCGCGGAGATTTGGCCCAAATCTATAGTAGCACACTCTTAAACATATTCCCTAACTGAAAAACAAGACAAAACACTGTCTGAATTGAAAGTATTTGAACAACCGACTGTGGTTTAAATTTAAATCTGACTCATAATCGGGTAATACGTTCCATGGCATCTTCCTCCTCATACCTCCAAGCAGGGAGAGAGGCCCTTAAAGAAATGGGGTTACCACTGTCTGGAAGGCAGACAGTTCTTCCTAGACCCTGAACAAGTTCCACAGGAGCCCTTGGCATGGAAAGCGCCCTCCCTGACCTAGAAAGACCAAAGGTCTGCTCCTGCTTACTTCAAATTCTTCACTGCAATCGGATGTCCCCCCAAGGCTTTAACTTGGCACCGTTCGTTTGCTCCAACGCTGCACTCTGATACATCCCATGGTGCAATCCCCTCCATCTGCAGCCGCTCGGGTACCCCCGCCCACAGCAGCCTGGGATAGCAACAACGATAAAAACCAGCACTTCATTTGCATTTTTCATGATGCTTTATGATGTGTTAACAAAACATGGCACTATTTCCATAGGAAGTAATTATTACTTGTTATTGTTTGACCGTCTGTACATAATAAAAATACCTTAAAAACAATACCACAATGCTCTCTGAATGACAGCTTCTCACCCTGCAAGGGTTTCCACTCATCCAGCTTTGCGGTGGTGCCTATTTATTTTTTGGAATGCTTATTCATAAAAGAAAAGCTTTTTTTTTTTAAGGGTGCAGGGACTTTATGAATAAATACAGAAGCACCTTAATAAAAGAAAGATGTGATGAAGTCTTCAAAGCAGGCAAGAAAACTGATGAACAAAGACATTCCCATAACAACGGAGCTTTATCTGATCAAATTCCAATAAAGCCTGCATTTGGCATAAATCTTTAAAAACATAGCAAGGGCCACTGGAGGATGCTAAAACTTGTTTATTTAATATTATTCCTCCTCCCTCCCACAAAAGTACTTTATCCTTTTAATATTTTCTGAAGTCTCAGTGCATGTTGAGAGGTGCTTTGAATGAACGCAGTGAAAGATTGGGAGAAGAGGCACAGGAGAGCGCTCACTTCATCTGAGGTCTTGCTCCTTCCTTCCTTCCCTCCGGCTTCCCACTCTCCAAAGTGCTGATGATCAGCAGCACCACCAGCAGATTAACCCTCACTTTCAGGCAGAAGAAACAAAAGAGAAGATAGCACCTTGAAAGAATTTAATTCTCTGTGGTTTCACTTAACCAGAACCAAGAAGATACAGAAGCTTTTATACCAACCTTATAAAAACAACTTAATTCCTACTTCTATGAGTTTTATTATTTTCCATCCTAAGACTACTTAATATATGTGCTGTGCTTTCCCATCTGCACAGGAACACACAGATGTGTCTGACTAATCCTTAAATACCAAGAGAAGTATTCTGGGTGAAAACAGACATTAAAGAGACTCTTTCTGCCCTTGGGGATTACCACTTGCTCACTGGCTTCATGGACACAACCAGGGTACCTCCATGAGAATTAATCTTCAGGACCTACTTCCTGAAGAAATCCAGGGGCAGCAGGCCTGGCAAACAGAACCATAGCCAATAGCTCCCAACATAAATATGACAGGGACCTCTCTGCTTCAACCCTGCCTCTGGGATGGGAACAGGGTCCTGCTGCTACTGCACCAGGGGCTGAAAGTGAGGGGCCATGGCTCTGGCTCACCACACCAAGCAGCCCCAGACTGCTTTCCCAGAGTCAGTGCAAACAAAGGCTGCAGGAAAACACAAAGTCCTTTTCTGATGTGGTTTGGAAAAGGGAGCCAAGTATAGCCTGAGGAAAGCTTAGCCAAAAAGGTGCAGTCTTGCATTTCTTTTTTCATTTTAAGGGGTAGATCTGTAAGGTCAGAGGACCACACAAAGAAAGAATTGGGAGGAGAAACAAAATATTTGTATTCTGTTTGCTTATTTTTTCCATTTACCCTGCACATCTGTCTCTATCTGTTTCTAAAATAGTCTTTCAGAGTAATATCGTCCCTTCTGCATCAGTGGTATACATACTACTACTAAACTGGCACCAGACTAAACCAGAGAGCTCTTGGAGAGCAGGTAGAAGACTTGCTTGTGTTTAGGGATTGCCGCATTCCCAGTGAATTGCAACAAGAGAGCTCTGACTCTCTCCAGAAGACTTCTGCCCCTCAGCTCCTGCTTGACTGAGAAAGATGAAGGGACACAGGAACAACCATTCCCTGAAACTGCAGGTATGAAAGGAATTTCAAAAACCCTCATCAAGAAGTTATCCTCAACAAAGCAAAACACTAGACAACCTGAAACTTGATGGGAGGAAAAAAAAAACCCACCCTAATAATTAAATGTTGCTTACGCAAGACAAAACCCCACATTGTTCCTTCCGGGCACAACAGCCCTGGCAAGCCCAGCACCTATCTCACAAGACAGGAAGCAGTGCTTATGCATGGAAGAGGAGCGGTAGCTGCACATGCCAACTCCACTAGTAATCTCCTCTGCAAGCCTTGCTCTCCATGCATGGCTTTTCATGATGGAAGCAAAGATACCTGAGTAGGTCTTCAGCCCTTACGAAATGTATTTGCCACTTCCACTGAAATGAGCATCTTGCTCATTCAACCCTTTTCCCTCTGACATTTGTTTGTTCCTCCACTGCCAGACATTCCTATCTGCACTATCAATCTACCATTACACTGGCTGAAGCTCCTCCAGCATCACCGTGGCACCAATGCATCCTACCTACCATTCCTCACCTTCAGCTTCAGATTTTCTTCTTTCTAATCTCTAAAAATCATATACTAAGTTTCAGGATGTTTTCCATAGCACTGTACAATACATCATAGAATATCTCAAGCTGGAAGGGACCCGTAAGGCTCCTCTTCAGCTGTATTCTGCTTTTGCTTCTCCTGTTAAACATTGCCTGATAACTTCACACGCTGTGATGCAGATTATGTGCAGCAGTACTCTCATGCTCCTGCTGTAGAGCTGCTGGTTAGGAACTGCAAGTTCACACTGGCCATCACAGAGCTAGGATATGACCTCCATACAAGGTTTTGGGGAGAGCTGCATACAAGATTGCAAAAACTAAATATGACAAAACCAGGGGAAAAAACAACTAGCAGAAGGCAGCTACAGGAGCTGGTAAGAAGTAGATCGAGCAGGGGAACTAACAGACGGCTTTTAGTATTTTAATAGGTGCTCTGCAAGGGAAATGCTCCAGGGACAGCTTTCATCTCTACAGGCAAAGAAGCAAAGTAACATGCCTAAAGTATGCCTGGCACAAACACACGCTCAGAGCTCACTGCCATTGGCTTGCCTGTTACTTGGTGGAGAAAAGACCTAATCCTACAATAACCAGCACTCATTACTCACCTAGCACTTTACTGTGTGCCCCACCCAGACTAAAAAAGAAACTGCCTTACTCACCAGCAATATATTTATCTAAAGGACTCAAGTACCTGCCCTGGATGCAGGTGTCAGTCATTTCCATGGGTACAGGCTTACTGGAGCCAGGCTCTCTGAAATAAGCTCCAGCTGTTTCTCATCACAAGGTGAAATCCCAGCCAAGCACAGGCCCTTTCTTCCCTACCTCTGCTGAACACTTTGTCTCCCACGTTCCCCAGACACAGAAAGGCAATGAACCAAGCTTAGGCAACTGCAGCTGTAGTCCTTTCAGGTGGCTGACTAACAGCTCTCAAAAGCAGAACAACAGAAAGCCCACAGATGCCATCAACTTCTTTTAGGTTGTCTGACCAAGTGAGGTCAAGCCAAAATACACAATTGTTTCAACAGGCTGGTGTGGCAGCGTCACAGGGACTCGCAGTGTAATCCTCTGTGACGACTGTTATAAAATAGTCGATATCGCCAACTCTCATCAAAGATTCCTAGCTTTCTCTTTTAACAAATGACATGTTATTTATTCAGCTTTTCTGCCAGCCTACCCTTGGGAATGAGGGCAGACAGGTCACAGTCATGAAGCCAAACCTGTGGACCTGAACTACGTTCAACTGGGAATCATGCTTCTCCTACATTTAAACATCTAAACAGTTCAGTGCACTTTTTCCTGCTCTCAGCCTCTGAGGTTGGCTTATACTGTCACTTCAGCAAGCATGTGAACCCAAATTTCACCCTCTCTGCTCCAAGTTTGGCTTGCACTTGACCAGACCAGGTAGGAAAAGGTGAATGTTGAAAGTGAGGTAGACTGCTAACTCAAATTTGCATCCACTGGATCTGAACTGGACTCTACAATACTGCAAAATCAGGGCAGTGCTCAAAACACAGTTAATGAGGACAGCAAGAACAGAGACAGAGGGGCTCAGTACACTTTTACAAGGTGGCATCCTATCTGGCAGATCTTTCAGCAGAACAAGTCTTGGTTTGCTGGAACAATCATGAGTTTTACTCAGTACAAAACTGCTGCGAGCCAAGACCATTTTTGGATGCTTCACCTGAAACATGTTCTAGACAAAATGTGCACAAATGCACAGACTCTAGATAAGTGACTCCAGTGGCTTTGAAGTCCTTAAATGACATCACTCTTATCAACATCACTCACGAGTGAGAGAGTCATGGGGTCACTTTCATCCTCATTTCTTAATTCCTGAATTGCCCACTCCCTTGCCTCAACTCCTGGGCTACTATACAGAAGCCAGGTCTGAAACTGCTAAGCAATTATTAGCAATGCCATTTCTATGAGGAATGGTTAACAGGCTCCTTCTGAACACAGGCTAGAGAGGGGAATTTGATTTCTATCTAAACTGGGGACGTCTTGTTCTGTCACTTATCATTATATGCTGAAACTTCAGAGTCCTGAAGCACAACAGCTAGAAGAAGTTTGCACATTTCCACTTCATATGATTTTGAATAAAGTCCTTTCTAGGAAAGACATGGGAATTAAAAGCCTACTTTGTAATGACGAGACTCAATTGCTTCTCCTTGTGGTTTGTTCCAACTGCTAGACAGGTACAAAGCAGGTTTGCTGCAGCAAGACAGGGAGCTGACACACGTGACGTGCCACCATACCTGGTATAGCTCTATCCTCTGCTCCAAGACCCGTGCCTTCGAGTTCTGCAGGCGGAAGACCCTGAACTCAGCCTTCACCAAGTTGGAGGCATTCTTCTCCATTGCTGAGACATCAAATCTGACGATTCGGAAGTAAAGGCTGTAATAGCTCGGTGGGATGGCATCTGCAAAAAGGCAGTGTGACTTTATTATTATTTTTTTTTAATGATAAAACACATTGTTCCTTCCAACAGTATAAAACAAGACAGGCTCAGTAAGGCAAATATCTATAGCATGACTCAGTTTCCAATGGCCAATTCAATATTATTAACAATAAAAAAAACCCAACACACCAAACCCACATGTATTTCATTATAGGAATACTATATTAATAGAGATTCACAACTATTTCCAACTCTATCTCGGGTCATGCATATAAACCTCCTCTCTTTCAACATACTGGTGGAAAATCCCAGATGCTTATAAACTGGGAAAAAATCATAGCAGTTGGTATCTGGCAAACGCCTTCGGTCTTGCACAGAGTTCACAAGGATCTGCTAAGATGACAAGTAATGACAACTCATCTGATCTGTATGTTCTCTAAAGCCTATTTCCCCCCCAGAATATGGAGCATTAGCCAGCTTCAGATTTTGTTTCTTATTTAGCTACTAAAGGATTTTATTGGAACAAAATACTCATTCTGATTATAGTCATAAGGCAGGAAGAGAAGAGGAAGAAGAAAGGGAGGGAAAAGGCAAGCAGATAGTATCTATTATTAGCAGAATTGCATGAATTTTGACCACTTGAAAGCAGTGAAAGCCATAAACATAACCACCATTCACTACATATCAGGGGGGAAAAGCAGGAAAAAGCAGTCAGAAAAATGGGCTCAGATCTTCAGTAACAGCGTTAAACACACCAGTCTGCATTTCAAAACAGCCCCTTCCTCCTTTCCAGCTGTAAACCTCGCTAAGTGGCAAAGAACTTCTGCAGAACCTGGGCTACCCTAAAGGGTTCAGTGATCACCTGGGGTCTTTCCACCCTCCTGACCACCCTCCCTCTGTGTGCGACACCTTCCTTGCCCCACTGCCTGGCCAGGCTCTCCTCAAACTGCAGAGCCAGGCTCAGAGAGGAGTCCAAATGACTCGAAGAACCTGACAAAAATCTCCATTCAAACCAAGGGAAAGGGTTCCTCTTCTCTTACAGTGTGAAAACTGTAAGCGGATAAAGAAAAAAAAATGTAAAGAGAAAAACTGAATTTGGAGGGTGGAGGGGGACTGTCAGCTGAGGAAGAAAAGATCTCGGGCCTCCCTAGGGCCATGCCAGCAGGAAGACTTCAGATAGTAATTACAAAACACGGACTTTTCCCACTAGTCACATAGCTCAGGATTTGTCATGTAGTGGCAGGAGATGACAGCTTTGATGTTAGGGAGGTGAGCAGTTTAGAGCCCGTGAAAGACCCAGGCCTTCCTCTACATAATTGAGCCAAAACCTCTGTTTTAAATGATTAGAGGTAAAAACCCCTAAAAATAATCCTAACTATGAGAAAATCTTTGATGAGAAAGAAATATTCTTGGTCTTAAGTGTAGATGCATTGCAACTTCTCAAAATGCTTCAAAAAATTCTCTGAAAGAGTACTTCCCAAAAGCAGACCCTCAACATGATCAAACAGGTCAGAGGTTTGATCAGCCTCATACTTCCTTATAATCTCATTTAATTAAAGAAACAACAACAACAAAAAGTTCTCAGATTTTCACATCCACAGTGCTCGAAAATTAACCCCAAAGCATCATGATTAGTATTCTTGCCTACCAGGCTTACTGACAGAAAATGGCAACCATCTTATAGTGAGGACGCAAAGAAACATGGATGCAAACTAGCCCTGCACTAGAACTGTTCCTCTCTCCCACGAGTAACTCATTAGTGCTGGTCTCTCTCAAAGTACCAAATGGTCTTCTACGAAAAGATTAACTTTATGCAACAATAACCTCAATTTTGATATGTTTTTGCAAATTCTTTCAAAAGCTATTCGGTTCAGAGATTGTATCCTCATTTAAGAGAGAAATAATCTCTTCAATTCATTTTTCTGCTATAGGAAATGCCGGGACTACTACTTGTTCTTCAGCCAAACCTAATCCTACTAGGAATATAATTTGGCATAATAATATGTATGTATATAAGATTGATGCTTCCAGGATGAGTTGTAAGTTGTCCTTCCCTGTCATTTATTTGAGGCATCAACCTACCATTTCATTCCCTGTGGACAAGCAAAACTAGCAGCCAGCAGCTTGCCCTGGCACAGACAAACCCTGTCCATCTTGACTTCATTTCAGACTGAAAAGTCCTATTTAACTCTCAATTTGACTTATATTTAGCTTCTAATTTATTTCTAGAACTTTTGTGTGCTATATTCGTAGTCTTTCTTTTCAGTTTCTATATTTTAGATACTACATATTACAAATCTGTGAATATGTACCTGAATGTTTTTTTTCTGAATCATTTCCTCATTTACATTTTTTTTGCTCCTTCACATATAAAGACGACAGACAGAAAGAATACTCTCTCTCAGTGTGCATGTTTTTGAGTTTGCTTATGTGCGTTCGTATGCACAGTGAATATTTACCTTCCACTGGAAGGCAGGCATGGGACACCCACCATGAATAAGAATGATTTCTTGTCTTACAGAAGTTTTGCCTCTCTTATAAGATACTTTTACACCTTGCAAAAACCCATGTAAGAAACTTGATTTCTTTATTCTATCATTCATGACAGTACCCACAGGAAGTCAATTCAGGAAAAGCTGTTATTCATGGAAAGCTGAAAAAAACAGGGTTTTGTACTAGCTGGAACCCCTTCTCTGAAAAAGAATAGCTGACTGCAGAATTGGGGTTTACATGAAAGTTAATCAACATTAAGACTGAGAATTGAGACTTGCAACTCTCTAATGGAATGGAAAGAACCCTATGGAGTCTACAAGGTTTTGGATGAGCCTTTAAGTGATCTCAGATGCTGCAATTTATCTCTCTTTGTGACTCCACCTTAACCTGACAGTTGTATCAATTCAGACTCAGTTGGATACCTCTGGACTCCCCTCTGGTTTTGGCCCAATGACTCCAGTAGACGCCAGGATGACTCTGACCAAGTTAGTCTGCAAACACAGTTACCCGGCTGCAGACTAGACTCTTTAAGTATTCTCTGAACCATTATCATTAATGAGTGGAATTAAATCAATATGTTTCCTGTAGTTAAGAAAACACAGATTTCTTTTGTTTTGGATAGAGGGAATAGTAAATGCAATGGAAGATTCCATTTTTATAATCTTCAAATTATTAATTCAACCTTCAAAAAACTGAAGACTTCCAGCTGTAATAATTACGATCACAATCATCACAGTACAGTTGAGACAAGAATTACAAAACACAGTTGGAGAAGATGGAGGCAGTGTTCCTCCTCCTCCCTTTAGCCTGATGAACACCAAGCATGTCAAGTTTAGCTTTTTTATTCTTTTTGGTTTTGGTTTTGTTGGGTTTTTTTTCTTCAACAAGCTGAAACATCATCAATTGCTTTAGACAGGACAGTCCAAATTGCCAAGTTAAAACATATTCTGGTAACTGAGTGTTTAAGTGCATAAAGACACTGTCATTTCTGTGCTTCTTTCTGGCTTTGTTAGTATCCAGCATCCTCTAAGCTCCCATGCCAGCAACTAGGACAGAAAGCAGCCCTGCTCTGACAGATTAGAAAAGCACCAAAAGGATGGCTGCAGGAGAACTATCCCAAAATACTCAACAGTCTGCAGTATTGCTCCAGGTTGGAGGGTCATCAACAGGAGAGAATGAACACTTCCTCTGACCAACTGTCCAGAACACCATGTAGACCCTCAAGCACTGCTCCTTGAAGGAAAGCAAGATGGAGTCAAGTTCCCTTAAACCAAAAGTGGGAACGGAAGGAGTTTGCTTCATGCTGGAGATATTCCCCAAATCAAGAATGTTCTGCATAAAAGGATGACACTTTTGCCTTCCACAGTCGTGTTTGATAAACTAAGCCCTGCATTTCCACAGCTTTACTCACAAGTACTGCATGTACTGACATTTCAGATGAAACAAAACACTGCTTGACACAGCTCTTCTGAGAGTTGGGTTTTCATTCTGGCAAGGAAAAAGACCTAAATTCAATTGTATCCAACGAGGCTTTTTTCCCCTCTTCTGCATTTTTATTTCTGCTATTGAAACAAACAAACAAAAAACCCAAAACCCAATTATATGCACAGCCCAAGTTAGTAAATGTAAACAACTTTTCTTTTCTCATTGGAAGAGGCCAGACAGGCCGACTTCACACATACACCCACACTGGAAAGGCTGAGAGCTTCAATCTAATCCTTCCATCAAGGGCTTGTAATAAATGCTCCGAAGATTTATTTTTATTCTCTTTTGTGTTTATTAAACTTTGGAGGGTTTCTTTTCCTTTTTCTTTTCTTCCTGGTGCTTTGCCTATTCTTTACTACAGCAGCTACAAAACATGGAGTGCCCTTTTCTTCTCACCCTCCTTATTTTTTTTCCTCTCCTCATCTTTCTAACTGCAGTACATGAATGACCATGTAGTAGGCTTTGAAGCAGCACATGCAAATATTTATAAGAGTAGCTTGATTGTTATTAAATGCAGTTGTTATGCTTTTTACACTCTGGCAAGCTTCCCTAACCCCTCTAACTATTAGGACCATTTAGGCTGTTTAGATTTTAGCTCACTGATAGCAAACCCCACATTTCTTTTGGAACAAGCAGCATAATGTGACATTGTTTCTTCCCCTGTGTGAATTTTACTCTCTGCTCAACATACAGGTCCTGCCACGAGCAGGGTCACACTGCCTTTAAGGACATCCAAACATTTAAGTGAAGCAACATGCACAAGACTGCTGGAAGGAACAAGAGCACATCTTTCCAGCAGGATCCTGTCCTTCCTGTCAGGCACACTCGGGTCACAAATCTTCTCCTCTTTTCCAGGGAAAGTTGCTCCAAGAAATTAGAAACTTGTTTAATGTATCTGGGCTCCCAAAGCCCACGAATAATTACTCTGCTCACCCCTCCTGACCCTGACGTGACTGCAGAGTCCTGCTGGAAACCACATCTCTGCAATGAAAGGGGATATATAAAGACAGTGAACGAAATTACGGAGGCCTACAGGTTATATTTGGGAACTGGGATGGGCCCTCAGAGATAAATGAGTTGTACATCAGCTTTCCATTAGCTCTGAAACTCTATCCTGCTGTGGCATTAAGTTATGAGCACAATCGTTTAGCTAATCAGCGCTCTTGGACAGAAACACTTGCACTGCTCTCTGCTCAGACATTGCTTCCAACCTCCTGCATCAAGGGTTCAAAGGCAGACGGTATGAAAGCCATGTAAGAGACTTACTGCAGTATTCCAGTTCATATCTACAAAGCTGACAATGAGCTATTACCTTAATTTCCCATCAAACGTTTGCTACTGAGGAGGGACACTGCACTGCAAGTCAGAAAAAAACCTGCTGGGAACACAGTGGATAAGACTTTCAGCTGAGGCCCAATGTCCCTGGAGCAGCTCTTCTCACATGCACCTACAGTGCAATGTAAGGCATGATGTCTTCTACTGCACCCGGTTTTGGTGAAGAACACATGTTAGCAACTGACAGTTTGGAATCTTCCATTGAATGACCACCTGAAACATAATTTATCCATGGCATAGGGGAGAAGATGTTTCACAATTCCACATTCTCTGATAACTTCAGTCTTAATATCTTTTACTGCATGTGGATATGCTGACACTTAACCAGAGAAACAGTCAGGCATACAGAAAAGAAGACAGAGCTTTCTTCATCAGAAAGACAGACAGAAAGAGAACAGGTTGTTGATCCAATGGATGACCCTTTTGAGCACCAGAACAATGGAAGACTGAAATCTGAAAGCATTTCCCTCTTATAACCACCAATACTGACCCCTGGACCTGTTCCTGCAGTCACATGGGGAAGACTAAGTACAGCTTCACTAACACAGCATATTTTAAGAGTCCTGAGGTGACTCCCCTTGGAACAAAAACAAAGAAACAAAACCTCACTCCTCCGGGGACTCCTGCTGCAACTCTTTGAACATGAATTTCTTTCACCAATTACACCAACAGAAACCAATCCTGCAAATGTTTTCTTCTTTCAGCAACTTCTTATTAGCTAACTTTTTCTTTTTTTTTTTGTAATGATGACACACTGAGCTTCTGATAAGCATCAGGGAATCCATACATGTAATTATTACACCATAAACCGGCTACAAAGACTTAATGTATGTCACTAGCAGACTCTCGAGTGCACAGGACAAAGATACTTGGCAGTGCTCACACTGCATAAATACATGGTTTACTTTTTCTGCCTACACTGTCTCTGTCAAGCTCCACATGTCCAAAAAATATACACCAATGGAGGTCTATGTGGGCATGAGTTTAGAAAAGAATAATTACATAATTACCAGGTTCTGTGACTTATTTTCCACTGTGGAACCACTTGCTATTCCTCATTTAAACACACTAAAGTCTATGACAATATATGAAAAGTAAACAACCCCAAGACGTTCGCCTAGTTGAAGAGATAGGTACAATGAGGCAAAAATTTGCTTTTCTGAAGATATGTTTATGGAATTATGTGGTCCTTACTTAAAATCTGACAAGAGCCTTCTGGCTCTGCTGCTACTGTCTTACTGCTGCACCAAGTCTGAATCAGAAGATGACCAGGGAAATCTATGAACTCAGTAGCACAGTGATATGGTAGTCTGGTTTCCAGTTACCCAAACTACTCCTATTGCTCTGCAGTTTGATGGACTTTGATCCTCTTACGCAATTGTCTTGTGTACTTTGGATTTCTGTAATGGTGAAAAATATCCTGCAGTCATCTTTGGATCAAAATGCAACTGGCATAGTAAGGACACTAAGACTGTCTAAATGGTCACTGGAGAATCACAGAGTAAAGTTAAAGTTGTCAGAAAAAGAAGTAGTAAGATAAAACTGAAATCACTGATGTTGTTGTAGCAAGGCTGCTGCGTGGGATTCCTGGTACAGAATGAGTTAAGTCCTGGCTTTGTGGATCATTTAAAAGATACAGAGAGAAGGACATCTTCTTACATACTCCCTAATTTGTGTCACTTCATCTCTACTAGCACACTGGAGCTGGATATGAGTCCTATAATGGGCATCAAACCCTGCCAAGAAAAGCTACCACTGCTGTTTTAAGGCTGTAACAATACAACCCATTTTAAACCTTTTTTTTTTTTTTGTAATTGTTCTCCCTGGGCTGGGCCAAATCATGGTGCAAGTTCAACCTCAACTCTTATTTACAAGCCTCAGCTGAAACTGACTTTGGATGTTCCTTAATTTTATCTGGACACCATCACAAGAAGGGCTGTAATTTTCCTGTATCACTGAACTGTCTGATTTAAGCAAATTTTATCATCCAGAAAGCACTTATTTAAATCCTTTTTTTTTCCACTGGGCTTTCTGCCACCCTTTCACAATTATTATCGTGAAATATTAGTATTCATAGGCTCAGTCCGAAACACTGTTTAGCCAGAAAAAAATCTATACTACCCATAGCAACTAGAAAGAAGGAAGACAAAGTATTTCTTTTGAACAACCATCTATGACTGCTTCTCTCCTCCCTTTCCTACAGGTACCATACAAAGAAAAACTGCTGGGCCGTTACGTGTGTTTGTTCACCTCCTATGAGATGCAATACCAACAGCCAGGAAGTCTGGGCTACAATAAATTGCCCCAAATGAACCCTTCTTGAAAAAGGTTCGCAGCTATTCCATTACCCAAAAGGCAAAGGAGAGTAAAATTTAATACCAAAGAGAAAAACTGCGGGAGTATTCTGCTTTATCTGAGAAAATAAGCAAAAGCCTTAAAGTCCATGTGATCCTTTTCCTGCAAATGACAGGAAGGCACTGCTGCTGCAAGGGGATGGAGAGTTAACGTGGGCACATGCTCCCACGGAAAGTCCCAGCTTCCCTTCCCAGACCATGCTACGAATGCTAACGATTAACCTCTTTTGTGCTTTAAGACAGGCTTTAAAGACTAGATCAGATTTTCAAGTGTTTAGCACCCAGTATTTTGAGGCTTTTTTTTTTGTTCTTTTTTTTTTTTTTTTTTTTTTGATATTTCTAAATGTCCCTAGAATGAAGTCTTCCAACTGGATGTTTCTGTTGTGATTTTCCAAGGCCCTAAAAGTTCTTGTGATCTTTTGAAAAACAGTTTTGGGTTTTAGCACTGAAATAGAGCTGTATCTTTCTTTGCCAGCTAGTCCTAGCCATGGCTGCTGACAAAGAAAACCTTCACCTTAAATCTTGCCCCTTCCTTACCTCACCTTGCCCAAGTCACTAAAGCCAAAAATCCTGCCGGACTCTGTGAGCTGGAGTGTAGCTACATGTAGAAAATATCCATGATTCAAAACATACAGGAATATATCTGCAGGATTAAAGGTCAACCCACTTGACTATGCAGAAAAAAAAAAATCTACCAGAAAAGTCAGAAAAATCCACCTGTGCATCCTTCCTTTCCCTCCCTTTATTTTGATATTGTGTATCATCTTCAACTTACACCTAACTGGTCCATACAGTACTGGTCCACTGGTCTGGGCTGGGTGTCATTGTGATCAGCTTCTATGTTTTCCTTGACAGGATCATTAAAGAACAAATACCCCACAAAAGTGACATGCTTTGAGAGCAGAGGAGGCAAGAACCAAACAGTGTGTGTGATCAAAAACCGATGCTCACAGAATAACCCTCTTCAGGGACAGGCTGTAAGCACTGCACTGTTACCACCTGAGCAATGCTCATCTAACCTTCTCCCTACACCTCTCCTGCCCCCCATCACTGCTCATTTGCAAAGATTAGAAAATCTAAATGTGTTTCAGAAATGGGAGAAAAATACTTGAGAAAAATATACATCGTCCTTCCAGACAAGCTACACAAATTTATTCTGGAGGAAATCAGTGCAGGTTGTCCAGGACAAAAGGAAACACTTATGGAATGTACAGGAAACCATCTGAAATTAAGGACTATAGACTGCATGCACGAGTCGATATCTTCAAATGTATGCTAAGGTAAATCAGCACAAAGACTGAAAAAACTTGTGTTATTAATACTTGACAGCAACAGGGCAATTGTAAGCCACAATCCTGGTGCTTCACAAACTCTCCTGTCCCGAAAGTGCATTCTGTTGAGTAAGATTGAATTCCTCTAACAAAGTGCACTTTTCTTCTGCAACTCTTGAAAAAATAAGGACTGCCCAGAAGACCCACTTCTGTTATAAAACGAAACTCTGAGTGCTACCTTGTAAGAAGAGTCAAACTGAGCACTGAGCCTCGAATCAACTGCCTAAATCCAAACCTCTGCATTTATAGCAGGATCAAAACACCAGTTGAAATGCAGACACCTCTGACTAAAATGAGAGGGGAAACTGTCTGGTCCCTTTCAGGAAGGAAAAGCCAAAACCCCAACTCAGGCAGACTTGGTGTGACCACTGTCAAATACTCCTGTTTCTTAAAAAGGAGTGTGGAGTCCCTCCCAGGGGACGGTCCATCTCAGGACAAAGCAGCACATGTAGCACAGCCCCACACTTGATCTTTCTCTCCCAGCAAGAAGGGCTGTTTGTAAAAGCTGGAGTATCTGGAAACACGGGTAAACAACCACCTCCATGGGAACACCTGCGAGTCCCTCTCAGGTGCATGGTGGTCAGTGGACACTTTCTGCCCCTGCCTTTACTACTGCTTGAAAATTAATCTCCTGAAGAAAAATTCCCTCATATGAACCCACCAGACCCCCTGTCCTCTGCTTGCCTTTAAAGCTTTCCAGGCTGTTGGCTTGTTTTCCCTCATCCCTGCTGAAATGCAGGGACTGGGTAATGAGAACAACACTGATGCATCAGACGAGAGCTATTTTCAGGTCGAGCTGTTGAACAATGCTTCATTGGGGTAACCTAATTCCTCCCGAGTATTTTGGAGAGTAGCAAATGCTGAGTTTTCCATTCCAGACCATCTTTCAGCATATACAAATCTTCACGCATTTTTGAAAGTCTGAAAGGTCTGACCTCAATTCTCCTCTTCTCAAAGTCCTATTTACACACCCGCCATCATGCAAAGGAGCCAAGAGGGAACGCAAACACAAACCATACTGCTATCATTGTTTCTCAACAAAGAAATCTTAATCTTATGGCAGGTTAAAACATACAGTGTAAAGAAAAAGCACAACAGCTCAAGCTCTCAAACATAACCTCCCTGTAATCTTATGCTGCTTATGCAACACTACAGTTTTAGTAGTGAGAGAGCAAAACACATCTTCAGATGCTGGGTCAGATACCATCGTAGCAAGCCCATGACCATGCATTCCAGATAGGAGCTGAGAGATCATTTTCTGCTGGGAAGATGTACAACAAGCTAACAGGAAAGCTGTTGTGTCAGTCAACAGGCCTTAGGACAAGTTATAGAGTTACCAAAGCCTCTCCGAAACCTCAGTGAAGTTTTGGTCCCATTGAAGTCACCGACAAAACATTCTCATCACTTTCAAAAGGGCCAGGAATTTACCCCTACACTTGTAAGCACAGAGAGTATTTTCAGCATAAGAAAACTGTCTCCAGCCGCTCTGTCTCCTGTTCTCTGTGAATTTGGTTTGCCAACAAAAGGTCCTTCAGCTTTCAGCAGTTATTTTGTGAACATTCAGGGAAGAAGAACTCCTTTCAAATCCCCATCAGGATCCTTTGAATGAAATCCCAGGTTATCATGTATCACCACTGAAATCAAATATGTAAATAGATGTGTGTTGTGTTTGGAAACTTCTCAGGTATGTACTTTGCTATTCTGCTTACACTGGAATGTAAGAAAAATACTCCTAGTGTCTTTCATCTCTCTCCATGAAGGGCTGCTCCCCTTTCAGATAGGAATCATAAGCAAGAATTGCAAGTACAATCGCCCACCTCCTCTTAAAAAAAAAAAAAAAAAGAAAAATTAAAAAAAAATTAGAAGAGTAAAAAGGGAGGCAGAAAGAAAAACACACCAGGGAACACAAACCTTTCTCAATGGCAAAGACCTGGCTTGCTGGCACTATGTGGCTGAGTTTTTATGGCTGAAACAACCTCAATAACTTAAAACAGATCAGATTAAACTTCCACCGCTCAGAAGACTGACCAACAGTTCTCTTCATAACAAAGACCTTCTCTTTCAGTTCACAACCTTCTTCTGGTCACATGCTACTGAAGTGATATCTTCAGAAGCAATCTGTAACAAGAGACCTCTCCACTGAGGGGGCTGAAGAGGCAAACAGGATCACAAATCCAGCTGCATTACTTATATATCATATTGCTTTACACAGAGACATCAGGATGCTGACTGCAGAGCCCCAAAACCCCTAAGCAGTAATCATATCACCAAAACCCAAATAACCTTGAATGATTTTTAACTAGAAAAAACAAAAAATTTTATCTTCTCTTCTCAACAGCAGGTTGTGTGTAAGGTTAGATGTATGTGCGTGTGTTTGAGAAAGTCTATGTATGTTTATTATTTTTTTTTAATCCTTCCTCTTCCTGGCACCTTTCTCATGAATTTTGCTTGCACTGACAGGTCAGCCAGCAGGATTAAAACTGCTTCACGGTGTTATCTCAGCGCCAATTTAATAATGAGCTATATTTAAAATATATATACTGTGCAGACATACTTTTATTGAATCCATCAGACTCACCCCCAAAAATTACTCGTTATAAATCTGTTCTCCCCATCAGCACACAAGAGGAGCTTGGCACGCCTGCATGCAGCTGCGCACGCTCCATGTCTCTCCCTCCTCCCAGCTCCAGGGTTTCTGCAGGCACTGAAGCTGAGGTGGCGGGTGAGACTGAGGCATCCTGCAACCCCGGTGGGACCTGCTGCTCATGGGTGCTGTGCAAATGGGGTTATGAAAAAAGCGCACCTCCACCAATGCCAACGGAAAAGAAGGAAGCCAGCCCACCGGGTCAGGCCACTCACGCAAGCTACAGGACAGTGGTCAGGTCCTTCCAGACCTGGAGATCAGGGCTGTCTTTATAGGACCCCCAGAAGGCAACTCCAGTGAGAAGGATCGTGATTAAGCCTGACCCTTGGACAGAAGCACAGGCATACACTTTCAAGTGCAAGAAATCAGGCTAGTATGTTTACAAGGCTAACCTCTCCAAGGAAACAGATTAATACTTCTTCTAAGGTAAGCTGTGATTACCTGTCATACGTCTGCCTGTAGAATTAGGCCATTCACTAACTGTCAGCTCGGTACAGCTTGCACTCTGACAGCAAACAAACTCATCACAGGCTCTGACTTGCGCCTTTAGTGCTGGATGACTTGAGCTATGTTTTAAGCCTGCGAATATGCAGCTGCATTTCAACTTTCTGTGTAGAAGGGCTTCTAATCACAAGTATTGTTATGAAATCCATGAGGATAGCTAGAAACCCTTTGGATATATCCTTAAGATTATACACTGCCACGGCAATGCAACATTACACAAAAAAAAAAAAATCTACTTTACAAAAAATGTACACCGCAGAACAAAGCTGAACTAGAGAGAAAAAAAACAACACAAGTGGAAAACATTTTGAATTATTTAAAGAACTAAGAAAACTTTCCCCAAATCCAATTTTCTCCAACAGTGTCACAACAACCACAAAGCCGTCATACATGACAAACTCAGTGGTGTTGAAATCAAGGAAATGGCAGCAAAAAGACATTCTCAGGCTATTTCACAATTCAGTTTAAGCTGTTCATACTGCTGTGTTCATGCATCTCTCTACCTCAGCACAGAATAATCCAAATATCATTTTTTATTTTCAAGTCAAAAGTTTATTTCCCCTCTTACTTATCTGCAGGGTGGTTCAACCAACTGGAAGTGAATGTATGCAAGATCAGTGGTAAAATCAGCCTGAGTATTTCGTAGAATATCAGGGCAAGAAGTCTACCACTCTGCTTCAGAGAAAGAGCATAGCATTGGCTTCACTTTAAGCACAGTCCTGCTGAAGTCATCCTGTGAGCTTTCCTATGCAGCTGTGAGCTTAAAAGCTTTCCTACCTCAGAACTCATAGCAGCAAGAGAGAACAGGGTGAATCCAGCCCTCATCAAACTCCTCAGACTAAGGAGAGCTCACAGGACCAAATCCTTCTTGCACTTCATGCTTGCAATGTGATTTTTGATACTGCTTTCCTGACCTACCCAACCTGTGTTTTGGAGAGAGTTCCTCTGTGCAGAGGCAGTAGCGAGTGACAGCTTTCATGCTTATGTTCTGTTAGTGGCTTTCCCATTCAAACTCCTGGTGAGAGAGGTGAAAATGAGCATCAACTTTCTGCAAGCATGCAGAGATTTACCTGCTAGGCTGAGCTCAGACCATTCATCTCAAGCTGGCCAATGGACAACCTGCTGCTACAAAAGCTCTAAAGGCGCACACACACATATCCCCCAGCTTGGATTAAATTTGTCAAGACAGAGCCATCTAGTCTACCCCAATTTTTTTTAAAAGGGAAGATGGTACAGTTTTAACTGACAGAAGTTGGTTAATGTAGAGCCCTTGCACAGACATCAATTAAACAGTGCATCACATAGAAACCAGTAGGGCAGAGATGTCTTCTCCGTCACAGATGCGTGTACTGAGTATACTATAAACCATGTCCTAAGTTGCTTTTCTGGCACCATGGACCTACCGCTGTAAGTCTGGAGCACAAAGTGCTGCCTGTTACCTATGGCTGCAGACTACCGGACATAAGGCAACGCACCTCTGAACTGATGTCTCCTGAACAGATGGTGAACTATCCTTTTCCTGCCTCTATCTACATACTTACACAGCCTTGTGACCACAGTTTTTAAGCGCACATATATCACTCATCGCAGTTGGTGGTAGCTCTTTTACTTTTGCTGCCTCATCTCACTTGGAGCTCTCCCATCATTTCATTCCTTTAAACCACTCAGCCATTTCCCCTCTTCAATTAGCCCCCTAAAACTTTCCTTCCTGTTAAGTGTAAGATTATTCTTTCATTAGAGCATTTTGCCCTCTAAGGAGAACAAAATGAAATAAAACACACACACACACACCAATTACACTGTCATGTTCTGTACAGTGGAATAATGTACAACTTGTAAGAAACTGAGCCAATGCGCAGATTGATAATGAAGGTAACACCGTCAAGTTTCACTCTCTTCTGGAAGGGAAAGAGAATAAAGCTGAATATATAGTCATAAAATATACAAAATGAAATAGGCCTCTGCAAATGGAAGTTGCTTAAGAAAATAGTTTCCAGGTCTATGGTTTTAATTACTACATAAATGAATGGAAAAGAGGATTAAGGAATTTGCACAATTGTTACACGTCATATTTGGAATTGTAGATTTTCTGCAGATACAATAGCATGAAGGCATAATCCAATAAAATCCAACTGAACTGTATCCAGCTTCTCCCTGATATTTCAGTCTGGTATACAAGAATCTGAAATCATTCTCCAGCAGTGCTCACATGGGACCAAAATATGTAATATTGGGGTGATTTTGCAAAGCTTCCTCATTTCTTCTCAAGCTTTGGATTTTAAGATTTGCACAGACTAAAAATGCATATGAGTTTCAGTCATTCAGCCTTGCTCACTTCCCAGCTCTGTTTGAAAACAAGATTTCAAGCACTGATTGAACCCTGGACCACAATCTCCTCTAAAGGAGAAGTCCTCTGAGCAGACAAAGCTATCTGGGTACAAAAGCAAAGCATGCACAGGAGCAGAAGTGTTAAAACTGCTCTTATCCCTTGTTAGAATCTATTCATGTTTGCAAACACAAAAGCCTGGGGCTTTTCATCCACAGCCAGAGCAGACCTTTCTTTTTTTTTCCTCCCTTCCTTTTTCTGTTTTCCTTTTACTGCCATGCACATTGATTTTAGCCTGAATAAATGCCCATGAGCGACCATTCTTTACATGTCTTCAAGTAGGTCAATTACCCAGAAAGAATTTAGCACGCATTTAGATGCAGATCATTCAAGCTTTTCTTCCTCAAGCTTAAAATCTCCCTAATTCTACTCTCCTCCACAAGCCTGCTCTTCATCTCCAGTTGGACTGAAAATCCAGTAAATATTACACTTACAAGGTAACAGGTCTGGAATGTGAAGCATCTAGAGCTCAGCAGAGCCTATTCTTGGCATCTCAATATATGTACTTTGTTGCCTAGTGCCAAACAGCATTTGATTGGCTTTATTCAATTCAAAGGAAGATATTAAATCCCAGAACTGTATAAACATCATTTACCAATCAAAACCATAGTTAAGAGAAGTGCCTTCCTAAGGGAAGAGACAAGGGTTACTTGCCTTTGTAGAGTCCCTGAAACGCAGTGTCTCAAATAAACCTTTCAATCTGGAATATATGGTTACTTTTTTGTTATCATCCTTTATTAATCAAAGTCAAGAGAAAGAAGATAAAAGCTGGTTTGTCAGGCTTTGTCCTCCTACAGGAGTCCTCCCTGTGACATTTTCAGCTGCATAACAGCAAGGACCAGTGCATGCAAACCTCTGACAGTTTAAAACAAGATTTACTGAGAAGCACTGAGAACCACCTGAAGGCCCTTTCCACATGGAGGGGACATTTGGCCACTACTCTGCTCATGAACGAATCACAGAAGCCAGACTGAAAGCATCTTCTCAAAGCTATGTTCCACAGCTGCAAAGGCAGAAGAGGATGCATTTACATGGCCTTTTCCTTATACGCAAAAGATACTGCTGATACTGAAGAATAAGAACAGAGTCATAAAGCAATAATTAAGATCGAATTCAAGCATTATTGAATGGCATTGTTTGGGAAGGAAAGCTCCAAGCACTTCTTACCTGCTAACCTAGGGGTGTGTGTATACAGGTTCAGTCTTGAGAAATGCTAACTTCCAAGTGCTCAGAACTGCAAGACCCCGTAAGGCTGGACAAGCATTTCTGAATTTAATGTTTGCTCCTACTAATGTTACTGCATGAACGAGATGCTTTATGCCCAGCACAACAAGATAGGAAGAGACAGGATTCTCAGATTAAGTTAGGAAGAGACAGGATTCTCAGATTAAAAACTTCTCTCCCATGTGAATTCAATGGCTGGCCAGGCCTACATACCAACATGTATTTAGCTCTGAACGCTATCGCTGGCTACATTGCAAAGATCCCTTCAAGGGAGATGCACTGACTTGTTCAAGAAGCATTTATATATCAGGATGGGGAAAAATGGTAATACAGAATTCAAAACACAGATAAGAAATCAGTCTATCTTTCTTCTCTTTCCAGAGCAGTCAGTGGTCTTGTAACTTTCTCAGTGGCGCTATAACAAAATGTAATGGATTTTCCTCTTACTGCAATTTACAGAACTGTCCACCTAAATGGTTTACCTGGCTGAAGCTGTAGCACTGTTGAATTTAAGTAGTGTCTGTGAAAGGAGCAAAGACCCAACTAAGACATCTACACAATATGTGGGAAGTAGAGGTGTCCAGTATTTCCTCTGCGAGGTGGTGTTAGGAACAGAAGTCATCTTAGTGACATAAAGTTCACCTCAAATATAACTTTACTAATCAACATACAGGCTACATGGTGCTCACACACCTCAAGGCAGAAAGTTACACCTTGCTAACCTAATGCTCAGAAGCATGAAAACCCACTCTCCTCCTCACATGAGCAGTGTATTTCTCCACTGAAGCTAAGGAAAGAGGACTACCCCATAATGACATACATTCCTGTAGGACTGCTGCAGTAAGGCTAAATAGAATACTAACAAAAGACCCCAAAAAATCCTATACATTAAACCACCAGTTGAAGCATCCTTTTATCATTAAGCCTGGCCACCCAAACTGCTCACAGATAATGAGACCCTACTGGCAGGTAAAGAGAGATTGTCACGTGTGCAGAGGACAGTACTATGCCATAGTCAACCACAGCCACTGCTAGGGAATAGGCAAAAAGATTCTCACCTTCTCCTGTTGTGAAGGAGAGACGGCCAAGGCAATAGATAGCTCTCAGCTCAATATTAGACATGAGAGAAATATAGAATATTGTTAACTAATGGCTCCACTTCAGTGGCTCCTTGTTGATACCAGATCTGGAACTGCATTGCCCAGGATTGAGATGCAGATTTTACCTCTAAAAATACAAAGTAGTAACAAGCAAAATCCCTTTGAATCTGAAAAGACACCAATACTCAGAGCAGGCTCTTATGCAAGAACGTCTGACTAGTGGCAAGGTGTGGGAAGAACATTACTTTTCAGACTCTGTTGTTTCATTGAACATTTATTTTAACCCAATGAAAGAAATGTTCTAGATTTTCTAGAATTGAGTCATTCCAACAGTCTACTTTTTACACAAAACCAAACTTTTGCAGTCTGATCTAAATTGTAGTCTCCAATCTCTACTGGTCTATGCATGTTAAGAATAAATAATACCATTGTAAGCAAGTGAGAGACTCCCCAGCTCACTCCAGAACAGTGATATGATTTTAAAAAGAAAAAGAAAAAAAAAAAAAAATTGCCAAAAAAATTATATCCCAGAGTTTGAGCTTTTCATGTTCTAATATCTGCTATTGCAATAAAAAAAAACAATTAAAAAAACAAAAAAAAAAAAAAAAAAAAAAAAAGCCAAAACAAAACCCACAACAAAGTAACAACAAAAAAGGAAAAGAAGAAGAAAGAAAAAAAGAAGAAGAAAAAGAGCAAAAGACGATAATTTTTCTGAGACATTTCAGGCTAACATAGAGTCTTAAAATCATCCTATTTCAAACACTAGTTAATATAAATCTGGAAAGTTGCCTTGTCTGGAGTGAAATCATATACAGATTGAAAAAGGATTAAGTTTTTTGTTACAATATATGCACTTTTTGTATTTTAACCTTGTAGTGTCTAGAACAGAAGATGAAAGTTGGGGAACAAGGAGAACAAACAGGTAACGGTACGGTTCACTGCGACAGCTGCTGCTGGAGGTACGCACTCTCTTTTCACAACACACAAGGTAACACGGGGCATTACAGACACTTTACTGTTATTTTATAGTGTGGCCCCTCCTTGTGACAAGCTAACACATGAGGAAATGGCACAAGTTCATACCATAGTGGGCACTCAGCTCTTGCCTGTGCCATTAATAGCTGAGCATTCAGGTTTACAAGGCTAGACTAGTTTTCCCATGTCCAAACAGAACAGCTAGATGGATCCAGTTGGATTTTCCAAAACACAAGATAAACGTCTTTCCCCAAGGCACTATGAATATCAATCACTCCAAGTGTGGCCATCTGCTTCAGATTCATGTGCAGAGGATTGGCTTTTAGATACACACCACCACAACTGAGTTTCTAATTCCTTTTTATTGGTGAGTTTTACCACACACCAAAGGAGTCATCATGATGATAAAACCGTGATTCAGCACAGCTCTGCACCAGAGGTACCTGAACAACAGGGGTACAGAAACACACCATGAGCAGGCTCACAGTATTGCCAGGACAATGGAACTACACCAAAGCTTAATAACAGATGACTTTTTGCCTGCTATTTTTAATGGCTATTTTTACTCAATGAATTACCACCCTTTATCTCTATCTGAAGTTTCACCTATTTTGTTTTACAATTTTTGCAATAATTGCAAAAAAAATTGTGAACAACCTTCTGCTTTTTTGGGCAGGCATAAATGCTTGAGACAAAACTGGCTAGAGAAGGAGCTGTGCATACAAACACAAACATATATGCACATGAAGAAACCAAAAATATAAAAGAATATGTATTTCAGACTAACAAGATGATATCCAACTAAATATTAGAAAAAGATGTTGTGACCATTTATGATTCAGAAGGATCCAAAACTAACGCAGACTCCAGACAGAGATCACATCCAGCGAAAAGAGCTCCACAAATTGCATCATGCAACACCATGACTGCGATAATGAATATGGATAGCAATTACAGAGTCAACATCTGCATTTCTTAAAAGATCAAAACAGACTAGGAATGCATGAGTGGCTTCTCAGAATAACCTAAAGAATGACTTGAAAACACATTAGTTCAAAGGAGCATGAAAACTACGGTGGCTCTTCACAGCAAGTTTTCAATTTTCTGCTCTACATGCATTATTAGTCATACTTCCTACTGATGGGGCTCTGCAGGTACTCATCTGACCTGTGCCTACAGAAGTAAGGCTCCAGAAAGAGTCTTTACTGCTTTAGTCATATGACACTGGCACAGATACACAGGATACTTAAGTTTCTTAAGAACTATATTCAGCGGGAACATCACACTGCAAAGTAGGTTGTGAAACGGGACACTGTCCAGAGAGTTTTTTGATGAGTTGGGTGTTGTCTTTCAAGTACTGGCTGTATACCCTGGAGGCAGAATCCTTCCAAACACTGATATGAAAGAACACGGGACAGTAAAACATGGTACATATTTACACAAAACACAGTATGCTTCAGTATTATTCTAGCTCTACCCAACCCAAGGCTGACCTACTACCAAAAGGAAAAGCTCCACATTTCAGAGGTAGAGCTTCAGAATTTACAATATAGGTGTCTTCAAAATGCACATGCAAATTACATTTATAAGGAGGAGGTGATGTCTTTTTCCTGGCTATTTATATTTGCTACACAGATACTATTAACACTACAGGATCACATGTTCAAATGAGAAGAATGGGACACCAGCTAACCACCTTACAGTCATGCCAAGTAACAAAGAACAACTATTTGTCATTTTCTATTTTACACAACAATAGGTTATTTTATATGTGCAAAAGCAGTAATGGAATGTAGAAGGTGCAAAACCATAATAAGAAGTAACCACAAATATTAAAATGACTATGAAAATAATTAAGAAACGCCTGCTTCAACTGAGATCACACACACAAGAAAATAATCTTCCTTTCAGTGCTCAACATCTCTTTCCACTAGGATGATGATAAAATGCGAAAGGAGATCTAGAAGATCCAGAGTCTGATGAAAGACAACAAAGACTGAAAACCTATATGAAAAGTAATCGCATGGGTCAAAATCCAACCATGCAGAGACATATGAAGCACATAATCATCAAAAAGTGACATCAATTTTTAAGGCAGTAATATCATTACCTTGTAGTTCATCTTGCTCATTAAGAAAAGTTAGGAATTGGTGCTTTACTTTTTTAGGCACTTCTGACCTCAGGATGATAAAAACTGAGAAGAGAATTAGTGGACCACAAAGAGTAAAGTGAAGAACTAAAAAAATCCCCACCTCCTCCTCCTCTCCTCTCCCAAAAAAATAATTAGTATCTTTTTTTAGACTGTGATATTCAGTGTAGTTTTCTACATGGTTTGATGAGGTTCTGTATTTCACCAAACTGTAGCTGGCAGTCAAGTGTCTATTGTAAACCAATGACCCAGGTGGTTTCTGAAAGAAGTGCAAATGACAACTTCCAAAAACTTTTACACTTGGCCTTTAAAGGTAAACTAGGTGAAAAAGGACATGCCAGCAATGGCAGGGAAACGGACAACTTGCCAGGAAGATCCTTTGTAGCCTCATCTTCTACCCCACCACATATATTGCTGAGCTCTTAACTATACGGTCTAGAAGGAAGAAGTAATCAGTGACTTGTCACATAGAAACACCAACAAGTTGGGGGAAGATCAAATATGGCACCCCTTCCCTCCAGATTTAGTCCAAGCTTTCAGTTGACTTCAAAAGCAAATTAAGAGAAATATAACGCAAGCACATCAGAAGCAGACTCTGCTCTCGGCTCAGCTGGAATAAATCAGGGCAGTTCCCCCTGCAATGAGCACACTTCTTGAAGTTTTAGCAGCTAAGGATCCAGTTCATGAATATATAATTCATTCTGAAAATATCTTACCAAAGCGCTAACCTAATGATTAGGTGAACAGCACCTACTTCAATAAACCACACCTCTGACTGAAATGTGGCACTGCTTGCCTAAAGCACTGCAAACACATAATGCCCTCTTCTCCCTTGCTAGCTACCCCAAGGGTGGAGCGAAGGACACCTGAATACAGCAAGGGACCCACTGAGACTTGAAGCAAAAGGGAAGAGAGAGGAAAGGTAAAAAAGATGAGCTCATGTGCAGAGTAACATAATCCACAGGAACAAATACAGGCCGCTGGAAGAAACAATGGTCAGAAATCACTAATAATCACAGGAGATGAAGTCTCACTGTCCTAGAGACCTGGGCCTAATACTGTGCTGGCATGAAACTCAAGTAGTCTCTATCCAAAGAAACAAAGGCCAAAGAAGCCAGAATATTATGTTTCTCATAAATATCAATTGTATGCTCTGGATACAGAGCCAGTGTTGTGCAGTCAGAAAGATGATACAGCTTTGTTTTGATTTCTTGAAAAGAGCATAAAAAAGTTACTACTTAATTCATTTGGTTACTTCAAAATAGAGGCCAGAAAGAAAATGCTTAGAAGTTCTTTCTCCATTCTTTTCATAGCTTCCATTTTTTGAAAGGGCATCAAATCCTAATTGCATCTGAAAAAAGCAACAACAATAATAATGCAAGATGGGGAGGGTAAGAGCTGAGCTCTATTCTTCTGATAGCCTCCTGTAGTCATCTATGGAGACTCCCCACTAACAAGATACTAAAGAATGCTACTCATCATCCTTCAAATTAATTTTTAAAACAAAACAAGGTATGATCAGTGCGCTGTTCAAATCTGACAGGTCAGTAACTCAGTTTAGTGTTTGCGCTATATTTCGACAGAAGGGATTCCCAAGGTCTGTCTCACTTCTCCAAGCACGTAGCAAGCTACAAACCAATTAACTGACCAGTTGGTGAACACAGGCCACAGCACAATGTAAAAAACCTTAGACACATACAATGATTAGAGGCAGAAACCCAGACACAGAAGCATTAAGTCTCCCTCTCCAATCTTCTCCCTTTCTTCTACAAGCAATGCAGGTTTTAATGCACAGCTTTGGATGCAAAGGACTGTGGACACCTGCACGTTTTTCTACACTTACCTAAACTTTTGAAATGTGACACACATTAATACATTACTCCTTATTTACTTTACTGTTTCTTATTGCTTCTGGTAGCAATTACACATATATATGAAAAGATAGTTTTAAATATAGTGTCAAGTAAGCAGTATCATAAGGTTGGAATAGAGCAACCTATGACACCTATTTCAAAGAAAAAAAGGGGGGGGAGGAGGGAGGGCAGGGGAGTGAGGGGAATAAGAAGTAGTGAAGAATCAAAGACAGAACAAAAGTATAAAACTATTCAAACAAGCTATCTGTTAGCACCTGGAAGAAAACGAGGAGTTGAGTAACAGCCCACATGGACTTGTCAGAAGCAATTAATGTACAAACAACCTGAAGTGCCTTCAGGACTAGATAATAAGCTTTACAAATAGAGGCTAAACCACAGATGACATTTATCTTGACTTCAGAAAATTTGGACACTGACATGCCCATTAGCAAATGAGGGATATATGGTCTAGACAAAAAAATACAGTAGGTAGGCTGCAAGTCTGGAAAACTTCGCTGAGAAAGCAGTTATCAGTGGTTCCTAGTTAAATAGAAGCATCTACCCAACTAGGTGCTATAGAGGAGTGAGATTACTACAGAGCTATGAAACACAAACTATGGAGGAGTGAGATTACTACAGAGCTATGAAAGAGAATAACAAGTACATCTGTCTTTCTCAGCCAAATGAGACTACTGAAGGTGTTACATAAAATCAGCCTTTAGATATGTAAACAGCTGCCAGAAAAAGCAGGGGAATGACCAATTTTCCATGTCTATGATAAATCATGAGTAGTTCTGAGCTGCAGCAAGGAAGGTTTGCAGTATGTATCACAAAAACCTTTAGACATGAAGGATAACAATGATGCAGTAGAACAGGCTGCACAGGAAGGCTGTGGTGGTGACTGGAAGCCTTTAAGAAAATGTTACAAGTATCTATCCAGAATAGCATGGCTACAGCCTACATCCTCTTCTAATGCAGGACCAAGACAGCAGCCTTTTAAAGTCCCTCCAGCTCTGTGTTTTTTCTGTGATAATTGGTTGTTGGCAAACAGCTCCTCCATGAACAAACTTCATGAATATGTCTACTGATATATATATGCATCAGATAAATTTATATGAAGTAAATCCAGAAAGTGTCCTACTAGGTCAGGTCCCAGAGAATGCAGATCAATACATGAACTGTACTAAGATCAAAAGATCTGCCCTTCAGCCAGCCAGAGATGGGTCCAGTATGCAGCAAGGTAACAACATTTGGGAGCATGGAGCTGAGCTGCCATGTAGCCAGAGTGAGAGATGGACTTCTAAAACCTTTCCTGATTTCTACACACTATTAATTACAGACATACAGACCGACTAACTTAAAAATTTAACAATGTTTCTTTGAAGCATTCTGGTTCCTGGGTAATGCACTAGGAAATCTGTAACTATCCTGCAACTTGCTAATAAATCATAGCAGCTCCTTAACTTATAAAGATAAGCCTTGTGTTAAAGGAATTTATACCAGGATATTTGATAGGTATAATAATACAAATACAATGAGTAAATTTTCTGTGGTATGATAGCAAGTTCACGCTTAAAATAACACGGTAAATAATTATAACTAATACTTGATCCCATGGTCTTGAATTCCCCAAACTAGGATGCTAAGCTGTAAAGTGGTTTCCTCCACTGGTGATTTATTATCTCAGGATTGCTTCTATATTGCTTGAGAAGTTATATTCAGTGTGAAGAGTGATGGCAAAGTTTTAGTAAAATTACTATGATACGCTTTTTTTTTTTCCTTAGTCTTTGGCATTATTTCATGCTAAACTTTGAACTTGCTGCTTTCACTGATGTGCATTTCAAGTTTAAAGCAAAACAGTCCAATAGCTGAAGCCAAAAGTTTGACCTCCATTATAACTGTTCTAATCTTCTGGGAAAATATCTTCTTGACTCTAATCTTGGCCTTACAGCCCCAATAACTATTATTTCTCAGCAGCAGCATGGTGAGTCTGAAGAGAGAAATTAATGTCTGGCCCTGCAAAAAAAAACCCTAAACTAAAACAAAAAAAACCCCCACCAGTAGCACTGAATGACATATGAAGTTTCTCCATTTCTCATGTATGATCAATTCCTAGATAAGCATGCTGGACTAGCGCAGCTGTGAGATGATGAACACTATCACATGAAGAAATGTTTAAGATCCCATTAAGATCTGTTTTCAAGCACACATGTCTTTTGCAGTGTAACTGATTATACCAGGGAGCATCATTATCTGACTTGTCAGTTTAGACAGGAAGGTCTGTAGGACTGGGAGAAGTACTGCAAGATCAACAGTGCCTCATGCAACAGGGTCCTGATCTCTCACTGGGGCTTGAGCAACTACTGTAATACTAATATTACAGCATTCTTCACTTTGCCTCAATTGGATAGTGTTGTTAGATGGATGCAGCATGTTTCTATCAAGAAATACTTGGCCGCACTTCTACTGGAGTGAAACGATCCCTATAAATACATGGACAAATTGTGGTTGGCCCTTGGCTCCAAACATCAGAAAACCTCTCTGTCAGCAGCTGCAATATGGGGTGAAAGTTGGCTGATACACTAGCAGGGCCAGAATGGGAGCAAAGAAAAGGATCTCTGTTACAGGAGCCATGGAGAGCCCTGACTCACTAAATGCGGGCAGCTACAGCCTCCCTAGCAGGACTGTTCCTATCCAGGGATGTTTTACTTAGCACCTCTCAATAAGATGAAGTTAAAAAAAAAAAAAAAAAAAAAACCTGAGTGAATACCTTTCTTTTTTTTCCCAATTTTTCTGGCATAGAAGAACAAGACTACTTTTTACATAGATTTTTTTCTTTGATGATATCGATAAAAGTTAAAAGTTCCTTGTTAAAAGTGATCAAAAAAATCATAAATAACACAGAACAGCTGCCAGTGTCCTAGAACTAAGAATGCTCATGCCTACCTGCTTAGCTGTCAGTACAAAAAACAGAACCACTGCTCCATGGAGCTAAAAAGTAAGATAGGTATTTTTGTATTTACTTGAGGTTAACAAAATCTCCAAGGTAGAAGGATCCCAGGCTCGCACAGGATTTTCAACTTTCAGTCAGAAACATGAGTTGTTAACAGACTCCGAAGAAGGAAATGCTATTTGTGCAGCACACGTGATGTAGTTGCTTTTGGTGGTGTTGGCCACTTTTAGCCAAGTCAGCCAATGGCAATTTGTGTCCAACCTGAGGACTGTGAATTGCAACAATCCAAACTAGAAGTCTGTAAAGCTCATCTGACCATAACCAGACTTCCACAAAAGCAGATAAAACAAAGGCTCTTCCATACGTTAAACAAATTGTTTCTTCTACTTTGGAAAACTGCACAGGAGGATGAGAGAAGTTTCCCCGTGACACCGAGGTTTAGTACTTCTTTGAGGTTTCCTACCACTGTTGATGCCAGTGTAGCAATCACCTCCTCATCTGAGTTACTTGTTGTCATCAGGGGTTTTAGTTGTGACCTTAGGGTAAGCCAGGAACCCTTCATCATCTGCTGACTTCACTCAAGGTTCACAGTAAAAGCTGAACCAGTACCGAGAAATGTATCACTTACAAAGGTGGCATGAGAATCCACGGCATCTTCAGGTATCTCTGAAATGCCTTATGAAGAACACAAGGGAACAGTGACAGATTTAGGTATGTCAGACTTGTAGGCAAATAACAGAAAGCCTTCTCTGTGGGAGTCATTTTCACACTGGTACATCTTCTGAAGCACATCCATGATGAAAACATGGAATAGGATAGGTGATTCCAAACTTCTTCTTGGAGGCTTAGAAGTCTTTCACTCGTGTTTCTGATAAAGGTCCCAAACAATGGAGAGCAAGTAATTAAGTTTAGCTAGGTTTTAATAGGAAACATGCAAAATTTTGTTTCAAAAGAATACTCGACAAAGGAAAGCATTTGCAGTGTTGCTGACAGCAACTTATCTGCAGGTCCTCAAAGCCTGAATGCAATGCTGAAGTGCTCATCCTGCTCAACGCCTCAACTCAACAGCAGGGCTCAAGTACTCTGAAATGCCTGGGGCTCCAAAACCAAACCCACAAATCCAAACATACACAGAAATTTGAAAAAAGGGAAAAAATTAATAAATACAGGAATCAGAACATTACAGTGTGCATCCAACCCTAAATACACTAAATAGAACAGGATAAACCATAGACCTAGATCCTATTCTTAACAGAAGGATTGTATACGGATGATTATACAAAAAGGAGACTCATACAAGGTGACAGTGATGGTGGCCACGCACGTGCAAGCACCAATCTACCCTTACTGGAAATCCAAAATTGCACAGAGAGAAACTTGTACTGGACTGCCCAGCACTGATTAGTATTTTTAATCTATTTATAGTATATTTAGTATATTTAATCTATTGATGTTTGTAAGAGCAAGTTACTCCCTTTTTTTTTTTCTTTTTTTGGTTCAAAAATAAGTGGGCCTCACTGCTATTCTAACTGGAAGATTAAAAAGCGGTCAGGAAATTTCAGGACTGCCTTGCAAAGAGTGGAGGAGATGAAAGCGAGTCCCACGGCACAGGCTCCGTTCCTCTCGCCCCACCTCTGCCAGGAAGCACTCCTGTTCCCCTGGCAAGCGGCACAGCTGGCTGCCTTCTCCTGCTCGGCCAAGGGTCCAGAGGACAGACTTTCCAAACTATTCCCTGGCTGGAGAAGGAAATGAAAGCAAGTCATTTTCAAGAAAAGCAGGTTGGACTGTCCAACCCTTTCACTCTGGGGAAAAAGAAAAAAAAAAGATGAAAAAGGAATTATACAAGATGTAAAAGTGTAACGGAGACAGAAAGGCAAAACTACATTTTTCTGCACTGCAAAGAACTCAAGATTCACAGACTCAAAGCACAGGCAATACATCTTTAAATGATTAAGATAAAGACAGTGGGTAATAGATGAATGTTAGAGACAGAAGGAAGTGAAAGTTTTTAACCACATTAAAATTGTGTAATCTTTCCTGCTTCATAACAGTAATTACAATTAAAATGATTTACACTCTGGTCCAGTGTAAATCAGGAACAGAAAAGCATGGAAACTGTAAACCTCTCTTAGGGAAAATTCTCCAGCCAGTAGAAGTTAGTGCCACTAGCTGCCTGCATGCAGGCAAAGCATACCTGCCTGACCTTGTGGAGATGCTCAGCTTTCAGCTCCTTCCTCTACTTTTCACCCCAGCTGGCCTAGGAAGCTCCCATGCAGCTCACTTCTGAAAATCCCCAAAATGCTTCATGGAGTGAGTTCATGGGAAACGTGGCTGCTCATTTCATCCAGAGACTAACACAGACATGAACATGGAAGGATTAGGAGTTGCAGAACAAACAACATTATAAAAAAGCTTGGAGGAACTTATCTGTGGAGCTTCATGTAAAACTGGCCCCAAATCATGCTATCAGGGAGAAGATTAACATTGAATAGCTGGTCTCTTTTATACAGTAACTTGTTAAAAATAGATTGTTCCCTGAAAATACTTGCTAGAGTTAGCTCCGGTTCAGTGTTAAAAGGATAGACTCAAGGAGAGGACCAACTCTTTATTTAAGTACAGATATTCCTAATTCCAAGGTCATTTTGCTAAGTCCTGATTACTAGGATGAGCAATGATCCATTGTTCCCTCTACACTATTTTTAACGTAAGTGAAATTTCTTTACAGGTTTAGGGCTCAGAACTCTGGGTGGGGTAGGAACACCACCTCCACTAACTGCTTTGAAACATGGAGTCACCAACTGAGTCAGTGACTTGGAGGTCTCCCACGTCTTGTGCTATTGAACGTGGAAAAGAAACCCAAAAACATTACTTGCCTTCCAAAATTATGGTTTCTGGCACAGAGCTAACCTCACAGCTGGAGTGTCTGGCCCATTGCTCCTCTGAGGAAAGAGGTGCCAATTGTACAAGCACTAGATAACCCATCACCACCTACTTCCTCCTCTGTAGTCAGGAGCTGTGGGTGGTGCCACTCCCACCAGCACAAGGGCAGACAACTTTCTCAGGTGATGCTTTTGAATCTGCTTCCTGCTGAGATATGGTAACTCTCTGACCAGTCGGTTTCTAGAAACCCCTTATTTTAGGCCTCTGGCACTTACAAAATTAGGCACCTTCAAGAAGCCAGATGTAGGTACAGGTTCACTTTGAAGATGGAACTGAGGCACTCTGGTTAGCCAGATGTGACAGATGTGACATAGCTTAGGTAGAAGTGAACACCTCATGTTCTACACAAAATCAAGAAGTCCCAAAGAACTGCATGCATTCATGTCAGTATTATGAAGAAGGCAGTCATACAAAGATGAATATGATGATGAGCTGAATCGATTGGACAGAAGTGTTTACAGAGAAAACTGTAAAGGATAACAGACATATGATTAGTTTGCTGGACAGGTAGAAACAACACAGTTCCATAACCAACAAATAAGACCACTCAGGACAGAAAACTGTCTGTGACAGAAATCAAATGGAATTGTAAGAAGATAAAATTTAAAAATGCAACTATATAGTACAAACAAAAGTAAAAGAGAGAACTATTCTACATCAGAAAATAAGAACTGCAGATAATGATGAGAAAAATCAAATGGGCATACCAGCTTCACGGCCAAGAAACTTAAAAGATGAGATTTACTGAAGTACTAAGAAAGCCTAACAATGATACTTATTCATTGCAAGATAAAATCTGTTAAAATAATAATACAGAAATCTGAAATAAACTTCCTTCTGTAGATAAGAAAGCCAGGCAATCATAATATGAACAAGAATTTTTTTTATTCCATCAGCAACCCAGAAGGTCTTAAAACAGTAGCTACTACAATCGGACATTGTGAAACAAGCAAGACCAGATAACTTGCATCAAGATTTTTTTAAAAGCTGCCCAAGGAACAATCTAAATTATTAAAACTGAATTTCAATAAATCCTAAACACTGGAAAACATCTTAAGGGTTTCAGGCAGAACATATTTGCTATTATACAGTCCTAAACAGGGCAACACATGCTATCTCACACATACAGTCCACCTTATATTGATCCCAGAAAAAATATGCAAAGTGCAGTAATGAGAAACAGCTCAGGGTTACTAAGGGAGTATAACTAATGTCAGCTCAAAATAAACAGATCCCACTGGTCCAAGATCTTAGTCAGTGAAACTAGTAGTCCTGTTGGTAAGACAACTGTTTTAATACAACGTACTTGAGTAGCTGCATGGTATTTAAGCTGGTGCAACATAATGATTTCATTAGGAAACAGGAACAACAGGACACCAACATGCACAGGCAATAAATGAATCAAAGCCTTGTGTTTTTATGAGACTCAAAATACAATGGCAGACGGCAAACTGTTATTGAGACACCAGCTTCTAACAAGGTCTCATAAAGCTTATTTTACTGTCTGATACTACTAATATTTTTTATCTATCACCTAGGAGGAAACTAAATCATTATTAACCAACTGCAGATGAAATAACAATATGGATGTGACAAATAATGAAGAAGATGCATCACAAATATAGTGACTTAAACTTGAATAATCAAGATGCAAAAGTCAACAGAATCAATATGAAAATACAATTCTAGGACAGAGAAACCAGACCATACTTACAGAGTAGGGGACTCCATCCTGATAGTCAGCACCTCTGAAAAGGACTTGGGGAAGGGGGGATCCTGGTGGATAATTACCCAAGTATGAATTTTTACTTCTCCTTGTAGAGTTGCACAAACTGTGTAATACTGAATTAGAGCAGAGTCTGCAACATGCATGCACTTGGTAACAGCATAGCCACTGTTGAATTACTGTGTTCAACACCGCTATCCAGCAAAACACAACGGCCTGCAAACTGCTGGTAGGGAGACCAGAATATCATCATTATGGCTTCCAGTGTTTTTGATCTTTAAGTGCCCATTCTACCATAACTCAAAGCCTCCTAGAGCAGTATTAGTCTCATCCTTTCTAAAGTACAGTATGATATCAATTAGTTATTAGCTATGAGTGTGAACAGACCTGGGACGTTACACTTCAAAAAAAAACCCAAACCATTCCATCCCTGCTGAGATATGTATCTCCTTCAGTTGTAAGGCAACATCCATGTTCATCCAGAAATCTGCTTGCAGGTCTGGCTGTCATTACATCAGGACGCTTTATACTCTGTGACATGGTAATATTGCCTTAAACAAGAACCAAGCCCTTTGTTTTCATATTCCACATCAAACAGCTTCCATTTCAATCTCATCCAACAGGACATAGGAAGTTCTGCACAGATAAAATATGAACAAAGCTTTTTGTCTTTTATTTTTTAAAAACAAACAAAACCCCAACCAGCTATGGTGGGTGTTGAGTCCTCTCAGTCTCTCAAAAGTAAACAGGGGTAGTACAAACATGATACAAAACAGCTTTTGGGATATTTCTAATCAGCAAAGCAGATTTACCTGACTCAGGATTCATCTGAATAGGAGGTGGGGATTCTCAAAAACTGCAAAGGAACCACTCCTTTAGGTGCTACTTAAAACCCTGGCCACAACGACTGTTCTGCTTGCCTAAACAATCACTGCACAGACTCCAGTTTCAACACCACAAGGAAAAATCTGGAGTGGCTTTACTGACTCAAATTAAATTCCTCCAACTTTTCATCCATGCGAAAAAACGTACCTCAAAAGTTAACTCGTTATTTCATGAGCCACTTTGAGACCTATCAAGTCAGAGAGGGTTTAGGTAAAAACCTTGGTGCTACTAAGCACAAAGTACCTGTTCCCAAGCTACCTGGCTCCCAAGCTTGTAAACTCAGCACGTATCATGCAGCAAACTGACTTTCAGAAGTTGTTCTCGCGGCTCCAGCTCTATTCAGAACTGACTTTTAAAGATTTTATTGATAACATAAAAAGCACCTTGTTGGCTCAGCCCTGACCTTTCTTTACAGTCCACTGCACAGGGATCTGCCACATTCTTATTCACAGCCTTTAGATTCTTCCCTGCTCTGTGCGCTGAGGTCTGATTTTGCACATATTTATAAAAAGCCTCTGGACATAGAGTGATGAGCTTCTAGACAAAAATGTGCTGCAGGGAGGATGATAAAGATATATTATGGCATGTTTATTTGCCAAGACCTTCGCAGTCAAATGGTCATTTATTTTAGACAGGGGGAGGTGTGGAATACCTAAGAAGTACAGGACATGAACTCATGCCTCCTTCTCTGAATTCTGCAATACTTGACATATTGCTGCCATATGCTGTTCTCAGATGACATCTGCCATGAAACTCTTCTATCAATAAGCTACTAAGGTGTTTATTTTTAAAACAGATTTTTTTTATTATTTTTTTTTTGCAAAGCCTTACTCAGAACAACATCTCCAGTAGCCACTCAATAAAAGGGAAAGCACCACATTGCAGTAATACATCCCAAGATATCTTGAAGATGTGGCCGTTCTCTGAAACAAAGGAATGGCACTTAATACCTGATCCAAAAACTTTTGCAGTCAATGGAAAGACTTCCAGTGTTTTCAGCAGGCTTTGGATCAGGGCCCTTAATCTGGGGAACATACTCTCAAAAGGCAGAAAAATGGAAAGTTTTGACTGTATCACATGTATAGCTGGCCTTGTGGCAAGTGTGCATGAGGCAGATTCCTTTCCAGATTCTACCTCAACAAATACACTTCCAGCCAGAGAAAATTAAGTCTCCCAGTAAATTGGGTAAATAATAAGACTCCAACTTGGAAGGAAGTAAGTTCCTTCAGACACATGATATTGTTGCAACTCAGTCGCTGGCCACCTTTATAAGGATCTCTTTTTCTTGATCCTTTTGGGGCTCTTTTCTTCCCCGATTAGCAAGGAGAATGTGAAATTTCCAAATACATGTCTCCTAGCATCGGGGAGAAATGCAAGCTGGGATGGGGGAATCCAGGTTCAAAGAGGGAGAGAAAGCTCAGACCCCCAACAGTCTGAGTCCATCCTAACTGAGACGAAGCTGCTCGCTTAGCTCCCTTGCTTTCCGAACTGCATACCCTGGCAGGGAGCCTCTCAGTTCCTATCATACCACCAGATCAGAACAGCAGATTTATTTTCAAGAAAGCTGGAACTAGTTCTTCACTCACAAACTTAAAGATGTATGTATGCCTGCTGCAATAGCCTGCCATTATACACTAGGTAAACATGCAATGAACATAACAAATGAAACGTACAGACGTCTTTCAGTGTACCTCAATGTTGAAATGTGCCTACTTCATTTCCAAAGCGTGCCTCAGGATAACTTTGAGTATAGAGCAGCGATTGGCACAAGACATATACAGCCTTTGCTCTTCCAGGGAGTCCTGAAGCCAACTATAACAGCCAAGAAAACTGGGCTGGATCTCTCAGCAATTGGGCGAGAATGAGAACACCAAGGACCTGCATGGATCCAACACATCTCCAGACAGTTTAAAACATCCTATCATGTTGGAGAATACAATATATGACTTACCCTTCCAGGAGGGCAAACATCCCCCATACACCCTGTAGGCATTCGGATGAAGAAATGAACTGCCAATACTGTATGTGTCAGTGGACCTGACTCCAGGGATCCACAAATTTTGCTTACTAGCTATTCATTAAGTGTCCTGTTTTGGTATTATCCTGTCAGCTGGATCGATTAGCGCATCAGACCCTCGAAGCACAAAGGCCAGGAACTGTGACGCAAAGGGCAGAGCCGCCCCTCCATCATCCCATTCATGGGAAAGCAGAGATATCTCTCAGCTTTGCTAACTTGGGCCACCCCTGGGACCAAGTAGAGGTGGGACAAGGAGCAGCAGCCTGCCACAGGCTTTGGTGAATGCTAGCCCCCAACCATCAGATGCTTCTGCCACTATTTCAACCCACTGCTGCATCTGAAGACTGTAAATTTGCTGCATTATTTTCACACATCACTTGGGATAGGAAGTTCTGCAGTTCTTCTTCCTACTACACATCTTGGCAGTCCTACAGAAGATCTTAATAACTTCCGAAAGCCCCCAAAAAGTCATTTTATACATTTTGCACAAAAGTCCACACAAGTAAGTAAGGACTACTCTCTGTTCAATTTTGTGTACTGAAGATCATCTGTAAACACAACCGTGGACTCAGGATTAATAAGTACTAGTGCACAGAAGCCTTTTATCAAGTATGGAATTGCTACCTACTCTCTGACCACTTCAAAAGAGCCAGCACTGCCAAGTTCTATTAGTTTTTCAGCCTCCTGAGTACAGAGTCCATTCACAGGGTTGGGGCTTTTTGTTGGTTGGGGTTTTTTACCACCCCAAGGAATGAAAACCAACATGTTCTGATTTCTATCTTTCAGCCATCACTATGGTAAAGATAAGTTACCATAGCTATTGCAGCTGAGCTAGCTGATGAATTGCAAATGCTATGCGTAAACAAAAACAAGCAAGAGAAGGAACTTCAACAGGCTTAGCTTGCCTTTGAAAATTCAAGGCAGGGGTTTAAAAGAGATGAAGCCAGGGAAAACACTGGATACTAACACCATCCAAACATGGAAAAATAACGAAGTTGTAAGCCTGAAAAACTGAAATGGAAAGAATGACAGATTTACTGCTGCATTTGATGCACATAACCACTGATATACTCTCCCCAGGAAGTGTTGAAATTACCATCATTGAAATGAATCCAGAAGCTAAAAATTAAATTATCTTTCCCAGAACATTCCAATTTGGACTTTGGCAACAACAGATGTTTTAATGCTCTCAAATATATGCACGCACGTGTGTGCACACATGCACACACGCACACATATATACTTAAGTACAGTATCCTCTTTCACACAAGACCTCCCTCTTAGTTTTCACAAAGTCAGACTGAACTTACGGTCATTCTGCAAAGTCTTTACTTCAAAGTCTCTGCTCACACAACTGTCAGAATAAGCAACCTATAGGGAGTGTTACAGCAGCTCCAAGTTATGAATGAATGGTTATTTGTGAACGCGCCTGTCAAGACAGACATGGTATTCGTCAGTGCAGCATGGGTTAGATAGAGTGGGAAGGAGCCAAACAAGCCAAGTGAAAGGTCAGTATCACAACATTTCCCTTTTTCCTCCCTCAGTTCACCTAAAATGATGCCACAGCTTTTGCTGCTGTAATACAGTAGTCTATCTTCATGCAACCTACCATGCATATTTGAAAAGCAGAACTCACACAAGAAAAGCAGAAGAAAAATAGGTGAAGAGGGATTGAAGAACAGGAATATTTTGGTGCAATAAAGCTACAATGGAGGGAAAAGCTCAAGATTGACAGAAAACAGCACATCTTTAGAAATTTGGTGATATTTGAATCAAAACTATGCTATGGAAGTTGAAACGGAACGCATTGTTTTTCTTGTATTAAAATGTGGTGTTACAAGCATCACAGGTTAATTCATGTTGGGACAACTAGTCCAACCTCCAGCTCAAAGTAGGGTCAGCTATGAGGTCAACTCATCACTTTATACAGTTATTTATAATAAACTGAAGTCAGCATCTCACTGTATTAGGTCTTATGTAACAACAAAAAGAGGCTTCTGCCCTAAGTGAGTTTCAGTGGGAAAAAGGTCAGCTCTACAATGAAGATCCTGAACATGTTAATGAGCATCATACATGAAACGTAAAAGGAACAATCACTCACCATCCAAATTAAAACCTGAACGTGGGAAGAGATGTTCTAAAGATCCTCTCCACACTCTCAGCTGTAAATCTGCTGCAGGGATGCCTGTGAGGTCTAGCATCTCCTGGAAACCTAATGTGGATGCCAGAGAATCCAAACAGCAACATGAGATGTATTTTAGTGTAGCCTGGCTTTCCACAGTGAATGAGCTGTCTCTCTGTGCTGCTGCCTAAATTCATCTCACCTGACTTCCTCCACAATGAGCCAGGATCTTTCCAAGTAGCATGCATGAACTGCCGTGCAGTTCCCTCTGGAAAACCTGGATGGTTTAGAGAACACTCTACTACCCAAAGAAGCAACTTCTCTGCTCTGGACCAACCTGCAGAGCACCAAAATCAAGTAAAAATCTGCTTACTAGACAGGTCTAACGAAGCCAGGTCTAGCACTTCAGTTATCCAGGGACGATCCTGTGTCATTTGAGCTAAGAGAACCACAGTACTGAAGAGGCTCATGAGTCATTCACAAATTCAAAAGTAACTGGTCACACTGGAAGGTGATAAAACACACTAAGGGTTTTTTCAACTCCTCATCCTCTTGTCACAGACAAATCTTTTGAGCTTCTCCTCTACACCGTGCGGCTGTATGCCTTGTACAGTTGGGTGCCCAGCTGCAATCACTTTAACAGCAGCAAGGACAGCGAGGACAAGCGTGGGGGAGCTGCTCTAAGAAGAAACATAGCTGCTTCAGATATATAACAGGAAGCCAACCAACAGCGATGCTGGAGCAAAGCACCTACTAGTTCACATCAAAGACTGAAAGGGACACAAGCAACAGCCTGTCGTTGAAGGCAGGATGCAAACTTTCCCTAAACAAATGATAAACCAAACTTTTTTAGTCTAAACAAACCAGCAGACACATCCGTAACACACTATCACTTTAAATAATACCTGGGGAGCAGATCGTCCTCACGCTAAAAACTGCCTGTTTTAAAACATGTAGCATGTGGCTTCACAACAGGATCCGAAACATTTGTGTGTCTTCACTTGTGACTCGTTTCGTCACCATACCCTGGGGTTCCTCTCTTTATCTATAATACAGGACCAGTCCAGCACAGACACTGCAAAGGCAAAAGAAGCCAGCTGCCTGATAGGGTCAGCCTTCTTCAGGATCACAGGAGTACTGAAGAGACTCTTCTTTCACCTCCAAAAAAATCCTGTAATGCATTTCCTTCTCACTGAGCTCCAATGCCCAAATGACAGATTTCAACGCAGCAAGAAGGATTTGAACTGTCTGGCTTTGTTCATCTCTGCAAATGTGCCGTAGACCAGGCCCCAATTCAGGAAGCTAATTAGGCATACACAGAGCCTTAACATTAATGAGTCCATTCATGTGTGTGAAGCTCTGTGCATGTTTCAGAACTGTGCTGAAGAAGCTCACTGAGGATGACCGCCAGGAGTTCTCATTCATCTTTTTGCTCAGCTCTAGTGCCGGCAGGAATCTCAAACTGACAGCAAAACACTGGAAGTAGTAACTTCAAAGTAACACAGCCATCCTGGTGACCCCTACTGTTCTCATGAAGCGTGCCAGGGATGAGCAAGACAAAACCGGCTGCTAATGAAGATGATGCTCTGCTTTCTTCACATAATCACCTACTCACAAACAGTCCTGCAATTAAGTGGAGCCAGCAAGTGGCATGAGCTCTGGGCACTCCCTGAACATCTCCAGCCATGAGCAGAAGACAGGGGCACATTTCCAGACAGGTGTCTGGAACTGTAAAGCATCCACACTGCCAGTGTGCTGGGGGCTGGGGAGTGGCAGAGGCAGTGATGCACATCTAACATTTTCACACACCAAATTAGAGTGAAAGTGCTTCTTTAAAACAGAGAGCAGAGATAAACTCGTGGAGGGTTATGGAAAGAATCTGGAATACAGCCCTCCATTTCTGTCTTGCAGGTCTTCTGACCTTGCAGCATTAAAGAGGGAATTCATGGTTGTTTTGATTTTCTGTAAGCTTCATGTTCTAGAAGAAATTCAGTGACCATGCACCACGCCAGACTGGCTTGTGGACTTGCCCCTCTCTCAGCTTGGCACCCTGGTTACAGGAATTCACTGGTGATTCAGAAGGCAGGCAGAGAACACAGGTGGTGCACCTCACCATCTGCTTCATATGAATGGGAGTGGAAGAAGATCACTCTCTTTGATTTCTTGGTTAGCGCACCAGAGCATGCTATTTTATTATCCCTCTTAGTATGTAGAAGACTGCTGTCCAAAAAATGACCCTGCCCCTTTTAAAGCCATGTGCAATCTCCTGGGTTTTTTTCATCACCACCTAGGAAGACTGCAGTAAGTGCCAGTCATGAACAAGGAGCAAGGCACTCTTCCTCCCATATTTTTCCTGAGGGAAACCTTTGCATTGCTTCAGGTCCTGTCTGCACAGCAAACAGTAAGCCTGGCAAACACCTCCTATGGGAGGTGCTCCAGAGCATGACCATACAGCCAGCATAGCCAGGTTTTAAAATAAGGTATTCCTTCTGAGACCGTTTCCATATCATTACCAACATAGGAAATCCTGAAAGATTAAGTTCTGTGTTCTGCTAAATGCAAACACACGTGAGCCATGCAGCCGTAGCTGTTAACACAGTAGTAATGATGCAGTCAGACGCAAAGCACGGTCACTCCTGCACAAGTAATTCTGCTACCCTGAAGACAAGGAGCCCACATATGTATAATTGCTGGTAAATTGAGCCCTTGTTGATAAAGTAGAAGCATGTCATTGTGCCCAGACAGTTTATAATGTTGTCTTTCATGAGGTGAATATTCAACAGAATGACGGTCTGTGTAAAGAAATATTCATGGTACAGATCTCCTGAGAAGACTAATCCTACCACCCAGTGCAGGCTGGAACCTGTGAAGGCTGCTTCATACTAAGGCAGTTTAAAATCCATGCAAAACCAGGCCTAAACCCAGAAGAACTATGATTTCTTAGGCTACTGAGTACTTAACAGACCTATCTCAAATAATGCAGACAACTTAAAAACTTTGCCAGCATTAACCTTAAGCCACCACTGACTGTGATATAAAACGCTATGAATGAAGATGACAGAATGGAACCCCAGCTCCTGCATACACGTGTTGCCTGTTTTTCTCAAGCATCCCATTTATGCATTAGCACTAAAATTCACAATCCTTAACTGTCCTGTTTACTGTCAGTGCAATGGCAACTATCAGGTAGTCTCAAATAAATAACTAGCTTAAGTGTTAGGCCCTAGACAATCGATGAAGAACTGGTAGGAAACTTCTGATGTGATCCAACTTTCATAGAAATTGGTATTAAGGATCTACTCAGGTAACTCTGCCCAGGCACAGAATTTGCAAGAAATCTCTCTGATGTTGTGCTCGGCTTCTGCAACTCACCTCCCTCTTCAAACCACTTCATAAAACAACTCAATTTCTGACTGCCAACTGGACTTCGGAAAGATTTAAACTTTCAGTATCTAACCGATGCTGTTGCAAGCACAACTCAGGCAGGCATGCCTGACAGACAAAAGCTTTTTTGGGTTTTCCAAACCTCTTGTAGTATTTTTTTCCGCCACCGCTTTTCACATCTGTTGGTTTTGGGTCCATCAGTCCCTGACTCACTGAATTTCCACATATATTCCAACTTGATGTATCTTTAACCTCAAGTGGACTGTCAAGCCAGATGCCCCCTTACTTCCTCAGTGCAAACTATCAGTAAACCTTAGCATAACTTTACTTTGAGCCTTAAACTAACAGCATGTGAAAAGATTAATATGAATAAATTCAAAACTAATCAGATCCCTTCTTTAAATGTTGACACAGTATTATTTATATCCCATAAATACCTTCTTGACTAAAATTCATCCCAGGAGATTGGCATCTTGCCAGTTCTATTCATATTTACTGTATTTATACAGTACAGTTGGCCAAGGATAATATTTAAGACAAAATATGCCTTAGGGTATATACAATATCTCTTATAGTTTTCCTTTTAAATCTCCTCATTGCTAAAAATATTTAGTCTGAACTTTACAAAATGCCCCACAAAGACCTATCAGCGATCTGTAGTGATATATTGCTGACTATGAGTATAATTAGAGCATATTTGTAATACTTGGGTTGTAGTCAGTTACTGAACGCTAACAACTTGTGGTAAAAACTGAACCACTGATCTTTCCCATGCCTTCCTTCCAGCAGCTTTTGACCTCTGGTGCATTCACACTGATCCCCTTCTCCCTCCTTCCTCCCTCCGACGCAGCAGAAACCATAGAGTTAAAAAAATTCACTCCCAGACGTCTAGGAGAAAGAGCCCGCGGCCGCCAGAGCCGCACTTTCAATTTCTTCCTTTAAAATATGGTGGAGAGCTTTCTGTCTTTTTTGGAAAGGTTTGCTCCATCCAGGATAACTAGAGAGCAGTGGAAAAACAGTTAACCTACTTACTCAGATGTTAGCTGCAGCTCTTGCACAGTAGTACTGGATCTGCTGCTAACTGGCCCTCCGATCCCAAACGTCTGATGCACTCTGTTGGTAGATACCTGCAATCTCCTTTGCTCTTCCAAAACCTCTATCGATACTTCAGTACAAATCTGGCCTCTGACAACATTTTAAAAATAGATCCTCTTTTGTCAACACCATCCAAGTCACACACCACAGATATTTTAATTTTCTGGAAAGTATGCAGCTGCATTTTGGACTATCGGTTTGGTTCTTTGCTCATGCGAGGAAAACGACAGATGTGCTCAGGATGGATGCATTTCAGAATTCTCCGAGACTGTTACAGGGCGAAATCCGTATGCCAAGGCACTGCCATCGGTCTTCCTAACCTTTGCCCATTGGTGCTCATGGCATGATCTGACAGGTCTCAAAACAAAAAGTGCTGACTTCCAACAAAGCCCCCAGCAAAATACTACAGTATACCAATGTGGAAAACAGGCATGATTTCTGTGTTCTTACTACGGCTGCGAATTATACTGAGCCTCTCTGCTCATACCCACTTGGCTTCAGATATGTATTTAAAAAAAAATAAAAAATTAAAAAAAAAAAATCTTCCCTGAGGGTAACAAGGGTGGAGTGTATTTATCATGGCTATTATAGATGGTGCCATAATTACAACAATAAAATGTCTCTGACTGCCAGGATGTCCTATACCTGATGCTGTCATTTAAGAATAAAGGGAGAAAGGGAGGCAGCTGCACTGAGCACGGGGTTCAGATACCTTGGCTGGCATCCTAGGACTATCACATGCAAGACGGAGCAAGCCCCAAAGCTACAACTCGCTAAACTAAAAATAAACAAGGGGAAAATGCAATTAGAAACTCTAGGATATAAAGTTACCAAGATGGCTGCATTATCTATTTAAGAGAGAGGTATGTGTTTTTCAAAAACAGACAGCAAGTATATAGGGCACCAAGTGGCAGGGGAGGGAAGAGAAAGAGAAGAGAGCTAACCGAAAAGAGCAGGGACTACGTTTTGGGTATGCGAAGAGTGAAGTTATTTTCTGCTTCTGGTATTTCACTTTCCTCAGTATAATGATGATCTAGATTCTTTTAAGGGAGTGTAGTGCTTTTTCTTTCTCTTTTTTAATATACACTTAATCTTCACTACCAAAACAAAAAGTCACGTCATTATGATTATTAATCATTCTAAGTGGATTTGGTCAGCGCATAGCACTTGTACTTCTTTTTTCTTTCTTTCTTTTTTTTTTTTTTTTTGCAAAACGTGGCATGGATCACCAGAAGGTCGTTAAAAACAGCAAAAGGCAGACGGGCTGAGACAGGTTCCAAGAATCGAGGCTACCCAGAAGGGAAAACTTTTTCTGTACCTGAAATGAAAGCACCCATGAACTGAATCATGAGACTAGTTAAAGTGGGAAGAGAAGAGAGGTTGTCCATGTCTCTGTCCTCTCTGAGTGACAATCTAAATAGCAGTCTACAGGACAATGCTCTGAAGAGACGTAGACAGACAAGGAGCTGGTGACTTTTTAAGACCTCCTTTTCTTTTCAGTTATGATGAGATGGAAACTTGCCCCAACCAGACACTCCAAGGGAAACAACAGCAGTGGGAAGATACTGGCTCTTTTTAGAGACTGTATATGGGGTTTGCAGGGGAGCTAAACCCAGTGCTGGGGAGGGAGCAGATACTGGGGGGGGGGGGGCGGCGGAGGGAGGACAGGCGACTTTACTCAGGTACATGGTGAAAAGCAGAGGCACCTTTCGGGACTCGTGGATGACTTAAAGGGGATCAGAAACCTCACAAGTCTGGGGGAACAGCTGACTCCCCCCAACCCACCCACCAGGCACATGCGTACTCCACCACCTAAACGAAACCCTAGAAGCCACCACCTAAGCGATGCTGAAGACAAGAGCAAAGAAGGCAGATTAAGATGCAGGGGGTTGGCACTTCAAGGTGCTGGGCACTGCCAAGTCTTAGGGGTGAAGTTACACACACATGCACGAACATAGAGGACTTACTTTCAGGGTAAAAAGGCTGCATGTCTATTTTGTAAACTTCTTTGGCATAATACTCCTCGTCGCTCCTCTCCCTTTCGCAAGTGGCGGCTCTGTGGTTGGCTTTCTCTTGCAGCAGGTCCCTGGTGCTGTTGTAGATGGAGATGACCTCCGGGGGCACCTCCTCGGGCTCCGGATACTCATCCGGGGGGCTGGTGAGCTTCAGTTTGCTCAAGATCTGCCCCCGGATCGCCTCGATCCTCTTGCGCATAAACTGATCCATGTCGAGGGTACTGCAGGTAGACAGGCTGAAAGCCACGGTGGCCAGATCCACGGTGAGAAACACGCTCAGGAGATAGCAGTGCATTTTAAGTGTTTAAATACAGCGCCCCCCAAAAAAAGAGTGACTTTAACAACGAACAACAAAAAGGAAAAAAAAAAAAAAAATTAAAAATAAGAAGGGGATGTGTGCAAACAAAGGGAAGATCTGCAGACAAAATGCAGTTAAAAACCGGACTGCAAGGACTACTTGCAATCGAAAAACGTACGGGAGGCGTCAGTGAAAAAAAATACCAATAATAATAATAATAATTAAAAAAAATACTAAAAAAAATATAAGGCAGCAAGTTGCTACAGCTAGGAAAAATTCTGGAGTGGCGTGAGCCGGGCAAAAAAAAAAAAAAAAAAATGGGAGGAAAAAAACCCCCAAACAGATAAACAAACCTGCGAATCAAGTAAATGGAAGAGAGACTATTCTCAGCGCGCTGGCGGAGCAGGCTAGGAAACCAAAAAAAATTGGAAGAAAAAAACAAGGG
>JANVCC010000020.1:32820788-32975106 GCA_025345505.1 Todiramphus chloris collaris | reverse complement strand
CTGAGGCTGGCCCGGCGCGGAGCTCCCGGCGGATCTAGCGCTCCGCCCGGCCCCCCCCGCTCGCCGCCCCCGGCCCCTCGGCTCTCCCTGCGAGGAGGGGACGGGTGCCAGCAGATAACATCACGGCCGCGCAGGGAGAGGGAGATTTATAAGGTCTCCCCGCCCCACGTGCTCGCCTCGCCGCGAAGTGACGTGGAGGGGCTGCGGGGAGCGGAGAGCTCCGCCGCCCGCGCCGCCGCCCTCCTATTTATTCGCCTCCGCGCCACGGGCGAGTGACTTGCCGCAGCCTGGTCGCTGTCCCCGTCGCCTGCCAAGGTGCCTCAGACCTGGAGGCGGGAGAAGGAGAAGGGAGGCAGCCCGGAGCAGAGAAGAAAAGCCACTCTTGCCCGGCTTTTAAAAAAATAGTAATTATTTTTTTTTTTTTTTTTTTTTTTAAGGCGGGCTTTAATGTTTCTTGTACCTATTATTATAGTAATTGGGCCAAATACCACCCTTGCATTAGAGGTAGAATTACGTGCCTCTTGGCAACCACTTGAATGCATTTCTGTTAAGGGCTGCAGAGGCAAAGGGTAAGGATCTGCCCGCTGCACGGGTAGCAGGAGGTGTTCAATCCTGGCACTGCCACCCCTCGCCTTGCCCAGACGTTTCACTTCCAAGTGTGTTTTAGGCAATTCTCATCACTCTGCTAACAGGCTACTCAGTAATCAGTGCAACCCACCAAGCAGGGAGGGGGTGACAGATGAGCAGGATTTGCTTCTCTGAGGTCTCCTCTCCTGTTGGAAGCATGCAAATACATCCTCATCTGCACTTGACAGAAACTCTGAAGCCCCAAATACTTAGGCTGCGTCTGTAATTCAATTTTTCCGCTGCCTCTTTTGGCCGCACCAAGCATCACAGGCTCCATCCGTGGCAGCTCCAGTGCATGTATAGGGGGAATGTCTCGTGCTTTGACCTCAGAAGACCAGCTGCCCTCCTCTGCCCTAGGGAAATTACAGTCTACTAGGCATCCCTCAACTTTATGCCATAACACTTTTCTTTCACAGTCCATTTATCACCCCTGTACATCAATATTAACTTTAAGTGATCAAGTAGCCTTTTTCTTTACCCTTACCCATTTTAGTCCTATATTCCCCTCTGAATTAAGGCACCACAGGTTTTACTTGCCAGGAGTTTCTGATCACACCCTCCTAAGTGGGACAAGGCTGTTTCTGAAGAACGTCTGCTTTGTATCCAGAGGTGAAGAAACATGTAGAAGAGATACTCAAAGAGCCGCAAGCATTCAGAAGCACAGCTGGGCCACTGCCCCCAGTATTACTGCTAAACACACATAACAGAAGCAAGAACTGAAACCACAAAGAGGATCATGTATGGCATAAAACCAGAAAACCACCACCTAAGAGTTTCCACATCTCAGGAACCATCTTCTTTCTGCAAAACATTCCTATGTTTTCTGAAACTCAAGAATGGCAGCGCCAAAATTAAAAGTGATTTTTCTTTCTCAGCATGTCTGTGAGGTGAAGCGCTTCCTCCAAGCAGCTGTGGCTGCACGATGGGGTAATGGAGGTGTCCAGCAGCACCGAGCTGCTGCACGCTGTTTGCATTGGCAGCACTCTACTGTAGGGGAATCTTGCAGCAGTGCGGCCACCTAACCTAGTGCTGCTGTGGGTACCAGCAAAGAGAAGATTCTCCGAGACCTGAAGGAGCTAAGAAAATATGTTATTTACAGGTATGCGCGCACACACAGATCTGAAAGGAAACTTACTCTTTATTCTTTAAAAGCACATGGGTATGTACATCACTGCAGACAAAACTGAGATTGCATCCTCCTGATACAGGAGTTAACGGTGCTTTCAGCTTTAATCTGTGAATTCCTGCAAGGCCAGATTAAACATCGCTGCCACAACATCACACTTTGACTCCTGTACATGTCAATGTCCTGCTTCTCCTGACCTTAAAAACACAGCTGCAGTGTCAGCAACTTCAATGTTTCCAAAATTACTCAAATAAACAAGCAACCTCAACATGTAGACTCAGCTGGTTTCACTTCTGCAACACACCTGTAAAAAACCAATGGGACAGTTCCTCAAGCTGTTACATCTCACAGCTCCACTGCTAACCAGCTGAGGAATCAGCTCTGTTACATGAGGTACCCCAACCACAAATACTTCTAAAAAAAAAAGGGTTATTAAATTATTTCTTCCAAAAGCTAAAGCTGAAACCATGGAGAAATTCCTTATACAGCATCTATAGCCCAGTAACACTTTGCTGCTGTAAATGCACTGCCCACCCTTGCCTTGGGGCCTTCACAGCAGCCATGGGGACAGTGCTCCACACCCTCCTTCTGTAGGAGACTTCCCACCATTTCTCAAGAGACCTCTGCAGATACAGCTCTGCCAGATAGCAAAGTGTTTTGATTCTTGCAAGTTTGGTTTTATTCCAGTTTGGACAAAAAACAGCCCAACATTTCCAGCACCTTTCACAAACCCTGGAGTCTTAGGGTTGCCTACTGGAGGCTATCAAACCATTATATGCTCAGTGCCTGGCCGGCCAGGGTACCCACACAGCTGCAGGTGCTGGGCATCCAAGCTCCAGTGGACCCCTCTACATAAGCCACCAGAGATCAAGCCAGGCTAACAGCAAACCAGTCTGACGAGATTTTGAAAGTTGCTGAGATTCTTTCTCATTTGGCAACATTTCCTCAGAGTCTTTCAGACCAGCTAGGGAAAAAAAAAAATAATTAAAATTAATCTTGGTTTTCTTCTCACTGAAGATGACCCATTTGTTTTTCTTCTGACCTTTTTAGTGTGACACAGGGTGTCAGGCTTACCCAGGTGCAGGTCTTTGTTTTGTCTGACTACTGCAACAAAGCTCAATTCCATAAACTCTGGTATCACCACGGTCATGATTCTGCCAGGCAGAACTTCCTGAGTGCAACAGCAGAGATGAGCTGTGGCTTCTCCATTCCAAAAGCCACGACCACTTGAGCTAAATCCCCAGCAGCTGCAGAAGGCCCATCACACCTGCCTGAGCTGCTCCGGTTCACCCCAGGAAGGGACACCTACCTGCCAGCCAAATCATTCAAAAACACATCAACATTCATAAGCATCAACTTTCCTTTTTGTAAATGGAAAATATCTGGAACATATACATCATGATATACCTCACAATATACCTGTTCTTATTTCTAAAACCTCTCCCCTGTGCATTTGCTCAGTTGTTTTTTTTTTAATACCATAAAGTCCTGCGAACTAGACAGGTGCCATTTCTTTCTTGTTAACATGAGCAATCCACAGAAAACAGAATCAAAAATTGTCAGAAAGGTCAGGGTCAAACTGTGTGTACTCTACAAAGCTGGATACAGAGTAGTATCATCAGAATTCAACAATCACATGCCCTTCTGCACAGGTTAATCCAGCTCCCACCTTCTACCTTTAACTTTTAGGAGTGATACTATCTGTCAAACTCATTCCAGTTACACCTTTATATTGTAGCCTGAAAAGGTTTTTATTTTTCATTCATTCCAAAATATTTTTTATTTAACAATTACCTGTTAGTTTCACAAGCTGCTAGAGTTATCAGACGCTAAAAGTTTAACTCATCTTACACTTATCTGTTCCCTGTGCCTTTATGAAACAGATCTACCCCCTGGGGCTGCTGTCAGTGGAAGCTTTCTAAGTCAAAAAGCAGGAATGGGTCCTTAGCGTGCATACAGGGAAAGAACAGAACTTACCTGTCTTGGAGCTCTTAATTCAATACAATACTGTCTTTTTATATACTGATTTTTTATTTTTTAATAAACAGTAACTGTTTATTAGAAAAAACAGGGACACCTGGAAAGTTACTTCACTAAAAGGAAAGGTTTCATGTTTCCTATTAACTTAAAAATTATGTGGTCAGGATTTTACAATTTGTGGTTTCTTTTTAGATTGTTTTGGTTATACGCAAATGTGCTGTGCGAAATACAAAGGCAATAATCTTTCTAAAACTGCTGACGACCAGGTCATTAAGTAAGGTGGCTGGACACATTTCATAAACTAAAGAACATTGTTGGAAGAGGAATGACTTTTAAAAGTTAAGAGGTGACTTTTGTAAACTCTCACACTGATGACGAGTGCGGGATGATTGCACAATTAATTCTTTGTGGCACGCACAGAAATCTGCAGCCGTAACTGTGGTCGTGTAGAATCTCAGTTATTCTGATGCAGGGTGCTAGGGAAAAAACTTTTGAATTCTCCTTTTTATAAAAATACGTGTACGAAGGTTCAACTTGTACAGCCAAGGTGGCACCTAATAAAGGTGAGGCAAAGAGGAGATGACAAATAATGGAAAATTGTAATGTATACTATAATAAAACCTTAGATTTTACTGTTTATTATCCTTAGTGAGTAGAAGTCCATACTTCTGTGCTGCACATTTCATTAGTGTGCACAGTAATGCCTGGATGAATTTGAGAGCAAATCCTGCTGACCTTACTAATACAAGCAGCCCCACTACCCCTCGTATTGCATTTCACACTCCTGCAACACTGACGTTGCAGAAGATAAAGGCTACTTTATAGAACATGCTGCTTGACACACAAGACTGCTATCCATATATACATATACATATGTAACTACTTGTCAACGTGCAAATCAAAGGTATGTTTCTGATATATAGAGAGAGAACCTATTTGTAGGAACAAGAAGGGTTTGGGTTTTTTTAGTATTTTATATATAGGAACAAATATGTATTATATTATATATAGTAGGAAAGAACTTTTGTAAATATTGTATATATTTATAGACACACATATGTATTTATAATTTTTTTTTTTTAAACACATACACATGTATATATATAAATAAAATATCTTGTTCCTACAAATTAGATTCAATAACTTCAGTGGAAACAATCACAAGACAGTAGTCAACAGGATCTGGTCCAAAAAGCCATTCAGGTGTCATCTCTGTGACGTTATGGAATGGCACCACCTCCACCATCAAGTGAGAACACAGTAATGCAGCAAGCTATAATGTCCCCACAGCAGCATATAATCTCTCTGTTTAAAACTGTACCTTAGTAAAAAGACATCTAGAATGTAATTACAAAGAAAGAAAAAAAAAGGAACTTCAGACAGGATTGTGATCCCAAGACACCTCAAGCCATGACTGAAATTTGAAGGACAGGGGAGTATTCAGGTGTTGAGATATTATAGCTGTCCCTTAGAACAACTCTCTCCAGAGTTGAACGTTCCACGTTCCAGAAAGGAACGTGGCCATTAGTCTGTATTTCAGCGCTAGGGTTATTACCCACATCTTAACATGGCTTGGATGTGACAAAACAGAAAATAGCTTCCCTGTAGTAAAGTTGCCCTCTCTCTCCAGAGAGCGCAGCTAGCTGGACATTAGAGGGTCTAGGGAAGCAATGCAACGATCAAGAGTCTAAACCATCTGTTCTAAAAATATACATTTTCTATAAAGGCTGCGCACATCAGTGCTGCATCCAAAGAGGTTTCTGCTTCCAATAGCCAATTCCCATCTTTAAATCAGTTAAGACTGAAGTCTTGATAAAAATTTTGTGAATGCCAGAGAAGTTTCTCCACAGTTTCACCTCCCAGAGTTTGATCCCCTCATGTGCTCTTCCAAATCTGCTTGTCAGCCCTAAGGATGCCACACTCATCTTCTCTGTATCATTCCAGTTTTAGTCTACGTACCACCAAAAAAAGGCTTTCCTTAATCCTAGCACCTGTGGTTTTAATCACCACAGGAAATCCTGTTTCCACTCAAGTCAGTAAGACTTAAGTATCAGCAGAGGAAAACGATCAGGTTCACTAACTAAAAATAAAAATAATTTTAAAAAGGAGAGGGAGAAATATAAGTGCTGTGGTTTATATACCAGAGGGTCTTGACATCTACTTATAGCGAGCATGACAAAGTAAAGACGGTAGAGTAAAAGTCATCCCTTTAATCTCAATATTTGAACTCCTGACCTGTATCTCCTTCTCAGTATTACAGCTGTTGCCTTCTATTTCTGAACTGCTCAGTGGTGATTTGGGTTATACCTCATTAAATGACGTGCAAATGATATCTATAAGTATTGTATTCCTAACAGAGCATAGGAGTTTAACTAATTAAAATTATGTAACCCAAGCTGGAATACGCACTCAGATTGCACTGCTGAAGTTTTGAAAAGATTGCATATAGAGAAAGATTAATTGGCAGCAACTTCAAAACTAGGCCAGCCAGTAATGCCATACTTTACCTCATATTGTGTAGCTACAAAAACTAAACAGTCCTGCATCTGGTGTCCTGTCTTCTTCACAAGCTGCCTGTACAGTCTGTACAGAAGAAAAGCTCTAATAAGCTAATGCATTGGTTTTTCCCAATGGCTTTTAAACAACACATGTTCAAGGTGATGCTAGTGAGCTTACAGAATGCAATGCATTGTTTTGTATTACCTCACAAAAACATAAACTCATGCAATACCAAGCTTTTGCACTTGCGCTCACCAAACTAGCTCCAGAGAAGGGCTTTTGTGTTGCCCCTCAGCCTTACACATTTTTAAACCCGTTTTCTAAGCCTGGCTACTGAAATCAGTAGTCTTGAGTGGCTGACCAAACTACTCCCAGCCAGCCAGATGGTTTGAGCTCGGTGACCCAATATAGAAATAGAACAAAAAGATGCATTTATGTGATAGTGGTAATTTTGACCCTGATCTAGATTATTCTAGCACTGGATCTAAAACAGGCCACCTATAGGTTAAGGACAAAGGTCTTTAAAAGCATAAGGAAGATCATAAGAATTACCCGTAAGTGTTTTCCCACAAACTTAAGAGTCCTGTATTTTCTAGAAAAATAAGAGAAAGGTAATGTGTGAATAAGATTTAAGAACGAGAGATACCAAGAATAGAATTATCTTCATTAAACGTATCAAAGCCCAATCTGTCTTTTGGACATTAACTTCTAAACTTCTCCATCATGGACAAAGACTGACAGCTGAAATGCCTACTCTCACAAATAGAAGTGTCATTTGAACATCCACCTCATTAATAGCAAAGTCAGAGCTTAGAAAAGCCTACATTTTGGCTGCCACTGCAGATGTCAGACCCAGTGCCATCTCACATAAAGGACCTGAATCCACAAGACCCATCACGCCAGTCTCTCAAGAAATTGAAAGAGAGTAATTCTTCACAAGGCAGATGGTCCAGCAATATGCTTTAACAGTAACTGAAGTGAATGAAAACCAAAGACAACAGTCTGTCTCTGGTAAGCACAATATTGACATTATAGAAAGACACACAGGTAATTAATTTCCCTTCTTTCTTGAACCATCTTCTTTACAAAAAGCCCTCTTTGGATAAATAGTACACAATCTGAAAGTCAGTGTAAACATCCACATAACCAAGGAAGCCTTTCACTACCATTTTGCTCAGATCAAGCAACACTTCTACGTATTTCTGCTCCGAACAAGAATGGGAATGTTCTTTACTGAGATAGAAGTTAAAAGCAACGAAGCGAGGGCCACAGGCTCTGTCACAATCTCCAAGATTATATTCATAATGCAGTTTATAAAGGGCTCATAAATGGCTAGTGGAATGTTTAAATACTTCGATATTCAAACAGGTTTTAAAACTATGGCAAACAGCCCTCTGTTACTTCCTTCCTGTGATCACACATGTCTGTACTAGGCACGATTTAAAGACCCAGTTAGTACATAACATCGGCAGGTTGTGTATTTTACCGATTTCTAAACTAGGCATTGAGTTTCTGCTATGAAGTGTAACCAGTTTATCTTTTACGTGAGCTATTTCTATTAATTATTTAGCTACTTCTGAGGGCACCTATGTCCATAAGAAATCCTAGTGGTATCAAACCTCAGTGCAAGTCCAATCCTGGTTAGCAGTTCAAAATTAACATATATATTGAAAACAGAATTAAGAAACACCAAGAAAATGTTGCAAAATAATGCTCAAAAAGTTCACTCACTGGCATGAGAGAATGGGCTATTGGAATGACAGAGGCACTATGAAGAAATAATGTTTTTTATGATTATTACTAAAATCACCTTCCAAAGGCTTCTTGGAAGTCATTTGTGCTTATGAGATCACATCTAAAGGCTTGACGAAAGTGTCCTAATTAATTTCACAACCTGATATCCAACAGATTAAGCACATGGATTTAAACAAAAAGAAACCATTCCAAAGGATGAAGCATTACACAAACACAAAACATCTTTGGTGTTGAAGCTATTCAGTGTGACTAGAGTTTTATTTCAACACGTCCCTTAAGACCAAAAAAAAAACCAAAAAACCAAGCCAATTAAAAAGATGGATTTGAAAACAAAATGCTTTGTCTAAGAAACATCAGCTGTCTCTATCAGAGTGATTAAAGAAAAGCCCTTATTTGCTAGATCACCTACAGAGATGAAATCTTTGAGGCTTAAACACTGACAAGAGGTTAAAAGCCACTGCCTTATAACAGCAGTAAATGAAATCAAGTCTTCCATAACCAGGAACTTTTCTCATCTCCCATGTCTATCACTGAGGGCCTAGAGTCTAAGTTTAAGGTCTTATTAAGCACTAGGACCCTATCAATTTAACAAGATCCTTAGAGTCTTCACTACCTCAAGTCTTTTTCTGGCCCTCTTATTCCTTACCTCAGCAAGTCTTGAAGAAATCATTGAGCAATTTGCGGGGTTTGGAAGTGAACAACATTGATGACTGCTCTGTGTGGACATTAACTATGCCAGGACTCATTTCATGAGGAGTTTGTCATTTTAAGTTGTACGGTGTTGTGTGCCAGATGACTTCTGCCTTCCTCCCTGGAGACAGCTACTGAGCCAGCTCTAAACAGATGCAGCTTTACAGGCCACCTTCTAGAATCATCAGATAGTCAAAACACTTATGTTCTTCAAACAATTTCTCTCTTTAAAACAAAAGAAAACAAAACACACACACAAAAAAAACCAACCCTATCTCCACTAGGAAGCAACTTCCAGCTCTTTTGTTCTGCTCAGCTAGCAAACCCAGAAGAACCTGACTCACAACTGGAGAAGTGGGAGTTCTTCCCTCCATGTTTTATCAGGGAACAGGTTGTGGTGCAGTAGCATCAGGCACAACAAGGATATTCCACCACCACTCAGGAAGTGTTTCCCTAACAGCAGGCTGAAAAAAAAGCAGGGATATGTTGGTTTTGTTTGGTTTTTTTTTCCATAGCCCAACTCATGCTTTCCTTGATGAAAAAAATTCACAATTAATGTGAAGAGAAATTAGACCAGAGGAGAAGAGACATGGGGAAGAGCTGACCCTGTGCCTTCTCATATTAAACAAAACTTTCTGTCTTTGCATGCAATCCATAGAATATTAAACTTTACATACTTTGGAGCTGGCTTGAAGCCTAACAAAACTGGAACCACCCCATCCTTATTGGCTTTATATAGATAGGTACAGAAATATACAAAGTTGAGATGATTCATTCTCTCTGGAATGAAGGGCAGCAGCACAGCTTTTCTTAAGCAGAAATATTTATGGGAGCAGGCAAAACAGACCAAGTGCTCTGATGGCTGGGAAAAGCCACTGGAGGTTGTTCTTGGTAGCTATTGAAAGGCAAGAATATTACTGAAAAAGCAAGTATGGAGGTGGGTAGGGCAGCTGATCCTGCAGCTGAGAGAGAAGCCTAGAAGGTGTCTGGGCCAAACACAGTTTAGATCTTGTTTTGAATTGCTAGTCAGTAAGAACAAAACTTGTGAAATAAATCAGTTGCCAAATGCCTAAAAATAAAATATATCACCTGCCATAAAAGTCCTGATCTTATTCCTCTTTTAGAGGTAATTATCATTTGAAGTTATTCTAGGAGTTTTGCTGTGTATGGCACAAAGGAGAAGGCAAAAGCAAGGTACAGTAACAAAATTAAAAAACTATCCAGTATACATAAAAATTTGAGTATTATGCTCCTTAAAAGGCAAGAAATGCTCTCCACTTATAGGCAAAAAATTACTGCTATCTGCTCTAAATCAAGTGGAAGCTCAAGATATTTTTAGCAGTATCTATATATTTCACATTTTCCTTAAATACACAAGCAACTTCAGTACTTTAATCAACACATTGCTTCAAAAATGCAGAAATAAAGCTCACAAACCCCCAAATATTCTAGAATTATTGTGAAAGTATTTTGAAATTTTTAATAATCACCTCTGGATGTCACAGTTCCTAAGAAAAACTAGATTATTTTCCAAAAGTTTCATCTCAGACAGAGACTGCCAATACCAAACTTGAGAACAACTGTAGATTTGAGGGTACTGATGTGATTTTTCCACACAAACTAGCTGAACTCTGTAGTTCTTTTTTTTTTTTTTTTTCTACAGCAATGTCAGATTAGAGAATTATGATGCTTCATCGACTCAAAATTCATTGTAGTATATTTTTGTATTGCACTAACGAGATGCCGAATCTCGCTGAACAGCAACACAGATGTCTATCCTTCAGAAGCTGGGATAACCATATGTCAAAGTTCTGTGGTTTTGCCACTTGATATTTTGGGTGTATGCCTTCATTTGTGATAATAAATATCAGGCCACAAACTAATGTCTCCTCAGATATCTAATATGTTTAACACTCAAAACAGCTTGAAAATCTAAACAGTTCTGCTGTTAGCTTTGAGTTCTCCTCAAAGAATTATGCTACAATATATACCAGATGAACAGGCTAGGGATAATACAACCATTGCCAGTTGTTAGGACTGGTTTCTCTGCCATTTTGTATGTATATTTTTTATCCTGCACTACAGACAAAGTTCAAACCCCCTCTGTTCAAACCTGCCTTTGTCAGGAAAATTAAATCCACTGTCCTACTGCACATTTCAGTGCTTAAGACTGAAAACTTGAAAGTTGCTCCTGAACAGGTACAAATAAAGATTTTTACATAAGACATCTGTAGAAACAGAATAGTACTGTGTATTTTAAGTATCAATTAATAGGCTTTTTATGCCCATGGCAAATGGGGAAACGTGATCGCGAAGTTAAAACAAATGACACAGCATCAGCCAGCCAGGCTAGAACAGTGAAGGCAGCAGAACTCAACTCCCACCTCTCATTTAGAAAAACTTAAATCACAAGGAACTTCTTTGTATGCTTCTGCTTATATAGAATATGTTCTTATGTATATTTGCTTCTGCACCTTCACAACCAAACAATTAATTAGGAGAAACTGCTGTAGCTTGAACAAAGCCAAGTGTCATGCTAACAGATGTCTTCCAAAATTTGGTACTCTTACAGTATGCACCTAAGAGGAAAAGCTTTTGCTTGACCCTTTACAGACGTGAGGAATTAGCATTAGAGCCGACTAAACCCACAGGATGTATCTTGGAGGTCTGTCTCCTTCCTGAAAAAGGCCAGAACACCAGAACTGCAAATGAAGCAACACTGAATACAATTTTATGCAGTATTGATAGAACAGCCCTCACTCCTCCAAGAAAAATAATAGCAATGACTGTCCTTTCCTCTTTTACAAGTCTCATAGCTTAAACAACTTTAGACTTGCAATGGAAAGATATACACACACATATGTATATATATATAAAAATAAATATAAAACCCAATCAGTGGGGTCAATTCTCTCTTTTTATGACTATATTTCCAGAGTTGTCTCCAATCAAACCAATGCTCCAAGACCAGAACTATCACATTAATGGTTACTTTTCTTTATTATCTACAAAACCTTTTCTGGCCAATGTAGTAAAGACTCTATTGGAGTCCGATAACTTTACAAGGTGACAGCATTTCTGTGTTTATTGTAAGCCATTTCTATTGTGAATTGCTAACAACTTTTCAAAGTGCAATGCTGATTTGGAAATGCAGGCACACTAATACATCAATTGCCATGACTAATGTATAAACTTTTAATGACCTTGGCAAAATCTTTCTTTCATTGGGTAGGTGCCACTATTTTGACTATACAAAATGTTTTGGAAATATGTTGAAAATTATACATGTTTTGGAAAATATTTCAGGATTTCAAAATGAAGCTATATTAAATAAAAGTTTGACGTGGAGGAAAAAACACTCCCAAGTTGTGGAAGTCTTTTTTTTTTTCTTTAAAAAGTGTTGTACATTCACAGAATGCTTTTTATCTAAACAAAGATAAAACATTATCTTGAATGGTTTTCAGTTTCATTCAGTCACTGTCATCTTCTTGTTTCAGACCACCTTCTTGTTCAATATTGCCTTCCCCATCACTTTCCTTGTCCCAGTCTTTCATAGATGCTCCCATCATGAAGTCATCACGCAGTATATTCCATTCTGGCCCCTCTTCAGACTTCACTTCACCCTGGATGTTTGAGGGGAGAAGAAGGAACAGACAGAGGAATATGAGATGAATGTGAAAGGCAGGAAAAGATGGAAGCTCTTCACGCAATCAAAGAAACACCTCTCACTCTTACAATTTGCATCAGCAGACCTACCAGGGGCTAGCTCTTTATGCAAATGGTACACAGAAACACACAAGACAATCATAAATGACTTGATGCTAAAAAGCAAACTTGTTTTAACCAACCAATAAAAGAAATATGGAAACAAAACAATTATTCCTCATGGATAAAACAGTCAACCCTGGGCATGGCTTCCTTTATTAAAATCTTTCTTGGCAATCAGAACGAATTCATGATATCATTTATTAACCCCCAGGTGCTGCTTCATTAGAACACTTCTTGGCACATTTCTAAAACACAAATATGGATTTAATAAAGGCTTAAACCCCCCCCCCCCCCAAATTTAATATTTAACATATTCTGTGATACATGAACCAAATCCCCTTTATGTGGATTATTACCTCACTACCTGGGCTTGTCATATGGTGCAAAGCTGCTTCTAAAAGAAACAGTTGGTCTACACTCAGCAAGCCAACACCACCTTACTCCAAATTTCCTACCTCTTGAAAGTGGATGAGCCGAGGCCTCATTACAGAGACTGGTGAATAATAAAGAAAAGCTACAGGAGTGGAGTTTTCGTTTAGCACTGAAAACAGCGCTTGGTTGCAGTTCTTCCAAATCACAGATCATACTTAGGCAGTGCAACAGCCCCATCCTGTGGCGACAGATTTAAAGAACAGCTTGAAGCTGTTCCTACATTCTTACTGAAGGAAAATACTAAAAAGTGGTCAATGTACTAAAGAAGGATTTCAGCGGTTTAAGCCTTAGGAACTAAATACTTCAAAGTGGCTCAGTGTCCAGCAGGTGAGCAAAAAAACCTGTCCTACCAAAGTGGAATCAGGGGCACTAAACAGTAATTTACTTTTGCATGGTTTTTTGAAACAAAGTTTATACAGGCATCTCAGGTGTGCTTTTCCCACTCCCTCCCTGCTCTAAAGGACAGACCTGAACTGATTCACCCTACTGTAACTACCACCTCCCAATACTATACAGTGGATGGGGGTCATCTGTTCGAGCATCCTCTGCAGATCTGCCTATTAGATGCAAAACTTGTAAACTGCTGTAGACATTTGTTCACATCTCTGTCATGCAGCTAGGAACATGAGATACGTACAACCACAGCATATTTATGCTGATGTCCATGCAATGTTTGGGAGACAGCAGCGTACAGAATTTAATACCAGGAGAAATAAGAAACAGAGAATGCAGGTCCATCACTGTAAATCTAACACATCGTATCACACTGACAGAAGTTACTCAAGTACAAAAGTCTGCCAACCAAAGTAAGTATTTTAAGTAGGTAATCAAAGCAGAAATGCTGAACGTGACTTTCTCCTGCAGTTCTTCTTCAAAGACTACTCTCACAAAAACAAGTTTTAACACTTTCCTTTCCTTCCCAAAAGAAATCTCCCAGGGCCCAGTTCAAAAAAAAGAAAAACTCAACAGCTGTTCCTCAAGATGTTTACAGTGGTTTGTTCTGTTGTTTAGTTGTTTGTTTTCTTCTTTGTCTTCATAGATGCTCTCATTAATGCCTACTCCTAAGTGGAAGTCTCCCATCCCAACAATCCGCCTCCTAACTGCTTTCCACTCTTGCAGCAATTCACTTCAAATGCTATATCCGGTAAAGCCTGAAAAAATCTCAGACAGGATAATGAATTACCTGGAATTAAAGAGTTACAGATAGGATAGGTCCCTAGGCAGACCTCAAGATGTTCACATGGGAATAATCTGTAAAAAAAAAAAAATCTCTGTTCTGGGATGCAAGAGGGCAGCTTCTTTTTTCCCATCTTTTAAACTGTATTTCAGTTTTTTATATGTTTACCTTCGCAGAGTAAAGAAAGCTCAAACAGGTTACAAAAGCCACCAAGCTTTGTCTTTTGTAATCCCAGACCTTTTATAACTCACTGTTTGAAAATTCCACAGAGTTAAATTCGAAATACCCAAATGGAAAAATCTCATCTTCCCTACAGAATTATCCAATTTTCTTAATTTTTTCAATAACAATAAAACCAAAAGAGATTCCAGTATTTTTCCCCATATGCACAGAGCAAGGATTTTTAGTTATGTTTGGGATTTTTTTTGTTGGTTTGGGGTTTTTTAACTTTTTTTAAATGGCACAGAAGCAACAGAATGTCAGCAATGGCAGTGAAAGGCTCAGAGTTTGAAAAGTCCCATGCTCAAATTCATCACAAGCTATTACTGAGCAACCATTAGCCCTTCTTTCTAGTGATGGCAAGTGAACAACAGGACAAAAGCCAGACCTCAACAAAAGAGGGATCCTGATCCTCCATAGCATTACCCACTATGTAAGGCACCACAAAGGTTTGAATAGTTTTACAACAAGCCCTGAGGAGAAAGACAGAGGTAGTATGTTCTTGCCTCAAAGATGGAGATTAAATGCCTGAAAGCAAATATTTAATCAATTTTAAGCATGCTTCTAAGAGAAGCAAGCCCCATGTTTAATATCTTCATCCCTAACTAATTTACTGCTCTATTTTCCCCTCAGAATAAAACCTCCCCAAACCTATTGTATCACAAAACATTCCTGGAGTCTTAAGAAAATATGCAGGAAGACTATTTGTATAATTAACAATTAGTTCAACTGTAACATCGTTTCCCAACTTGCTTTATGTAAGAATGTTAATACACTTGGAGGTTTTCACTGCCATAATCTGGCTTCATCTAAATAAAACAAAACTGATTCTTGGCACATGGAAAATAAACCAGCTTTCATTCTATACAGCCTCTTTTGAACTTCCAGTCAGCTGTTCATCCACATCTCCTACATTTCACTACAACGCTGAAGTCCCCTTTGAACATCCTCAAAAGAAAACAAAGCAGGCTATATAAACATTAGAGTGTAATGCCACATAAAACGGATCCTTCGATAAGGCAAGGAGTGAAAAATTCTTGTGTTGCTTTTTTTCTTTTCCTTTTTTTATACACACATTTCAATGGGTTTGTTCTTTGCCTGAAGGTGCAGCAACCTAGTTCAAAATGTCCTAGAGGCAGCAGTTAGTAAAATATCTCAGGAGTCACTGGTATATGGTGATGCACTTATCATCATGAGCTGAAATAAGACAGACCAAAGTGTGCACAGTGTGTTTACTCCAGTGCGGATACTTACTTGCTAGGACAGACAGATAGTCCACTTGAAAAGAGATCATACAAATAAACCAAACACCATCTTTCCTGCTTGGTGTGCCATCTAAGCTCCCGCAGCATTAGCTTAAGTCTGACACAAGTAGGGTTCTATAGTGGGGACACATTTCCCAAACTATCTCTGGTTTAAAGACATACCCTCTAAAATCTGCACCAGAACAAAAGATGAACTGAAATTCTTAGCCAAGTCCTAATAAAACCACTTGGGTGCACTTACCAAACAACAAAGCTTAGCTCTGTCACCTACAACAGCCATCCCTTCCAGGATCTGGGCTGGAACTGCCTCCTGGATGCTTTTGGAGGAATTGGTCTATGAAAGCCCCGTGACATAATCAGCAACTATATGACCAAGTTAGAAATCTCCTTGTTTTGGTTCATTTCTTTACCACTGCATAAATTTGAAGCTATGTAACTCACTCATGGTAAAAGACTTTACAGTATCTGCAACTGAGACCTGCCAAACTCAGCACCGGAGTTACTGACTGCACTGTCACTTGGGTGGGAGATTGATCCTCCCTACCCCCTCTGCAGATGTCAGAAGCAGCAGCAAGATACTTCTAACTGTATCAGAGTTAGCAGTGCTAACTTCTATCAGAAGTTACTGCTTCAGTCTGCAAAGGAGTGACTTAGCTCAAAGCCTGCTTCCTTTGAAAGCTTAAGGGAATTCAGTTCAGTCTGAGTCACAGGACCATTGTCATTTTCATCTGTTGCTTTACTGTCACAGCAACATCCTAAAACCAAAGAGGGAAAGTTTCAGAGCTTTTCAGAACCCTGCACATAAACAGACTGAAGTCCCATAATGATTATTGATAAGTAATGGCGTTAAATGTCTTGAAATCAGAGCGTACATACTAAAGACAGCATTACACTCCTGCTTTCCACCAGCTCATGTCACTTGAACATACTCTAGTTTCTGCATCTGCAAAACAGCAAACATACCTACATCACCACAGGCATTTCCCCACAGCCTGTGTTCATCCAGAAGACAGTAACTGCAGAGTATTGACAAATGAACATTTTCAGACCTAGGAATTACAGTCAGCACACTGGGCTCCCACGCCTCTGCTCCATGTACAAGATGAAATGCCAGAGCTTGCAGGGACATCTCTCTTTACCATCACATACAATAAACGTTTATTTGTACCTGTCAGGGAAGGAATTTCTAACATAAATATCACTCAAGCAACAACTTTAAGCCCTGGGAAAACAATTTGAACATAGCTAATTAATTTGAACTGCCTCCCCAGGTTCCTCTGTTTTGCTCAATACAAACATCCAAGACCTTGAAATACACGGAGGCTTTTGTCAAGACAAAGAAGTTAAAAAGTGTACTGCCAAAACACATTCTTGCATGCATCTGACAATTACCTTCCCTGCAGCCTACATCTTGCCCACAATGACTGCTGCTATTTTGTTTCTTATGACCTATCTCAAAAAGCCCAGCATAAGCATACACTGAGGTGTGCTATATCTAAATTAAAAAAAAAAAAAAAAAAAAAAAAAATCACTTGGTAGAAGTGAGAGAGGAAGTGGAAAAGAAAGAACACCAGCATAATAATTTCTTCTAAACTCCTTTTCAGGAATATCCAAGCTTGCAGACTAAGAAAATAAGTCTCCTTTAGACTGGGAAGAAATCAGGACAATTGAGGCTGAAGTATCTAAAGCAATGATATAACCAGAAAACAAAATGTTAATGATTTTTAACAGAAAAAAATGATACCTGAGCTTAATCATCAGTGCTGCTTGTAATCTAATTTGAATTACGTGAGATCTTGACTAAAAAAAGGTTCCTATGTACACCTGATCCCAAACAGATAAAAACCCCACAGATCTGGAAACTGAGAATACATACTGTACTACCAATATCTTGAACTTCTGAGTTGAAGTCTCACACTTTGGGGAGCATTTTCAAGCTTGAAGGCCATGCAAGCTGCACAACAGAAGTCTATTCTACTGCAGCATAATTCTTCACAATCATTTATTCCTTAGGGTGAGAGTCATTCAGTACCCATTTGTATCCTCTCTCTGAATGAGAAATTAGATCAACTGAACTAAATTGCTGCAGTGTATTTCAAGTGACAATATACTGAAGGTAGCAACAGTGGCACAGGAGACACTCAGACCACAAGGTCTCTTGTGCACAGCAGAATCTGCACTGGCATTCCTAGTAAATAAAGCTAAGAATGAAATTTTTTTACAGTGTGTTTTGAAACTTGCTGTTCCTGTTCAAACTTCTCTTTGAGTTACACACTGGAATTATTTACTACAAGCACAACAAATACTGATTTTCCTTTTGAGCACAGCCAGAAGACTACCCAGAGCTTAATGACCTGCATGAAGAATCTCCCCATCCTCACATCCTCCTCTAGGGTTTACAACAACTGGAGATGTGTGAATGAGAAGGAATGCTTTGGGTTGTCATGCAGTGGCTTAAACATGACCCAACCTTAGAAGGGTCAGAACCGAATTACAGAATTTCTAAAAACAAGCATTCATCTCAACTTAAGCAAAGAAGAAAATTCATTAGTGTCATTAGTAAATGCTCAGCCGCAAAGAAGAATCACAGAAATGGCTTATGAGAGAACGGTTTTCCTCAGCCTTAGTTCGTCAGAAACCTCAGAAATCAGCATTTCTGTCAGAAAAAGCAAAAATTTCTTAAGAATTCAAGTGTAACATAGGGCCCTTATGCAAACGGGGTGCTCTGGAAGTCCTCAGCCTGTGCTGTGCTTCAGCTCCAATGGCAGCTGTATTGGAAATCCTCATGATGCACAAGGAATTTTATCTCACACTGCTGCAAGACAACCTCGGACCCTACTGGCATCGAGATTCCCTTCACCCATTTTAATGAGATGATGGACAGCATGGGCATGCTACAGGCCAGGGGCTACTCACAGAAAATAAAAACTCATCAAAATAAAACCTCACCTGAAAATAAGCCTCATCTAATGAAACAATCTTTTTGTTAAGTTACAACACAGGTACAAACTGTTAGCTTGGGTAAAGGTAACAATTCCCTCTGTGGAATATATTCTGGCATTTGTAACTCATGTTCTGTGAAATCCAAGGCCAAATGACAATGACAATGTTGTGAACCAAGAAATGACATCCCTGCTGTTCCAACTGTCATGCCAAAACACTCCACTAACCAAAAAAAAACCCCCCCCCCAAAAAAAAAAACCAAGAAAAAAAAGGTTGACAAGTAAGCATTTTTAAGTAGGTACCAAATAAAATTTAGCTGAAAGTAGACAGCAAATTAGTGCAGATGAGACACCTGCAGAGAGAAATAATAGATTCCCTGTATTAGGTTATCATGCAACACCCATACAGAAAGTTTCCAGGCAGTACACTCTTTCTGTATGTCATCACTGCTCATTTTCAGACATGTTTTTTTATCCTGTATAAACAAAACTGCTTCATCATCCTCATCTATAAGCTTTTACCTTCACAACTGCAATGCCCATTTATCAGCAGTTATACTGCTAACAGTGAAATTACTACCTACCATACCAGCCACTACTGTCTCAGCATTCACCTGTTACTCCAACCTTTTCTTCATCTCCAAGTCTCTGCAGAGCTTTCATGTTTCATTTACTTGAACAATAGGATCCTTAGAGCAAAGACTGCACAGCACCAAGAGCAATTAATTCTTGACATAGAGAATTATGAGTACTGTGGTTGAAAACATTGTATGATCAAGACTTCCGCAGTTAAAGCAACACACTGTACTTTTGTTGCTTATCAGACAAAAAACTGTAGAGCAAGTTATGGCATTCAAAGTAGCTAAATCATAACTCTGACTTGGAAAACACACTGCTGGTCATTGGAAATAACAGTTTTTGATGATAGCTAATTATGAGCCTCAGGTATCCAGTCTGCAAAATATTGTTCATTTTGTACTGAAAAGCATACTGGTTAATTACCAAGTTAATTACCTGATAGGAATGACTCCATATCAGCTTTCATCATTACTACTAAAAGGAAAATAATGAACCAAGAATTTATCTGTTTGGATGGGATTCAAAGTAAAGGAAGAATGAACTTTACTAGATCCTTAGTGTTTCAAGCCTGAAAGAAATGCCACACAACTTCTCACAAATGATACGAAAACTTCTGTTGCTTGTCCTGTATTTCTTAAAGTGTATTTCCTGCAATAATGAAGACATGACGGAGTTTAATGATCAGCCTAAACATTACACAGATCCACAACATGCTGGTTGCAAATTGCACAGTTCAAACCATTAAGCTGTACCTGGAAAATATGCAGATAAGAGTGCCTAGTAAAAAGCATTTGGTCAAGACTAAAGCCTTCAATGACCTATCCCTCAGAAGTCAAGTATTCATTTCATCCAACAGTCTACTTTAGACAAATGTTTCGGTGTCACAACAGATTTTTTCTTAGTTGTCACACATTTGCGCAAGACACTTAAGCACCATCTCAGCTGGGTACCTAAAATTTTCTGCAGGTTTTTATAAAAGCTCGCCTGTTGGCACAGTAGGAACTATGCAGACCCACAGCAGTCTGGAGTACTTTTTGATCCTTTTTTAGAATAAATTAGCAGCTTGCAGATTTTTGAATAATCTGAATGTGACTCAGATTATTTCCTACAAATGATGCTGAAATCATCCACTGTTTTTCATTATGATTCAGCAGGAGGCATAACAGAGTCCCAGAAGGTTGTCTCAAACAACGAAAGCTACAGTAATGACCAAGTCCTTCACTTCCAGCACTTAAGAAATCATCTTGTAGAGTAGCTGATGAGGAAGGAGTGGGGCTAATAAAAAGCCTCCTCCTCCTCCTGACTCCGGATTTCCACTTACGTTTTGAATCCTGAAACAAATACAGGGATCCAAAAAACTACGAGGCAGGAGACGGAAGAAAAAAAAAAAAAACAAACCACCACCAAAACTCACAAAGAACTAGCTTTTTAATTTTTTTTTTTATTACTAAATATGAAATACTGAAGTTTTTATGACTACTAAGCAGCTTGTCTGGCTAAACCTCCCTACCGTTACAGCCTGTGCTTTTACTTAAATGGCTTTTGCAACATACCCTAAATGTCTGCAAATCCAAGTCTCTTTGATTTTATATTCCTATAATTTCCCTCACACCGTTGTGGGTGAGTGGCAAACTTGTTAAGGAACAGACCATATCCCTCAACATTCCCAGGCTGCCTTCTAAAGGCAGTTTAAACCTGAAGAGGGAATATGTAGAATGCCTATGATCCCAGTCTCTTAGCTTAGCCATCTGGCTATGCTTTCTCCATATTTCTGACCCTTCCATCTCCTTCTACATTTCTGTATGGGCTTTCTCAATGCCTGCAGGTGGAGAAATGGAACAGATCACATGCAGAACACTGTTGAGAACACACAGCAACAAACCAAAAAGAGGTCAAACCCTTCCAAGACACTATTAGTATCATTTTTAGTAACAGTAGGTTTTGGTATTCGTTTTTTTGTTTGTTTTGGTTGGGTGGTTTGGTGGTTGGTTTTTTTTTGGTGTGCTTTTGTTTGTTTTGTTGTTGATTTTTAATAACAGGGGTTTTTTTAAACTTTCAGTAAATATCAGAAACAGTCATTAAAAACTGTCCAAATTTTCCCATAGAAAAAAACAATACTGAATTCAGCAATCCATTGGAAGCTGGGAGCAGTTTGACCCACTACTCCTGAAGTCTACCAAGATAAACAGATGAATAGGTGTCCACAGAGCTCATTCGTAATACACAGCTGCTAGTTCAACACTTTGGAAATCCGAACAGTTTATCTCTTAACAAAATTTCAAAATAAGGGAATCACTTTTCAAGATCATTTCCAATAGAAAATGCTTAGATGGGGGAAATAAACTGGTTCAGGCAAATAAGCTCCACCCAATCTTTCTTACTTCCAGAGAAATTTTTTTTATAAAACTCTGAGATACTCTCTATGTACATTGCCCTGCCTGTAAAAGTTATGAGCAAAGCCAGAAGTGGAGACCTGCCTTCATAAGGCTTCCAACATAATTTACCAGATAAAAGACTAATAGGATTTGACTTTTTGTGCTTTGTATACTTACAGAGAGATCAAAGGAAGATGTATACCACCAGTTTTTCAAATGTGGTTGTTTTAGACATAGTTTTACTGAAAAAAAACCCAAACCAACAACAAAACAAACACCTTGCAACATCTTCTGGGAAAACAGAACACTATCATAGTATCCTGTGCACTAATAATAAAATAGCAAGGCAAGTTAGTCTCAAATATGACAGATAGAACTGTCTCAGTATTGTCTGACATTTCAATCAGAAGTCCCTATCTATACTCACAAAATTTGCTGAATTTCAAGTGCTTCATGCTGAAGGCTTTTGTGATGTTTCAACTAAAATCACTTCATTCCTTTTCACAGAAAGACAAACTTAAAATATTTTGTCTACAGCTCTAAGGAGAAAAGAAAGAGACATTTCCTACAGGCACCTATTAAAATCTTGCATCATTCATTCTTTTTGAACTTTAAAATCAGTTAAGGATGTATTTTAGAGCTGGGAATGTGCCTTTTGCTATCTCCACAAACATATTCCCAGATCTGGCCAAGTTATAAACATCTGGAGGACTGCCTTCCCGAAATCTGAGGTCATCACCTAAGTAGATATGATAGGCATTTAATATCCAAACTCAATATATCTGTCCTCACTGATCACATACTATCTGCATCTTAGAAGACAGCATTAAACTGGACTGTGTGTGACTCATGATGACAAACAGGGAACTAACTGGTCTTTCTGTGTGAGCAGTGGTCAAGGCTGTTCCTGCATTAGGCACCAGGACACCAGGCCCTCATGTGCAGGGGGAAATAACCTGTAAGGAACATAAAACATGAAGAGAACATAAAAAGGGGCTGATGGAAACAGAATGCAAAATCACAATCTTTTCCCTTTCCTGTCCTCTGATCAAGTATCTGAAAAAGTTAGCAAAAATGGAAATCTGAGGATGAAAAACATTGGAAAAGGGAAGAACCTAGTGAAATACAGCTTGCCACGCAGCCCTTAGTCCTCTTATCTGGAGTTGAACTCACTGTGTCAAGTTCTTGACATCTGCCAATCAAATACACATTTAAATATTGGCAAAGACCTATGTTCCCATGTTAACACAGATGTGTGTTGCCAGCTACAGCAACAGATAGGGAACTGAGCTTGTACATCTTAAAAGCTTAACCCTGATGATAATCCAAGTCAATACTTTTAATACTGAACAACAATCCTTTACCTTAAAGAATATAATAAATTTAGGATATAGCAAACTGACGGCAGGTTGCACTGCATTTATCCCCAAGGATAGAAATCAGAATACAGTATGCTAAGTAGGAAGTCAGCAACCTTTTGGTACAAACCCAAAAAAAACTACATTAAAATCATCAGATCCAGACCTATATGAGGTGACCTTCAAGAGAATGTACACACATTTAGGAAAAACAGATACAAATGCGTGATTTATAACAGAATCCAAATTACAAGCTTTGTGCATGTGATGGGAAGACGTTTATTAAAATTGGGAGAACACATCTACTCTGGCTGCAGCTGAACTAAATTAATACTTGGCTGCCCCCTCAAATCTGCTGGAATACATGCACGCCTGGTTACTCCTTCAATTAGTTCTGTAAAACCAGCACGCAACAGCTGTAGTAATAAACTTCTGCTACTCTGCAATGTCATTATCGCCTAAGAAAAGAGTTTCCTTTTAAGATTAAAGGAAGCATTGATACACCTTAGCAAATTTCTAGAAGTTGTCTATGCCTTCATCTATACTTCAGAAACAAACTATTTCTACAGCTGGCTGAAGCAATTATTCAGACTACTGTCCCTCCAAACAGGTATATGGATGAAAATAATCTCTGTTTTTTCCCCTTCCCCGTTTCTACACTGCGGAAACTGGAAAAAAGCAGAACATCACACCAACTGCCAGTACTTGTGCAGCTGCAAGAAAAAGAAGCCAGTCACTCTCAGAGGTTTTAAACAGCTCTAATTTTTAAGCTGAAAATTCACATTTCTATCCTCATAGAACTTGAAAACTTAAGGCCCCCATGCTGCTTCTTGTGTCCCTGCAAGAACGGAAGTCAAAGTCAGAAATGTAGTACTCCCCCTGCCCCCTTCAAACTACTGCTTAAAATGAAAATATTTGTGATTATTAGAAGTCTTATGAACAAAAGTAAAATCTGACTAATCACTGTGTTTACAAATTAGTTACCATATGCTAGGACTACTTATGAAATATACTTCAGGCAGAAGGAACTTTTCTGGAAAAGCATTTTATTTCAAGTCCCATATGAGCAACAGGTAACATGAAATAGCACATATATTCTTCTCTGCTCATCTTCCTTCTCATCAATAAATTATTTTAGCATAGGTAATACTTTGAGACCAATACACCAATTTTTTCCAGATGCCATCATAACACAGGACACAACTGTACCTCCAAGTCACGCAGACAGCACAGTTTACACAAAAAATTACCACGCAGAATTTGGATCACGGTTATTGAAGTAGACCAGGAAATCCTGTTCTCAGTTCCACCATTAAAAGGCACTACAATAGATCTGGTCTAAGAAAACTTTGAAGTTGAAGCAAACACAGGTGATTCAGAAAACAATTGCTACAAAGGTCTAATTCAAAATTAAAAGTTGATGAGTGCAGGTTACACTCGTCACAAAGACTATTGGTAACTTTCATGCCAGTTACTTATATGCCACTAGAAAATGTTTTACCACCCAGTAAGGCTTTGCTGGGAGTAGCACAAATGGCAAGTGGCAAATTAAGAGTGTTGAACAATCCTGTTGTAACTGACATGCAGTAAGGGAGAAGAGTTGAGGCTACTCGGGGAATGTTGACTCTGAAGGTCTTTGGTTTTTTTACAATTACTAAGACTTTATGTAATTCACTAAATCAGTCAACATGTCTGTGCAATTCTAAATCTTCACTCAAGCCTGGAAGTAAGGGTACTTCCCTAACCCATAATCCTAAGAGCACCCAGAAATTCCTGACACTGCCTACTTCTGTATTTCTTCTACAGAGATAAAGATGACTTCAGCCTCTAGGATCAGAAAGACAGCATCTCTGATATAGACCTTTTTTAAACCTGTACTTTAATTATGTTTCTTACAGTATCTTACAGGTGGGAAGCTGCAAGATACAACCAACATGTACTGAAATGAAAATCGGGTCAGTAAGGACTGTGTTGAACAAGATTGAAAGCTCTCCTGTCTCCCAATAAATGCTTCCCCAAAAAACATACCAAAACTTGAAAAAAACCCCAACAAAACAAACCACCCAAGCAACAAACAAGTTGGATCTTTTAAAAAAACAAAATTATGACATTTTTCTCCCACACTGCAAGGCTTTCAGATAAGGCGGTGAGGGGAGGGAAATTACATGATCTTACCCAGAGGCAATCATGTACAGTACCTTGGGGGGGGGAAGGCAGAAAAATATTACACAAGTCAGCTGGCTCAGCAAGGATTAAGAAAAACACCTTGAGAAAAAAAAAAGCCTTGATAAACAGCTAATGATATGAAAGGCAAAGCTTTTGGCTCCAGCTCAGAAAAATAATTACTCCCATCTGGGCACACAAAGCCCCAAGAAGGGCTACAGTTTCACATGACACAGGAAAATTTCACAGCCTTGCAGTCTTTCTTTGATAGTTACATGGGGTGAACGTACACCAAGTACTATTTAGGCCAATGGCTGAAAGTACACAAGACTATAAACAACGTTCTCACAGGGCACAGGTTACCTGTTCTTCCCACCAACGGAGGAAGCTCATGGAAACAGAGAACAAATATTTTTAAGTGTTTGTGCCACCATGAAATCCCACTACTACAGATAGACCTTTGCAGAGCATTTAATTACTTTTTCTCATGCGTACATACACCTGACTAATAGTCATCCACAACAGAACTTTACAAGGGGTTTCTTCAACAACCCCAGACATTTGGGAGAAGCCACTAAACATTCAAAAATATGGCAGCAAATTTTGCATTCAAAGAACAGTGCAGAGTAAGAAGCAGCATTTGCTCATTCTCACAAATATAGTCAAATCTCCTTTCATAGCACAAGGCTTGAGTCAAGAAGGGTTTGCTTTCACTGGTAAAACTTTATTCTGCTATTTTTCTTGCTGACTGCTTGTTTTATGTGGGTGGGGTAGTGTTTTTATTGTTCTGGACTGGATTTTAATTGATGGCAGAGTGCCTGGAGTTTGGGATTGGCATCTCTTCCATTGTTTTTGTTGAGATAAATAAATGTACTTCCCCCTCCCTCCTTTTTAAAAATGAAATATATGCCATAATCTCAACTGCTAAAAACAAAGCAGGCTGCTAAAAAAAACAAAAACCAAAAAAACAAACCCAAAACACACAAAACAAAACACAAAACCAAAACCAACACAAAACAAATGAAAGCTTTCAAATGGCACAAACAATCTACCAAACTCCTGCTGCAAGGAATTCACCACCCAAAAGCCTCATTCCTGCTTAATACTCTGAAAAACCCTCAAAGACCAAGAAGCAGAGTATGACGGTGGAGGCCAGTAGTACTGTTCAGTGGCTAAATGTTTGTGCAATTCTGAGGAGACTGAAGATTAGATTTTGGCCTCAACCTCAAGCATCAACAACTATGAGGATGGGAGCCTGCTAAATTGGTAGGGTATGTTCTCAAGAGAAAATAATGCAGATTAAGAACAGCTTGAAAAGAAGTTATTAATGAGTTTGGTTCACTATTGAATGCAGAGTCACTGAAGCAAATGCAACAAGGGAGAGAGTGAGGGGGGTGGTCTATCCAGGCAGACATGGCTATTCAATAAAACTAACTCGGCCCCCTCCCCCCCAAAAAAACCAAAACCAAACCCTATAGGTATAGCCTTACAGTAATGAAAAACTCCAAAATCTGAAGAGGTTTTTGCTCACAAGCAATGTGAAAGCAGAACCTGTATCAATACTCAAACCAAACACTAACCAGCCAGCAACTAAAGCATCTGCAGAGCACTTTAGCAACATCAGTAACAGCATATTTCCATTAAAGTAAGACTTTTCTTATTGTATATAAACATTTGCAATCTATGTTTTCTTACCTAGTTATTAGAAAATTGCCCTCCTACAATCTGACACAAAGAAAAGAGGTCCTATTTTGTTTTCCTCAGTTACTGATTCAAATCCTACTACCATAGTAATTGTCACTGATGTCACTATGTTGTTCTTCTGCTGTTCTGGGGGGGGAACCACACACATTCACCCCCAAAAATAAATAAATTAAAAAGCAAGCTGGAATTATTTAAAGAGAAATAAAGCGTCAGCACCAAGCTAAATTGTTCTCATTATCCAAAGAATTTAAAAAATATTTTAATATTACACTTGCATGAAAATTGTATGAGCTCCTCATGCCAGGCAGTGTTTCAGCATGCTCCCCAAGTGCACACAAACAAAAAACACATGAAACTGTTGTCTCCCAACTGATTAAAGTATTTCTTCCTGGCACAGAAAAGCACTTAGTTAACTGCTGGGAGTCTGGGCCAACAGAAGTATTCCACCCACTACCAAGCACAAAGTTCAAACCTGAACACAAATACGCTTCAAAAACGTGCAGCTTCTGAAATAGGAGAAAGAGTATGTCTGAGCAACTTGTTTTCAACCCTGAGCTACTTGGTGAGTTGAAAGAATCAATAAAGAGCTCGATGAGTCTAACTACACTGTGTTTCTCCTAAGCATCACTGGAAAAAGTGGAATGTGTTAAAGTACTTCTTTCCAAAACATCGTAACAGCAATAAAGCCACATCAGCCTAACACACATGCAGAATTGTGGAAAGAAAAGCCTACATATAATGTTTACTATGTCTCAGTTTCTTTTTGCTGTGGTATTCACTTGTATGGCAAAGCCCTTCAGTTCCAGATAACACAATCATCCAGAGGAGCTGAGTTTGATATGCCCAAACCTGTAGCTACACACAAGCAATACAGTCTAATACACCATGTAAGATGAAGTGCCCTCATGCCTTTAATAATATTAAAGAGCAGATAACTACCATTGTACAATTCCAAATATCGCAAACCACTAAAGTCTAGCAGTTTGCTCCATGGTTGGTGCAAAATCCAAGATAAAATCCAATTTTTCATATTAATTTTTTAAACACACCACTAAACCAATTTATTTGTACACAAGGCTTGATGTCTTATAGGAAGAGCTTCCAGTGTTTTGTACTTTGATGCTCAGTATGCAGGGAAAAAAGCTACTTGCTCCCTTCCTAAGTAGGGTAGGAAAAACCCAGGCACTTGGATCATAGCTGTCCCACAGAGCAGACATATTAATGGACAGTCATTATACTGAGAATGTATCTTGCATGCATTTCTTTCTCCATGACAAAGCCTACCTGTTTACTTTTTGTAGCCTTTCCAGCAGGATTCTTGCTTCCTTTAGCACCGTCCATGTTTCTTAAAACATTGATGAAATCTTTCTTTGAAACAGATGACAGCAGTTTAGCACGCTGCCTGTCAGAGCCCCCAGCTTTCTTCACCTTCTCATCAACTTTCTTTTGGTGTGTCCTGACAGCATTAAATAATTGTACAACACCTCTGGCATGAGGAAAAAAAAACAACAAAAGGCAAAGTTTTTTAACTCAAGTTCCCTTTACAGAAATAAACCCCCTGCTAAAGCAACTAATCAGTGCAGATGCTGGATAGCCTATAGCTCCCCAAAATAGTTACTTAGAACCTCAAATCAGTTATGAAATAACATTTACTACAAGGTAAGAGACTTTCAATTTTCACTCTTCCTTCACACTTACTGTTAGGCATCAGTAACAAAAAAAACCACAAATAACTATTCAGGCGCTGAAATAAACACAGTAATATAGCACTGAAATCAGCATAAGAGCATGTTTCATCCCCAGAAGCATGTTATTCATCCTACAATTAGCTATGAAATTCCTCAGGCAAGATCTTAAGAGCAGCTGAAGAAGGGGAACAAGGCAGAGGAATGAGTATGGAGACAGATAGAGACAGCACATCAAGGTGTTCAACTAGTTCTGCAACACCGAACTACCACAACGCAGAACAGGCAACTGAACTTAACAGATGTGAACCTGGTGAATCCTCTGGGGAGTGGGAAAATACAGAGTAGTAGAAACAACTGTTCAGCATTTTTAAAGCATTAAATTAACAAAACAAAGAGATCCAACAGAGCACTTCTGTTAAACAAATACTACATTCCCATCTACATTTTTACTCTTTCATAAAGCTTCTGAAATCTTTTGTTGAACTTGATACTGTACAATGCAAACCTGTATATAAATCACTCAGCTCCTGCTAGTCACTTCTTATGATTTCCATCTGATTGGAAACAGATTACCTGAACAGGCCTTTTCTTCCCCTTCTCCTCCTTTTTTCGATATACATATATTTAAGGAAAGTATTCAGAAAAACTCTTACCTCGTGGCAATTCTCTGAAGATTTCTTTCTCTCTCTCGGTCTTTGACAACATCTGGCTTCACTCGGCACATCATTTCCCACTCCCGCTTTTTATCGAGCTGTGTTATAAATATTGTTATGTGAAACAACATGGACCATTTGAGAATGCAGAATAGTCTAACAGACTATGTAGCAAGAGGGGAAAAAAAAAAACCCACAGATAAATCAACAAAGCTGAATTTGGTTCAGGTTAAGGGAAGCTCCAATATGGGGCTGGACAACAGGTCAGAGGCAAGTGTCTTGACAAACCAGAGGCCACAGTCAAATCTCAGAGTTTCTTACCTTCTGTAACAAAAACTAGAAAAGTCAGACAAGATGCCTCTGGCTCAAGACAAGTAAAAGGATCCTAGAAAAACTGAAATGTTTTCATGGTGACAATTATGGACAAGGAAATTGAAAGACAGCTTTAAGCTCCAAGACTTCACAAGCTGATCACAGACAAAATTATACATAATAAAATTCTGGGTCTATTAACAGGCATGTCATATATTTGTGCTATCATCACCTTGGGAATTTGACATCCCCCACTGAATTAATCCCAGTACAGTTTTGTGACCAACACTGACACCTGGCAAAGTCAGAACTCAAACATCAGGAAAAGTACCCACTGGAGAACAACTCTTGCGCACAACACTGATTTTTGTCTTTCTTTTGAGGGTCTCTGTTTCAAAACCAAACTGATCTGCTTTTCCATTACCAAGGGCCACAACATCACCAGCTTGTTTTCTGATGCAATAGGAAACACTGTATTTCCAAAGCCTCTGCTTCAGGAATAAGTTAGTGAAATATTTTTTTCTCTTATAACAATTTAACAGTGTTCTAGGCCTGGTGAAGTTGCACTAAGTCTGTTTTGTGCAACAAGTCTTTCATGGAATTTCAGAGTCCTTATCTTTGCAGTTCCAGGCAGACTACCAATTTGTAAGTTTATAACAATGTTCTGGCCTTTTAGCAAAAGAACTGCCCTATTCTGACTTCCATCAGCAAGAAATGAATAGAAGGGAGACAGTTCTCAAGTTTTTCTAAGGGCAAGCAAGTCTTTTTGGAGACCTGCAGCCCACCTCTGCTTTGTAGTACTCCCATGTGTTTTCTGGACCAGGACAGGTATTTAGGACAACCATAACTGAGCAGATGCTGTATTGAAGCTCTCTGTATTTAAAAGGCATGCTGTGGCCTAACCCCTGCATGTCCCAGACTGTCTGGTGAATAACCTGGCTATCTTATTGAAACAGAACCAGTAAGGTAAGACATTTGAATTGTTAATGTATTTTTAGCCTAAAGGTGAATCAATCACAGCCTGGAATTAAAAGTTCCACTAAAGACACACAAACAAATGACTTAATTGCCAACATAGTTTTGTTTTCTTCATAACAGAGTCAGAACCAGAAGCAATTTTGGGTACAGACACTGCAACAGAAAACTTCTACCAGGAAAATCATTAAGGGGAGCAAACAATTCACAACCACAGCAATGATTACTGCAATCTCAACCTAGAGGCCTGTGATTTTGAAAGCTGCAGCAGAATTTAAATGAAAACAGACTTCTTTCTCCCTCTTGATTTCAATGAGAGAGAACTTTCTCAACTTTTCATGTTGACAAAATGAATTATACCCCAAATTAACGACAGCAATTAGAAAACTAAGCTTAAAGCAGCTTTCACTCTCTCAACAACAAAACCACCTTAAGCTGACAGACTGGAACAGTCCTGGTGCCAAAGATCAGCCTGCCTGATGGTCCAAAAAAGCCATGCAGGAAAAAAGCTCTACAGTGTGATCATCTGGAAAGTAAAAAAAAAAATTAGGCTACTTGACATCACTGTGGAGGAGAGATTCCAAAACTGAGACACTCTCAGAGCACTCTCCCAAATCCCTGCTGAGGGGATCTCGCGTGTATCTCCCTTGACTGTGATTGCTCAACAAATTAGCACATCATCTTCTCACCTTCATTCTCTTCTCCAGCCTTTCTTGTTTTTCCTTTTCTCTCTCCTTCTCCAGTTTTTTATTCTTGGCCAAGATGGTGGACTTATTTTGTGGAATCTTTTTGTTGAGCACTTTTGCCATGGCATCTGCCCAGCCTGCACTTGCACCAGCTTTGGAGCTTGTTGCCTCTTCAACCACATTGCCAAGGGCTGCCATTTCATCTTCATCATCACCATCCAGGGCTTCACCTCCTGAAGAGTAGCTGTCTTCTGGAAGTCCAGAGCTTAACTCTGAATCTAGGGGTAAAAAAAAAAAAAAAAAAAAAAGTATAAAAGAAAAGGAACAAAAAAATGTATCAGGGGTCCTGCTTCTAGTAAGGATCCATCACTAGCTTAATTTGCTCCATATGTAAACGTTATCTGAATACAGAGGCATGGTACTGCTTGCTGTTACAATCAATTCCCCAAGCAGTCACACACCACAATGAATTTATTAGAACATATCCAGTGTAACTACTTGCTCATCTCAGTGATGACTTAAAGTAAGTGGGGAAATTTGACACTCCAGAAGGGAGAGCCACCCTCCAGGAAGATCTGAACAAGCTGAAGGAGTGGCTAGCAGGAACCTTATGAAGTTCAGCAGAGACAAGTGTAAAGTCTTGCACCTGGGAATACATAACCCAGGAATGCAGCTCAGACTGGGATCCACCTGGCTGGAGAGCAGCCCTGTGGAAAAGGACCTGGGGGTCTTAGTGTACCACCAACTCAACAGGAGCGAGCAGTGTGCTGCAGCAGCAAAGAAAGCCAACAGGATGCCGTGCTGCATTAACAAGGGCATCACCAGCAGAAATAAAGAAGTCATCTTCCCACTCTACTCAGTGATGGTCAGACCACAGCTTGAGTACTGCGTTCAGTTTTGGTACCCGCTATAAAAAAAGATGTGGACTGGCTGGAGAGGGTCCAGAGAAGGGCCACAAGAATGATCAGAGGACTGGAAGACCTGTTGTATGAAAAAAGGCTGAGAAAACTGGTTTGTTCAGCTTTAAGAATAGAATGCTCAGGGAAGACCTTATTACTATATAAAAGGTGGCTACCAAGTAGTTGGAGACTCCCTTTTTAGAAGGAGTCACATGGAAAAGACAAGGGGTAAAGGGTACAAGTTACTCCTCAGGAGATTCTGATTGTACTCCAGAAGAAAATTTTTCACGAGAACAGTAAGACATAGGAAAAATCTCCCAAGGGAAGTGGTGGATTCCCCTACATTGGACAGTTTTAAGACTCGGCTTGACAGGGTGCTGGGACATCTCATTTAACTTATATATATATATACATATTTTTTTTTCACTTGAAAGTTGGACTAGATGATCCTTGAGGTGCCTTCCAACCTGGTATTCTCCGATTCTATGATGTGATTTAAGAGGCCGGGGAAAAGGGAAAAGGCAGCCTTGGAAATGTATTATTAGATTTATGAATATTTTGATGTTTAGAAGTGTCAAGTTTCTTGAAAAAAATGAATTATAATTTATAAATGTATATACATGCATGTGTATGAATATATATGGATGTACATACATACTTGTATACAAAACGCCACAGTGACATCTAGTGTTTGAATGCAGTCACATGGATTACGTTGAAGGTAGGGGGATATTTCTTACGTGAAAACAAATTCCACTCAAGGAACAGAATGCCAGCAAAAATATGATTGCTTAAGCATAATAAACATAGAGAGGAGATTGCTTTGTGAAATAAAGAACTAAAACAGTTGTCAGGTAACCCAAAAGAAACCAAAGACACTGAGCTTTTCTGGTATAAGTAACTGGCTCAAATTCTTGATATGCAAATAAAACACCCCAAAGTTCCAGCTTCCTTACCCTATGTTCCCTTCAAAACTGAAAAAAATGAATTAAACTTAAAATAATGAAGTCTGGAATCAAGCAACAGCAAGACAGGGGAGAATGGCCAACTATATGGCAAATCAAACACATAAAGAATCTACCACTTTCCTCATTACTCTGTTCACTGGGTCAAATAGCAAAAGTAAAGTCTTTAACCGTGTGGATGATTAACTAGAATGAAACAGGCTGCAAGTTTAGGGTGTGCTAAAATATGTTTGGTTTTTTTCTTTGGACTCACTTTATCATGTAAGCAAGAGTATACAAGCATCCTGCCACTATTAACTGCCATTCCACTAATATTTGTGCCTCCCAAGAGTTTTAAATTAATTATGTTACATACAACTTTCAAGGCTGTAAATCAAGTGCTGGACAGAAGGAGGCTGTTCTCCAACACCTCTGCAGTCCCACCAGCAAGGGGACAATTCCCCAGCAAATTTGAGATACTAGTTGACTGGATTTCATCCATCCACCACTCTCACACTACTTAAAAAATAAGTATTTCAAAACCACAAAGTTAAGTACTACTGAGCCAAGTGCTTTCCTTGGGAAGCACAACTACAACCTTTGAACTACCTTTATCAACCAAATCATTAAGAGAATGAAGTCAGGAATGATTCACAAGATATTCCTGTAAAACCATAGCGACAGCCATAATGATACTCCTTACTAATCAATTCCCTATTTAATTACTTAAACATACACTCTGTTGCCAGACTAACTCTTTACTCTGCCTTCATGTGCCTTTTTGAACCAGCAAAAAAAAAAAAAAAAAAAAAAAAACCCCAAAAGCAATGTAGCAGCAAAACAGTGGTGTTAACTGATTTAAAACAAAGCCTCTAAGATGTTTAGAGACTTGTAGAGGTTTGGCTATCATCATAGAAAGAAGCAAGATAGTATGTTTACATCACAAGTGTCAAACAGAAATTCTTATTGAACAGCTGCTCATTACTGGTATCAGTATGATTTTTATTACCACCAAGGTGAACAGTGTTGTGTCACGCTCCATGCAGGATAAATTACGATGGTTTTATATCAGTCTTAAATTGGCAAGTTGTAGTAAGAAGTAACAAAATTGTTCCAACACATTCAGAAACTACTGAAGGCATCTTTTATATGATATCACTATGTCTCCATATCGCCATTTCCCAGTTAAAAAAAAACAAGTCAGACCACTGCATGTGAAGAAATAGCTGCATCACCACATCATGGTTATTATACGTAAAATAATTTGACAAGTTTTCACCCCATAGCCTTATCCATGCTAAAATATTGCTTTAAACAAGGAATTAACCCCTACCTGCGAATATTTACATATACAAAAGCTAACAACTACCAGAAGTCCAAACCTGAATTCCATACACTGCTTAGGACCAAATTCCACAGTCAGACATAAAAAACAAGACCAGACTTATAAAAAGTAAAATTGTAAGGAAAAATAATATTTGCTTTTGCATCATAATTTCTGCAAAAAAAAAAAAATCATGTATGATTAACAATATTTTTCTTTGAACAGTTACAGAGAAATGAACATGGCTTCAACAACCAGCCATGCCTTGATTCTTTAATATGTCAAAGGATCTGTCAACATCATGAGATAAAACAGAGTTATTTCAAAGTAATTTAAACTAGATTAACTCTATCAGAAATAGGACCTGGGGCTCTAACCTGAACTGCAAAGATTGAAGGCTGGCATAAATTTAATACAAAAAGTAATAATTGTGTGTGCATGGTAGAGATATATATATATACACACATCTCTATAATTCAGTCTTCTAAACTTGCTCAGTGATCTATGCATAGACACATACAGTTAAAAATAGCAATAATTCAGAAATGAGCTCTGAAAGAAGCTCCCACACAAGGCTTCCCCTTGGGTTCAGTTCTGACCCTCAAACCAAACAGAACCACTACAAGCTACAGCTGCAAATGGCCACAAACTTGATTCCTCCCAAAATAAATAAAAAAAAAACCCAAAAACCAGACATGATTTAATTAAGAAGCGATCACAACTAGTTACGTATACCCTGATAACACAAGAGGCAAGAATAAGCGGAGAACTCTATGTAAAGGCCGGAGTGTCTTTACTCTGTGTTTACACTCTGTGCTCTCCTGGCGGCTTAGTGCAATTGGCGTTATCGCTTGGGCTTCCTTCAGAGCAGGAAGCGGATCCCACGTCTCCTGCAGACAGACAGACAGACAGACAGACAGACACACACACACAGGCAGGCAGACACAGCCCTTCACACCCCAGAGCTCGTCCAGCTTTACTACAATCGCTGCCTCTGCCACCTCAAAAAAGGGGCAGCCAAAGTTACTTTGGTGGGCGCAGGGGATAAAAGAGCTGCTACCGGTACTTCTCTAGCTGTGTAGAAAGAACGACAGCCCGGGGAGGCCAGGGCGAGGAGCAGGTACAACATCAGAGACCGAGGGAAAGCCTCCCCAAGGAGTCCCGCAGGCGCCCTGCCAGGAAGGGGCTTCGCCAGGCGGCCGGGCCGGGGCCTCAGCTCCCGCCGCCCCGCACCAACCGGCTCCAACCCTTGGCCCAGGCTGCGGAGCAGGAGGGGCTCGGAAGGGGCAGAGAGAAGCGACCGGAGGCGGCTCCCGGCAAGGGCCGGGGAGATCTTAGAAGGCCCTCCGAGTAGATAGGGACCCAACCCCCCCTTCCCGCTCCCGCTTTCCAAGCAGCGCCCGTTACCGCTTTCCGCCTCCTCGCCCACCGCAGCCCCGCGCGCACGTGGGCCCGCCACGGCGGCCGCCATCTTCCCCGGGGTCCACCCGGTATCGCCTGCCGCTCCGGCCCCCGCGCCGCCAATCTACGTTCCGGCTCCCAAGGTTCCGGGCAGGATTGCTGCTGCGGCGGCTTCCGGGTAAACCCGCAGGTTGTTTCAGGTTCTGCCGGGAGTTTATCGCTAAAGAAGCGACAGAAGCGAAAGAATAAACAAAGCCGAGAGGCGTGCGTCCAGAGGCCTCAGGCGCTGGGCCTCTGCTCCTTCCAGTAGTAAGCGAAGCCCAGCGTGACCCTGAGGGCCTGTCCTCCTGTGGCTGTTACAGCCTGCGGAGGCACTGCCTTGGGCTCACCACCACCCGGACTCTGATACGTGGCTTTGGGTTTCTGTGCATGGAGAAAGCCCGTCTCCTGTGTAGCACGGAGACTATCCTGGCAAAGGGTTCATGTTGTATTTGCTGTAGATGGTGTGGTGGGATGAAGAACTTGAAGTCTCACCTTCACAGTGCTGATGTCCCTAAGAAAACTTAGGTACGCTTTCAAACATTGCTTCAAGGCCCAAAAGGAGGACAGTTTTTAACATGCGGAAGAAACAAAAGCTGAAATTGCCTTTTGCTGGTTTTTCATTCAGTCAAATAAACAAAAAACAAAAAAGGGCAAGAGAACGATTTACTACATCATCTTAAACATTTACTATATGCACACTGATGCCACATACTATTTTGGATATGTTTTTCCTACACTAGACACATCCTCTGAGAATACGGGGAGGGTGTTCTCAGTCTTGAAGGTTGCTCTGTGTGAGCTGATACCTGTAGAAGGGATGAGCTCAAACCAAAAGGCACACAGGCCCCAGGTAGGTGGGGTTGTCATGGCCCCTATGTAAGCAGTTCTGCTTTACTTAGGCATGTCAAAAATGACATGTTCCACCACTGGTTGGGGATACACTGGGTTGTTATCCCCTGCATGACAATTACTCTATCCACCCAAACTAAACTGATTTAATGCTGAGTGTGAGTAGTTTTAAGTCCTAGATTCCTGACTGTTTTATATTCTTACACAAATTTTTCAGATTGTTTAGGATGCTATAAATGTTTGCAAACTCCTGTTCAGTTGATGTACTGAAATCACTTTCTATTAATTATAGTATTTAACAGTGAGTGTTCAGAAGAGTAGATTATCCACCATGTGTATGGAAAAAAAAAAAAAAAATCTTTTACCTTAGGTTAGAGAATTTCTTATTTTAATGACACTAAATTTCTGTCATTTCACAGCCAGTAAATGGACACATGGTAACACTACCAGCCATCCAATCACTCAATTTGATGTATCTGTAAGAAGCACATCATAAAAAAAGCACCAGATAAAACACCAAATCTGCAAAAGAAGCAAATCTTCTTAGACAACTTCTTACTTAAAAGCACTATAGACTAAACAGACAGAAATTAGTTACCAAGAACTGCTGTTATTGTTACAAATATGCTGGTAGGCAGAAGCTCCAGCAGTCCTTGGAGCCCTAAAGATGCAGTAGAAAATAACCTTGGACATTGAAAACTAAGTCTATACATATGAGAAGATAACTGTTGTTTTTTAGAGCTCAGTTATCATATGATGGTGCCCTGTATTTTTATAAATAAATATTGCATTTGTTGATGCTACCCTGCACAGTCAGTGACCTGTGTCTTTGTACTTCTGTCATTCCTTGTTTCTCCTAATGATGTGGGTGGCAGCCAAGGTAGCAAATTCCTTTTGCTACCTCAGTATCCGCTGGAAAAATTAAAACCTGGAGAGAGGTCAGAAAAGAGTGACAGAAATTATTCCATGTCCAGGGAAACTGTTTCACAAGGAAAGTCTATAAAGGCTAAATATGTACATCTCGGTTAAGTGCTGACTAAGGAAAAGCATTATGGGACTTACTGTTTCTATTGGAAGCTGTTCTACAGAGCAGGGCTATGTGGAAAGAATTTCACCCTAACTCATTCTTACAAGCAAAGAGAAACCGTGCGCTAAAAAATTTGTGCCTCTGCTATGATCTGCAGAGTAAGAAGGAAAGCATAAACATCCCCATGGTGTTTAATGAAGAGGCCCAAGCTTTACATGAGACATAACTCCTAACGTTTTACACTGTAGGACTCAAATCCTAGGGTGTCTGCCAATAATAAGCACTAACCATTTGGTCAAGTCTGCTATGTGATGATAAAGACATTTACTATTTCCTTGGCATGATTCATCTCTGAGTCACGTTGCATCAGAAGGAACACTGCTAGGAGAAGGTTATTAAACTGGATAGACAAAAAGCTCTTCCAGTATGGCAATTACAGTCCTCATTTCCTGGTACACACACCTTATTGAACATGTCTTACTGTTGGTAACATATTTGTCTTGCAACTATGTCAAAATATTCAGATTTAGTCCTGTAATGGGTTCCAATAAATGATGGGTCTGAACCTCCTTCCCTCAGATGGAATTAACAAGTCCAGTAGCATACTTCTTTCCGCAAGCATTATCCCGAAGCATTCATCAGCAAATTTGTTGCCAAACCTAATTTCAAATGACTGTCATTGTCTCCTATCACTCTGGCCTGAATGTTTTTCTGTTTGGAAATTGTGGTCTGAGGAATGCTGGGGAGAGAACCGCCCTACAAAATCTTTCCAATCCAGAGAAATCAGCAGTTACCTACTGGTTTATCATTGTCAGCAGCACCTGAAGAGCAGCAGAGGCAAAAGCTGGCATTCTGTGTGTATAGGTCTGTAGTAAAACTGTGGCTGAGACAGTGTATGTAACTTTGATCTATGGCTGCAGCAGAGCCAATGTCTGAAAAAAAAGCTGTAAAAAGAATGTCACAGGGACTCACAATCCTAACATTATTTTCCAAGATTCTAAATGTGTTAATGTATTATTTTTTTGTCTTAATGTTTAAATATCAACAATACTTGGATGCAGCACGATTTAAGTGTTTACTCTATATTCCTCATTACAAGATCAGCAGCAGAAAAATGAAGAAGAAACATCCCTTTGGTTTCTCTTTGGAGTGGTAGAGCCCTTTTCTGTCCTCATCTGTTCTAGAGTGGAGTTGTGTGCTATCATTAGTTCTTATGGGAAAGTGTTCCACAGACTTGTCTCATTCTGTGCAAGGGTACTCTTGCCTATGCAGACAGAATTACCTTTACTCTAAAAAGTTCAGTGATGTTGTAGTTATCAGCTGTAATCTTCATCCCAGACTGTAGCCTCTCAGATATCCTGGGCACGGGCCACTGAAAACCTTAAAGATAGCAGACCAGTTTTGACTTAATAGGATAGGTGTGGAAGTAAATGCAGAGACCTGCTGCCTCCAGTGGCCTTTGGATCAAGTTCTTCAGGCTTAAATTTCAATAGAATAGAATTTAAAAAAAAAAATTAAAAAAATTGTGGTACTTTCTAATATCTCCTTGTTCTGTTCTAGACATTTTCATTGGCATCCTTAAGAACTGAGAATTGTAGTATCCCTCAGACATTCCTGTGGCATTGTCCTCGTCTTCCCAAGTATCAAGCCCTTTTTATCCCAACTGAAGAGCTCAGCGTTTCTGCTCCATCCGGCTGTGTTTCTTTTCCAACTTTCCCCTACAGCTGCTCCCTCTCTTCCTCTTCACTTTGTGAACAAATTGTCTTGACTCACTCATATCCCCCAAACAATTGCCCTTTCAATTCCAATGAAAGCTGAATCCCAAGCCAGTATAATAAAGTTCAAAATCTTTGCCACTTTTGTAGGTCATATTCACAGCCTGATTCCTGCACTAAAAAAGATCAATAATACCAGATAGAAGATGAGCATGATAAAGCTCTCCGATGCCCCAAGATTTAAACATGTGTATTCTCATTTCCATTTCTTTGGCCTTGCTGGTGCCATGTTTCCCCCTGACTCTGCAGTGTATTCCCAGGTGAAGAAAGAGCAGCAGTTCATGAGTAAATCACAGAATACTGTGCTGTCATATAATAACTACTGCTCTAATCTCATATTCGATAAAACTCATATAAACTGACACTTAATAAATCATAATAAAATACTGCCGGGTCCTCTGCAAATATTTTGCCTCATGAAAGTTCTAGGCGAGCTCCCAGCGAGGTCAGGTGGAAACTTCCAATTTATTTCTGTGGGAATTCATTTGGCCCCTAGGCCTCACTAGTGAAGGTGGATTTTAATTTACCAGCGAAATAAAAAGTTTTTAGGAGGGAGACACAGAGTGGTATGTACAACATTTTCAGAACTTTATGCCTCTATTTGTGAACATAAATGCACGTTTTTGGACTTAGCTGAATACTTGTGTAAATGTTAGCTACCTAAGCAATGGGAACCATAGAAAAGCCAAGAACTCTAATATACATTAAAAAATATATCTATATATATATAGCAGATTTGGTTCTGAAGTTCAGCATCATGGTCTGAAAATTATGCTAAAAAGAGATTTTTAAATTTGCCCATTGAATGCATTGGGTTATCAGCTTGCATATGTGTGGAGCAATGCTGGGTAATCTTAAATCTGTGTTTTCCTAAATTTAAGTGCTTGAGTTTGCAACTATTGATGTTATTTGACACAATGTATTCTGCATGTAGTTATTATTAGGTATTAGCTTTCAACCAATAACATGGTGCCATTTGAAATACAGCTCCCTAGTTTAAGAGGTATTTAAGTTTATATGTCATTTTGAGGAGTAATTATTATCTTCTCCCACATCAATAAGAGAAAGTGAAAGAGAGATAAAGGGGTTTAGTGTACCTAGTAGCTATGTCTTAAATTCCTCTTTGTTTCTTCTTCACTAATTCCATTCATTTATTCAGGCTCAATAACCATTCTTATTCCTGTATTTCATAGGAATGCATTATGGTAGTGATATATTACCTGACATAATCGAGTCCAAAACATGAACTAGTAACTGGAATTTTATGAATTCATGGCAGATTTTCTCCATTTCATCAATACCTGAATCACAGGAGTTAGCTGGAGTTACAATGAGCAAATGAGAAAAAGAACTTGTACCCAAAAAAGTGCTTTTATGTCCTGAGTAGATTTTAAATGTTTAAGGGCTTGTCGAGGAGGGCAGATGGGAGAATAAACCAGCCAATTAATATTTTTTTCCAAATCTTTATAGGCTTTAGAGTTTTTCTTTTTTTCGTTTAAATTATTATCAGCCATGTTCAACACATCTGACAGTTTTAAAGAATTGGTAAGAAAAGAGAAAAAACCCCAAACTTACAAGTACTGAAAAACAGCAAACTTCAAATAAGCTTAAAAAGTTGTCTTCTTCCCTCTGTAAATCACAGAGGAGACTGGCTTGAACCTGTTTGTAGCAGAAGATAATCCAAATACTTAATACCCGAGTCATAATAAAAGCCTCCAATTGTGACAAAAGTGCCAAAATAGTGACTTAGCTTCTATGCATTGAGGGATGTACAGGGACAGTTCCTGTAAATTCTGACAGTGGAAAGATAATTCTCTAAGGTGATTAATTAAAAGATGAGTCATTGATTAGTACAGAATAGTCTCAGAGAAGTTTATGTTCACTGCTATTTGAAAGTTTTATGTTTGTTCCTTGAATCTTTTTAAGTTATAATGATTATTATTTCAAATTGTAAAATCTTCCTGAATCTGTTGTGTTAATTATTACAGGTCTTCACAAAACCAGGTGAAGCCTGACTGCAGTGCTTTCACATCAGCCATAAAAGCCATTATAAAATAGAGACACAGAAGAGTTAGCCAAAACCAGTATTGTACCTACAAAGCAAAAACCGTATTGGGATGATTAAGGAGGATGAGATAATACCCTTGAATGATGGTGTAAGAGCTAAAGAAAGATTTCATGCTGAATTAGCTTAAAATTTTCATAATAAATTTTATTTAACTGCCAAACAGGGAAATTCTGTGTTTTTGCTGGGCTTGACCTTTACTTTCAAACTTGTTTGTACAAAATCAGCAACTACATTTTTTTTTACACTTCATTTAATACCAGATTTTAATACACGTACCTTCAAAAGCACCTGATTGCATAGGTGATCCTTCTCCAGTCAGTAAAAACATATAAATAAATACAATCTGACTTCAAAAAGTTCCTAAGACCCTCTTCAGCAAGACTCATATATACCTGTGAACATTAACCACATGAAAACTTTCCGTGAGTACTTGTGAGCTTGAAGTATGTGCATATTAAGCATGTGTGTAATTATCTTGATGAAGCCAGAATACATGAAGTTGTGGGCTCATGAGCTGTAACTGGGATGTGCTACTTGCACCTGAGTGCTGATGAAAAGCCATGATTCTCATGTCATCAAATCTTCTGTAAAATGATTTTTTTATTCTCTTGGCAGCTGAAGCACAATGGGAATTGGTTTACAGCTGGTCTCCTCTCATACTTTCAGATTTTCAAGTAATTGCATGTTTTTAAGAATGTCAACTGTTCTACTAGTAAGGTCACAAGAACACTTTAAACATAGGAAACTAAATTTTGCATTCAGATGTATTGCTGCAAAGTAATTTATTTCTAAAAATCAATTCCTCCTCCTCCACTCCCTCCTCCTCACAGTGGAGTTCATCTACAAATCAGTGAGTCCAGCTAATGCTCTTTCAGCTGACTGAGAACTTGGCTAGCAACTGTGGTTAAGACTCATTTAAACAAGGTGAGGTCTATCAAGAATCTGGGAATGTATTCAGAGAGATCTAAACTCTCCAGTGAGAAGTGTGTTGTATAAGTTTGGTGATGAAGTAAAGGGAAAAGAAGAGATTGCTCTATCAAGCAAGAAACTCATGCTGTTAAGATGGGTGCTGGATAAATTAATCATTGAGTGTTGTTCTCTTCACGTTCTTGCAGCAGGCACCCTTCTAGGTAACACTGGGATTATTTTTCAGAGTGTTTCAGGAGGCTTTTATCTTTAATAAAAGACAAGTAGATAAAATCCTGGTTCCTCTGCAGACCTCCCACTGTGTTCAGGGAAAACAAAATCTTATATTTTTATTTTCTGTGCAAAGCCATAACTATGAATGATTGCTAAATTTCTTTTCTTTCCTGTAAGTCTCTAGTGGTTTACCTTGATGATGGAATTACTAATAGGCAAACCTGTTATGGTAAAATTGCTCTTTCAGCTTTCAACTGAATGCTAGCATTAACTAAACTTCAATCACTTGGGGTTTTTTTTGTTGTTTTTTTTTTTTTTTTTTTTCTTCTCTCTCTTCTCCTCCAGTCCCAACAGAAATGATTATTGCAAATGAACTCCCTTAATTCACTGAGCAATTTTCCTGTAAATGAAGTTACTGACTGGAACAAGGAGCTTGGCTGAACCTCTGTATCTGTTTGCTGTGTTTCAGAACAAACAGTGCTTGGGTCTACCTTGCTTTTCTTCTATCCATCTTTTATAGGGTAGGCTTTGCTACCTTTACCCTCGCTGCAAGCAACTACCCAGCCTAACAGTGTGTTTGTTTCTGGGCATGTGAGGACCCTTGACTTCTATAAAACCTTCAGCTTCAGGGTTGTGTGACCTTTTGGTCATTTGCCTAAGGTTTCATTTGAATCTCATCACCTCATTATTTATGACATATCTGAGAAAATAATGACACTATAGACCTTCATCTGAATCTATAGAGGAGCTGGATTGTTTGATTTAGTGTTGTTTTCTTTTGTTGCAAAGAGTTTGGATGTTTGGAATGGATCAAAGGAAATTATTGAAAGATTGCAAAGTCAGAGAAATAAACTTTCCTTTTCATTTTGAAAGCAGTGAATTCCATCATTGCTCTTGGAGGTTTTTTTGAGTGAATCCAGTTGAGTAAATCAGGTTTGTGGGGCTTTTCAGCCTCCTGTCTGAGTGAGCCTCCCTTTGCTGGCAGGATCTTCATTTGCTCTGCAGAAAAGCAGGTGCTGGGGCGTATCAAGTCTTGCATCTGGGCAAGAACAACCCCATGTACCAGTGTAAGTGAGGGGCTGACCTGTTGGAGAGCAGCATAGGTGAATGGGACCTGTGGGTCCTGGTGGACAGCAGAATGACCATGAGCCAGCAATGTGACCTTATGGCCAAGAAGGCCAATGGCATCCTGGAGTCTATTAGAAGGGGTGCGGTTAGTAGGTTGAGAGACGTTCTCTTCCCCCTCTACTTTGCCCTGGTGATATTGCATCTGGAATATTGTGTCCAATTCTGGGCCCCTTAGTTCAAGAATGACAGGGAACTGCTTGAGAGAGTCCAGCGCAGAGCCACAAAGATGATTAAGAGAGTGGAACATCTCCTTTATGATGAAAGGCTGAAGGAGCTGGGTCTCTTTAGCTTGGAAAAGAGGAGACTGAGGGGTGACCTCATTCATATTTATAAATATGTAAGGGTGAGTGTCAGGAGGATGGAGCCAGGCTCTTCTCAGTCTCAAGCAATGACAGGACAAGGGGCAACATGTGCAAACTGGAACACAGGGAAGTTCCACATAAATATGAGAAAAAACTTCTTTATGGAGAGGGTAACGGAACTCTGGAATGGGTTGCCCAGAGAGGTTGTGGGGTCTCCTTCTCTGGAGGCATTCAAAACCTCCGTGGACACATTTCTATCTGACCTGCTCTAGGTGACCCTGCTCCAGCAGGAGGATTGGACTAGATGATCTTTTGAGGTCTCTTCTGATCCCTAACATTCTGTTATTCTGTGAGTACCATGGTGGCAGCAGGAAAAACAACTTTGCTTTCAATATTAGGACAAAAACATTTATCTGGAATTTGTGAAGAGCCAGAGTAAAGGGCTTATGATGATCTTAACTAATAAATAGACAGACTGCTGCATTTTGTATAAGATTTTCCTGTCTTCATTTGTGAATTTAAATGTCTCATTACTGCTCCTTAAGAAGAAAAAGAAGGAGTTAGGGGTGAGGAGGTGTCGTGTGGGAGGAAATTGGAGAACAATTAAAAGCCTGACAAGGGATATTTATTTATTTTGGGGTTTATTTTTGGTTTGGTGGGGTTTTTTCACTGTTTGGAGATAATCTTGCCTCTCTCAACCTGAGTGAAGATTCACAATTCTAGGAAGAGTCAAAGTAGGATATGTGTGTGTGCATTGCTACTTAAAACCAGACTCAAGGTTTTCAATACTGTTAATAGCAATAAAAGAAATGTACCCACATCTATCTGAGAAGATGAATGTGGATACCACATACACGTGTGAGCTTCTGATGAAGCTCTATGGAAGCTCTTTTTGCTGTTAGAAGAAAATGTTTCTGTTTATCCTTAATAGAAATCCACTGCATGTAGCTATGTAATGGAATCTCTCATTTTTTATTTGCATCTGTTAGCTTTTTATTGCAAATAGGGCTCTAAATCTTACTTTAGAAATGAGTATTGCACTATATGTCAGTGCATGTGCAGAGGAGGCCATTAATAATGTTCGTTATGAAAACCTGATCATAAGTGTTTTAGTCCATTAGCCATTCAGGTTTATTTATGTCCTCTTTCAGGAAGAATTTGAAGCCAGAACTCAAAAGATGAAGTTTGGAAAAAGAGCCACATATGAGGTCATAAAATGCTGTCACATTCAGGATGCTAAAAAATTCTTTCTTCAAGGTTTTCAATAACCTTTAGAAAGAGGATTCATCATCTACTGCTTTGCCATCATTAAATTGCAATGCTTTTAGGAAACAAAACTCTGGTGAGCCAAACCGAAGCAATCTGCTAATTTTACTAAATTAGAATGTATCATACTTCCCTGGGCTGTTTAAATGTACTGCAAATAGCAGCTCTTACAGAGTCTTAGTCCCTTCCTCTCAAGGCTTACATGACATAACTTTATTCTTGAGTATTTGTCCTGACTGCCAAAATGTGTAGTTCTCTGATCCCCTGTAGGCTAGAAAACTTTTAAAATAAAAGACTGAAAAATGTGCAGTCTACTTCCCATCTTCATGGACTTACTCCAACAGACTTGCAATTGTTTTAGGTATTGCTGAAAGAAATTAGACCCTGGCTCCAAAGTGTCCTTTGGTCCTGTTTGGCAAAAGACACCCTCAGGAGTAAAATTTTGCGCTAAAAAGAGTCCTTATAATATGAGCTGGTGAAAGCATAATCATATTCAAAAAGGAAAATATTTTCTCTCTCAAATACCAACTTGATTTCTCTTTTTCTTTTTTTTTTTCCTCTTTCTAAAATACTGTGGGATTTTCATGATTTATAAATCTAAAACTGCTTGTAGCTGCTATTTTATCTGAAAATAAAATCACCTCATACAGCTGAGCTTGGGAAAAAAAATAAGTATGTTTCTTACAACTTCCTTGGAATATAGTTGCTGTCAGCTCCTGAGATTTCTCGTGTATGTTTACTGTTTTAATATATCCCTGAAGCTATGACTTGATCCTGTTGCATTTAGAAGTTGTGAGTTTGGGATTTGAAATGTCAGCAGAGGGGCTGCTCTCAATGCATCACCGCTGCCGTAGGTAGCGGTGGCTGTGGCAGCCACTTTCAGTAGCTTGCTGTTGTTCATATTTCACAAAAGCCTCAGGACAAGAGGCTGTGTGAGAAATAGGATAGTGTAAAAAAAGAGCGGTCTCGGCTAATCTGTCTTCATCTTTGGTTAACATACTAAGAGGCAAGTTGATTGTGTATAATACAAATTATTTCATGATGTATAGGGAGACTTTTTCTCCTATGATTTACATAAAAATTGAATTGTTAGCCTGATGTAATAATTTGGCATTCAGTGGTTTTCGATCGTCTAATGCTGAAAGGCTGAAGTGTTTTTGCATGAAGAATAGGTCACTAACTCCTGAATTAATTTCTGTAGGAGACAATATGGATGCAATGTTTTTAAAGCTTAATTCAGATTCAAATTAATGTGAAGACAAGCTCCTTGAGTCACCTAGTCTTTCTCTGTGGAATCATTTCTAATTGAATGTTAAGATCAAAGTTTAAGTTTATAAGAAAGAAAAACAAGTGCAGATAAATAGTTATTATCTGACATCCTTATGAAAATTCATGACCTGCCGCTTTATCTGAGACCTTTTAAGAATTCTAATTGTGAAGTATGCATAACTATTAAATGGCTAGAGCACTTCAATCTCTTGATAAGAAGCGAGTTAAATAATTGTCCTGTTTAACTTGTGCTTGTTAACCTTTAAGGTCAACTAGTTTGAACATACGTTTAATGAAATCCTGGAGCCAGAATTTATGATACTGCTGCTGAATGTTAAATTGGACAATTTACATAAGCAGGACATTAACCTTCTGAGCACTAAATAGCATTTTAGCACTTAGCCGCTGGGGACAATAAGGGACATGTTCTATATATTTGTGATTAGCTTGCCTGGAAACTCTCATGATGACCAATTGGCCTACCAAGTTTAGCAGCATAATTAAATGAATGGACTCAGCCTAAGTAAATTATCAGTGCTGTGTACAGTATATCATTATAGTCCTAGGGAAAAAAAAAAAAGATATGAATAATTTAATATTACATTACTAATTTATCAATGCTAAGTGACTGTGAGGAGGCTCTTTGTAATTCGTTGTTTTAAATTTGATATTTGATTTACTGCTCATGTGATTAAACTTGAACCTACTTCATTTCTTTATCAGAAATTTATGGTAACAGTAGACGTTTTTCTCAGGGTAATGGATGTTTTTTTCATTTTCTTCTGCTTTGACGATAATAGCAAATACAAAGTATTACATATTGCCAAACTTGTAATTAAGCAATTTGTTATAACAAGGCACGCGTGTCATCTTTTGGCTGGCGGATCTTGTAGCAGATAAGGGCAGCTGACTTGGAGCTGTCAGTGCTCCAAGCTGGAGGAGCAGATCAATAGCAGCTTAGGGTACACTTTTCTCCCTGAGCTGAAAGGTGGAGCATGATACCCATGCACTGCACAGCCAACTATTCCCTTAGGCCATGTATTGCAAGTAAGCAATGTGGATTTTTTGGGGTAGGTGCTGTACTTATTAGGACAATCACAATTAAGTCTGTTATGGTGCCTCTTGTTTGTCTTGTGCTAGGGGCTGCACAAACATGAACAAGGACATGTTTCGAAGCACAAGTTAGGACCTGAGCCACTACAGAAGGAGGATGCCAGGGAAGCACCTGGTTGCTTTTGTTCAGGTGCTTGCATTAGCTGTGAGATGCCTTCACATGGGTGTTACCTACAGTCCTGACTTCACAGGTGACCAGGCCCACACCTGCAGGCAGGAACCACACCAGGTGGGCAGCTGCCTTGTCTGCAAGCGCTGCACCTCCTGCTCAGTTCCGCACGTCTGCCCGAGGGTTACCCTCAGTCAGCAGAGATAGGAGTGGGACTTGAGTTCAGGGAACCGGAGCCAAGCAGGAGAGGAGAGGAGAGGAGAGGAGAGGAGAGGAGAGGAGAGAGCTGACTGACATTTCTGACAGTACTACTTCTAATCTGGGAAAGTGCAATTTGTGCAGATATCGCTACATGAAGGCATTGCCACTGGTAAAGAAAGTCCAAAGACAGTATAGTTCATACTCCATGGATGTTCCTAGCTACTGTCTCATGAAGGAAGAGAAGTGGTTCAGGTTCATGGATGTTGCCTTGTGTCATACAGAAGCAGTCTGTGGCTTAACTTTTCCTCATTTTTATGTCTTTCTGGCAATGCATGGGATGAAAAAAGCTGCTTTTCATTAGACAGAGAATTAGATTGGTTTCTTAAGTCCTACTTTTTCTGAGTATTTGTGGTAGAAGGGAAGAAGGAGGAAGCTCTGCTCTCTGAAAGAGCACCTTTCCTTACAAATATAGTTCTGCTTTCTGTAAGTGGTAAGGTATTCATGGGCAGAGGCAACTTTACAAGATTCCTGCTTGCATCCCCTGGAAACCAGATGAAATTATTCCTAAGGATACAATCCTGCCCTTGATATTTTTCTCAAATTTACAAATACTTCTTGATTACAAGTAGAATACATGGGACATACTAGGAATTCTGTGACTGGTTAAGAAATTTTAGTACTTTTTAAAAGAACTAGACCAAACCCCTGTGTTTTCAACAGGCTAGACAAATTACTTCTATTGGTATTTTGGATGTTAGGGCTCTAAGCCCTTTCTTGGCTAGCTGATGCATGCCAGTCTTTTTAGTCTCACTGATTACACCATAGTTAGAAACTATTAATAATAAAAGAGATGAACAGGAAAACAGCTTAAAGCCATCAATAGACTTATTAATATGCCTCATCATATCATCCTGAGGATTGTTCAAGGTGTCATCTGGCAGGTGTAGGCATTTGTTAGACCTAAGAACCAATTAAGAAGGGGATTACGTGTTTTCAGAAGCCAGTTTGTCTCAAAAGAGAGCTCTTAAAATTGCTGGGTTTTGCATATAGACAAACTTGGGTGACCCAGATTCAGGGCCTTGGTGTGCCAGAGAAGTTCTGATACTGATGGGCAAGTCACTTGAGTTTGAATGCATTGGCTTCTGAGACCGAATTGTGGATAAGAGTGTTGTCCCTCCTTCTAGTAATACTGTGAGGATGAATGCACTAGGACTGTGAGCTGCTCTGGCTCTGCAATAATGAAAACTGTGTAAATAATTCCACTTTCCAGTAAATAGTAATATTCAATGGAAAAAACTTTGTGATGAAGAGGTTTCAGTCTATTGCATAATAAATACATTTGTATCTGAGTTGAGGAAAAAAAAAAGGAAGAGAGACAAAGTCACGCACCAGCCCTTTTTAGCCCCTGAGACTCAAACTGTTAAAAAAGATACATTATCAGGACAGCATGCATCTATTTTTCTACTCCATTTTTGTGGCATCAGTGCATCAGTGCTTTCAATCAGACATCACTGGGATTACAAGGTGCAAGGGTCTTCAGAAACAATTTTAAATGAGCTCTTCTATATATGACAGTCACCTTTCCCCTCTCCTGTTCCTCCTTCTGGATATTTGTCATTTGAGACATTTCTTTATACATTTTCAAAACAGTTTTACAAATGCAGTCAAGTTTTTGGCTTCCTATTGCTGTAGAGGAGAGCACAGCCCATACAAATAACCAGCAGTGCAGCTGTACAAAGGGGTGAGAAGGGAGAGCTGACAGAGGAGGACAGAGAGGTTTGAAGAAAACAAAGAAAGCACCTGCTAGCACCAGAGCTTTAATGTTTTTATTCTTGTAGGAAGTTTTTTTTAGTAGGTGTGAAGGGACAAGAGTGTAGGTTACTCTACACTCAGGTTGTCCTTAATATTGTGTCTGTGCTGTTCCATGGATCAGTTGTTGTACAGATCCAGGGCTGTTGGTGTGTAAGTGACAGCAAGGTGAGAGGGGGACACTGAGCATGAGAGTGTGGCAGTTATATTACTTCCCCAGGTGTTGCCCCTGTACCCTTTTTCTTTTCATCAGTCATATTTAACAGTCCGAAATGCCGAGGAGACCGGTGAGGGCTGTTAACTGGTATTAAAACCAGGATTTTTAATTTTGTCATCACAGACAATAGGATTACACTGGTAAGATTATGTCTTGTTTCAATTAGGTACAGAGGAAATTAGTGGTGAGTTCAGGTAGTACAGACAGTACAGATGGAAAAAATCAAGGGGATGGTGGCTCAAAGATAGCAGCAGACTAGTACAAATCCAAATGGGAAAAGATGGGTCTTTTGAAAGACTTAGTGTTTATCTACCAATTAACCTCATCAGCTTTACTCATGGCAAGATTAATTTACACCTCTTTTGTTTCTCTTCTTTTCACGTTGTTCAAATTCAGTGTAATTGGAGAGCCGTGTCATTTTGGGGTCTGATTCCCATCTAAGTGAATTTAGCTTTTCAATTTTTCTCTTTTGGTAATCCTACAAAATGTGCTGCTTCCCCTCAGTCCTCAACCACAGTCTTATGGTAGGATGCTTATCTTGTTTCCGCTATACTGGAAAACTGCTTCTGATGTCTCTTTTCTTCCCTCCATCAGGGAATGTTTTAATTCTTCTGAAGCAGACAGTCCCTCTTAGGAAAGCAAACTCAGAGAACTGTGAGCATTGCACCAGGATACCAAGGAGGAATAAATACCCTTTTTTCCCCTCCCTATTGAATATGCAACCTGATTAAACAAAAAGACAGACTTTTCTTTCAGTAGACCACTTACCATAAGACATTGGTACAGCCTGTAATTTATTTGCAACTTTTCCAGTTTTAAAAATGCAGCACATACATCAGTTGAGTGAGACAGGTGAGAGACTTTTCATCATACCTTTAAAACTACATACACTAATTTGCACCTACAGGAAGCTGCATTCTTAGAGTTACTGGCAATGCTTTGTCTTCACTTTCTTATGCATTTTAGTTTCCCTTTTTAATGATACCATCAGTTCCTTAAATATCTCTCAGCTTCTATTTAAGCATGCTAATGGCAGTATGAATGCAGAAACTGATAAGCACAAAGAGTGGTTTTGTGTTACTGGAAGCCATGGAGCCTGTCTCTGCATCTTTCTCTCTTCCTCTTAAATTTTCTGCATAGTAAAAGGTTGTATATACTATTGCTAGTCAGCAGCTGTACAGAAATATATGTTTCAAAAAAAAAGATTTAAAAAAAATCTAGTCTTAAAGAACTTCTGAAACAAAATAATCGATGTAGCACTCTGGCAGTCTGTTTGAAGAGATTTAAAAATTCTTTCAGCTTTGATGTAGCTGTAATATCTTCTCAAAAAAACAACTGTTTTCTTTTAAGAAAAAAAAAAAAAGAAACACATTTCTCTGGCATGTTTTCCATGCAGACATTCATAAATATAATCCCTTCTGTTGCTTTGGTAAGTCAATCACACTAACAGGTACCAGTTATTCAGTGACTGCCTTGGGCTAAATAGAGCAAGTGACAAAAACACTTTTAGGTTGTCATGTGTTAATGTAAAATGCCCCCAGACCCCAATGCTTATTCATCTTCATCTAGTTGACTAATGCTTTTCCCATGTTGTTACATGTTGGTAAATTAAAGAAGCCTTCCAGACAGTTCTGTCAACAGTTTACTGAAATGTACCTCATTAGTGAGGTTGAGCTGTCACATGAGTGTAATTTAATCCTATTGAATTATCACTCAAAAATGCTTGAATACCAGGTCTCTGTACAGTGAGAAGGGAGGTTTTCTAGGAATACTGTCACATTGTAAATTGATCAGATGTGAAACACGCAAAGGAAAAAAAACAGGGTTTTTTTATACTTGCAGTAAGACTTGTGACAGCTCTTTTACTGCAGCTTGTATTTTAGAGAACTGCATAGAACCACGTGCGGTTCTTTCAAGCATTTTTCATATCCATAACAAAGCTGGAAGGCTGAATACCATGCTTAAGATGGAACTTTTTTTTTCTTTTTTTTTTTTTTTTTACCTGAACAGAAAGGAGGAGGATGCAGGCAGGAATAAAGAACTAAAAGCACAAGGATGGCTTTCAATTAGTGGTATAGTAAAACAAGCATTTTGTGCTCCTTTTACAGAATAATGGGCATTTTGAAGTCTTCAGAATCAATTCTGTGTTGTTTGACCAACGCTCGTATGATTTAATCCATGCAGTCGAGGATCTGCTTCTGTACTTATGTGCCTGTGTGGGTGCCTGAGGTCTTTAGGCACACTCTGCTCATACTGAAATCACAGAAGTGGGCCCCATCTGCAGTCTGAGTGTGATATGCTTGGGAAAGCTCAAAAATGACATTTGTCTGAAAAATCTATTTATTGAAATAGAACACTTCCTTAGTTGCCATTTTAATAAAGCTTCTGTTAGAATTGCTTTGGGGAAAGAATTTCACATGAGAATGAGAGATAGGGATAAAAATCTCCCCAATTCTGGGCTTACCTGAGCTCTGATCATAGTTCAGAGGCCAGCTACACCTACAACCTATATGCTCAAAACACTTGACAATCAGATTCATAGCAGAAACTGCAAAAAATCATGGATTCTTCACAGGAATGGTCTTAAAATCTTATGCAACAGGATAATGTTTTCTCATTCACCCCAGCAATCACTCCCAAGCAAAGGAGTGGTGTGATGGGTAAGGTATGGCATCTACATGTGTATTTGTCTACCGTTGACAAAGAGGGAAGGGAAACAGAGTGGTAACACAGCAACTCACCTGGCTAGAGAATATCCCACAAGACTTCTGACATGGCGGGGGAAGCTCAGCTACATGCAGTCCTCTGCCCACTGAAGGTCACCAGGGAGTCTCTCTGGAGCACGTCCTCAATGCTTGGGGCCAGCCCTACCTAGTTTCCTCTCCTGGTAGCTCTGCTGGCTTTACATATTTAATGAGATTTTATGGGTTTAGGCATTGTAAATTATATTCACTTTCTCAGACCTCTAAGACCTTCCTCCACGTACCCTCCCTTACCTGTCAAGTTTCACCGGGTATGCTTTAAATTCTGGAGAGGAGAATACTGACTTTGCATAACATAAATGAAAGAGCTGGAAAGCATTACATTTTCATACAAATTACATGAAACCCCCAAGATTCTGTCCTTGAGGGGAGACAGCAAAGCAGCAAGTGTGAAGAGAAACAACAGCTTTGAGTTTGGCGTTTGTGTGGGCAAGGAGTAATGTTTCATGTACTTCTCATAAGGAAATGAAAACTCCTGTGCTTTGCACAGAGAAATTGTTAGGTAAAGCTGGATTTTACATAGTCTTGCAAAACTGAAAATCCTTGCCATAACCCTACACAAGAAGAGTTGTACATGTGTGTGTGTGAAATTTGTATTTTAAAAAAAAAATCGCTCCAGTTTCTCTTTTGGACTTGTACACCTGTAATTTATTCCTCAGTGGAGGAAGTGCTCCCTTTCACTGGGCATATTAAACTTTTCTTCTGCAACAAAGGTTGCTACAGGCAAAGCATTTTCTGTGATGAAAATGCAGTATTACATCTTGTATATGTGGCTGAACACAACAGCTTAGCTCGATAGACTACTGCTGAGAATGTGTAACCTCAGGAAATGTTTCCTTTTCAGAGTTACGGTACTGGGGGTAAAGAAATATTAAGACTAGCGAATGGGGTTATTAGTAGATAAGTAATCACTTCCTTGTCACTCCTAAGACGTTATTGCCACAAAGGCAGTCAACTTTGGTCTTTCGTAACTCTGTGTGAAGCAACTGTCTGACCAAAGTATGCCTAATTATTTGAAACACTGCCTTGCAAGTAAGCACTTCTTTACTTTTCTGAATGCTAAGCCAGGAATAAAGCAAAAGGATCACATGGCTTCTGACATAGGCCAGTGTCTCAGATCATGATTACTACTTTGGGTTCAGAAACAAATTGTACATTTATTTCTGAATTCATACACAGAATCAATGGAAAATAGCATGATGGTAAATATGGATCCTTGTGGACCACAGCTAGGAAATATGTAACTGCTTTTCAATAGGAACTGAAATAGTTTTCAGTAGTAACTCTCTACTCAGTTTGGAGAGAAAACGTAACTTTAGGGTTAAATGGTGTAGTTCCAAGATACCAGACCCTAATTCCTTTTCCTATGGTAATCTTTTAATTCATAGAAGTTCCTGTTGCCACAGGGCCTGAAGTTCAGATTCATATGGAAGGGGTACTCTTTTTTTCAGGTGGCTTTGGGGAAATAAGAAGGTTTGGGGTTGTCATTTGTTTGATGAGATTTGGTCTTCTTTTTTTGTGATATTCATTCCATGTTCATGAAGGTAAAAAGCTGAATAATACAATTCTTTCTTGGTTTTGTTTTAATTCTGTCTGAAGCATTACACGCTGTAAGTATGTGGAACTCCAAACCAGTCTTTGTCTTCTGAGCTTGGAACTATCAGTAAGTTTCTTTCTAGCTCTGTCTCTTTTTCTCTAAGAGAAAAACAAAACAAATTTCATAACAGCTTGCCAAAACGTACCTACAAAAGCCCAGCAACTGAAAACCACTAGGCCTCATTATTACTTTTAGAGCTAAAGAATGCTGAAATGTCAAAGTGTGTGCCTATGTCTGTATTGCTTTTTTCATTACTTGTCTTCAAACGTTTCAAATCACAAAAGATAATGATGAAATAAGTGTGACTTTAAATTATGTAAAAAATATCTCAGATGATTTTTAGTCAAACCGTATGTATCATTCTGATATAAGAGGAGTCTTCATTGTCTGCTTTTTCTTTACAGTATGTTTGTTCTGTACAGAAATATATGTGTAGTTTTAGTGGACTTCCCTTTTATATGTAGGTATATCAAGACATAATATCTTTCACCACTTCAGGAACTTTCTACTTCCTGAAGGAAAAGCATAAACAAAAATAAGTGTTTTAAGAGTGGGAAGGGGGTCTTACTATCCGTAGGAAATAAGGTAGGAAACCAGGTACTCCTGTGCAAATGGTGGGATACCAGTCACTGAGTATCAAAGATTTATTTTTTTTTAGATAAGTTTGGAGTCCCACACGATGATTAGATACACCATAGGTTCATCTGTAATTCCCAGAATTACTGCATTTTCTTTCACTAGTTACCACTAATGCCCTTGCCAAATTATTGAACTGTTAGGATTTTTAGGATATTCCTGGAATATTTTGAACAGTCTAAGAAAACATCATATACAAAATGCTGTTTGAAAGCTCAAAGTTCAGTGCCTACAGTTCTGGTCTAGTCACTCTATTTTCTACTTCTAGGTATATTAGTGAAAAACTCTCTCTTAAATTGAGTCATTTGACTCATTGCAGAAAGCCCATTGAAGTCAAAGGAAAGAAATTTCACATCAAACTTTTCAACGGAAGCATCTCAGCTTTCTTTTGTTTGGTTGGTTTTATTGTTAAAGTGTTGTATCTCTGATTGTTGCTATCACAGTTTTACTAATGTCTTTTCTCTTACAAATAGTTTGCTGGTTATCAGTCACTGGCTGAACTTACTACATACAGAGCTTTGGTTTTGGTTTGGTGAGGTTTGGTTTTTTTAATATTAATTAGAAAGGTGGTTTTGAATATCTGAATTTCCTATAGCTTCTGAGTGCAATGTGCTCTGCTCCAGCTCCACTTCATATGTGCTACTCCTTTGCAGATAGGTTGGTGCCAAAGTACAAGGTGTAAGTCCAAATCGCATTGCTTGTGTTATCCAATGTCTTCTGCAACATGTGATGATGCTGGAAAAGGTCTTATTATGTGATTACATTTTAATTTGTGCAAAGTTGGATCACTGCATTTTCTCAGCAACTTACAACTGGGTTTCATCTTTCTACTGGAGAGGTGCTGGAGAGTTGTGGGGTTTTATGTTTCAATTCCTATTTAAAGCATAAATTGATGACATCAAAAGGCTCACGGTTGTTGAAGGGGACCATTCTGGTCTCAGTCTCAGTATTGCTCCCTTAAGCCAGCTCTAGGGCTTGTCAGATCCCTGTAGTGAGCCAGCTTAGCTCACTGTGAAACCAGAAAGCTTTCTCCTTGCCAAGTTAGTTGTTTATTGGTGTGATGAACTGAGTTTGTAAGGTAATGGGGAGTGTTAGAATCACATGCCTGTGAGAAAGAGAAAAGCTTTATTTCATTGCAACAAGCAACGGCTTTGCCTTGGCCATCAATACAGAACCCTTGATACAATATTTTTAGCATCAAGATGGAGTTAATTATAACTGATATATTTGACTAAGTTTGGTAAAATGTGAGTGCAGACAGTCAGAGTTTTCCCATTTTCTTTCCTGAAATCAGGCATTTACCCACATATCTGCTTGGTGGCCTTGCCAGAGGACCATCTCTGACCTGCCTTCACATTAGCTTGTCCTGATGGGCACTGTAAGAGGCACAAAAGGAATAATGATTTGTATCTGAGTATAGATTTAGTCGTTGGCCATGTAATCCACCACACTAGGAAGCCATTTTATAGTACTCAACGAGTGAAAAATCTGCCTGTTTCCAAGAGAGGAGTAAAAAGAGAGAGAGAGAGGTGATGCCCAGACCTTCTTCATTCAATAGCTCACCTGCAGCATAGATGCATAATAAAATAATATACTGCAGTATCATCCCATGATATTAAGATCATAGTTTTTTCCCCTGTGAAAAAGCAGAAACTGAATAGCTGGGCGCAGAAGTGTAACATAAGAAAAGGCATAGTCATCATTCACAAAGAAAAATGAGAAAATGAAAGCTGGTATGCCTAGGAGTTTTTGCAGAGGGTGGGCATGCTCCCAGAGCAGGCACATGCATGACTGGAAGAGGGCATTTGCATTTTAAGACAGATTTGCTGCTTGTTTTATTCCTCTTCTTTCCAGTAACAATAGCTTGCAGAATTAGATGGTTTGTAAGGGAAGATTCAACTTCCAGGAAAGACAAGACAAAACAGAAAACAAAAGCTTCCACTGGAAGAGTAACAGTTCTGGAAGGCATGCTTAAAACAGATGCTACCAAAAAAGAAATCTAGGAAGACTGATTTTTTTGTTGTTGTTCTGACAAGCTTGTAGATCTGGTACTTAGGAAAATCCTTGACCTGTTTTCTTTCCCACCATCTTTCTTTTGAGTTCATGTTGAAATCTGTGCATGCTTAAAAACAAACTTTGAGAGGTTATTTTTTCCCCATCCATCACAAAAGGGCAATGCAAAGGCAGTAATGTGAGGGTCATCACCCTGGTGATAAACAGTCTCTTCAAGCAACCTGTCCCATAAGTATGAGAAGGATTTGCCTCCAAAACCTTCAGTTCTTGGTACATGGTTCTTTTTTTCCGTGGCTTTGCAGCATTTTAGTAAAATGGAGGCATACTGAAAGGGTAGTATTTTACATGCTCTCCATTTGCCTTTGTAAAAACTGTCCAAGAAACAGATAAGCTCATCTCTTTCTCTTGACCTATCTACTACAATTCCTTCTAGAACTATTTCTGTGGTGGTCATCTCTGGCAAGGCTTTTGTCTAGGCAACGTAATGTAAATGTGCTATATGGTACCACCTTCGAGCTATCAGAGCAGCATTTCTAAAGTTTCATCTCATGGGTTAGGTGCTGCAAGCATCAAATGAGGTGCAAAGCACATTTTACTCTTTTAGTGATATCGTATAATGAGGCATGAAGAAGCCTTAATTAATTGAAATGAGGTATGGCCTAAAAAACCTGAAAGAGAGCATGTTAGGAATGTCCACACACCAGCATAATGCTGTGTGAAGCCATCTATAGTAACTCTCAACAGCTGACAGGAGCCAGACTGCCCATGCTTCTCACAGGGATATATTAGCTCCTGAAGCCCAGAAGGGGATTTCTCAGCCCCACAGTGTCTGAACAAGAGGAGCAGACTAAATCCAACAACAGCAACCAGGGTCAACCAACAGTCCAGGCAAGCCTGTGTTTGCAAAGTCCAAGGACTAGCCAAGCCAACATTCCAGCAAGGCACAAAGGCAGACTTACTATACATGAGAAGCTGGTTAGAACAATTAGAGACACTTGCCACACTCATGGCCCTGACAAGACCATCTGCCCTGACCCTTTAGATATGTAGTTTCTTGCATCAAACATGAGGTGTAAAATTGTGCAGATGTCAGTGGTGAGAGGGACACTGGTGCACACTTTAGCGCTGCTTGCCTACCCTGACACAGGAGATGTGGGAAGAGAAGACAGAAGTAGACCTCTACTCCCTGTGGTGTGCTCAGCTGAGACTGCAAGCAGAGTAACTTCTAGATTGTCTTAATTTACATCTGGACAGGGACTAAGGCAGTTTGAAAATTAAAAGGGCATAACCACAAGGCTGATGGCCTCCTCCTTTTCCTTTATCTAATAGCTCTTGGCAAAGGAGATACACTGTTCTACCTGCCTGTAAAGGGAGAGTTTAAGAATGCTCTGGCATTTACTTTGTCATGACTGATGTAGATGTTGAAGAAAGACTTTTCTTTTTAGCAGGGTCTAAGTCAATGAGGAATCCTTCAAACTCTTGGTGTACAAGACTGTAAAAAGCAGTACAGTTTAAAAGATACTACCCTTCAGTTCTTAATTGGGTTTGCTCTTGTTTTTTTCTCCTTCATTTTTATGCTCATGAAAAGTGCTAGGTTGACAGACTTGGAGATGAACTTCCCTCTTTATCCAGCTGTCCTGACAATGTACTTCTTCCCTAAGGGACCACTTTTAAGGGGACTGGATGGTAGGTTGATTCCTACATTATGCGTCTCTGCCAGTAACTAACTGCCTGTGAGGAGATGACCTAGTTCTGCCTGTGAAGGTGATGGGATTTTGGTGGGCCCAACTTCTGGCTGCAGAAAGTTGAGCTTTCAATAATTACCTTAATCTGTAGATAAGGTACTTGTTTGGTTTAAGAACAGTGAGAAAACTATATGCACAGAGACATAAAATATATGTATTCTTAAATGCCACGTACTTTCTTTGCCTTGTAGTACTATTCGTTCTGTGGGCATAGCCCATGGAATTATTATCTTTACAGCTATTTTGCAGTCATGACACTGTTATTACCATGCAGGAATGGGAAAAATATTATCTTTTTTTGTGTCAGTTTTCATTAAATTGCTAGCATTTTTATACCAAATAAAGGGTAGAGACTGTCAGCCACTTCACGCTTTTTTTAACATCACTGGGTGAATATTTTTTTACAGATACTGAACTGTGAAAAATGATTTTTTTAAAAGGATAAACAATTTCTGTATAAAATACAGTACATTAATCCTACTGCAGCTTGATGTAACTATACTTGAATTTGTTCATTTCTTTAAATCCTGAAATCAGTTGGTTCTCAGTTACTTTTCAATGACATTTAACAGTTAGACTTAAAAATACAGAAGAATGCATTATAAGTTTTACCCAAAATGATTATGGCAGTCATTTGAATAAAATACAGATTTTGCAAGCTGTAAAGCATATCATTATACTATATACTGGTCTAACTAAGGTTTGGTTCACAAACTACAGTGCTCTAACCAAGTCATTAAATCTATCTAAAAGGGCCTCATTTGAGAAGCAATAAAATTTTTAATCATTTTATTATTAAAAGAGTGTTTAATATGTAGCTAATTAAATGCCAAAGGCAGGTTATCTGAGTTTAACCTTCAAAAAGAAAATGATGTATCAAAGTCTGCCTCTGGCATCATGGGATAGAAATGTCATCCTCATAATCATTGCGTGACAACTAGCTGGTGGCCTTTTCTAGAGCTATAGTTAAATTACCTGATTAAATTAATAGCCATTTAGATGTTTTAGGAACTGCACAGACCTATACTAAATGAAAATTAGGTCCATTACATTTTCTGAGTGGGCTAGATAGACCCTAAAATAAAACACGTATGCCATTGTCCACATTACTTAGATTAAGCAATTAAAAGCCCTTTCTTAAAAGCTACTAATTTTCTGTAACGTGCCAAGAACTAGGTGTACACTAATGATCACAGAGACAGTTTTTCTCCCCTTTCCCCCACCTTTCTTGTTTATTTTACTATTGAAAAATCACAAAGACTTATGCGGGCATGTTAAATGTACCTCAGGTGTGCAAGTGCATTTGTGTGTTGTGCTGCATTGACTTCTCTTAAAGTCTTACTTCCTGGTAGAGAAGTAAGGGAAGACATTAAATATTCAGACAAAGTATCACAAAAATCACAGTTGTCTTCTCTATTCTACCTGGAGTCCTTCAGCACTGGACTTTGTCTCTATGAGAAGAGGAGGCCTTGTCTGGCTCAGGTGGGCAAAATGACAGGCGAAGAGCACAATGCATGTGCTTGCTCTGCTGGACAAGTGCTTTTAGCTAGAGGAGAGTGACCTTTAAGGCTCCAGAAAGGATAATTTTATTGTTTTAATATTCTGTTTCGGGAGGGAGGGGGAAGGAAGTGTGTTCATTTTGGATGAGGTCCGGGTGGTTGTTTGCAGGTGGCTTGATTTGTGTGCAGTGTTCGGTAGGAAGCAGTTTTCTCATTGCCGTACAAGTTTGGTTTAGGGGGATAGTTAACCAGAGCAGGTGGTGAGATCTCCTATGGACTGGTCCAAGCTCTGCTGTGATACTAATAAACTGTTGCAGCTGTGCTTCTGCATCCTTGAAAGTGCTAAGCACCCTTACTATCTTCAGAATCCGGCCTCCAGAAAGCACCCATACAGATACGTACCCATCCATAAAACAAGCTTGTCTTTTCCAACTCCAGCGGGAATAGTGCCATGAGGTTTATGAATTCATCTCAGGACTATTTCACACCAGTCTATGAAGTCTCTCAGTTGTTTGTACAATTGCATTCCTTCATTAAATCCTAAAGGACTTCCTTGCCTTTGGTCTGCTCTGCCACTCTCACCAAAAAAAAAATTAAATATATATATATTTATAGATTACTGTACTGTGCTTAGGAATGTTCGGCTATATTATTTCGAGAAGTTGGTTAGGAGAGCTGGGGCACACCTTCAGATCGTGAGCCATATTCTGGGGATGGTTTTCAGTGAATCTGGATGCACTCTTTGGTGTTCCCAAAACTAATATTGTTTTTGTCTATCAATTTCTGTGTCCCTCTCCCACTCCCACTTGGGAAGATTCCAACCACATCAATGGCACTGGTCTGGTCTTGAGATCTTGGGCAAATCTGCTTATCTGTCTGTGTCCCTGTTTCCAGTTGTACCATGTTTTTCTTGCCCATTTAAGCAATACTTTCTTTGTGTCAGGGACTGTTTTTATAGAATAGTGTTTAGCACTGCAACACCTCTATCTCAGATGGATTCCACAAACCACTGTGTAGGTAACATCTGACACACGAACAAACCCCTTGCAGAAAGCACAACATAAGCAAAGGAGAAATTCCACAAATGGTAAATTCTGTTAAATACCACATGCCATTTTTTTTTTTGTAAAACTGTCTTTCTTAATGTTGGAACTACTGCACTTGCCTGACTTTTGACCTTCCACATAGAACTTCGCTTCAGTATCAGATATGTAGATACAGAAGACACCTAATCCTGAATGATCTACTGTTGTATGCCAGGTATGTGTTCACCATATGGGATTTTCCCAGTACACAGGGTTGTGTAAGTTCTTAATGCAGTTAGAACTGGACTACAGTTTTGATTTAGATATGCATTTTATGGATGCTTATGCTTTAATCCAGATGTTAATATTTTGTACAGCCCTTGCCCAGCAAACACCTCTATAGATGCAGGTGTTTAAATACATTGAAACCCATTGAGTCCAGCAGGGCTATAGATACACATTTGAATTTGTATGTACACATTCTTAAAGACTATCTTGAGTGACATTATAGATTTTTGTATCAAAAAATAAAGGAATCAATTAAAAAACAGACTCTCTCTGAGTGGAGCTGTCTACTTAATAGATCAAGTCAGTAAATTCTGCAAGTCAAAAGTGCTCATCGACCTAGTCTTTCTTAGCACATTAGATAAAGCTATTTTGTACATTAGGCTTTGAAGTGATGCAGTTTTAACTGGATTAGTAAACCTAGGTGTGAAGCATGATTTAAAAAAACCCCCAATAACGAACAAACCCATTCCTATTTTATATCTAGCTCCAGCAGTGTTTTCAGAGTTAGTGAAGTGAAACATGAGCCCATCATCAGATGGAAGAGAAGCTCTCATGGAATCTACGATTTAATAAGACATGACTTAGCATTTCATTTTCCTATAACAATTAGAAAGGCAGTAACACAATATTTATAACTATTCTTGTGTTTTGGAATAACGCTTGCATTTTTGTTTGTGGGGTTTTCATATTTTTTTTAAACTGTGCTGTGTAAGAAACTGGTTTTACCAGAGATGCATCTATGATATAAAAAAAGAGGTTCCTAGAGCAATGTTTTAACTTTGTGATAAATTACATGCATCAGGTTGTTACATGCTCACAAGGTAATAATTGTGCAAAATACCAGCACCAGATTAATTTGACATTTAAGCTTGAATAAAGTTTAGGGACTTCCTGGAGAGTACCCTGCTTTGAAATCAGTGGCATGTCTCCTCACCATTGGAGGACAAGGACAACAAAATCTGGTCTGCTCAGGAAGTGGACTGTCATTTGCATTCTGAATCATAATAGGACTCTATGCAGTTAAAAAAGTCTACATAGAGCCACCCTCAGTATTTACAGAAAACATCTTTTTGTATCTATCCTCAGAAAACAAAAGCAAGCAAAAAAACCCCAAACAAAATCCCAATACTTTTTCTTCAACAAATTTGTCTTTCAATACAAGCGCTATGGTTTTAAGGGCTGCTGGAGTTGCTGTTCGGTAAATAGGGATGGTTACTGGAAGGCAGATCTGTAGGATAAGGAACAAACTTGGACTGATTGTGGAAGAAAGAGTGAATCTTTTCCTTTAAATACTTTGTCTTAAACTGTCATAATTTGTTTCAATTTGTTTTGCACCAAAGCTTTGTTGCTGTTAGTGGTTTTGTTGTTTCCTTTATTTACACGTTAGTATCAATGCATGTGTGTTTTACTGAATAACATGGCCCATACTCTGTGTATTATCTTTAGGAGACATTGAAGCAAAAATTGGTTTTGGTAAGAATGATTAAACAGTGTCCAAAACAAGAGTGAGCTCCACCAAAGAAAGTGAGCTTCTGAGCTCCACAGAGAGTCCCCCCAGCACACATCTGGAGTTCTCTGCAGGTGTTGCCTCAGTGCTGGTGCTGAGTAAGGATGTACATCCTTCTTTGGTACTTGCAGCATAACCCATCATCTCTCAGTATCCCTGTGTTTTCACCTCTCTTCACAGAAATCTAAAAGCCAACATGCTGAAGGGATGCTAAATAGTATTTGATGCTTTAATAGGCCTTTTCATTTCATGGAGATCTCTACATGCTTTGAAGCATTTCCCCATTGAACAAGCAAAGGAAACATTTCCTCATGCCTATAAAGGGTGCCAAGGGCCATCATGCCCAGCCCCACAATGCAGCATCCCTGGGGACGAGTATGAAGAGAGGATCTGGAACTGCCTGAAAAAGCTGGGATAGGCACGCCGGCAACACTTTTAAGTGGGCACCATATAATTCACATGGGTGAGGTTTGTCAGAGGTTCTGACCCAGTCTGATTTGAAATGATGTTCATCTAATTTTTTACATCTTGGAGAAGGCAGAGCTGCTGGATAGGGTAGAATTTTTCAGGAGAGCCTCTGCTTTAGAGCTTTAGAATCCCAATAGGTGAATTAGAAGCTATGCCCATAGTGAGCAGTGAATTTATGCTGATAATCTGTATACCAGCATCAGCATGAACAGTTTGCCTGTTTCTCTGTGTCATGTAGGGAGGTGGCAACCACTGAACTGCTCTGATGCTGCCACAGGAGGTGTACTCTGAAACACCAGCAGCAAGCTGTGCTAGCCCAAAGTGGAGCTGAGATAAATTTGTGCAGTGAAGATTTATTGTAAATAAACTGCTATCATAAAATAGACACAATGTCTTTCATCTGGAGAGCCCAACAGTTTTGCAGCATTAATCTTAACAGAATTTAAACACTTCCCCTGTTTTAATGCCTTACCTATTCTTGTTAATGTGTGAATTAAGGCATAGAAACAAATTATGATTTTTAATAAAATTTTGAGTCATTTATAACCCAAACTGTTTAATGGAGACTCAGACAGTACAGTCTATACAGATCAAGCATATAAAAGCCTTGTCCAGGGCTTTTCACCGTCCATATGTAACTGACTGGTTTTTTCATGAAGGAAATGTATTTCTTAGAAAGATACCAGACAAAGGATGAGTAATATGAAGTAGTGATGAAGTTGTAGCAATGCTTTTCCTGTTAAGAGACCTATGGGAGAAAAACAGTCTAGTAAAGTAATTTCTGAAGAATATCAAATACAGGCCCCAGCTGAAGAAAATGCCCCTTGAAAAAAAAAGTTTTAGCAGTGCCAGTGCTTCACAAATGCATATTTTACGTGATTTTTCTCTAACAGTAACTGGATGATGTTTTCCATATGCTATGTTCCTTAAAAAGACTAAATATTGCCTTAAAGTCCCCACCTTGCAGGGGCAGTGCTCTACCATACCAAAATTATACTGGTGGCACCATGTTGAAATTTAGATGTCTTTGGTGAAGCATCCCGTTGAGAAAAGCAGAATCTGTGTTCAGGAGGCTCATCTTCAAGTAGACTATGTTCAGGGCATCTTTTAGTAAAGTACTTTCCCATATTCTTTGCGAGAACCCTGCGTGTTTTAGCCTGTAGCACTCCACAGCTGTTTTGCAGGGAAGAAAAACGCAGAAAGGTGAGCACAGTTTCAGCCTGTATAAAACTAGTTTTGAGGCTTTCTCTGGGGCAGTTTCCACCACCTTCAACAGCAGTTGAGCTTAAGGCTGCTGCTGATAATTTATTTAAAGTTCTTCAAAAGTTTCTTTCATCAGTTAGGAATCATATCCTCACGCTACACTGAGTCTTTCCATACTAAGTAAAACGTCCCACTGGCTTCATTGGAGCTACTCAGTATGAGAAAAGATGACAGAATTGAGCAGCAAATTATTACTCTGGCAAGAAAAATGTGCTTTAGGCTGTAAAATATTAACAGTAAATAAAAATCAATGTGTTTTTACTACTAGGTCATAATTTTAGTAATGGGATAGTGCATTTGGTAAGCAATGCAAGCTGCCACAACTGAAGAGTTAAATACTAGAAACAAATGCTCATGGAGAGAAAACAGCAACAGACCTGATTAAAAAAAAAAAAAAATTCTGAAGAGAAATGGAAAGGCAAAGGGTGCAATTTAATGTTTAGGATATGATTGGAGGTCACTTTCTACCAGCAGGGTACTGAAGATGCTGAAATAAAAATGTAAGTGATTTTTAAGTGTAATTACAGTGATTCTATTAGTATTAGAGCATCTCATTTTAAAAACCAATTGATTGTTAAGACAGACACCTTTTCAATTCTAATGCTCATCCAAGTATCCAAATATGCCTGGTTTTCCCTCTGTTATGAGAGGAAATCAGTAAAGGAAAATCACACGCACACAGTTTAGATATTTGTATATTTTTATTTCTTCTGTTCATGTAGTTAATTATGGATTTGCAGCATTACAGCAGGGGATACAAATTTCTCTGTGGCATAAGAACAGGTCTTCTAGGAGCTGACAGCTGACTAAATCCCTTTATAAGAAGGGATAGGTGTGCATATGTGGTCTAGGCTCACTGTACACTGTAACCCAGCTAGTGGATTTGTACAAAGGTGGTCCAGGAAGAGTTCATAGACATTTGAGAGCATGGGAGCTTCTGAATTGCATGTGGTAGGAGCTGTGCCCATACCGGAGACTTCCAACATGCAGATCTATTTTCCCAATTGATGTAGCTTTTTGATGAGCTGTCATTGCACGTTAGAGGTGTCCATATAGGAACGGAGCAGCCAGAGATGCTACTGAAAGGTGGGCTGTGCCACCTGGCCACTGGTTTCTGGGTTCCTGGGGTTTTCTTCAGAATGCTGGAAAGGGGCAGTTTCTTTCACTATTTCACAGAAATAAGCACACTTCTTTCCCAATAGCCCCATGAGGTAGAGTTGTTCAGCACAAGGAAGGTGTGAGAAGTCTGCTGTGCCCCAGAATGCCGAAGAATCTGAAGATATACTTAAGTGTCACAACTTCCTTTTTTTTTTTTTTTTTTTTTTTCCCTTGGCTTGTGGGAAACCCAAGGTAACTAAGCTCTGGGACTTCTGATACCAAGCAGTTTCCTGTGCTGAATCAAAATAAGTATCACAAAAGTACTGTGGTAAACAGTCTTGAGATATTATTTCCAGCTTTTCCAGTGTTTACAACTATTTGTGTCTTTGGGGTGAACCCAGTAAAAGTGTTGCCCTAGCACTGAATTCCAACCCTGGCTTTGAGAGAAACTTGCCACAAATAACTGGCTTTGCATTTTGAACCTACTCTGACAGGAATCAGGATTTTTTTCTCTTATAGTTAGTCCAGTGTTTTCCAAACTTCCATAAAAGACTTACTTTGATTTTTGTCAGAAAGTTCAGGTTCAGTTTTTGGGAGTTGATGTTGTTTACCATAGTTTCAAGCAGTGGCCAATGTCTCATAAAATTTCGATATGTAGGATAAGTTACCCATATCCTTGCTGATGCACAATAATGTTTTGTTAAAATCTGTTTTGTTTGGTCTTGGGTTTGATTTTTTTAGTATTATTATTTTTTCTAAACCTGTGTCTTTTGTTTTTTAACTGTGGCATTTGCTGGCTGCCTGCACTGCTCCTTTAAATACTAGCTGGGAGGTACAAACATGCATTACCTATCGCCATTTCTGTATAGTATATTTATCATTTTTATTATTTATGTTTCTGGCTTGCAGTGTTGATGCAAATGTATTAAATACTGTTAAGACCTGTATGCTTTTGCATCTGTGGAATATCATCACACCTCCAAGGCTAAGCCTGCAGCTAAAGTGTTTAAGAATTTATATGGCCATTTTTTTTCTCTCTCTGTGGCATTAGAGGGAGAAAAAAAAAGCAATAATGAAATGCATAACCTACATCCACAGAAAATATAACTGGCCTATTTATGATTATGATTCACAGTTTGGTCACTAGAAATATACTGTTCTGCAGGTTTATGCCTTTAGCAGTTATTTGTTAGTGACAACTCCTGCACACGTTTCCCTGCAAGTCCTTTGGATTTCAGGAGTAAATGTGTCCTTCAAACAAGTTATTTCTTTGAGGGATCTTTCTGTAAGTGGGTTCTGCTGTGTATTGACTACTCATAATATTTTCTGTTATCATCTTGTCAGGGTTCAATTCATTATTCCATTCATTATTCAATTTGTTGGGCCATGAGCATCTGAATAATTGAAAACTGCAGAAGTATTATAAATTATAGTGTCTCCATGAAGCCCAGTTTTAGGGTTTATGGCTTGACTTTAAAAAAATCAGTCTCTGTTGAAATTTGGCATGCGAGGTCTCATCTTTAAAGCAGAATCTTATCAGTGTGGTGATTTTTAATATCCTTATTGTTGCACACTTAAGAACTCAGGCTGCTTAAGTGTGTAAAATTATGGACTTTCTTAACAGTTTATCTGTTTTTTAATTACTATTGCCATATCAGTGATGTGGACTAGGGACAGATAAAGAAATTAATTTATTTTGAGGTTAATAAGCAATTTACAACTGTTAATTAAAAGTCCTCTCTTTCACCCCCTTTCACTACATAGAGTTAATATAGCTCCCCCATATTAACGACAGAATATTTTTTGTCTTTATCTTTTGCAGGTCAAAGATTTTCCTATATAGAAATATAAGCTGACATTTAGCTGTTATTTTAACTAAGTACAGTATGTCTTACTCAAATGTGGTTTTTTAATTTTATTTTTAGCTTATGTGTTTTGATTTGTAGTACTATTATATTTCTACCCTGTGGATAATTTATATTAAATGGCATCGTATTCATTTTAAGAGAACAACTATTTAATTTCTAAAACCATGAATGCCTCATAGCCTACATTCTTCTCTTGATCATGTTGCTGAAAGATCAACAAAATTGTACCATGGGAGTCTGTATTTCTTGTTACTAATTTTTAAACATTGCCCATCTTTAGGTTATAGGCCAAATTCAAGAAGATATGACAGAAGCAGTGAACCTGCTGTCAGAGTGGGTCTGACATTAAGGCTTCAAAAGAACTTTTAAATTTATTCCTGTGATGATTGTTGGTAGCCTCATATACTTCTTCATGAATAACTGTTAGGATAATTTTTGGTATTATAATATAGGAAAGTTTCTAGTCATGCTATTGCCAAGCCACGAAACATCAAGAACCATGTGGTGAAGAGGTCTGCTATATCAACACATAGATTACCATGTCAACCATATTCTTTGATTTTGCCACCACCTTTTGCAGAAGTCAAGAGAAGGATGTTTTCCCAAGAAGGCAATCCAGGGCTTGTTGTGTGCTTTCAAAACTTGATACATCAACTCACACTTAGATCCATGGTGCCCTTTGATGTATCTTGTCTGTCCTATGCACCTCTGTCTGTTGGTCCAGCAGGCAGCAAGGGTTCTTAGATTCTGAGGGGTATCAGCCATCTCTGTGCAGGTGCCTCAGGTACCTTACAGTCCAGCACCTGGCCAAAGATGTGAAGGTATCTGGCCTTGCGAGCTATGTGTCCTTTGCAGTATCCCTTGTACCCTGCCCTTCTTTTGACCAGTTCAGTCTTTTGTTGTGCTCTGAGTCCTTTGTGCTTCTTTTTGCTTGAGGGCCTCTTACAGAATGAACAGTTACCTAGAGCTGGCTGGAATTTTCTATCAAGGAATAACTCACCAAGAAGAAACAAAACTGGAATTTCAAAATAATTCTTAGAATCTGATCTTCTCCACAAAGCCAAAATGAAGAATCCTACTTTTGAATCTTTGCCTCCTTTTCAGTGGCACTGTGATGGAAAGAGGTCCTGCATTGCTTTGACTGGCAGTGATGCTCATCTCATTTGTCCAAGAACTCTCTGAGTGGTGTTCACAGGGGGCTCTGTGGGGAGCCCAGCCCTGCTGGCACAGCTGGCCACTGTGTGTTGCCTTCACAGCTGTAATGATGATGCTGTGCTGCAGCTGCAAGGAGACTGAAAGCCAAAAACTGCAGTCTCTCCTGGAAGCAAGGAAATCATCTGGGATCTCAGTGAGGTCTGGGGGAGTTTGATTTGCGGTCCATTTCAAGCATATGTTTACCTTGTTAATGGTTTCAGTGCCATTTTTCTTTGCATTGTCTGACAAATTATCTTGTGGATCTGGGTCTTTGTGCTAGGCAGGAATTAGTAATTTTATTCCCTAAGGAAAGGGCTAGGAAATATGGTTACTATATCCTTATTTCCTATAGGCATCTAATGCTGCTTCTCCATCATGCAGGAAGTAAACCTAGGGGGCATTCATGCCTTTGAGTTAAAAACTACAAATATTCCCCGTTACTCAAAACTTGGACAAATTATTTTCCAGATTAAGGCAAAACACCTGCAATTGTGGAAAAGCTGAAAGCAGCAGCTCAGTGTTAGTGTGACAATGTCAGGTTTTCTTAATGTGGTGGTTGTGCCTGTACCCACAGGACTGCCAGCAGTTGGACCTTAGTGCCTCTGAGGACAACTGGCATTTTGTTCACAGCTTTGTTGGACCCAGAGTTTCACTCCTGTATTCTCTACCATAAATAATTGTTAAGAATCATGACCAAAAAAGTCTTCAGAACTAGTCAGTAACAAGATGCTAAAGGCTACCACAGAGATATGATTCCTGTGGTTTCTTGTGGACAGATGCAAAAAAGCTGGGTAAAGCTATAATGATGAGACCACATGGGAAGCTCACCATGGTCTGTGCTGTGCTTGTACATAATTAAACACCTAAATACATATGTAGTTACTCAATGGATTTCTTAACGTTATTTTCAGTGCAAGTGAAACAGGAGGGAGTCTTAGACTTTCTAGATCCCCATATTTGTGTGGTAGGAAAAGGGTGAATTTGTTTCTACCCACATCTGAAACCCTCATGATCATCTTGATGGCATTGCTGTTTGGATATGCAGTTGGGGGAGGTTCAACAGATCACAGGGAATACTGTCAGCACTGTCGATTTTGGAGAAATACTAAAAAAAAATAATTGAAGAACCAGATGGGGGATGCAAACACACATGGTGTCTGTCTGTCTGAGCCCCAACTTCAGCTACTCCGTTGTTCCTGTGTTACTCTGGGGTGGTGGCACAGCAATATAGAGGTATTCCAGCAGCCATACCTCAAGAGGCTGGTTCCTGATATTAGTCTTTATATTGAGCACCCATAAAAAGGGGAAGAAGAGTGATGTTGGGAGGAGTAGGAAGGAGCATTTGAGCTTGTGCTGTTGCATTAGAAGAGGGACTGGGAGCCTCATGTGCCACTCAGGTCCGTGGACATGGGATCTGTTGAGCATTTGAGCTTGTGCTGCTGCATTAGAAGAGGGACTGGGAGCCTCATGTGCCACTCAGGTCCGTGGACATGGGATCTGTTGAGTAGGTGGAGAAGGTAATCTCTTCTGGGAAGGATGGCAATATTGCTCAAAGCTGCTGGAAGGCAGTGTCTGTTAAGGGTATGTCTGGTCACATGGTACTGAAATGAGGTTCTTTGAGAACAAACTCTGGGTGCTTAATGGAAGAGATGTGGAGAAACAAAGAGTTTTGGATCTGTGGGGGTGCAGGTAGGTGCTGTGGTGGGGCGCAAACAAGTGTCAGTGGACAACGGAGCTGGGAAGTACAGGCAGCATAAGAACTGGAGGGGAATGGGAGCAGGGAGATTGATAAGCAAGGGAGAGGGTAAAAAAAGTCAGCAGGAAGTGTGCAGCATTATATTTGTTTTATTCTCTGTTCTGTTATTGACAATCTTATTTCTCAGTCATTATTTAATAGCGAGTTTCAGTGAGAAATAGGACTGATTAGGCGCAGGAAGCACAGTGATTAAAGCTGCAGGTTAAAAAAACTCTTTAGGAGACCTTCTGTTCACTCACATTTTTTTATATCAAAGTAGGTAGCATCCGGTTTAATGACATTTGCTAATAAAATAAGGGCTTTAATCTGGCAACTATTTTTCTTGCTTGCTTTCCACACTTTTAAAAGCAAACTTGGTCTCTTTGAAGTACACCAAACTGTTCTGTTATCAAGCTATCATGTATCCCATTCCACATTGACAAAGTCTAGCTTGGATCTTCAAATAAGTGAGTGGGTTTGAGACCTAAATTGCTTTTTATTTATGTTTTAGAGTTAACAAAACTGGGTTTGCAATGAAAACACATTCTTATCTTCAGCAGTGGAGGAACTGCCTTTCTACCACAATACTACTCAGAGCGTAGGATCATATTTAATAAAGAGATATTTAGTTTGCTATTGGAAAAGGATTGCTGCAGGAAGATATAAAAGCTAGTTAGATATTTTTATAGAACTTTTGCATAAATCTTGTATCCATAACCTGATCTAGTGACATAAATATTAGCAGCTTGTTTCTATTTCACCTGCTGTAGAACCACTGCTGTCCTACAGCAATAACCAGCAAGGGAATAGAGCTATTTTCTGCTGTCATAAATAAGACGGGGTGTCACAGCTGTTTTCATTTGACTGAGCAGTAATGGAGTTAATTATACTTCCAGTCTCTCTGTTTTTGATCTGTGTTTCCAAAGTCATCTAAGCTTCTTGAATTCTTGCAATTTTTTTAACCCTTTTTTCTACTCACCTGCATTAGACATTTTCTTTCATTTGGAGGGGGTTTCATTGTTATAATTCTTTCTAGTATTTATCCATGCTTTTCTTATTAGTTACATTTTATTATTATATGAAAACCACTACTAAAAATCAATATATTTATTTGTACTTGAACAACATAACAATACATTTATTTGTACTGAGCAACATAACAGATAAAGAGCATGGTCTTTCTTGAAGACCAGACACATAGACTTACTTTTAATGGAAAATAAATTTGTTTTCAACTTCAGCAATTCAGTTTGTTTACTGTAAGAAAAAGAACGGCATAATAAAGCTGTACTTTGATCCAAACAATCATATTGCCGAAAGAATGCATGCAATTAGGGAAGTCCAAAGGACAGTCAGACTTGCACAAATAGGGAAAAGATTACTCTTGTTAAGGAACACTGGTCCACAAAACTGCTACACAGTAGCACACCGGGCAAAGAAAATATCTCTGTTATTGGCTAGTATTAGCTTTTTCGGTTACTTACATTTTTGTTTGGTTTTCCCCTTGTCTTTGAATTTTTAAAATGTAACAGTAGTAGATAAGAATACAGTGAAATCTTTGTTTATAGGTATTAATGGCAATATCTTGAATGTGGACGGGTTTTACTCAGAGAATTTAATAAGTCTGTAGTCACATGAACAAATATAAATGTTGAAGTGTCTGTGATGGAGGCTCTGGTTCTGAGCCAGCTTTATAAAGTTACTGGTTTTATGGGAGTCAAGCACTGAGTATGTATGAAAATCACACTGGACTTGTATCTGTATATCTTCATGCTTAAAAACATGTTTTGAGATGTGCCTGCAGTGATTTGCAAGCAAATAAGTGACAAAATGAAACGTGAGAGCAGCAAGTGCTACAACTATAATTCTCTAATACAAATAGTCTGTAATTGTTAAGTCTCAGAAATACCCTTGAGATGGTGAGCAAGAAGGTAACTTTAACAGTCAGACATAAATGTGATTGCTAACGCATGCTTAAAAATTCAAAGTTACTTGAAATTTAACATGAGAAAAACAATTGTCAGTGATGTGTGCCAGCACAGAAAGTGTGTGGTAAGTAACCTTGCTCTTAGTGTATTTACCTAGTTCCCAAATCTGATGGTCATACTGTTACTGCAGCATTACAATACTAAGAATTATATATTATTTTATCCCATTGTTTACTTCCTTTTTTTTTTTTTTAATAAATAATTTTATTTTGGAAGATGTGATAAAGCAAGCAGACAGGATGAGGAGAGACAGGTAACATAAGGAAGTTCCTAGAAGTCCTGCCAAAATGTCCCATCACACAGTCACAACACACAGATCACAATGTGCAGGAGTGATACTTCTGATATGTAATTTTTGCAGACTCTGTCTCTCTTTTGCAGCCCTCTGTCACTATCCAGCTCAGCATCCCTTTGAAATATCTGCTCAGGAGTGCATTTGTCAAGATGTGTATTTGATCAGAGCTCTCATGGTGCCAATGACACTGTCAAATATCTTTGTAGAAAAAAAAAAAAAACAACCCAGCTTTTGGAGGGGGAAATTGTTGTTCTCTAATGACTTAATACTAGTTCAAACCAGAGAGTGAGACGTCAGTTTCCACTTTCTGCTGCTGAAACTTTCAATCACCCCCCCTCCACCACCTCACCCCTCAAATATGTCTATGTATGATCATCGAGACTTTGCACATTTATATAAATTCTAGGACGATGGGAAAATATTTACCCATTGCTGAAAGGTAGGGACAAAGTTGGGGTGGCTTTTTTTTTTGGAAGATGGGCAAAATTTAAAATCCAGATTGCATTTTGAGGTGTGTAAAAACTACTCTCAGTAATGTATTTAGCCAATCTACAGCCTTTGCTATGGAAGGTCAAATCTTTCACTCTGAAGTCTTTCAGACTCTGAACCCAGTTTGCATATTGAGCTCTCAGAACTATTTTCAACTACCTAGGGCATCTGAGCATGAAGAACACATTTCTTGATGCCTTTAGTTACAAATTGGCACACAGATGGGTTGCAGTAGCATGATGGGGAGGGGGCTCACATCTTAAATCCGCTCTGTTTATTACCCAGGAAGTTTTGATCAAGTTTATGGTGTTAAAGACTCCAACATATCAACTCCATTGAAGAACAGGACAAGCTATTGTAAATATGAACCATCAAAGCATTAGCCATTTCAATGAAATGAAGCAAATCAATTGTTTTCTATAAAGGTGCCTTTCAGATCTCCTCTTTCGGGTTCTGAGATCCCTTATCAAATTCAGCATTATTAAATGTTGGACTATGGACTGCAAGAGTAATTTTTTAGGACTTCTCAAGGGTCACTTTGCTGCTAACGTGCTTGTCTTTGCATTTATTTTACTTGACCTAAACATAGTTACTCACACAAATATACATAAACCAGAATTAATTCTGTTATATGTAATACTTGGTTGAGCCTTAACCCAGCAAAGTATTTGAGGACTTAAAGAAAATCACAGATGTGTTCAAATGCTTTTTTAAGATGTGATTAATATTTCCAGTGAAACACATCTATTATAATGATCTGTTTAGGATTATTACTGTTTATTTGCAAGAAAATTACTGTCTGCACTGGAGGAACACATGATGTTTTCTTTGCAGTGCATCATATGCTCACATTTGTAGACAGCTACATCACCAGATCAGTGGAGTAGTTTCCTTTTCTGGGGTGTCCATCAGCTTCTGGAGAGATACTGCAGAAATGTTGTGCCTATGTTCTGCATATCAAGGCAATATAGATTGTGTGTACAGGAGTTCAAAGGATGGCGAATACTCCATTTCCTCTGCCCTTTCTCTGATCAGGTAATGGAATTAAAAATTGAATTTATTTATGTTGGATGTGTAGCTTTTGTTCTAGTAATTTTAAGTACTTCCTACACAAGAAATTTCCAGTGAAATGTAGGAATTCCTTAACTTCAAGTATGATGTCCATCTCACAGAACATGCTCAAATATAAGTAGAAGATTAAATGCCTTCGTAGACTGGGGTCAGTGTTTCCAGCCTAGCTAGCCCTTTTCCACTATGTGCATAACCAAAGGTGCCTGACGTTACTGTAACATACACTTTCTTTAACATGCCAAAGCACTGAGCTGCCATATTTCACAGAAACAAGAGGCTAGAATGAATTATCTTCTTCCAGTAAAAAGAAGAATTTCCTCTGAAAGTTACACTGGCTTGAGCTCCATTATGCCTAATATACATTCCAACACCAGTGACAGGTTTAAGATCTGATATTTTCAATGCTAAAGAGCTAAATCCATAATGATTTATACCTCTGGAAAAACTAGCTTTCTAATGGGAAAAACAGGAGTTGCATCTAGCCCAGGAATGTCCAGAGTCATTGCCGCTTAGATCTATGATGTGTATTTAAACTCAAAAGTTATTTCAGGTCACTTTAAAACATGATTTTTAAATAAGAGTTATATTTTTAACAGTTTAAACTAAACCTGGTAGCAATTTAGTAAGATGGATTTTTTTTTTTTTTTTTTTTGGAAAGAGTGTCTATAATATCATATATACCTACTTGCCAAAGCATGCAGTAAAACAGAGCTTACTGTAAATTGCTTGACTGCTTTACTTTCTTCCCAGACTCAGCTCAGTGGAGTAACAGTGCTATAAAATTGGTGAGAGAGGAGGCCTTTCTTTTTCCTCAGTGATTGAATAATTCCAATTTTTCCACTTTCATGTGAACCTGATCTGCCTCTCCAGACTTATCATAATATCAACCTGGAGGAATCAGACAGGAAGGACAGTAAGCAGGGTCTGTTTTCTCTGAATTAATTTTTTTTTTAGCAAAACCATCTTTGAAAGAGGAAATTCTCTTTCAGAGTTTTTAATTGTATACTTGAATAGAGAACATTTCTCTAAAAGAGATAATGGTAATGCTGTTCTGACACAAACGTAAATCTACTTTTTCCTACAAATTAAAGCTTCAGAAATTATTAATGTATTCTTGCTGAATACTGATATCCTCTTATTCTTCCTTCACATTTTTTATTTCTCTTTACAACTCCCTAAATTATAAGGGAATTAAAAGTCCATTAGATAGTATACATTAACATATGCTATTATGGTTCTAGCTAGTGAGCGTGGGCAGAAGCTGCTGTGTGATATGATTTTCCATTACTGTGCTTTGAAGGCAAAACATAAAATTGTTTAATATCTTTTGCTATTTAAAAAAAAAAAAAAAAAAAAAGAAAAAAAGAGTACTAAACTTCTAAGCTATAGCATGTGACCTAAAATAGGTAAAGAAAATACTTGTTTCTAAAATATGCTCCATGTGAATTGATATGTTGAAAAAACCTGGTTCATCCCATGCAATGTCATGACTACAGTATCAGGTGTTCCCAGAACACATTGAGGAAGCCTTTTATAGGTATCTATAGAATACCCTCTCCCAAGGAAGTCTGACTTCATTTTTTAGGTAGACATAGTTGTCACATGTTTTAAACTGAAAAAAATCCCTTTTTTTATTGCATTGCTTTTACTTCCTATCTGTCCCGAGTCTGCCAAATAAGCCTCTAGGAGCAAGTGACTATGGCCTGTGCATTTTTATGCCCTTGATCAAGTTGGTTATCCTTGCTATATCCCAATTTTACCACATATACAATGGCATAATGCCTCTCTACCTCATGTGATGGAAATCAGACATTATATTAAAAAACTCTAAAGTGCTCAGATGCTCAGAGAAGCTTTGTCAAATTTGTAATGTGTTTAATTGGAAACTACTGCAGCTGTGCAAAGTATTGCATGTACTAATGCTATGCTTTCTACCAGTATAAAATACTTTCTCGTCATACTACCACAGATTTAGTGGGAAATACCAGATATAAATCTTAACAGCCAAAGGAATTTACTTACAGTTGCGTTTTCTACTATTATTGATAGCGGATTTATATCTGTGACCAGGGGAGTAGTCATCTGAATGCAGTCATGGATGATTTTAAATTAAACTTAAAGTTTAAGAAAATTCTGGCTAAATGTCATCAAGATCCATCATACCGAGCTTTCTGAGAAAGGTAAAGGGCTTGCTGTGAGCTAGATGAAGGGCAAAAGCAGACCCAGAGCCAACACGTTCCCACAGTGTGATACAGGTGCCCGGGGACAGCCAGGGGACCCATTTGGGAAGGAGTGGGAGTGTGTCGCTTTGAAGTAAGGGCATTGTTGCTCTCCTCTTAACTAACTCCTGACTAACTCCTTCCCTGCCTTTCCCTCTGTCTGGACTCCAGGCTGCTTCTGCTCTTGCCTGAGCCTTTGCACACTCCCTCATCTCTGCATACCAGCAGTTCTGTGGGCATCTATTCCTCTGCTCCCTCCACTCCAACCATTTCCAGACATCCAACATTGTGGGGACCTGAGTAGAGGGTAAATTTTTTCCTCCCCAGAATTCAGCTCTAATTTACAACTCTTGTTTCTGTATTAACTGTAAAAGGAAAATAATATATTTGAAATCAATGCTTACATGTGAATCAGAATTTAATATATGGAAGACAGGGAATATTTATAGTCATATTGTTTGTATTTTGGGTTAAAAATAGCCTTTTCATGAAAAAGGAAGTATTGACCCAAAATTCCTTTTTTTCCCCTGCAGCACACACATTAAGCAGTCCTAAGTGGATAATGGGAGAGAACAATAATAAGGATGACAATAGGTTACAGAAACAATTAGGTAAGGAATAACACATGACAGGTAATCCAGTCATAAATTTATAGGCATGCTGCTTTCTCCTCAGGAGCCCTGTGAGACACAGGGCCAAAGGCCAAATACATTCCCAAGGAATGTGTACTGAATCACATGCCTGCAGACTGCATGTTATTATTAGAATTGTAAAATGTTATTGCTGATTTTTATATATCACACTGTGTGGTTAATTTAAAAACATGGCTAGGCAATTTATTGTGTGTATGGGATGTCTCTTTCCAATACAATTTTCTTTGATTATTTTAAAATGTGTTGTTAGATTTAATTATTTTTAAATGTATTTTTAAACCACAGGAGGACTGTCAATGAGGCTTAAAAAGCTCTTGGTACCTCGGCTTTGTTCTGGCATTTTGGTTTCACACTCATCCACTGAACAGTAAATGTTTGTTTTCAAGCTTATTTTCCCCAACCTTAACGTCTTCCCCCCCCCCCCCCCCTTAAATTCAGCCAGTACAGTGCCAGTTAAGGAAATGGGGTAAAAAATAATGTAAAAGTACCAGTGGGGGTAATGAGCTGGCACATAGAGCCATGATGTGCCTGTATTTTGCAGACACGCTGCTCGCTCCTTATTCCATCTCATGTGCACCAGCTGCAAGGAGCCCCAGGTTTTAAACTTCATACAGGGATTCTGAGAGTTCCTTTTGAATGCTGTTGGTAAATGGGAAGTAGGCAAATACATTTTATTCTACCCAGGGCCAGTAATGAAAGCTTTGCATGTCCAGAAAATGGAGTTTCATGGTGTTTTCAGGGAGGCTAACAGCTTTTTTCCCCACCTTTGAATTGCTGCAGGATGTCTGCATCTGAAAGTTTTTATACAAGCAGAAAAGCTGTTTCAGATTATAAAAGAATCAGTTTTGATGAATTACTTAAAATATCACTCCCTAAAAAGTAAGACCAGCCTTCCTTCTGCAATTCCAGGGAGTAATTATGAGATATAATAAAGTAGCTGTAGTGTACGGGTTTTATTATTTTAAACAGTGTAATGAAATAAACTGAAATCCAGGAAAAAGGCTTCATGTTCATCTACTTTGCACCTATGTAAATCAGGAGAAACCCTGCCAGTTGTAGATCAGACCAACTGGTTTCAGAGTGTCTGGTGTTTAAGAGCAAAAGCTCCACTCTCCCTGCTCCTGGAGGTTCATCATCTTCTCCTCTCTTATCTACCCTTGGTAGTTAGTGCTCTAAAGCCTAAATCACAAGGACTTTTGAGTTTATGATAAAAAACCTTATATTTTTAAAGGGATTGATAAAAGTGTGTAGGCTATTCACTAGAAACACAGTAATTTTTCAAAACAAGATGCAGGATATTAAATGGTTAAGACTAAGTAGGTGGGCAGCTAAAGTATGTGCCACCTCTAAGAGCAAAAATAGCATGTACCTTATTAAAAGCCTGATAGGGTCAGTAGCCCAGTCTCAGAATACCACCCAAGAACAATTTCAATTTTAATAGGTTTTACTATGTATTTCATAAGCATGCCCATTGAAATTGAGTCATCAAAGCCTCCCAGTTCCTCCAAGACAGATTTTAGCCCGAGAGCTTGGAGTAATTATCCCACTGGATGTTAGCCTGTGTAGCTATTTCAACCTCGTACATCATTTCAAACAGCTACATACTCTGCCTGCTAATTTCATCAGATGGATTAGCCTCTCTTACTTGTCTATCTTTTCTTTTTTTTTCTTTCTTTCTTTTTTTTTTTTTTTCTTTATTTCTGGGGGGTGAAATATTGCCTTCTTCCCCTGTTTTAATAAGCTGAGCAGGCATGCACCATTGCACCGCTTCTGCCTCCTATTTCTTTCAGCTCAGAGAATGATCTTCTGGGGGAAGAGCTGGGAGTAGATGTGAAGGTGAAACTTGGCCACTTTTACCTGCAGGCTGGAACCAATGGCTTTCAACCCATGTCTGAAAATACACTTTTGAGCCTATCTGAATTTATCTGCCTCTGTTTGCAGTGTATCCTGAGAAATTCTACTTTTCTCTGTATCTTCCCTTTCTTTTACGCTGTGTATCAGTGGCTTTCCTGGGCTATGCATGATACTGTGTCTTTGCTAATGTACATCATGGAACAGCTGATGTGGTGACAGGAAACCATCAAGCTCACCAAGTTGTTTGTTATATCTAATATTTGCAAGTAAAAGTACCTATTATTTAGAAGAGAATAACTTGTGCCTTGTGTGAAGAAGAAATTCACATTCTTTGATGTCACCTTGTGATAAGAAACAGCATTAGCTTATCCCAAATTGTGCTTTATATAGTTCTCCTCAAAAACAGAAATAAAGTGGATCTAAGGCTAGATCTGTCTGAGTGGAGTGGAGATCTTTTTCCACTTACTGGTACAGCCTTTCTTTATATCACATGTGTGGGCTCTGTTGAGCATCCACTTGGTGCCTCTGGTGCAATGGATCTGATATTCATTTGATACCTCAGCTCTACAGTGGTCTTAATCTTAGAAATATGTGGTTATTGGTAAACAAAAATACTGACAAGGATATTTTTCACATGCTTCTAACAGTGTGAACTGTCTTGCTGAATCTGGGACTCAGACTGCACTCCAATCTGTATTCTGCAGCATGCTGTGGCAGTGCTACTTTTAGTTTAGCAAGTAGCTTATTTTTGCATTTGGGTATCAGTGTTGAATAGCTGAATAGCCTTAGTCCTTAGAAGGAGTTGGCTTTCTCCTTGGCTCCTCAGCATGCTCAGGGACAGCAATGTCAGCCTCTGGGGAAGAGACAGCAGGCTGCACCTCAAGACATTCCCTGGCCACAGAGTAGGAGCCAAGCTGAGCATGCGAGGAAATCTGTCTGTCCTTCTTGGCTCTCAGGGTGTGCTTCAGCACAGCTGCTGGTGAGCTGAATGAGGGGGTGACACTTTTCTGGATATGTGTGGGGAGAATAGCAAGAGGGCAGAGGACATTTGCTACAGGAGATACTCTGCATCGTGGATCTGTGAGTGTACCTAGTGCTAATGTAATCGTGGAGAGAATGTTTCATTAGAGGTTTTTTCACTGATCTTTGTAGATTAAGTAAATCTGTGGTTAGTTTGGTGGAGGCTGCTAGGAAAAGATTCTTCCTGGATTGTCTGAGTAGCTAGTCAAGAGCCATATCATTTCAGAATGACCTTGGTATTAGGACACATTGATATTTTAGGCAATGTTCTTTTAATTTTTGCAAATTTGTAACATTAGTTATGGTTCAGTACCAGTATCAAGATCATTAGTATTAAGTCAAATACTTTTGGATTCACAGGGCAGTAATTGCAGTAGATTTTCCAACTATTTATCGGTAAGTTTTATTTCTACTTTGCCATCAGAGTCCTTTGGCCAAATCTTGTCTTTTCTACAAGAAGCATTCCGCTGTTCTTCATTACTTCTCCTCAGCCATGGAAGTCATACCTGTGTCCTCCATGATTTTGTTGACTTTAAAAGCTAGTCTCCTGGAAAAGCTGCCATTTGCATGAAAGTTGCTCAGATGTCATGGAAATGACATAGACTACACTCAATCAACCGAAATTCACACCTAGTCTTTAAAATGTCATCTGTCCATTCCCAGAGGAGAACACAGTATAAATACACACAAGAACACAGGATAAATATAAAGGGGTAGCTAAGGAACAGCAGTTACCGAAAGATGGCACTCTAACAATTGCGAGAAGCCCACTTTTTCTCAAGACAGAGAAAATTAAGTATTAAACATCTGTTGTTTTCAACGTATTGTTATTCATTAATAGCAACTCACCCAGGAGTTTTCAAGAATTGACCATCAACCAAAGAAACAATAGAGACTTTAACATATAAATTGATATAAGGTCAACTCAAATTCAATGTAAAAATATTTTATGGTGTCTTTAGCAGATGATTTTCATGAGACAGAACTTTCTGTATCTTCTTCCACATATGTAACAAAAAAATATGAGACTCCAAGCAAAAAATATGAGCCTCTAAACAAAGAAAAATATGTCAAAGCATAATGGAGAGGATGGAGCTCTTCTACTGCTTTTGATTGCTGAAGAGAAAAGAGAGAACCCATTAGGAATGCCTTCCTATTCTTTAATTCTTTCCCTCCCCCCACCCAGCCCCTCAACCCAACCGAGGCTATTACACACATGAGGACACACATCTTCAATCATTTCATATCCTCCCCAGCACTCTACAAGCCGTACTTCACCCTCTTGCCTTTCAGCACCATATATAAACAGCACACATATTCCCTCAGGACAGTGCACAACTCTGTTTCCTCTCTCAACAAGAATCACACATAGCAGCTGCATGCTACAAGCCACAGGCAGAGTCAAGGTCACTCATGTGTCCTTAGAACCACTTCCTTTTGTTCTCCAGTGATAATTCTCCATTTGGATTTTGTTGGGTAAACTGTGGCAGCTACTTTCCAGAAGAGTGTAATTCTTATTTGAAGAAAAACCCAAGGAAAAGGAATTTTATATTTTTTTCTCTCATTGAAATATGTTCACTTTACTATTCTACAATGACTGAATTTTCTTCTGAAATTCAAATCATACTCTGAATAACTACGCCTATTACATGATTATAAGTAAAAAGAGTCTCTTGCTTACTTTCTATCATGTCCAGTGTGCATAAGCCTTACATTATGCTACTTCAAAGATTATGCTGGAAGACATATATTCAAAAGGTATATAAGGTAAATATACTCCTGATTATTCTTTGTGAACTAATGTAGTTCTAATGAATGCCATGGGCAAATGACATTCCATTGACTTAGATCCTGGGCAAGTTTCCCTGTCAAATATTACTAAACGTGTCTGATTTCAGTGATTTGCCATAGCCCTGTGAAATAGATTATATTGGCCTTGTAAGAGCAAGATCATGAAATGGTAGAGTTCTGGATCTGGACAGGTTGGATTGATGGGTTGAGACCAATGGTATGAGTTTTAACAAGGCCATGTGCCTAGCCCTGGACTTGGGTCATCACACCCCCATGCAATGCTACGGGTTTGGGGAGGAGTGGCTGGAAAGCTGCTGGAAAAAAAAAGGACCTGGGGGTTTCAGTCAACAGCTGGCTAAACATGAGCCAGCAGTGTGCCCAGGTGGCCAAGAAGGCCAACAACATCCTGGCTTGTATCAGAAGTAGTGTGGCCAGCAGGACTGTATTCAGCACTGATGCATCAGCACCTTGAATACTGTATTCAGTTTTGGGCCCCTCACTACAAGAAGGACATTGATGTGCTGGAGCATGTCCAAAGAAGGGCAGTAAGGCTGGTGAAGGGTTTAGAGCACATCTTACAAGGAGGAAACTGAGGGAACTGGGTTGTTTAGCCTGGAGAAAAGAAAGCTATGGGGAGACCTTGTCACACTCTACAACTACCTGAAAGGAGGTTATATCAAGGTGGGGTTTGTTCTGTTCTCTCAAGTAATAAGCAATAGGACAAGAGGAAATGGCCTCAAGTTACACCAGGAGATGTTTAGGTTGGACAGTAGAAAAAAATTCTTCACAGAAAAGGTTGTCAAGGACTGGAACAGGTGTCTAAGGGAAGTGGTGTCACCATCCCTGGAGGTATTTAAAAGATGTGTAGATGTGGTACTTAAGGACATGGTTTAGTGGTGCCTGGCCATGATGGGTTAATGGTTGGACTTGATGATCTTAAAGGTCTTTTCCAACCAAAAAGATTCTTTAATCCTATGATTCTATGATAAGATGTGGCCCTAGCACTGACCTATTAGTTCTGAAGTAAAAAATTATACCTTATTTCCCAAAAACTATAGGAAAATGTAGGGTTTAGTGCTCCCTAGGATGTCAGGGAGACTGTTCAGTGATCTAAGTAGACTATTTTTTTTACAGCCAGAGAGGCCTGTTTTGTGAATGTCTCTGGCAAAAAAGGAAGGTTGGAAAAGTTCTTGCTTCAACTCTGCTCAGGAAAAGGACTGGAGGAGGAATCCAGAAGCTAGTTTATAAAACAACTGTACAGGTGTTAAGGTGGTCTAATGAACAACCAGAGGAAAAGGAAGGAACTTCTATGCAATTTTTGTCCAAATTATCAAAGGACTTCATCTGTTTCAAACTTAGGATTCAGTTTTTCTGAAGTTACTGATGTAACATGTTGTTAGGAGAGAAGCACAATGCAGAGAGAGGCCTTGGGTACTTAGGCATCATATTAAAGCTCTGAGGTGTATGTTAGAGCTTTTTGCTGTCAATCATCAGCAGTGACCATGGGGAGAGACCAGAAATTACTCTGGCTGCTGTTGCAGGGCACTGAAGCTGTGTCACTTGGAACAGATGACTTTTATACATACTGACTGGTCTACAGGTAAGTAGCCCTTAAATTCAGTTGAAAGCTTTCTTTCATTTGATAAGCAAGGTTTGGAAAACTTTGCCAGAAAGCACTTTTCATTAGGGATGTAAGAGAGGAGGTAAGCAAGGTGATGGCACATGCCTATAACAGGCAGACAAAAAGTGTTTCAGCATCCTGGTACCAGTAGCCAAGCAGATGCAGGTCCTTGTTTAGAGAGCTTGTAGTGTAGCAGACTTTCACATTACACATCTTTTTATACCTGTATTTTAGGCAAAGAAAAAGTTCTCAGGAAAAATGAAACTGCATGTGAGACAGAATGGTAGAACTACCAAACACTTTGACAGGGTATTTTCAAACAGAAATATTAATTAAAAACTAATTAGTTCACTCTAGTTGTCAATTTTATGCTATGGCCCCTTTTCTGAAAGAATTATTGTTCACTTGTGTTTTAACACATGGTGAAGCCAAACAGAAGTGACCTTTCTCCTATCGTATAGAATAACCAGAAGAATCAGGAGAAATGCTTGACACCCAAGTAGCCTCAACAGTTGGTACACTGTAGCTGTCAGCATGAAATCAAGTGCAAAATTGCCAGATTTGGAGTCCTTCCTAGAACTGTTTGCTCTGTCAAGTGGAAGTAAAGGACATTGACCAGAAAAATGACACAAGACTTTTCCAGAGGCAATCTTTGCAGAAACTCCATTTCACCTATAAAAGAACTGTAACCTTCATCTGCATGCTGAGTTGCCAGCTTAGGAAAGACTCATCTGCCAACTATCTCTGCCCCACAACCTGCACAGAAATCCAGTGAAAATAAGAAGAAAAGATCTAGCAGTTTCCTTTTCAAATGCATACATTTTGGTCTTCTCAAAAGTAAAAGACAGTCTGTCATGAGAACTTTCTACTGTCAAAAATGGTAAATTTGTAATAGTTACTTGCTGTTATCTAGGCAAAATTTTGAAGCTATTTCACAAGACATGAAAGGACTTACACCCTCTTGTTTCCAGTGGAAGGATTTAAAGAATGATAAGTGTTAGCACTACTGTCCTCTAAATTGTTATGTGTGTGAGATACATACATTTTGACATTGTTCGCTATAAATAAGTATCTCATATTTTATTTTGCTTGAGGAGAATGAAAACGCAGGCAACAACATGTCCCAGGAGGAACATATTGTAGGTATCTTTTAAAGTGAAGGCACAGGAACTAGGAAAAAAAAATTTCTTCACAATAAATTATAATCATGAACAAAATGGGCTTCTACCATACTGTTCAGAAATAATAAAATATTCTGTCTTTCAAAGAGACTCTGTGTTGTTCTCTTTGATTTTTTCTGCTATGGTTTCTGTAAGCATGACAAATGTTATAATTTTGCCATCTAAAGTATTGTACTGAGTCAAAGGTGATACACCCTGGTTATCACCAGGGTTATCTTATCTTGACCCAACAAGACATTAATGACTCCAGCCAAGGAATATGAAGTTTTGGAGTAGTAGAGGTGATATAGGAAGATCATTTGTATTTCCTGCTAACTAATTAAAGAATAAGCCACACTCCAATGTTATAACAGGCTTTAACCAAATAAACACCCAGAAATGGTTTACTATCTCATCTTCATGTTGATACTAAGTAATACTTGAAAAATGTATAGATTGGCTATGTCCTCCCAAAGTGTTTGATTTAAAGTTCAAGCTTTCTTAAGTACTATATATTGCCATTAGGATAAAATATTGGGTAGTACTATCACCTGGACACCATATTTTTAAGAATATGCTTCATGCCTCATTTACCAGAAATGTATTGAGATTTTCCTGAGCCAACATTCAAAGAATAACTTGACATTTTTCATAGCAAAATGAGATGTTTTCACCTTTTCTTTTTAATTCCTTTGCTTCCCTGAACTGCTATTTTAAATTACTCTTTCTTTTTTGTTTGTTTACCATCTAAAGCTGGAATAGAATGTACTTATGTTCTGCATATAATACATATGTGTAAGAAGTTGCTAGATTTTCAAAGGTAAAATAGTGTCATAAAATGTCTAAGAGCAAAAAAGGTTAAGATGAATAATGTAGTATGCAGCAGTTATCAGTTACACACACGCACATATAAACATATAAAAAGTGTAGACACAGCTGTGTGGTCCAGCCTCCTTGTGGAGTGGGACAACCCTTTGATGGTCAGAGATTGTGAGTTTCCAGATATTACCTGGTGGCAGTTGGCTCTTGGATAGCTGCCAATTCCTGAAAACTGACACAGGAAGCAGCAAGCAAAGCACAGTTTATGCTACATGATGCCAGAGATGTGGCTACCTAGAACAGGGGGATGATTCCTGCTGGAGAGTCATTTCTCAGCTGCACGTAGTCAGCTCACTTGATAAAGTGTGCCATTCTTCTCCAGCTAGTGCATTGGGTACCTCCAGCCTCACACAAGATCTGTACTGATCAGACTGGTGTTTAGGCTGGGACACTAACTGTTTAACTTTGCACAGTGAGGTGTGTGGAGGAAGCATCATTTGAATTGAAACAAAAGTAAGTTTTACCAGAAGACATATGTTATCAGTGGTTGCATTCTCCCTACATGAACTTCTATCTCCCAGGCTGGTTAGAAAGTCTGCAGAGGCTCCTGAAAGCTGTATATGTTCAGAAGATCATCCCTGCAGAAAGGCAAAACTTGTTATGTGCTTAGTCCCTTCTACTCTCAGTGCATCTGCAGTTTAAGATGTTGTTCAGGAAGATGGCAAAGTGTAAGATTTAAGGTAACATAAGGGTTTAACCCTCAGTGCTGAAGCACTGGCATGTTAGAGCACTTCCTCTCGTTTACTACCAAAAGATTTCCTGCTGATAGCACTGCACAGTTTTTCTTACTGCCTTAGTGCAACATGTGAACAATTCTGCCAGCTTCCAGAAGTTTTCTCTTTGTTACAACCGGTGATGCATCCTGTTAGGCATTTCTTTTGCTGTGTTGCTTTGTGGTCTCATAAAGTCCAGGTTTCTCTTCCACTCTATACTCTAGAGCAGAGAGTTGGAGAAGATGGGAGACAGAAGAGAGTAGAATTTCTTGAAGATATGTAATTAAAATGTTTAAGCCAAAAGAAACAGAGTAAGAGCAATTCAGAGTGTAATGTGTATCAGAATGCATATTTTGAGGTGTGTTTATTAAGGATATCCATTCACACTTTTTCAGACCTTGTAGCCTATATCTAGCTTCACTGATTTTGGCAGGGTTACCTATGTAAGCAAGGCCTTGTTGTCTGCTTTCTTCCCATTCCTGCAGGACTAATAAGAAAAATACAGAACAGAAGAAAAGATTGCCTGATATTTTATTCACATCAAACCTGAAGAGTTCAAGCTCAGGTCTGCAGTTCCTAAGAACACATACATCACTGAGACCACAGTTCAGCAACAGAGATGAGATTCAAAAATCTCTTCAGCACCAGATGAACTGTAAAGCAGCAAATCACATGGCATAAAGTACCACAGACAGCAAACGTGGAATAAACAGGGATGAGCACTGCAAACAAAAGAAAGAGCTAGGGTTAATTCAGGTTCACAGCGGGCTTTAGATCTGAACTAAAAATATATCTCTTAAATGCAAATAGAGAAAAATGATGGGCATTTGCATGATTGACAGCCTTTCGAAATAGAAGTGTTGCTATAATTAAGCAATAATGTATGAGTGAGTGTACATTATGACAAATTGGAAGCTTGGTTGATTAGATTGAGCATATAAGCTGTCAGTATAATTATCACATTTTAATCATTTTTCTCCATTTTTTATAACAGCATTGTCTTCAGCCTCATTTGGTGCTTATTAGATTGATATTCTAAGAGGAATTGTACAACATAAAACATGTCCTCTAACAGGATGAACTTTAGATAAGACTTTAGGTATGTCTATAAACATTTATAATGATGGCTGTTGTGTCTCAACTTTTTGCCACATCTTATGTGTCAAATAATGTAGTTTTAGAGCTTTCTTTATCATGATAAAATATTATAAGTGGAACATACTTTATCTCACTAAGTACCCACATACTCACTATGTATTTTAAGCTGTCACAGGGAAAACTTAACACATTGCTACATCTGAATAATGAATTAATGATACACATTACGATGATTAACAAGATGCTGAGTCAATCAGTGTGGGAGCAAGATTTTCCCATTTTTATGCAACTGTGCTGAAATGTGTGTAATTTCTTAAACAAGAAAACGTTTTTTCCTAACATCCAGGAAACATTGTAACAAATTTAGAAGATTTAATTTTATACCCGTTGTCTTTCTAAAATGTAAACCACTGGAGAAGTAGCATGCCCCTGAAATTGCAGTATAACAAAGAAAACAGTGGTTCTTAACATGGTCATGCTCTTACAGTTTTATCCTATCTCAAATTAGATCTGAGCAGCTCTTTACCACTGTTGAAATAAGAAGGTGGAAGGTGGCATGGGTGTTAAAACCCAGGTCTGTGAAACAGAAATTCTCCAGGTGCTTTCACCATTTCTGCCAGTGGTTTGCTTCTTGGCCTTGGGCAAGATGTTTATCTGCTCCTCAGATTAGTGGCCCATTGGGAAGCAGAGAAGATTAGTAGCTCATTGGGAAACAGAGATACACACATGCTCTGCAGGGATTATTGGAAAATTAATGTGCTCCAGGTCTCAGTTTACTGCTGTTAAAATTCACATTGTGTAGCCTACCCAAGGCTTTGCAGCTGCTGTAGAGAGACAAGTGTAAACTTTATGTGGCCTTTCTGGCCAACGGTGAATTTCCTTACTAAGGGTAACTGACAAAGTCGACAGTACAATTGTTCAGTGAGGAATTACATAGAACTAATCACAGCAATAGAAAGGTCTTAATTGTTCTCAAATTACTTAAAAGTATGCAGTAGAAATAGTTTAAATTACCTTTTCTATAAATAATTTGGAAAACAATGGCTTGAGAAAAAATGACAGGCAAAATAGGTGTCTTCCAGAAATTATTCCTTCCACGTCCTTTGCAGTGTATATGCAAGAAATTGAGAGCATTATCTTTTCTCAAGGTACCTTGCAATATTGACAGTGAAATCTGAGATACCCTAGTCCTCCTTAGTGGATTATTTTTAGAAATGGAAAATTGCCAAACAATCCTGCTTGAATATTTGGTATAGTTTTCTTTGCCTGTGTTTATTTCCTTTCCTAGGCTTTCCACAAATTTCCTTTGGAGTTGGCACTAAAAATGTTCTCAAAAATATATATATTGTAGGCCCAATTTGAAGAATATTTACAGAAAGTTAATTTGAATTCAGAAGTGCAAAGATTCAGGTAACAAACCTAATTTTAGTACAGAATTTTCTTGATCCTTTGGAAATTTACCTTTTGACCTCAATTTTTAACTTTGCAGTCCTCCAACAAAATACTTCAGCATTTCAACAGTCTTCACTAAGTTCAAGGTGAAGATGTTATTTTAAGTCTTAGATATTGCTGTCTGCGCAGAATAATCATGTGCAAGTCTTAATTCTTCTGCTACTACTTCTAATGATCCAATTACCAGTAAAATGCATAAAAGCAAGACTTTAGCATTGATTTTTTTCTCTTGATTTTCTCAATAGCTTTCACAAACCTGAACTTAACATGCTTTTTATTGTAATTATAAGGGTTTGATGTTGGCTCTTACTAGGTTTGTCTAGTGTTTCAGAAGACTCAGTGAAGCCTCTTCCATGAACTTATCAAGGAATATTTGTTACTGGTGTGTGCGAGGTAGAGCCTCATTACGGTGTGAAAACAGTCAGAAAATGGCCAGGTCTTGATTGGAATACAACCTAACAATAGAGTATCTCAAAATCAGGCGTATTAATGTCATTGTATAAAAGAGATTTACGCTGCTAAGAGGCTCAAAGACATAGATGACTAGTGAGGTTGGAAAGTTTGCTGACTCAATCCATTAGTTAGCTTAGTGAAGCTAAGGGACTCTTCCATGTATAGCTTTGTATGACAGAATTCAGCAAGAGCCACCCGCCTCTGGCACGACGGGCGCTCTGGTTGCATTTTGCATTGCCTTGAGATCACTGCATAGGTAAGTGACAGCGAAAGTGCAGTGAAGATAAGTAGTGCTGTGTCTTGACATTACCAGAACTACTAGGGAAGCGGATCAGCACTTCTGTTCATCCTATCAAAGGGTGTATGGGTGCAGCACAATTTGCAGAAGCCACATGGGCATCCATGCTGGGAGACCCACTGCCACCGCCTGCTAGCTGCAGGAACCCAGTTTGTGGGGGATGTAGCTCAGGTGGTCTAACTTGGCTCAGCACCCTGCTGGGCTTTGGGTTTGGTAAACATGAGTGTGTGCACCTCTGTGATACACTTGGAGGCTTCCGGATAACCTGTGCCAAGAGCTGTGGGGACGTGCAGGCTGACGGAGGCAGCGTGAGCTGCTGAGGCTCTTCACTGCAGCATGGTGACTGCACGGTATCCTGACGAGAGCTGGCTGGCAGCCAGCCACCGGGGAGCACGGGCAGAGCAAAATTACACCTGTCTGTATGCATCTGTGTATACTGCCCAGCCAAAACACACCAGTGCTCTCAAGGACATCTTCTCCCAAACGTTGGAAAGTGCCACAAAAATACAGTTATCAAAAATCTCTTAGATAATCCTGCCACAGAAAGTGGCACTTGGATATCTGTTCTGGGACAGGTAAGAACATGAGGAAAATTTAGCTCTCAAATACAGAAGGGTAATTTCCTCACCTGTGAAAGCGGGGTCTCTATATTGCATGTATCACCTCATATACCAGTGCTAGCTCTGGGCCAGCAAAGTGGAGAAGGTGACAGAAATGTTGTAACCTGAAAAATATATTCAGGTTTGGTTTTGGAAAAGAAAGAGAGTAGGTATCTCTTCCTATTTTAAGGATTCTGCTTCACTTCTTGTGGTGTTAGAAGATTAATTTACTTTCCCTTTTGTTTTGTTCTCTGTGTATTCCATAGCATTAATTTATTCCTGAAGGTCTGATAGCATCAGTTCTGTGTCTACTGTCATCAAAGCGAATAGGTGATGTGTAGAAATGATAACAAGGTTGCATTTTTTCTGTGCTTGATGACTATTCAACAAAACAGCCTGCTAAGCATTCCTCTTAGATTTCTCTATTGTCCACTTTGCTGGAAGAGACTGAAATATTTGTCTGTCCTGTAAAAAAATAAATTCTTTTCTGAATTTAGACATTGGAGAAATACTGACTTTCAAAAACAGTCAATGATATTTTTTTTAATGTCTTCCACAAAGACACCTTTAGTTCTTGATACTGCCTAATGATTTTTATTATAATCATTCTATTTTCACTTATGTGCTTGTAAGTTTTAGCGGAGACTTCTGCTAGAGAAAAATGTTTTGCCTTTGCTAAAAATTCTGTAGATCTCTCCAGAAGATTTTGACATTCTCACACCTTGACACCAAAGATTGAAATCTTGTGTAAGAAATGTAAGAGGTATATTTCTGTCATTCAAGTGAGCTGATCTGTAAGCCTTTCAAAACAACAAAAAAAAATCTACCAAACTTTCAACACACAGTGTAGATTTTTAAAAGTTAACAGTAAAGTTCCCCTGGTGATGCAGCTGTTCTGAAAAAGACTGAATTCAATTCTGAATTCAACAATTCTGAACAAGCCAAGTGAGACTTTTACTGCAGTAGTATCATTGGATTGCCGATGAAAAGTTTATTTCTAGCATTGCCAGACTTTGCAACTTAATCAGGTTTAATAAAGTCTTCATTTATGTAGAACATATTAAAAGTATTGTTTTGAACTTTGAGAGACTTGCCCTCTTTGGTTCCAGTTTAGTCAGGTGCTTAACTTCAAGCTGCTAAGTTTCCTTGAACCTTAAATATGACTGAAACCTTTCAGATGACATCATGTTTATGTACCATATTCAACTAGGACTTCTGTCCTTCACACCTAAGACAAGTCCACTGTGTTGTTTCATATTCATTGTTGGAATCATATTTTTTCTGTTCTCGAAGGAAAGTTATATTATTTGAAGAGGTACATGTCTAATAGGATTATCCAGGTTGTAAACCAGTGGAAATCATCAATGACTTCACAAAGAGAAATATGTCTGACTAAACTGAAAGAAAGTAAATTCAAGATTACTCAAAAATATATGTGTATACAAAAGGAATGAGAAGAACTTTGTTTGAAGTTCAGAAATACACTAGCTTTTTTACAAATGAGTTTGAAACATTTACCTTATCTCCACAGTTTTATATAAAAGTCTTATTTTCTGAATCTGCACATGGAATATATCTTTCTAGACAAAGGATTTATCATCAACATATACTGTATAGAAGTAGAATTTGACATTTGTACCTGTATAGTACAAAATGTATATGTTATGCAAATATTTGGAAGTTGTGTATCTTTTCTGCACTTTCATATTTGAAAGGCATATATAGTGTCCATATCTAATTATGTAACCATTTCTAATTACAGGTTTAGAAAGCAGAATTCCATTTTCTATACACCTGCTATTTTTCACTAGAACTAAGTCACTGACAAATTCTCTTTTCAAAGCAGTTTCCTATGTACTTGTACAACATTATTCCACAGATTTGCTATTGAAATGAAATACTGCAGTGACCTTTTTAATTCCCCTGACTTTTTACAATCTTTGAAATTTAGCACAACAGCAGGAGTTTAATCATATTCACTGATGTAAAAGACAAAATAAGGCACCTCTACGTTCAGACAGAGATATGACCTCAAAGGTGCAGAGCCTTCAGAGACTCACTGGAGATCCCCAAGGACAATTACAGTGATCTTGCTTGTGGCCTTCTATAATCTCTGACTTTGCCTCCTGATAACACTAGCAGAATTTTTGCACTTACATTTTGTGCCAGAGTATTTTGTTATTGCTGCCTGAACACTGTTGTTCTCCTATCAAAGAATAATCTCATATTTACTTTATCTCTCTGTCCCTGTTTATGTCCTCTTCACAACAGTTTCCAGATGTGATTTTCCAAGGTCTTTGATTCTCTTACCACTGCAAGGTCCAAGGCCTTGGTTTCATGCTCACTCTTTTTTTTCTGCCACAGTATGACAGTTCAGCAAGAAAACAACCTGAACCACTCATCCGCCGGCAGTTGTCTGTTCTGTCTGTCGCTTCTATTGATTGATGCCAGGTGGACCAAAGGAAGGCTTTAAAAAAATCCCATCATGTTTATCCATTGCCCCAGAGTGACAGGGCAGATCAACTCTCTTAAATCCTACTCCCATGCAGCAACCATGAGGGGGTGACTGATGAAGAATCCCATCAGCAATGAACTGTTTTCAGTGTCAAACTGGAGTGGAGGAGCAGTACATGATCTCTCTACAAATGTCTTTGACAGCTTTACAGTTAAAAGCACAGTATAGGTGTGCTCACACATAAATGCACTAAGGACAAGACTGTGAGCAATACTACACTGAGATACTCCTTTATAAGCACTTGCAAAGATAAAAACCTGCTGCTCTTCTTCCACAAATTGTGTCTTCCATGCAAACAATTACTATAAATTCTTTAAAAATTAGCCATTATAAGTGTATTAGGTCCAGCTGACTAGAGCTAGAGTAAAGGACTAGTATCAAGGGTTAGCAGCAGACTCCTTCAACTTTTTTTGTGGATACTATCACTGTCTTATATGTAGTAAGATCGGCACTGGCTGATGTGTTTTGTTGTGAGACCCTTTGACGGCCTCTGTGAATTGAGTCAATAGCTGTGGTTCAGTGAATCAAAGGCAGAGACAAAACTTGTTGTGAGCTGGCAGCCACAGCAGAAAAAATAGTCTTGAGGCATGGTGGTTCCTGACACTTCTCCTGAGCTTAGAATTGCACTGATACTGTTTCTGATGCAACTCTATTGTTGAAGGAGACTCTGATTGTTTGGGAAATTATTCAAACATCAGTCACGAGCACTAAAGTCAACAGTTTGCCAAGAATTTCACAACAGCATCTTAAAGATTGTTGGGCTTGCTTTATGCACACAGCTTTCAGTAGCACAAGGTTTTGGTAACTTCTGGTGTTGTTGAAGTTAATAGCTGTGTACAGGTGATGCTTAATGCAGGTGTAGAAAATCTTGCGAAACTTTTCACTTGAATTCTAAAAATGAATTTTTTTTTCTTTTTGTCCTGAGTTTACTGTGTGTCTTAAGCTTGTACAGATTTAGATACCTTACCGAGAAATTGCATAAATGAGATAATTTCTTTAGTGTATAAATTTTTATAAATAAGCAAGTTTTTGGACTGATTTGATTAAAGGACATTTCAAAGCTGCATTTGTAGTTATGTATATTAGTAGTATTTTTCTAAATGAATGTTTCATTGTCAATCAAGGCTCAGCATCAACACCATGAAGCTTCTCTGACTGGTCTTAAATGTCCTAAAGTTTTCAATGATCAAATGCCAAATATTCCTAACATAGAATTTTTTCCAAATAATCCACAGAGTGAGTCTAAATAGTGAATGAATTTGATCAGTTGCTCAAAAGGTTGCAGAAAAAGGGTTTAGCCACCCTGGAGAAATTATTCATTGACAATTACTTGCTTAGCTCAAGTACATTATATTTAGAGTTGGGCTTTGTGAAAATTCAGGTTGTTGAAACAGCTAGGTGATAAACTTCTGAGAGAAGCCAAATCACATATTCAGACAAGATACTATTCTTAGATTAACAAATTAAGTCATTTGTCTGAGGACACTTGTACTTGACAATATTTTGTTTGACCAAAAACTACTAAAAAAATACATTAGTCTAGCAATACTTGCTGTTAAACTTGACATCCACACAGGGATCTTTAACAAGCCATTTGTGGCCCTTCATTACAAAATTTACTGCACAATACTTTATGTGCTTCCATATCCTTCACATAAAGCACTGTACAGTAGTTTCAATAAAATTTCTGTGAAGTGCTTTACAAAACTCAATCTTGGCAATGGGTTTTCATCAGAAAGACTGAGTATCACAGTACTAGACTTTTATTTGCAAGGATTTTCCCTGTAAATGACTAAATTGTTATTCAGTTGAGAGACAACTACTGTAAACACTATATTGCTTCTGGATATATCACCTCCGATCAATAGGCTCCCTTTCTGTCTCAGCATTTGTTAATATTGTATACAGGTTTGATTAAATGTTTAAAAACATTTTTTAAGTGGCAGAATTAAAAAGGATGGACTCATTACCTAAAACATTCAGCTTTTAATGCAACACTAGAAAACATCTACTGGCCCTATATCATCTTAAGATGTGATCTAATCACATCTAATAACTTATGTCAGACGGCCCTTTATTCGTATGTGGATAGGAGACATATGATCCAAGGGAACTCTAAATTTTCTGAACTAGGTGGCACAGATGAGATCCCACCACATTGTTATTCTCTTAATTCATCATCAATTCGGATTTCTTTTTATTAGCTTTCATGAATACTTCCTTTTGCTATTGTAATTTTTCAATCTTCTTTGCTTGTCTGACAAGTCTTAAGTCCCAGGTTTTCCACAGAAGCGCTACTAATGCCATAAACATGCAGAATTATACAGGCAGACCCATCCCCTGGGCTAAGTGTTTGTGACAACCAAAGGCATGTCCAGATTGATTTAGGAAGCATCTGTCTTGCTGGACCCCACAGGGCAGAGGGTCAAAGGTCAGTGCTGAGGCCAAAGTTTACAATTTTTGTCATGTGTGCTATTATTTATTGAAAGAATGTGCAAATCCTTTTTTTTTTTTTTGTCATTCACATTCAGGATGCATAGACACTGTACCCCAAACATACCTGTAAATGAACTTTTGTAGGAGTCTATGTTGCAGCATGTAGAGCTTGGGTCAGGCAGTTCCCTTGTCCCGCTCACATTCAGTAACAACTCAAACCACATGGTCATGAGCTGTATTTTCTACAAGACTTCTGTCTCCTTCACTATACAGACTGCGTGATGCTCACTTTGAAAACAGCTGTTTAACATTCTTTTTATCCTCAGTTTTCAGAGTATGGCCCCATGCTGTGAGTACACACAACTTGAATTTGACTTTACAAACCTGGATTAGTTTATCTTTGCATGTTCACTGTGTAGTGAGGTTGCTGTATCCATGTTTATTGGAAAGGAAAATGAGGCACAGAGGCATAAAGTTTAGAAGTTTCTGATACTAAGGCCCTGATTTGTTCAGTGTACATAGTAACAAGTACCACATCACAACTCTGAAGCTCACACCCATGGATTTCAGCTTCAGCTAAGACTGGTCAGTGATTCTGCTCCCATCTGACATCCATGGGTAAGAAACTGGCTTCACAGACCTTGCTCAGTCCTGTTAAAAATGCTGTTGTAGAAGCAGAGTCAGAAACAGTTTTCTGAGGTGGTACTGAAAGACCTTTGCTATGAAACTGTCTTTTTTTTTTTCTCTTCTTGGAGGCCTCTGGGTGTATTAGTAAACACTTTCCCTGTTTGATTGTAAACAAAACTAGACCATACTTGATTCGGTTTGGCAAACCAGTTAAATGACTTTTCCATCACACAGCCTCTTATTTGACTTAACAATTAATCATCTCAATGTGGAGACTGCATGTCAAAATGTTATTGCTGAAGCTGGCAAAAAAGCTCAGCTTGGCTTTGCCTCTGAGGCTGGCATTTTAAAGAGAACAGACTCCTTTTACCATGCCAGCTTGAACAAACCCAATGCCACTGCCAGAGGCAAACAGCTACTACATCCTATTCTTTACCCAAGCCTTCCCTCTGAACATCTGCTTTTCTGTCATGGTTTGTCCCAGTTGTCCTTACTTTACCTTCTATCCTTAAAAAAAAAGTGAAACTAGCCTAAACTAGAAAACTCCTGCTGCATTCTTGTCCCAGTTTATATTTTTTTCCCATATCCATTTTCTGCTTTTTGTTTCTTCAGCATTTCAGATTGAAGGCTCCTTTTAATCTGCTGAACCCATGCCAAGAAGCAAAGTCATTAGAGCACAGGATAAACTAATTCTCAGCTTTAGTGACTGTCTCCTGGTCTAATATAACCATTTCCAGGGAGGCCCAATTTCATTTGTCTAGGCCTGGACCTAAGGGAGCCACCTCTACTGCCCTTTGAAGATGCCGCTTGCAACCTGCCACATTTTTGTGTGCAAAGAAAGGTAAGCAAAGGAAGAATCTGAGGAGATTTAGTGGTCACATGAAAGTGATATGACTTCTCAGGAGTAAGATTTGGACAGAGGTGAGGTGTTTTTTTCCAGTGGGGCAGCAGAAGGCATTTTTTAACACACAACCCATATTGTCTGCCAAATACTAAAGGATTCAGGAAAAGTTGTGATGGTTGTTTCCCGGTTTCATCCCTTTCATCATCATGCTTCCCTCTCCCAGCCAAGATGGGCATTCATTTCTTCCTGACTTTCTCTGTAGTCCCAGCCACCAGCAAGAACAGCTGTGCTGAAATGAAACACTTAAGTCAGAATTAAGGACAGGTACCTACACGTCAGTAGGGGCTCTCATACCACCTCCCTTGAGCAAGGTCAGACCCTCTCAGCTGTATCGGTTTAGGACACTGCAGAGACATGGAGTTTTTTGCTATTTCCCAGATCATTGTTATTCTCAGTCCACATGATTCATCCTCTGAATGTTGAAATGCTTATTTTCAATAATGAATATTTCAGCTACTGAGATAAACAGCTCTCATTTTACAGAATTATATACAGAGCTTGGTTGCACACGCTTCATTTCCAGGTGCTTGCCAAGCACAAGGATGGCTGAACTTTACAGTTCAGAAGCCACGAATCAGGCCCTGAAAGTCAGGAGATTGCCTTTAAAATAATAGAATCTCAAAGAATAATCAGTGTTGGCATTTTTAATTTGCTGCCTGGTTTCTAAGCCCTTGGGGATTATATTTTCCCTTTGCAAATCCACAAGGACAGGGACTTTTGCATTTTTTTAATGAAAGAAGAGATGGGATAAGCACAGGGTAAAAACCAAAGAGACCATGAGAGTTGACAAGACTGACAACGGCAGGCATGGTCTGCAAATACAGTGAGAGATGAGACTTGATCCCAGCATTTGTGTTTTGAACAATACCTTGAGAATTCATACTGGTCTCTGCAGCAAGCACAATTCAGCATCCCAAACCATCTACAAAAAAAAAAAAAAATGTTGAAAATCAGATCCGAAATTTCTCAGGTTGTCTTGGTATGCAACAGAAGTATTTTTATATACTAGCATCATATTAAAGATTTTTTTTTTTTTTTCTCCTTCTACTGCAGGAAATGCTTAGAGGTAGAAGTGAAATGTAACTGTATGTCAGAGACCCTTGTTCTGTTCTTCGTTTTATATATTGCTGGCCACAGTGGGGTGCTTATCCATAATAGGGTGCTTACCCATAATAGGTTTCTCAATGAGACTTTAGAGCCTGTTGGGGAAATGGTGTAGTGAAGTATGTAAGAAAGTGTAAATTCCCCAGGTAGCCATGTCTCTACTCATGTTCTGTATACGTCACTCCTGCGCTTGTGAGAGTAGACTAGTCCGGCAGAGATAGACCTACAACAGTCAACAGCTTTTGTGAATTATGCATCCTTTACCCCACTAAAATATATCCTCCAACTTTTCTCTTTGGCCTTTGTTGCTCCTTAGCACTTCGTGTATTTGTAGGTGAAGTACTACGGGTCTGGAATGGAGCTGGAACAGCCCTGAAATTTCTTGTTCATGAGAATCAGTGTGTTCTCTATGGTGTATTTGGTATGAAAACAAATATGAGGAAGTGAAATGAGTGAGATGGATGAGAAGGGGGTGGCTTTATAATTTTTGGGAGAGGGCTAACTGAAAACCAAGGTGGAAGATTGGGAGGGAAGAAAGGAAAACAATGAGGATGGACATGGAAAATGGAGGTGTTCCAGTAGCAGAAGTGACAGAGGTTGCCTTGAAGCCAGTGCATAGGAAGCAGGACCACTGAAGCCTAATTCCAGTTCTGCCATTTGTCCTGAGTGACTTTGAGGAGGTCTCACTCATTTCTGTGACTGTTTCTCCATAGTCAAAAGAAGAATCAGAGAGTCACTCTTCCAAGTTTATGAAAAGTCCTAGTATGGGATTATCACCATTAACACTACTAAAGAAATGTGCCTTTTCCTGGCTTGTCTCATCAAAAATGTCACTCTTAGAACTACTTGGAAGCTGACATTGCTGCCTGCAGAGTCTTCCTTTGTTCTTGGTGTATCAGATGGTCTCATCGGTTCAATTCTGTCCCATGTTGCTGCACAATGAAAAAGCCCAAACTACCCCTTTACTGAAAGGGATATAACCATTTGCCTGTTCCTCTACAGACTGCATGTGATCATTTAAAGCACCCTCAGGAAATTATCTTTTAAAAATAACAATAAGCCATACCTTTTTTTCTTCCTTATTGTACAAACATGACAGAAATCTTTAAGACCCTTGAAGTGTTGCATAGGTCAGCCTATTCTTTATGCTTGGTGAAAGAGCAGCACTTCAATGTTACTCATTTTTATTGTACTTAAAGTGGTTCTATGTACTTGACATACACCAATGATTATGATCCTTCCCTGAGAAACTGCATGGACAATGTATAAAATACAGAAAGCAAACAACATGAAAATACATAACTACTTAAATACATAACTACATAATGTGTCCAGAGAAGGGCCATGAGGATGATTAGAGGGCTGGAGAACCTCTCCTATGAGGACAGACTGAGTTGGGGTTGTTCAGTCTGGAAAAGAGAAGGCTCTGGGGAGACCTTATTGTGGCCTTCCAGTATCTGAAGGGGGCCTACAAGAAAGCTGGTGAGGGACTTTTCAGGCTGTCGGGCAGTGATAGGACTAGAGGGAATGGATTAAAACTAGAGACAGGTTGCCCAGAGAGGTGGTGGAAGCCCCATCCTTGTAAGTTTTTAAGACGAGACTGGATGGTGCCCTGAGAAACCTGCTCTAGTGGGAGATGTCCCTGCCATTGGCAGGGGGGTTGGAACTAGACAATCTCTAAGGTCCCTTCCAACCCTGACAATTCTATGATTCTACTTGTATGGTTCTGTTTTTTTAAAAAAAACCACTCTTTTTATAAAAATGTGGGTTTAATAAATACCTTGGGTTGAGCCATCCTTAAATGTCCTTCCATTTTATTTATTTGGAAAAAAAAAAAATCAACAAAAAAGCAGGTCTGCAGGGAAGCTGGGAAGCTGAGGGACTTGGATGTGTAAGAGATCTGGCATGTCATTATGTCAAGGTTTCTACTAAGAACTTTTTTGCAGCTCAGGGGAAAAAACTTTCCAACTGGATAAATAATAACCTCGCAAAGGCACTAGACAAAACATATGAAGTATAAGATATGAAAAGAGATCAGCAAAATAACCCCTGGCTTTCAAGTCCAAAAGTGTAATGCTAATATAAGCATTGTCAAAAGTCAAGCTCAGTTACACCTTGGAAATGCTTAAAATATATATACAGAAAAGTACAGATCCAAAGACCTGAATGTGCTCAAGTTAGAGGGCTTGACTGCAAGATTTGTCACCTGGGATAAAAAGCATTGTATCAAGTACTGGAATATATCTATTTTCTGTATGACACCAGGCATTTAAAGAACAGCTACTGTACCTGTGTTTGAGAAGGCAGCAACAGATTTGGAGGGCCTTTTAGTCTCACTCCTTTTTGTGTCTTTACACCTGATTTTTAGGAAAAGAATAATTCCTAAAAAAATGTAGGCAAATGTAAAAAGATTGAAACGCATCTTTTCAAAGTGTAGCATACATCCACCTGATATCTACCTTTGATTTCAAGATAAAGGAAATAACTGGAGGTATAATCCCTCTGAACTTCAGTAAAGCATCCAGAAGTCTGAGAGATGAGAAATGATAATAAATTAAGACTAGTATTATTAGGGGAAATTGTAAAGTGGATGAAAAGTGGTAATATCAGGTAATATTGAAGAAGAGACTGGAGGAAGAATTTTGATGGAGCTTCCCTGGGAATATTGTGAGATGAAGAGGTAACCTATGGATACCATTTGGTCATGTGGTGCTGTAAACTTGTCCATGTTATAGCCATAGAAAATACAAGACTACGTCCAGAGGGGTATTTCCCACAGACAGAAAATTCACATCATTAGTGTTAGCTCAGGAAAGATCTCTTGTGGATCAATATGGATTGACTAAGAAGTAAAACTTGTTCAGGGAAGAGCTAGCAAGGTGATCATCATGTGATGATCTCCATGTCTGGAGAGAGGAAACTAAAAGAGCTTTTTGCCATTTTTTGTATACATGTGTGTTTGGTACATGAAGGAGGGAAAGTTGAAGCACTATTTAACCCAAAGATAACTTGGAAACTTAACAGATAAATCTTTACAGGAATCTGTGTTGGGAAGAGTGTTTTGGTAACAAAAAAAAAAAAAGAAAAAAAAAAAAGAAAAGTGAAAAATCTACATTCTTTATCACTTGTCAGGGATTTTATGATGTCGCTGTGTACAAAGACAGGGAAAGGGTTTTGTATTTCTGAAGGTCCCTTCTTCTCTGCCCTTCCCCACACAGACCTCCACAATATCTGCTGAGTCAGTGCTCTTTGAGGAAGATGGGAAGTAATGTTTTTTCCATTAATTTGGTTATAAGGCAACATAGTGTTATGGTTCAGCAGAGAGCAGAAGAAATTCCCCTTTCCCAGAATTGCACACTTGGGTCTGACCCTCCTAATTATTTTCCACTTCTCCAAAAATTACTTGTAGAAAATGGCAGTAAATCTTATGCCCCGTCTTTTGCTGAGGGTTGCACGAGGCATTATTTGGCATTTCAAAACTCATCACAATCCTGGATACATGCAATTATTTCTCTGTTTGGGAAGAAACACAGACATTCTGGGATGAAAACTAAAAACAACCCAGGGCAATGAATACTGGGGGGTCCTTCAGGAGCAGAAGTCCTCACATAGGCGTACAGTGGAAATAATTAGTTTATTACAAGCTGATGAGCTAATTCAGGCTATGACCGCCTTGTTTCTTTCTGGAGTGAGCTGACATTTCTCTTCTGGACCACCAGATGCCAGACTTTTACTGCAAAACTCCAGCCCTCCACCTGCACAATGGAAAGAAATGTTTATGCGCTTACATTTTCATGAGACCCTTCAGTTTTGTTCTCTGTGAAACGCTTGTAAGCCTTCTAAGCATAGCACTTCGTGCTTGTGTCTAAGCATGTACTGCAACTCTTTAAGATCATTTGTAAACTAAATGCAGGAGGTTACTGAGAAGCAGCCTCTTTGTAAACTACTGGCTTCTCTGATGACCAGAGACTTGAATCTCTTATGTTGAAATCAGAATGAAAACTGGGCAGTTAGAAAAAGCACTGCTGAAAGGGACAAAAGAAATACAATAACCCTTGGTAGACAGAAGCAGCAAAATATTTCTATTCAATAGCTCAAAAGCAATTGCGTTTGAAAACTTAACTGTCTTAGGTAAACAAACAGCAAAATAATTACAGCCTCTCTTATCTGCAGAAACGTTTTTTAAGAGAAACGCTTAGTCTCGTGTTTTTTTTCAGTAAGTCAAGATGTAACTATTTCATAGTTTTCCTTTCTAATATATGCATGTTCTATATAAATTTTACAGTTTACAAATGTACCTACTTATGTTTGATTCATTCTCAAATTCAGTTATTAGAAAATTATGCAATTATGTTTTTCCTATTAGAATTATTAACGTTCTTATTGCAGAATGTATTATTTTAACAAAGCATGCATTGTTTTATAAGATTTAGAAATGTTGAATTAATTTGTAATGAATCGACTATTTAGTGCAGAATGAAAATATTGAACTATGAATCATCCATATTGGACCAAAGAGACAGAGCATTGTGCCATAAACAAGACAAAACATACACAAGCATAAACACAAATGAACAAAATACATTTTTGGTAAAAATAAAACAATGGAAATGCAGCAGTTTATATAAACAGGCAAATTATTTTGTTATAAGCAACAGAGATAATTTTTTTTTTCCCCAGTAAAAGTTGCTTTGCATTATTTTAGGGGACTATCACATTGTAAACTGTAATATTATTATAGATTTTTTTTTATTCTCTCATCCCAGTGTATATAAAGCATCTCTTGATCAATGTGATGTCAATTGTTAAAGCTTTCAAAAGCAAACCTTCCAAGTAGAAAACATATAAATACATTGGATATAAATATATATTCTGTACATTCTCTCCTTATATAAAAGCAAAGAGTATGCAAATATCATAAGACATTAATAAAAAATTCTGACAGTTAAAGCAAAGGCTTTCATTAATAATTAAAATACAAATGATGACAGAACACAATGATTTATTCTATCATGAAATTATGTTGGTCTACAATTATGATAACACTGGTTCTTAGTTTTGTATTATTTTGTGGAAATTAAACAGAAAAAGTCAATGCAATATTGTTTTGGTACTGTCAAAGAGAACAAAGTGATATGAAATACTTTCTGTAAAGGCTTATCCAAAAGTATGTGCATGTATTGATATATAATATAAAAAATATAAAATCTCCATTTTCACAGCTGAACTAGAATTAGAACTTTGATTTTTTTTTCCAATCTTCGTGTAAAAATAATAAAGAAAATATAATGTATACCAGAGTAGTCCAGAGGTTTTTTTGTTCCATCATCTCTCAGTTTAGAATTTAGAATTTATTTGAACTTGACTGAATTGCCTATAGATAGCAGAAATCACTATTTGTTCTTGATTCAAGAGGAGTCCTTTTCTTGACATGAAATTGTCAAAAGATTCATAATGATAGTTTATGATGTCATTACAATTCCTCTCTATTCTTTAAAAACAGAACATTAAGTCATTCCATTGCACTGCCTTACTCTTAATCTTTCCCTTTTTCTAAAAAATTGACATATTTATCATTGATTTTCCAGCAGATGTTGTACTGGATGCCCTTTTTTTAAAAGTACCTCAGTTAATCTGACCTCTCTTAATGATTACCCACATATTCTTTAGTAAGTGAATAAAACTTTTCTTTCACAGACAGTGGGTACTTAATCCTCATTATTGAGAATATGCTGAAACCTTGAATACTTGTCAAAGATTCATTTTATAATCCTGAGGTTGGTTTGCCGTCAGTGATTTACACAGGGGCTGTGCTTGCAGTAATTGATTCATTCCATACTTAAAGTCTACTGCTGTCATTAAAATGACAGTACAACACTTGCTGTTGCAATTTAGTTTTACTTTAAAAAAGGCTTAATTCTCCCCTAGAAATACATGGTATTGAAACAGAAGAAATAATGTTGTGTGTCAAAAATAAAATGACAATAACTTAGTTTTTACTCTCAATATATTGAACTGGAAAGATTTAAAACATCAGCTAGCTTTTGTGATTTAATAGAAGTTTTGACTTATAATTGCATTAACAAGGTGGTCACATCTTTTTGTCAATCTGTCTTGGTTCAAAGAGCATTTTTTAAGACACTTTAAAAATCTCCCTTGGAAACTCAGTTTTAAGGTACAGCTCCTATAGTTCATTATCATCTCAGATGCAATGCCCATCGATGCTAAGCTTCTATAATACAACAGATTTTAATTTTGGACTGTCAATGACAATTCTGCACATAAAAGCATATGTACATTTACAGTTACTCCAGAGAAAACTGTACAGGCTGCATTCTCCCAGTATGCATTGTCTTTTCTGAAAAACAGAATCAAATGCAAAGTGTTTAACTGATTCCTTACACTGACAATGTGACACGCAGCTTTCATTTTCTTGAGTGTGTTTGACAAGGCGATTAACTAAGTGCTAAGGTACAGTAGATCCCTCTAAAGGACACAGTAGTCTTTTCCCCCATAGTCCTAGTTTTCTGAGGAAAGAGTTCCCAGTGAATGCACTAATTACTGCCCAGCAAACTACAGTAAGTTACAGTTTCTATTTGATAGAAAAAAAATTAAAAGGTTATAAAGGGGAAAAAAAAAGGTTTTGTACAGCTCTTCGAGTAATATCATGTCATGTTAATTTTAATGAAGCTTCATTAAAGTTCTCAGATAAGTAAGAAAGATAATTGTCGTTCATTAACATTGTGGTTCTACCCACAGCTGAAAAACATGCTGTAAAACGTTAATAAGAACAAAGATTCAAGTATGACTGAAATGGAAGGAGACAGTGTGAAAGAATTAATTAAGCCACAAAAACTGCATCATTGATAGTTTAGTAAACTATCAGGACATGAGAAAAAATTAGGTTACAGTGAAACAGTATCCTTTCCAACCTTGATGTGCCTAAGCGGTAGACCACATGAAAAAGCAGGAGGTCACTTAGGACTGAATTCTGACCATAACAGCAGCTCACACTCCTCCCACTGAGGTCTCTGTGTCTGCTGTACTTATTCAAGGACAGAGCAGGGTCTTCATCATTTAGGACATCTTTTGCACAGTGCAGTTAAGGAGAATAATTTGGCCCTGACTGTAAGATCATTCTTGATCTGGGAGGGCTAAATTTAGCTCTGAATTTGCCATAATATAGTTTTCTGCTGTGATAAAATTTGCCTTGTTTCCACTACTGTCAAATCAAGCATATCAAAGAAAAAATTCAACTATTTCAGTGTTTTCACAAAGATTAGCTTGAGTTTGGGTGTGCTATTGTTCCAATAGTCAATATACTAATAGTATTGCTTTAATAGGAAGAAAACATCTGATTATTTTCTTGTTTTGAAAGCATACTGATTTTTTCTTGTTTTTGCAACCTGAATTCTACAATTCAGTATCCTTTTGCCTTAATGACTAGAGTTCTGTACATCTAAATGGCGAGTAGGTTTAAACAATGGATTTTTTTTTCCTGTGCCTGACCAGGTAATCCACAAGATTTCTTATTAAAGTGAAATACAGAATTCTATTTGGATTGCTTTAGGTAAAAAATAGTTGGGATAACTTATAGGTGCATTTGCGTCTCTGAACAAATTTACTGTGGGCACTTCTGCACACCCATATAAATGCATCGTCCCCAGAAGCAGGTCTTGCATCTGAAGTTTCAGTGAGGAGGAAAATAACCCTGTCAAAGTTATAATCACTGGTGAAGAGGAGTTTAGAATATAAATAATCACTGTTGTTGAGGCTGCAGGAAGAGTGCTTAACCACTGCAATGCTTTATCATTCCTCACCTAAAATCTTTTATAACTAGACGTTTCACCACAATATTGGATATTTCTTCCAAAAAAATAATCTCTAATTAAAACACCTGGTTTCGGTGCACTTACAAATTTTTTTTGTGATTCTCCTAAATATTTCTCTTGGAATATATTCTTCTGTTTCTGAAACAGAGAGAAAAAGTTTCAAGTAGCACATCCCATTAGTGGCAGAACTAAAAGATCCCACACAATGGGGCAAATCAATGTATTGAAGGAACTGGTAATCAAGAAAAAGAAGTGTTTTGACAAAATGTTCCACAAGCCATTGAATTTCATTTAAAGAATCTACTAAAGAAATCTGTTAATTTGGAACAAGAACTGCCTCAGACAGATCTCCTCTTAATTCAGTGAAATTCCTAAAGTGTTTATTTTTCCTGAAATTTAAGCATTCTACTGACCAAAATTAAAACCACTTCATGCTAACATAGCTTTCTAGCAAATACTCTTAAAGTATACACTATGATAGGGTAAAAAAAAAAATATATATATATATGAAAGGCACCCACAAAGGAACTGATTACAATTACTTTTTGCACTTTTGCAGTTAATTCCATAGCTAGAAAATACTGCTGTCGTTTAATTCTCTAGGAAATGCTTTGTTAATTTGCAGTTCAAAATTATAATAATCCACTGCTTTTTCATCAAAACTCTTTGCTTTCTTGTCCACAGAATTATCAGTAGGAAGCCTGCACAAGAGTGTTGCATGCAGTTCTAGAAGCATGATCTACCAACTGCCTATACAAAAAATATACATGTTGCAGGGAAGTTTTGGGTTGGTTTGCTTTGGTTTGCTTGTTTACTAGCAGCTGAAACAGTCTGTTGCTGTGCATAACAACTGAGTTGTGTGTTCTGTTTAAGAACATCATGTGTCTTTAAAAAAATGTATTATTTTGTGCCCGATGTGTGTTCAAAACTACACATGTGCAGGGGGCTACTGTGGTACTAATCTGTGTTTCTGTGACTATTGCTTGGAGAAGATGGGTGGTTCCTCCTTGCCTCACGGGGTGGCTTGATGAACGAAGCATTTCTAATGGGAGACAGTAGGAGGAGAGGGACCCTCTGCTACTGGCAAATAGTCTCCATAGCCAAAAAGTTAGAAAATTATTGCTATAGGAACAAAGATGCTATGTAGTAGGATGTGATACAGGATATGCTGTATTGGTCGTAAATCATGAAGCAGCTGAACTAATCTGCACAGAAGGAAAATGGCACTCTAATTTTCTGTTGAAAATCCAGACAACATTCTCACCTTGCATTTCACTGTGCTGGTGCTGTTCTACAAAGGAGAAGAAAACTGATTAGCAAATTGTTAATCCAATAATTGTAACAAATAATTAGCTTTGTAATAATTAGACAGAGAAGCATATAGAATAAGAATTACATCAAGTATGAACTCTGTCTGTCTTTTCCCTCCTCCCTCCCCATCATGTTCACAACTGAGTATTTGAGTAAAAATGTCTTTCATATGAGATGCCAGACAGTGTTTTCTTTTTTTTGTATGAAAACATTAAAAATAAATAAATTGTAAACCTAATACGATTGTGAGCTGAACACTTGATAAAAATAGCAAGGCCAAGATGTTTTCATTGACCTTCCTTTCTTCTCATTATCCCTTCCTCAGGACATTCACTCCTTGTTGTGACCCTTTGTAATTTCTCTTTTATTATAAATTGTTAATATAAAAATGCTGTGGCTCATGAAGCTTCGGGTATGAAAATGCTATTCATGTCAGAAATAAAATCAGATTGACATGCCAGAAGAAAACACTTTCAAAATTGGTGAATATGCAGCTCAGGGTAGGGTTCCCTGCTGCTTAGACCATCTCACTTTAATATATTTCTTAGGTGTTTGTCAGCTAGAGCATCTACTCTTGCAGTTTTAAGGTTTATTATGAATGATGATTAAAAAATCATTTTACATTTTAATGTGGACATTTGTACTTGTATTGATGCTACATAACATGACTCAGAGCTAAGAAAAGTGCAAAATGTTTCAAGTAGAAATAAACCAAAGGTGGCTTATCTGACCAGGGGGGACACAACCATCTGGTATGGAAAATGTCTTACAAACCCCTGTCTGGATGAACCACACTGTACCTAGAGAGATGCCCTTAGCACAAGATCAAAAGGACTATATTGCCTCATTTGGGGCCTGATTCTTGCATTTGGGGCTCGGAGGACTGAGAGTGCTTGTTCTGTAAATTCTCTTTCACCCCTTTGTTTGTAACCTGACTCCTGCTGAGACTGGGCAAGCTCATCACAAGTGCAGATCCTGCAGCAGTGGGCTGTGCCTGGGGGAGAGCCGCTCATGGGTCCCCACCTCTGTCACCTCTAAAAGAAGCCGCTTCAGAGTCTCCCCTCATTTGCATAGAGAGATTTAATTTCCATCCCTTAAATATGACGAATTGCCGAGATTTCCTCCAGTTAATGCTTTTAACAGCTCCCAATAAACTTCATTAATCAGGCCAGCTCTAGGCCCAACGTGCAGCCTGGAAGCAGCTAATTTGCCTGATGAGCCCGCGACTTTAGTGAATAAACAGGTGGATAAGCCGAGGGTTTTATGGCCTTAATTACACTCTAATCAGTTCAGCACTTGGCGGGCAAAAGGGAAGAGGGAAAAGAGGCGGCAGCAGCAAGAACATCAGCAGCCGCTGCTTCTCAGTCCTTCCCTTCCTGCATCAGCTCTGTTTTCCTGCTTCACTCTCTTCTCTCCTGCTTTCCTTTTCTAGTGTTTGCCTCTCCCCTCTTATCTTTCCCCTTTTTCTTCTCTTTCCACTCTCCCGTTCCCACTAAAATCAGCCTCTGATGGAGAGAGAGGCTGTTTTGTTCTTTTTTTTTCCTGCTACCTGCTTCCTCCTTTTTCCCCTCTCTTTTTTTTTTTTAATTTTTCCCTCTCCATACCTCTTTCCCGCTCTCACCTCTCCCCTGCCTCTGGGCCCTGCCTCCCCCCACCGCCCCCATCCCTCTCTCCCCTGCTACATATTCTCCCTGTCACAGTTAGGCCGCCTGACAAATCACTTCAAGGGCAGCCTAACTTTGAAGGACAAGACAAAGCTTTAGCATATGGTCCAATCCCCAGATGTTTGTCTCTCTCTCTTGCTCTCTCTCCCTCCCCTCGAAGAAGGGCTACTTGGGAAGCCCGGCTCTTTTTTTTGTTTTTTTTTTTTTTTTTCCCCCCCTCCCCCCCCCCCAGTTTTGGTGGGGGTCTCTAACTAGCAGCAAGGGCAGCTTTTCCCTTTACAGCCTACCCCCACAGGAAGCAGTGTTGGGAAGGGGGGACCAGTTCTGAAACTTAATGATGTTTTTTATAGCATGCCCGTGGGTTTGGGAGACTGGGGGGGGGCTGCTCCTGGCTCTCACAGCCGGACCTCCCTGACAGTGTCAGCCGCCCCCACTCCTGTGCCGTCAAGGATGGCACCGGTGAGAGCCGGCGTTAAGGGAGCCGGCAGGAGGCTGCCGCAACCTCCAAATACCCCATGAGGAGGGGAGAAGCCGGGAGGAAGAAACCTGCTGCTTCCCCGCTCCGTGCATCGCACGCCCGAACGGGAGCAGGCGCAGCCGCGCCGGCCAGGGACCCGGCGGGATGCGGCAGCAGGGGCTGAGTGCTGGGTGGGTGTGGGAGGGCTGCGAGGGGGACACCCGGCAGAGCCCCCAGCCCCGGGACACGGCCCGCCGAGCGCGGGGGCGGCGGGGGGCGGCGGTGCTCCGGCTGCTCCCGCCGAGCGGGCGGCCGTGCCGGCGGGGGAGGGATCGAGGGAGGTGCGGGGAAGCAGCCGGAGCTCGCCAAACCGTGCGGGAGTCTGCCCGGGTGTTTGTGCTTATTTACGCGATTTGGCTGCAAGTAGGCATCTGTAAGAGCCTGAGTGGAGACACGGCATCACAGAGCAAAACTCTTTCGGTAGCGAAGGTCTGGCACGGTTTACCTGTCGGGGTTTTTGTTATTGCTTCTCTCCATAAGTTTCGCCCTTCAGTAACAGTAGCCCCCTGCACCGTGGTCCAGGCAGCACAAAAACTAAAAGGTCTGCATCCACAACCACTGAACGTACCTTAAAAAAAATAAACAACAAGAGAAATCTGTTCAAGAGGTAACTGTGGCTCATACCTGACAGCGAGCAAGCCCAGCTTTAAAACAAGACATCACTGCTGCTTCCAAATGAACGCTGGCTCATGTAACTGGCTGCTAAAACTGGCCAAAGAACTTCTTAGAGGCAAATGTATTTTTCCTTTCCAAAAACTTATTGTGAGAAGGATTTGTTTGAGCATTTTATCTTAGCTGTCAAAGACATATTAAGAGAATAAAAGATTGTATTCTGCAGTACCCCCTTCTTAATACAGTTTTTCATACTGTACATGTAACAATATTGAGACTTAAAAAAAATGAACTGTCACAAAAGGAAAATGGATTTCATCTTTGTCTGTCCCTTTACAGAGGGATTAAAATATTCCTATTATTTTGGAGGCTGACATGATTTTCACTTGAAATTTTCATGGGTGTCTTTATGATGTCTCCTATTTATTTTGTTTTTAACTGTGATAATTAATGCTTTTTCACAGCTTTATAATAGATATCTGCATTGTCTGATTAAATTGTCTTTTTAAAAAAACCTTTTTTTATATGACTAGTGTATATTATTAACTGTTACATATTTTTTTATAAAACCAAACAGAGTCCATTCTTTGCAGATTAATTCAGAAAGCATTTCCTTCAGACAAGACAACATTTCTTGCTAACATGAATTTTTAAAGTGGTAATTAATTTAATAATCATTTAAGTGCAGTTGCTTAAAGCTTTTTTTTTGACCAAAAATAATCATCAGGAGGTTACTCCTTCTTAAAATTATCAATGTAAAGGTGATTTTGAGGAAAGTTAATACGATGACCTGTCTTTTCAGTTTTTTATGACTCAAAGAATCTTGAGTGTACTTAGTGCTAGCTCTTTTTTTGTGCCTTGCTATTATGATAAAGTGAAATCCTGACACTTATTCTTGAGTATAACAGAGAAGAAATGGATGGCAAAAACTTGCAGGTTTTACTTACTGTACCAAGATTAAATTGCCTGTCCCCTAATAAAATTACAGCTTGTAGAGTTACATTGCCTTGATGGAATTTGGGATAGTACTATCCTGCAGTTAATTTCCAGGTCTGCCTATTGAGTTACTGTCCAATAATCAAAGCGATTTAAGATATTTTTTAAAATGCGAGAGAATTATTTCCCCCCCAACTTCTGCAAATTCTCAAAGTGGCCCTGGAGAAATACAAATGCACAAAGCGACAGGCGAAGCCGGGCCTGTGTTCAGCACTCCATCATCCCTTGTCAGAGGTGCAGCCACTATGCATTATCCTGCCGTGATTGATAGAGTGGGTTTGTGCAGACTGGGGGAGCTGGGCATGGCTCAGATGGGGCCCTGTCGTTCTGGCTCCCTTGCATACTACCTGTAGGGAAAAGGAAAACTTTGCTGGGATTGGTGATTCGGTGCTGGTCGGAAATTTTACTTCGTTGCCCATAATTTAAAGGTCATATTCCCTAAAAGTTAAATGTATCTCCTGCCTTTACATGGTAATAATCCAAGAACAGGAAGGAAAGGAAAGAAGGACAGACCTTGCTTATGTGAATAATGTCACAATAATAAAAGAGCTTTCAGGTTGTTAAGTTTGTTTCTTTGTTTTAATTGAGAACTTCTTTGGTGGGCAGTGTACTTGAAGATTTTCCCTTATCTTCCAACTCATTTATTCGTCAGAAGGAGCTGACAGAAGGCCCAAAATTTCAATGCAGTGCTGTCCTTTTAAGATTAGTTTGGTGTCAATGTTACTGGTCAGAAAAATAGAATAAAATATACATAAAGTAGATAGTTATATGTAAAACCAAAACATAATAAAATTCTATTCCCAGTTATAACAGGTGACCAGAAAGTCTACCAAAAGGAGCTTTTATTGCTGTAGGATATAATGTAATAATTTATGCAGTTAGAATCTTTGACACATTTTTGTTCATCTGGGAAGAAGAGTTTAGGTTTCTTTGCCTATGATCATTCAAGATCTTGACTAATTGATGTAAGATCAAAGATGACAACAATCTCACCAGTGTTATGTAAAACTATAATATCCTCCAGTTCCTTCATTTCTTCCTGAAATGGCCATAGGCAAAAAAATTTGCATAAAAGGTCTCCAGTTTAAAAATGTAATATTTCTTTCATTGGGACTTTTATGTGATCCCTGCAGATTTCTACAGATGTTTACAAACTTAATCAAAACGAGTATATAAATAGTATTGCAAGTGATTCTGGGGGAAAATAGAGCTTTATTCTGTTTTAAAGTATTAACAAATTACAATAATATAGAATGACATTAAAAAAAAGGTTAAAGTTCACATCTATATTTATAGTAGTTATTTGCTGGAAGGGGCCACTCTCAGATACTAATTGATGAAACCTAATTTATCATCCTGTAAACTCTCCCCTCCCCATTTAATTTCTGTGGGCAAAATATTTGCCTGTTTCTGTGCCTTGAAATAGGAAAGCAAGAATGATGTGTATCTTACATAGATAAAAGAAATTTTGAAAATTGCTTTCTACTACAAATTGCTTTAAAAGCTAATCTTGGTATGCTTCTCTGTTGTTTTTGGTTTGGGTTTTTGGTTTTGTTTTGTTTTGTTTTCTTATTTTCGTTTGTTTTGTTGGGGTTTTTTTTGTGGGGTGTTTTGTGGGGTTTTTTGTGGTTTTTTTTTTTGTTTGTTTGATTTGGTTGTTGTTTTTTAATACTGACAACAAACTAGCAGGTTAAATGATTCATCACCCATTTTAGACTACTCTGTGCTACAGTTTGTTCATTTCAATAAATGGCAGGGAGTTTCTGAGACTGTGCCACACTAGCAAGTACATATCCACCTTTATGTCCTTGTAATTTCGGAAGATTACTTTTCTTTTAGGTATTCAGGTATTGAGTATTTCAGGTAAGGAAGGAGTATTTTTTACGTTATATCTGAAGTCTTTTCACTGGGTGAGAAAAGCATAAACCTACTTGTCCATATATTAGTTATATATATGTGCATAAACATCGATTTATGTACAATGCATGATTGTACAAATGATTTGTACTATTTTTTTTTTAAAAACATGAAGTTAAGATAGCAAGATCATTCAAAACTTCATTTATTTCTCTGCACCTTGCCAATCTTGCAGCATTTTGAAATACGTTCCCTTTAAACATTTACTTCAGATGAGATACTTAACTCTGGTTTAAACCCTGCCTTTGCAAGTGTATTGTACCTAAACATGTGAAAAAGTGAAGCTGCTATTTAAAAAATGCTTACCACTGTAGGATAATTAACATCACCCTGGAGTAGTACATCATAGCTAATTCAGTGAGCCCTGCTTTACAGCTGCCACCAAGCAACAAGCAGTAGTTATAAAATGCTCACGTATCAGGATATTCCTTTAACACCTCATTTATTATTGTACCATGAAAAATGTCCCCTTCCATTTATTATGATATCACTGCATTAAGGGTCTTAGTCACAAAGAAATGATTTGTATATGTGCACATATGAAGGTGCAGTTTTCTTGTAAAACAGAGAAAATTTGTCTAATGAATTATCTCTGAAGCAAATGAAATGGATGTTTACTGAAAGGAGGCTGGCTAAAGTTGAAGAAATAAAGTTGTATGCATAGGTAAAATATACATTTGCTTAAATTAATAGCTAGGGGGTAGTTTGTGTTTTCCTTTGCATTTAATGCTTATTTTCTGTGAGCAAAACTTGGGCAAAAAGCAGCTACAGAGATGAGAAACCCAGACAAACAGACACACAGGAACACACGAGTGTAGGTTGACAGTCCATTGCCTTTATAAACATATGATAGACCCAGAGGCAAATCCAAAGCTGCCAACACAACTACTAAATGAGTCTGCCAAAGAGCCAGATGCTGCATCTGGAAAAGCGTTTTCATTGTCTTAAGCAGCTGCATACTGCGATTGCTATCCCAAAAGGAGGGGAAGGAATTGGGAGTATGGTTATCAATTTAATGGTACCCAGTTATGCTTCTGTGTATGTGTGCTTGTGGGTGCCTATGTGTGTAATTATGACAGCAACTATGTTTACTAGTGAGAGAAATAGATTATTTTTTATTTTCTAGTGACTTAAAGGCCAATAATAGAATTGTTGTGAGGGGAGTGTCATATTTAAAAATGCTTAAGATGCTTAAGATGACAAGTTCTGTTTTTCTGGCTTTTACAGTTGTTGGCTGAGAGAGGAAAGACCAATGCTCACTTGAGTGCTTTTTGGGATCCACACACAGATACAGCCATCCCTCCCACATCCCCCACCCCTTATATCGTGCACATGGGATTTTAATTTGGGAAAACAAATTGGAGTAGTCCAAGTGTCTTCAGAACACAATTTAATAACTAGTGGCTTAGAAAGGGTGTTAGAGCACCAGTAAACTCAGAAAGTAATGCTCTAACCTTCAATTATGCAGGCACTTCATGAGAGCAGGATGACTAGAAGACCCTGCATGGCAGAGCGAGCATGTGGCTTCACAGGGGTGTGGGATCCGGTTTACCAACCAATTGAGTTGAATAACAAAAAGAAGATGAGCAAATCTGTCTCTGTAACATAGTCTTTTTACCTAGAACAAAAAAGAGAGAAAATTGAGCAGGAATGGGGGTGGCCATCAACACTCTTCTGGTGAGGCAGTCTGTGCTACCATGGTGCTCAGTTTAGCTCCTATGTCTGTGCAACCACTGCTAGCATGAGGTGACATGTATTTGAATTTACAGTCTCTTGCAAAGACAGATGTGTGTAATTTATAGAACTGGTCCATGCGCGGTTAGGAAACATGGTAGCTGAAATGGTGTTCCCACACTTTTTCTAAGAAGCTGCACATATTTGTGGTTTGAACTAATGAAGAGGCCTTTATATAAAATTAGAGTCTGGGAAAGTATGTGCTAAATCCTCCTTGGTTAGATAATTACTTTTTTATCATTATAATGACCTGTTGTACACAAAGGGTTTATTTTTCCCAAAAAAGTTCATCAACCCTGAAAGGGAGGGAACTAGAAAAGAAAATCAATTGAAATAATTATTTTACAGGCTAAATATATTTTTAAATCTTACCTTTTAAGTGGTTGGTCATCATTACATACTATTTGTATTATAAAAGTGACAAATTAGTAAAAATCCCAACCAATGAACTAATACTAAGTGTAGATCCTGGCTGGTGGACAGTGCAGATAGTGCATATGTGTATGTATATCCATATGTAACTGCTTTTAGAGGGAGTATAACTGTGTATGTATTTATGACATTAAAATATTAAATCTGAAATACGGTTGTGTCCATTAGCTTTCCAATTTGTCTTGATGAAAAGGGACGAAAGGAACTGTCTGCAAAAGAATAGTTGCTCATTTTCCTGCTCTCAGTTTTTACTAGGAAATTGTAATGTTCAATATCCAGTATAAGGAGAACTAAAAGCTTTCCCTTTAAAATAATGGTGCACAGAGAATGTGAGCTCCACCATATTTAGATACAACAATTTTCTGTCTAATGGAACATCCATGAACAGTTAAGAGATTTTCAGAGAGAAAATACTGTTTTCATATATTTGCAAGACGATCCTTTATTCCCCTGACTGTTTTCTTTTCTTCTAAATTTAGTGTCTGCTTCACTTTGTTGTTCCTAAGTCAGCCGTGGATCATAGCAGTAGATGCAAAGAAATGACAGAATTGCAGATGGAGCTCGAATAAAAAGGAAAGAAAAAGAGAAGGCAATGTCCTACAGAGGAAGTTGCAAGGTAGATAAAGAACTTTTGTTTGCCGTTTGGTGGAATAGTTGTGTCTCCCTGTAGGCTGAGCAGGCTGGCTGATACATCCAGAGGGGACGGGTGTCAGGCTGGTGCAGGTGTCAGTGGCTGCCAGTGAGTGATTGCACCATCAGCCTCCTACCGTGATCCATCATGCGGGCCCAGCCGGTGAAGAATCACAGCCTCAGCAAGGTGCTGAGCCCAGCAACATATCATTAAACAAGGTTACCACCGGCAGATTTGTTCCCATGATCAATCTGGTCAATAACCGTTCCACCTCGCTGTACATTTTTCCCCCTTAAAACATAAACAAGTATTATGAAAGTGGTGGCAAAACAATGTAAAGCTTTAGGAAGACTTCATTTCTCCAATGGCAAGCTGCAGGTTTCTTGTAAATCCTTTATAAATCACGAAAAATAACACTTTCTACAAAAATTTATCCTCAGACTAATCCTCTGAGCTGATTCATATTTTATTGCTTGAAGTTGTTTACTTCTGACTCATTCTTGAATGGATTTTTTTTTTCCTTTTAATTTTCAACCCCTAAAATGGATTTCTGATATGTATGAGGATGTAGTGTGCTATGCAATACCTGTGTCTGTTTAGAATCTTCCATAAGCAATCTTCCAGAAGACAGAAATAAACCACTTAATTCTGTGATTACTTTGTTTTAATTCTAGTCTGTTATATTAGCCCTCTGCCAGATCTGAATAGACCTTCTCCCACTGTGGGTCACCCAACATCATTGTGCGGCACACGGGTATCCCCATGTATGAAGATCCCTGTGTTTGTATTGAACTGAATGCAGAAATTTCCTCTGTGCACTCACAGGGCTTTCTCCTTTTCTGCTGTGGTGGTGGGTTGCAAACTCTTGGGCAGCAACTGAGAGATCCTGGAGTCCCCCAGCAGATAGCATGTCACCAAGAGAGTTATTAATACAGTCTTTGTGCTGCACTCAGATGGTTGTCATATGAGAGGCGAGGGCCAAATCAGGGTTTCATAAACTCACCGGCAGTAACAAATAAGCTGAATTTCTCCACAGCAGGCTACCGAGCTTTGTGAAATGAGTAAAGGAGGCTACAGGGAAAAAACAGAGCTGTTGTTCCTTCATGGTCTCTTTTACTAACAGAGAAAAACCTTGTGCTAATCAGAAACACAAAGACAGACATGAGAAGGGGTTGAGAAAGGAGTGTACGTCTATGGTAAATAGCAGAGAAGAGTGTGAACTGATGACCTGTCTCTTTGGTATCCGTGCCCATGACCTTGTAACAGGTAATCCTCCTACTAACTGTGCAGCTTCCAGAGCTGTGCAGGACCAAGTTTAAGAACAGGCTGTTATGTCTTAGTGTGATAGTGGCTAGATCACAACTGTTGTTAGTAAAGCTTGCTGTGCTCAGAAGGAAATGTAAATGGAGTCCCTGTACTGTAAAAATACAGAAGGTAGTAATTGTCATGCTAATAGTTAGTGGGGTCAGAGTTAAACTGTCTTATATAAGGATAATTTTTCCTCTTGGGTGTTGTTAGGTGGATAGAAAAGCTGATCTGGAATACAACCTCCAGAAAAAAAGTTGCAACTTTCTACAGAAGAAAAAAAAAAAACTCATAGTTTTAACCTCCATGCAATTTTTAAAGGAGTTTAGTTAAGTGGGTACACAAGGCTGGATGAAGACTTAGTTGTGTTGCCTGCCCTGTTTTATTTTTATCATCTTCCAACCTAAAGGAAAAAGAAGCCAAACCAAACTTCTGCTGAAACGAAAAATAATTCTGAGATGGTTCTTTCCATTGGTCTGACTAAATCACTTTCAAAGTTTTCCCATGTAGACAGGCTGACCGTGCCTGTGAATGAATGGATGTGGCTGAACCTGCCTGACCTTCCCATCAATATGGGTGAGACTGAGGGCTCAGGGGAAATGTGACACATGGTGCTCTTCTCTCCTTTGTACTTCAGGTCAAAAATTGCCTAGGGTACAATGTCACCACCTGCATCCGGACCTGTAGTCCTGCAGCCTCCAAGCAGTCAACACTCCATTGCTCCTTCAGTCCTAGGGGCTCCTCAGCATTACAGGTATCTCAGTTAAAAAACTGACATTTTCGCTGGTATCAAAAATTTATACTCCTTTATGGGCCTGGAGACACCTCAGTCTTGATATAACTGTAGCTCAGAGCTGGCATCATATTGATATACTTGTAAAAACAAACTCTTGCTATGGACAAAAAGGGTATGTAAAGCCAATATTTTATTGTTAGCATAATAAAAATTTTATCTGTCTGATCAAAGTGTTGTGATTCTTTTATCAGTCCAGATCAATTCCTACAAAAGAAGGAAGGCAGAAAGGAAAGAGAAGGGAGGGAGGGAGGGAGGGGAGGGAGGGAGGGAGGGAGGGCACTATACAGAAAAAATATCAATAATAATAATAGTAATAAAGTTAAATTGTGCACATTTCCTAGTATCTACCTATTATACAAGGGTGCTATGCTTACCCTTTCCCTCCTTCTTTGGGTTCTGAGGTTGAATAAGATCTTGGCCCTGGGAAGTCAGTGGAGATAAGCAGGATTTTGTGCCTGGCTCCCAGTAAGGATGTAATGGTATAAAATACTTGATATATAATGGCTTTATCATGGATGTTACTTAATTCATTAATTCCTACACAAAATCTTACATAAATTGACAGTCACACTGTAATAATTTTATATAATTGAAAACATAGATATGTCTGCAACTCTAGGCTGGCAGAATGATGATAAGATACTAGCTTTTTCCTAGGCTAGCTCTTAGCTGGATGTCCCATTAAAGTGTCCATGAACATTCTGTTTCTGGCCAAGCAGAATCAGACTTAGAGTTTCTCCCCTGTTTGCTGATGAAGTTCATGAAAGTGGCAAGCCGTTTGGGAACATTACCTGAATGTTTATGTTAGCTTGCTTTTGAAGAGGTTTGGAACATTTCTTTTTGGAGTTTAATTTCCTAACATCAAAAGACATTTCACAGTATTCAGTATTTTAAAATAATGTATTTCCTTATATTACACTTAAAAGTGGATCATTCACTGCCTGCACTTGTGCATTTGAGAGGAGCTTTTATATTATCATATTATGGAAATAAATTCACAGTGATAGAGAACTAATCAGTTGGTTTTTTCCATGTTTGTTTGTTTGTGTGGTTGCTTGCTTACTTATTTGTTTAACCTACAGTGAATTCAGCTCTGGTAATAATTGCTGGTTTAGCCTGTATCAAGACCTCATCCACACGATCTGCCAATAGCACACTTCTAGCCTGTATTGATATATGCACTACAGAATTGATTGCCTGCCTGGGTAGATAAGAACATGTATTGTTCTTCAGTGGGTGTAGTGCATTACTCTTTCCTAGCTAATGTGATCTCAGAATCCTTCTCAATAACACAATTCCACCAATCAAACCAGATGACAAAATATAAATTTTATGGAGTTGTAGTCCTCAATTCATAATCCTTTGTAAGAGACAAATACAGATGAGTGAAGTTTCCCATAATGAAAAAAACTAGCATTTCACACTCAGCTGAGGTTCTCTTTTTGATGCATTTCTTATGTTCATTCTTTTAGTTTTTCTACAGATTTAATTTCCTTTTTCTGACAGTAATCCTGTGATTGTAGATCTAATTTTTCTGTTAGTTAGTAAAGAGTAAGTCCCAGAACTACTGAAGCTGTTTAATGTCATTAACACCTGGATGAGTTATGACTTCAGTGCTGCATTGGTTGAGGCTTCCTAATAGTCATGAGTGGTTCTTATAGTACAAGAATATCCAAGATTGAAAGGAAGCTTAGTAATAAATAGTCATTAATTCCTGTAAAAGTAGTTAAAGAATATATTATTGGGTTCATGCCATATTTTCTTTGTTAATAATTGGAAGCTGAAGGACATAACAAACTTTTATTAATAAATGTGTTTATTATCATAGTTGTATGTACATTGTTCCAGTATAAAGTTATTTCTAACTCTGCTTTCATAAGATGGATGACTATGTATTTGTGTCCGAATTCCAAAATGTCAATACACCTTGAAATCCACAACAATAGGGAACTTCTTTATCCCATCCACTAGAACATTATTCAAGGTCAATGTAAAAATTTGCTTCCCTATACTCAAACCAGTGTTACTGCAATGCTGAACTCCCTATTGTAAACCTCAGTAGCATGCAGTCCAGAACTCAGAAATTCTGTAAAAATAACCCAACTCCATCTTAGATAAAATTTATCCTCTGTGGAAATTTTGTATGAAAATCAATCAAGGAATTTTTCAGATTGCATTGGCATCTATGCTCTAGAAATTTAACTCTTACAGAATATAATACACTCTGCACGGTATCTCCTCCTACATGTACAATTGTTTACTTGAAACCTTAGTAACAGAGAGTAAAATAGAGTTAAGAAAATGAACAACTGGAGCCCAGAAATAACATTTACAATGAATTTCTATGCTTCTTTTTACTATTCTTTCACCAAAAAAAAAAAAAAAAAAAACAACCAAACAAAAAAAAAGCAAAATAAATCTCCTTGTAGACAAGTAACCATATTATATCAGCATTTATTTTTTATCAAGCTGAATCCTCATTGAAGTCAGTGGGGAGTTCTGCTGAAAACTGAATAGAACAATATAGTCTGTGGAATGAGCTGATTGAGAAGGAATATTGCTGTTTATACTGTCCATTTCACAGCACTTGTCATTACCTTTCGGTGGCAATTAGGTTACGAAGAAAAAGGGCTGTGAAAGATGTCCTTCCCAAAGGTGCTACATGGCTCTATGCCAGACTTTGTAGGCAACTGAGTCTAGTTTGTGCATTGTTTCTCAGCCAAAGCAAACTAGAGTTTCAGATTTTTAAAGAAGTAAAATATAAAGATGTTGTCCATCAGTGACATCAATAATTGTACCTACGTGACCCAAATTTACTCCAAATGGACTAATTGCATTTGTAATAATATAGTGTTTAGTCAGCTGTGTACTTCCAATCAGCCTTCATTGAGATAGTTTTTCCTTTATTACCTAGATTTATTTTCTAAATTGAGACAATGTGTGTTAGTAACTTTGAACAGTTAACCTTTTCTTTACTTGCCCTCTTCCCCCTACTTCCAAAATACGTTATATTTGTTAAGGTCTTTTCAAAATTTTTGCTCTGGGGCACATTCTCTTCTCCACTGATTCTTTTCATTGCTGTCAAATCCAGGTTTAATTAACAATTTTCTAAAATATGTTCACTTGAATGAAACCTGTGTACTGCCTCAATGTCCTTTAGTTTTTGCAGAAAAATAACTGAAATTTGAAAATCATAGAGTCTCTTCAGTGCTAAGTTATTTGGGGAAAAAGTATTAGCCATGGCTGGTTCAACACTCAAGACACACTAATTCTGAAGTTTCTGTAACAGTGTGACTGAAGAAGAAAAATAATGAAACAATGTTGAAACAAAATATTTAGAACATAAGAAGATGAAAATAGGAGAATAATTTCACTGTTTGAAATATATTCTGCTTACATAAAATAAATCTAAATCCATATCTATCCCTGGATAAACCTACTAATGTTTTTGGGTTGTATTGCAGTTTTATAAAATGCTTTTCTATTCCTTTTCCTTACCTGGGGAAACAAAAAAATAGTCCAGAGTGAACGAAATGTGCTGGTATGCCATAACACTTCAAGCAGATATACCAGAATTTCCCATAGAGGGCATTTGCAATGCGATAGCGGTAGTCAAAATTCTATACCAGTACCTCTGAATTCCCATTTCAACCACAGCTCATACTTATATGTAGTATGAACTGATCATGTGAAAACAGTAAAACTGACTGTACACAAAGTTCTTTGCAGACGTGAATAACCTGAATAGAGAATGCTACATTTATCATTGAGTTCTTTCATTTTTAGTAATTAATGATGTTAGGAAAGTATAGTTTATTTTAGGAGTTTAACATGTTTTAAGTAAAATTTAAAAGGTTATGTAAAAGGAGATAGATAACATTTGCAGACTCATTAATAACCCAAATATAGTGCAACTAATCAGGAGTCAAATTCTGAAGCAGCTTTCCACAACAGGTACCTACCTGTTCTTTACTTTGTGCTATGTTACCATCACATCATATCACATCATGGTCTTGCTTATTTAAATGTCATTAATGTAAGTGAGCATTGCATTTCTGACCTTGCAATCAAAATAAATCTCGATGCCTCATGACTGAAAGAAACATGGGTTCTCCCAATGGTATCAGGGCACACATTTCACGTAGAGAGGTGAGGTACTTCCTCAATGTTTTGCCAAAGTTGGTTCAGTATATTAAAATAGCATACAATATTGAAGTCCAAGGTAGATGAGAGATTATTCTCATAGATGCCAGCTGCCATAGCATGAAGTGGCTTCTGGCAGACTGAAGTCAGAATGAGAGGAATACTGCACTGTTTGTGAGAAAGAGAGGTGGAGGGTTGGGATGAGCCCAAGTGGCAAAACCAGAATACCAGAGCTAATGAGCAGGAATCAACTCCAGGAGAGAGAGAGATGCGAGGAAGGAAGAGTACACAGCTCTGATGTGAAATGGCTGCATTTTGAGCACAACACCTACAGATGAGTACTCAGCATGAGGAGTTAAGCAAAAGCATGACATATTTGTATAAAAAAGCAAGCTGTTGAGTTCACAGCTGATCATAACCAAGGTTGTGCAAGACCTCAACCAAGACAAAAAAGAAATATCCCCCAATTAATATTTACATTACAGAAATCTTTACCTCAACAGGAGAACAGAACACAAATTTGTTAATGAGGGAGCCTTCTTATCCTAGTCCATAATCACAGGGAGACCATCAAAACTTACATACCATTGAGAAAAAATACATTTTATGAGAAGCTGAAGAAGCAATGTGTTACGTTATGTGATAAAAACCCTGCACATTCACAAAAAAAGCAAAGAGAGACAATGAATGGTAGGGGGACCCTAAATAATCTCCTGCCAGGCTACTCCCAGGCCCAACATGGAAAAGTCATCAGCCCATCAAAGGCCCACCTTCACAAGCCCAGAGGAACATAGGGGCTCAATGGCAGGCAGGAACCTGGCAGGAGCCTGGTTCATCTGTGGAGGTTATTGGAAGTCCTGGTTCATATATGGGAACAGAAGCAGAGAGAAAATATCTGACATTCAAAGGCAAAATGGAGGAAATAAGTTGATCTTAACATTGAGCAGACAGGGGTTAGGTCCAGGAGTCATAGATAAACCCAGAAAATGTTGGTGAGGTCACTGAATAGTTGTATCCAGTTGATATGGATTTGCAGAAGAAAGAACCTGCTGAACATGAAAGATAGTTATGCTTGAGCATGTAGAGTTCATGCAGAGTATTTTCTTAGAGCACAATAATTTCTTGTGAGGAAAAACAATCTTTCTGTGCAGAAATACTTGTAGCAAGATAAAGTTATAGGAAATTATATTAACATGTAAATGAACAGATATATCTTACAGATGACAAGTGAGTTCAGTAGTCCAGTAAGGAAACAGGAGTAATGTAGGGTTAATATCTAGGTTTCTGACTGTATTTACTGACTGAAGGCAGAAACTGGGAGTTTTGACGGATTCATTTTGAATGACTTTTGCCACAGATGCTTCTCAGAAGTGAAGGACAACCCTAAAGAAGCAAAAATACAGAGGTTCTGACTTACAAGGTCACTGGTTACTGCCAGCCTTCCTCACTAAAATGCCCATCCTCATGGCTTTCTGTGCATGTATTACCTACATGATATTCAGATATTCTCATGTCTTGTAACAGAGAGAGCCATAAGCTTATCAGCTCAGTGCCCAGCAACAAGACCTTCCCTGGCTAAACAATGTAATACCAGCTTGGGGTTATCGGAGTGTGTAGGTATAGCCAGGTGGCTTAACAGAGACCTTGAACTTGGTACATGGTTAGAAAGACTGCTTGATGCTTTTATCACAGATGTTTCTTTGCTTGGAGTGTTCTTCCTGACTTGGCCTAAATTCTTATCAGCAAATTATTGTACATACCGATTAAAGTCACACAGCCTATTAATGGGAACGTGATTGCCCAGCTATCTTTTCAGATACTTATAGAAAAAAAAAATTAGAAACAAATAAACAAATTTGTTATTGGAATTTTATCATGAAGGACTTCTCTTCTTCAATGTAGGGAACAGAAGAAATGGGAAGTAACAGAGAAGCAGGGAAGAGAGGTAGTCTGTTGGAGGTAGGAGAAAAAAAAGTCTGCAAAGAAATTAGAGGTCCTTTCAAGTGACCTGGAGACATTGTCCTTGATGCTGGTTAAGGACAGTTATCTGTATAGCAGGAACGGACTATTATAGTTCTGTCCTTACCACAAAAGATACTCCTTTCATCATTCCTGTGTCCTAGGATGATGGTAAGGTTTGGGTTTTTTTCTCTTCCTTTTCTTTTTCTTCTCTCATTTTCACTTCTTACCTTCTTTCACCTTTATATTTTGCTCTTTGAATTTTTACCTATGTATATACATAGACATAATGCAAAATTATCTGTGCATCTATATGAAATTCAAATATTATACATCAGTTCTGTGTGAATATACATATACATACATGTGTATATACTGATCATAAATATCAGACAATATTCACAAATAATGTATCATGTTATATCATATCATACCATATCATATATGAATGAACAGGTGAACATTTTCTAAATAGTATTTTCTACTACAACATTCTGCAAGGTGGGATTTTGCATTTTGCAGAGCCATCACTGCCAGAAATAAAGCAATGGAGACAAGGATGCAAATTAATACATTGGTGGATCAGAAGACATATTCATCATCTACAATGCATGAGAAATATAGTTAATGTTCATAATATTCAGGAAATTCTGTAATCTAGATACCTTTTTCTCATTTTTCTAATTTATCTGTGAAACTCAAAGATGCAGGATACATAGGAAAAAATAGCTAACTAATATTGAAGGATGAGTTTAATCACTTTTGAAGAATGATAGAAGTAGCTGATGTGGACAGAATTTATGAGGACTTTGCACTGTCATGTTTAAGACATAAACTGATCAGCAGACGAGGTCAGAAAAGCAAATCTAAGTCCATATGTGAGTTTCTACCAATTTGGCAGGTATTCTACTTCTGACACATTAATTTCTGGAAATTCTTAGAATATACTTTCAAGGAAGAGTATGTCATTAGCCTCTTTCAGTAGTAAACTTTTCAAAAAACTCTATTTAAAATTCTGTGAGTGACAAAATAGAAACAAACATTGAAGGAAATGTGATACTGCTGATTTAAAATCTGTCTGAACCCAACATAACGTCCCTCCAAACCCAAACATTCCCAAGGTTATCATGTCACTCTTCTGGATGTGCTCTCAGAGAAACCTCTCTGCAGACCTGTTTCCCCACTGACAGGCACACTGCACTAAGGGCAGAAATAATTGCAATGAGTGGTGGTAAAGACATCTCAGCACATGTTTAGATGAGTTTCATATGGACTTTTGCTCACAGGTACAAATCATGTTTGCTGACCATTCAACCGTGCTTTGTTATATCCCTAATACTGTAAGTCACAGAGGAGCTCTCCCCATGCTTTTCCTTGTTAGTTTCTCAGGAGGCAAAATCCAGGCAGCTGGTTCCTGGTCCTGTGATCACACTGTTGGCTGTGGTTTTTCTCTTGTGTATCTATATGCTGTGCCAGCCAAAATTTACCTACTACTGCTTTCACACAGACCTCATAATCACTTCAACAGCATATGCCAAATTTTATTGCATACCTTTTTTCACGAAACAATTTCTCTCCTCTTTCATCCAGTTCATACCTACCTGCCTACCACTGAACTTCAGAAACTTGCTTGGTTAGTCCTGGGGAGGGAAATGAAAGTTCATTAGCAAACATCAATTAAATGTTTTGAAGTTGCTGAAAGGAGGCAAGTATATAGATGTAGTTTTGTTTGCATTTGGAGAACTTGAGTTTAAATGCTGATTATTAGACCATCAGTAGTTCAAACAATGGCAAGTCAGTTCTTTAATAAGCTCTCCAATTCAATGGCTGCTTTTTACCAAATCTAAATTTAGGATTCCACCAGGTGTGACTGAGTATTGCTATTAATTAAACATTTCTTTTCATACTCTTACAGGAAATGCATTCTTCATGTTTTACAATTATACTAACTGCTATGTCTTTTGCAGTTAACATGCAATGTCTTGGCAAATTATAGAGTGATCCTTCTTTTAGAGAAATATTTTTTTTGCTTGTGCTTTTGTCTCTCTGAATCATAGACCTTCAAAAACAAATTTTAACCCTTTATATTCGAAAAAGTATCCATATTTTTTCTAGTATCTTTAAAATATTTTTTTGTGATTTTCTCTGCTTTTTTTTCTGCATTTGATACGTCTAGTTATGTAAGCCACTTGTTTTGTTTGACACTAATCATCTTAATGTTCATAACATGCAATAAGAATCACTAAAATCTGAAATTAGAAATTCCACATCCAAATTCAAATCCTTCTCCAAAACTTCAAGTCATTCAGCTTTGAGGAGTCATAAAGTTCAACTCTGAGATCAAGAACAGCCAGTAGTAAATTTGTATTGCCAACCTGTGTATAGAGACCAGGCTCTGAAGAGCTGTAGTTCAGCTGCATGTTCAAGGTAGTTAGTTAATAGATGCTTCTCCACAGCAGACATCTGTGATTTGTCAGAAGGAAAAGCTTGTTGTGCCCCGTAGGACTGCAGGAAAGGCCAGTCAGGGGACCCAGACCCACTGCTGGTACTGTCCAATATCTACACATCAAAGTGCTCGTACATGTCTTGAAACCCCCATAGGAAGTGCAGGAGGTGAGGGGGTACCTGCATAGTTTGTAGTTAATGAGCAGTTGTAGTTGAGTTGGTGGCTCTCCTGGTTAAAACTATGCACATCCAGTGGTGTGGTGTAAGAAATTAATTTCCTATCAGGGATTCTTTCTAAGCACAGAGTTTTAGGCCCAAAGCCAGCTACAGATATAAGAAAAGACCATCATCAATAACTCCGTTCATGACAAAGAAGCCCCTCTGTCCAAAGCCTGTAGCTAGAACTCTTTGTGATATTCTCTCTGCATCTGGCAAGAAGGAGCCCATACCTGCCCTCATGCCATTGCACCAAGGAATGCATAAGCAGATTCAGGCTCTGCTCATTGGTACAGGTACCTCCTGTTTTGGAGAGCAGAAAGCCTTTCACCTTACATGCCCAGCAGAGATAAGGACAGTCTGAGGTGCTCAGCCTTGCGTTTCGTTCAAGCAATGAAACACGTGCCACTGTAATACTGATGGGAACATAATTGCTTACATGACAGAGGATCGTTGAGATATGAGACATGCTGTACTCAGGCTGCAGTGAGGTTACAAGTGTTGACATACCAATAAAAGCTCTGTGTAAAAATGGTTAGTTAGTATAGAAACCACCAATGAATCTAAGGAAGGACTAGATGTCATGACTGTTAATCCTCCTTTCAACTATCTGACCTCTGTAAGGCTGGAAGTAAAATAAGTTAAATGAACTCTGCATAATTCCTTGCGGTTATCTGTCACAGAACCATCTCATGATTCAGCACTCGTGTCAGCCCATCTGGGGGAGGCCCCACTGCGAGAGCAGAGGGCTGTGGCGGACTAGGACCAAGGCATAACCCGCTGATGACTTGTGTGAGAGAGGACATTCACACTGTACCTGCCTACACTTCATCTTTCTTCCCCACTGATGTTGTTGGCTCCAGATTCTGGCTGTTTGAAAACATAGTCATTTGCCATGCTCCAACTCTGAGGGAGAATTTTTCAATTTTTGACAAGGCCCTTAGAATCACATTGCAGAGGAAAGGGTGTATTATAATTATCAATATCAATAGTAATAAAAGTTTATTAAAGGTCATTAAAATGAAAGGGGATGGCTATAGATCCCATCACTCTGAATTGACTCCCTCCTCTTGTGTTAATTAGAAAACTCAGATAATGGTTCTATGGGGGAGTGCAGGGGAAATTTAATTACGAAAGTTTAATGGGCCACTATCTACTTCCTGCCAGATTAAAAACTGATGATTTACACTGTTTTAGATACTACTATGGGCTTGCTAACAAAATATGTTGCAGAACAAAGAGTAATGCAAGACTTCACTTAGAATATTTTACTCATTTTTAAAACAAAGATTTAATAAGACAGACCTGAAAACCAAAGAGCTGTGACAGAGCTGTTATCACTAAAACCTGTAAGGAACTGCAAAGCAGTTTGTTAGATTCTTCAGTTTATTATTTATTACAACCACATGAAAAACACATTTGCATAAGCAGAAACGCCTGTCGCCTCAACATGGGGGGAAAAAAAAAAAAGGAAAGATAGAAAAAAATGTAATGCCAATCCAAATCACCTCTAAAGTAATTTATCAGTTATTGAGGAAAGCTGGAAAAGTCACAGGGTTAATTTTTAGAAATGCTTGGGTTGGAATTTTTGTTCACAAGAGGAAGTCAGACTCTTCAGTGCAGGGTCTTCATCCCATCAAATTTCATGGCAGGTTTTAATAAACAGATGTTTAATGAATTATTATGTACTACTTTTGTCTTAAAACATAAGACTTTGAGAAATCAAAAAGCTTATGGCATAATTGTGAAACAGATAAAATCAGTTGTCTTTAAGACATCTTTTCAAATGCCCTAGACAACCAACTTATGGGGAGTAGTGACTAGTCAGAACCTCAAAATTACTCACTTTTTGGAGAAGGTTGAAATCTGGCACCTGCAAGTGGTAGCTATTTTTGAAAAATTAGTCTTTACTGGCTCATTAGGAGTGATAATTCCACAAAGTCTGCAACAGTACTCCAGGAATCTTTCTTCAAGTCCTCTATTCTACCTTCTGGTTCCATTTAATGCGAAGGTTTATTATTAAATTTCCGTTTCCATTTCATGCAGTGGTTTATAATTAAATTTAACTCCTCTCTTTAACAATCTCTATTTTTAGTGAAAACACTGTATTCAAGTGAGATTGACATATAAATTTCCAGTTGCGCTTTTTTCCTTTTAAATTACATGCTGAACTTGAAAGGGGTTTTCTACCAAAAAAAACCAAAACCAAGTGGAGCAAAAAATGTATCAAATGCTATATTTTAAAATAAGGATAAACAAAAGAGAAGAAACAGAAGAAGAAACAATGCCCAAAAGCAAAAAAAAAAAAAAAAAAACCAAAAAAACCCCAAAAATCTAGTGTACTCTGTTTCTGTTTCTGGATAGGTTTTGGTGTCCAAAAGTTGAGAACTCAGCATTACAAAACCAGGGCTGGTTGTCAGTTCTAATTTAGGTAGATGTAGACAGTTTTATACAGCAGCTTTGTGGCCTGGAGCTGTCTGTCTTGCAGTCTGAGGCCCACTGTGTCAGCTGCATGTCCTTGAACATTTCAGGTAGAATGTAGCTCTGGGAATTGCCATTCTCCTGGACTTCAGGTGTGTAAACAAATTCTCCTACCTTTACTAATTTATTACCAGGTAATGAAACAACATAAAGGGGAAGAGGGAAAAAAAAAAAAAAAAAAAAAAAGGTTTTTGAACAGCACTGTTCTTCATGTTCTTCAAAGACCTTAAGCCACCTGGACATACACAGGTTGAGAAATACTCATTTTTCTTGATCTTTTCCAGAGAGAGAGAGTTTACCTACCTGCTTTGCCATTTGGATCTCTCATTGTACCCATCCATACAGCACAGCTGCCTTCAGAAAATTCTGTTTTTACGATGAATATCAGTTAAAGCTAAATACATTTACATCAACATAGTAGCCTTCTGTGGTTTGAAGGTACATTTAAATTTGTAAATAATGTAAAAAAAAAAAAAAAATGACAAGGCACTACAGATGTCTAGACTTCACTTGTCTAGACTTCAGATATGTTATGCTGAATAGATATCAAAATTGAGTGGACGTCTTCAGAAATATAATTGAGAAGAGCATGCACAGAAGCATTTGCGTGCCTTGCCTTTTATTTGCAGTGAATGATTCACAGCTAAGCTTTAAAGTATTAGTCAGTTCACATCACTGTAACTACCAAAGCTTAGGAAAGAAAACTTACTTTTTGAGAAGTTGCTTACTTTATAAAGTAAATGTCATAAATAAATATTATATACATTATAATATATATACTATTATATATTTATTACTATTATTTTACATATAATATTATTTATATAGTATTATATACAAAATGTTACAACTATAGTACTTCATTCCGTTGGTAATTTATATAAAGAGAGACATAGAGAGAGAAAGTTATTTACATTGATTTCAAGTATGTGTTGGTTTTTTTTAAAATGTGATCCTTTATTTGATTAAGATAGCACCATAATTAGTCTCAATGCACTAATAAGTTGTTGGTTTTTTCCAGATGCTTAACAAGGACCATTCATTCTCCAAGGGGATTGCAACCTGAAATCTTGCTGAAAGACTGGTGCTACAACAGAGGACAAAGAGAAAAGAAAAGAGGTGAATTAACTGGGAAAAATGCCAGTTACTGTCTTGATCACATGAGTGACCATATGCTAAATGACACTGTAAAATGAATGGATGAACAGTGTGTTGATTTAGTTGCTTTCTTTTCCCTTTTCTTTCTTGTTTTATTTTACATGATGTAATCGTACTACATGGAAGAGTGTCCACTGTTTCCTTACCAAGTCCACTACAGTGAGAATAATTGGAATGTGATTCAGCCTTTGAGTGGCACTTATTTTACTAAAAGGAGGGATTGAAAGCACTACTAAAGTGATACAGAGCTCCGTCACTCTGAAGCTTTATGGACCAGAGCCTCAATTAGAGCTATTGGTGGAGCTACATCAGTAAAACTCTTCAAACATGCGTGTGCTAGCGAGACATCTCCACCCTTTATGCCGATGGATTTGCCTACTGGCATAAACCTGGGGTTGGCTGAAAAGAGAAGCCAGTGATCTTTGCTTGGCAATTCCTGAAACGCCAGACACTTACTTGAGCATAAATGTGGATCTGGCAACCTTTATGCTCTGAGTTGTGTTGAATCTTGGGATACGGATCTGATCCCGCAAGATGGTAAAGAGGACTCGTATACTGCTCAGCATGTTGGGCTCCTCCTGCCAAGTCTGCACACAGATGTTACACACACTTCCAGCTGAGAATTGAAGTGAAGAGTTTCAAGTGGAGAGTTTGGCAAAAAAATGCTAAAGCATTAAGATGAAGATTCTGTGTTCTTTTTAGCAGAAGAAATCTAGAAATCTGTATCTGGTACCAAAGATGGAAAAAAAACCTAAACTGTGGCTCGATGCCAGTTTTATTGGTATGCTAATAAAGAAGTTTATCTTGATACTTTCAGGAGTCCTGTATGCTTTTTCTATAAAATACTTATATGGTTCAGTTTTGTTTTGGTTTAAAAAAAAAAAAAAAGCTAAATAGTTATTAAATAAGATTCAAAAGTTCAATTTTTCAGCTGTTTCTATGACAGATGGCAAAAGAAAGGATGAATGCACAGATAAATGCAAATATAAGGAATGAATATAAATCTGCTATGCATTCCCAGAGAAAAATTAAAGAAGATGACTCTGCATAATTCCAGATTGTTTAAACTGAAAAATCTGTAGGGGAACAACTGCTTTTTGTTATGTGTTTGTTAAGTCCAACCACCAGAGGACTGCCAGCAAGGTCTGCAGTATTAATTATGAAACCCAAGGCTTCTTACAAGTCAAACCACAGGATTTTTTTTTTTCTATTGCATATTGATTTTGAACAAACAAGTCGCCTAGACAATTAAACAAGTTAAACAAAAATTATATTGTTTCAGGCAATTATCCACCTGTGCTGACCTCATTTGGGGAAATAGAGCATTTCACTTTTTATTACCCAGAATGTCAATGAAAAAATATTCAGGTGATATCTCATTAATGGTTTCATTTTCCCAAACATTGTACAAAGTCACTGCAATACAATGCCAAGTCAATCTATCCATTTGATCTTATATAACCTTCAGGGAACTTTAATAAAATTCTCACTCAGATATGCCCTCTGTCAGTCTCTTTTTAGGCATACAGGTACTTAAATGTCCTTTACATCCTACTGAGTGGGACTTATGTTTAAATTTAAGCACAAATGTCAATATTTTCCTGGACAGAAATGCTTGCTGGAACAAAGGCCTCTGCATCAGAATACACATAGTAGTTGATAAGAGTGTACATAGAGAATTTTGATTCTGGTTTACACAACCTGTGGTTTCGTGAGGTTAGAAAATCAAATTGCTAGAGCAATTTAGCATAGTCTTGTACTGCCACCTGTGTTCTACTGTTTGCACATTTTCCTTCTTTTTAAGACACTCAACATATATTATAAAGTATTTCTAAAGATTTTCAAATATTACTTTCAAGTTTTGAGTTTTGACAGTGAAGAAAAGAGAAAAACAGCTTTTACAATTCTCTAGCAATTCTCTAACAAAGTCATTTAGCACTCCCAGAGGAAGACTGGAAAAATCTATCAGCTATTGTAGAAAGCGCATTATAGTGGAAGGAGCTTAGTATGAAACATATGCAATCAATGATGGGATACTTGAACTTTGCTTGTACAGTTATCTCCTTAGAGAAGGTATTCTGTAGGTGTTGAACTGCTTTTTCTGAGATCAAGAAGCCACAGAAATAAATGAAAGTGATACTTCATTTTATTTTTTTAAGCCTTGAGAGCATGGAGGAGTGTGGCAGACTGTTCCTGAATGTTGAGATGTAGAGTCATCAGAGAAGTTACAAAGGCTCTGTGACAGGACATACTAGGCAAGTAAAAGTTGATGTGGAAACTGTGAACTTTTGAACTGTGGTGTTCCCTCTTTTGCAGGTACCCCATTTTGTTTTGGCATGTTCCTTTGGCTCATTTGTGCAATGGGGAAAGTAACACTAGTAATAGTAGGCATAAAAAAGTTAATTTTCCAGCTCCCACCTCACAGGTCTCACAAATCCTCCTCACTCCCACTAGCAATGCCCTTGTCCTGCTCTGGTTGCTTCTGTGATCTATCCAATAAGGGCAGAAATCCAGGTCTACCTTAGCAGACCACCTTGACGATGGACTATTGAAATACGCTGCACCTTTGTTGCTTTTTCTCTATCATGGTGAATCTTGTAGTCTTAGCTGTATAGTGTCTCCACTTCCAGAAAAGTGAGGAGGGCTCCTCAACATATCTGTGCTTAGAGAATTCTCCTAGGAGATGAGGATACTGTTTTTAATTTATTTGCATATGCTTTTTGTATTGGTGACATAATGTTGGCCAAAATCCATGAAAACAAATAAACTACCCACCATGATCTTGTAATTAGATTTGTCTTTTTTAAACGTTTGGCAAAGGGAAGGTCAGACTTGCAGATTCCACAGTCTTCAAAATAGCTTTTTTTTTTTTTTCATAATTAATTTAAATGATGCTTTCACAAATTCGTCCAAGATGAATATGTTCTATTCTGAACTTGACTAGACATAGTGCACTTTCTGTCTCATCTGGGTGAAATTCTTGGAGGGATGAGAAGAACATGTACCTTGGTTCAGAAGATATCTCAGGGAAGGCTGCTCACCCGGAGTTTCCAATACAGACGTATGAGAGGAAGTCAGATCATCAGTCTTCAGCCTTTTCCTGAAGACAAAAGAAAAGTACATGGAACCCGATGGCTCTTATCCTACTAGAGCCCAGAAGAGATGAAAAGTTGCAAAGTTTGTGAAAACATCTTTCAATTAAATTTTGATGTAATAATTTACTTTTTGAAAATTCTCTTCCATTTACAAGGAGAACTCCTAGCCCGTTTGGACTTCCTATTTGGAGTCAGATATAGCTTTTGGCATAGAACACAAAGGCAGCTATGCAGGGTAGCAGACTGATGGGACAAGAAATCATGCGCTACTGAAGACTCCTGCAGTAAAAGCCCACCTTTCCTGGCACTTGCAGACCAGCCAGCCCCCCCATTTGGTTCCCTCCATAGCAACTCAGTCTCTCCTTCAGGCCAGCAAGGTATTGCAGAGTATACCCTGCCTTGCCTCCTCAAGTTCCCCACAGGTGCAGGAGAGGCCGTTCCTGCCTTGGCTGCCCCAGAAGGGAAGGGTAGAGAGAAAAGGGGCAGGAAAAGAGACAGAGCAGGTGCCTTCTCTCCCAAACTCTTCCCCTGGCCAGCAATGTCACACTGGTCTTTTGCTGAGCACTGACATAGAGGCAGAGACTGGCAGCCCATCCCACTGTGCAAGAACTGAGTCTTTGACTGTCTACAGAAATAAACAGGGCTAAGAATCTTCACAGCTTCAGTGCTGGAAAACACTAGGGAGAAGAGAGTTCCTGGGAGACTCACTCAACTGCTGACACAAAATAACCTTTCCCTAACCTGATGGAGAAGTCTTAATCCTGTTGTGAACTGTGAATTTTTGCACTCTGTCTGTTTGTGTAGAGATGGATGCCAGCACCAGTCAAGCATTCATGAAGAAAACTTTATAAAATGGTATCTTGGAAAAAGGATCCTGCCTTTGGTGAGGGATATCAAACTTTCTTGTGCATCTTCTGGGCCACAGGAATGGACTGCTAGACAGTTCTATTAACATCTCTATCTCAGTAAGTGTTGGAGATAAAGCCTGGGAGATGAGGGTTAACTCACCCATGAAGAGTAAGAGCAAGTGTTTGAAGAGAAAACTTTATAACTGGTGCTGAGGACATGGATCAGATGTTAGATGATGATTTTGCTTCAATATTAAGATATTCTGTAATTGGTACAGGTAATGAACAAACAGCTGCCTTCTTAATATCCTCTTTAGGATGTATTATGGAATGTGTTTAAGATTGTGTTAGGATTGATTATTTTAGTATTAATAGGATGATTTGACATCTTTTGAGCTCTAATATGCTTCTCAGTACTGTGTCTAACTTGTTGCTTTGATCCAGACTGACAGCTGAATTGCTCTCTTCATTGATTAGTAATTATGACTTTGGTGACATACAGTTTTCAATGTTATTTTTGTTTAAGTAGCTTAATAAAAGAAATGAAATCAGGACCAGGTATACTTTTTCAATAAGTAAAATGGGTCTCAGACCTCTGATGACCTGGGTTTAGATCAGCAAATCAGCCTAAAAGCTTCCCCTAATAAGCTCTTTGTTGTCTCTCAGGAAAAGTATGTGAACTGGAAATTTACTTGAAGGCACCACAATAAATATGTTTGTTCAGGGAAAATGAAAAAAGGTGAAGGAAGAAGCCTGACATGACTTCAGTTTTGAGAAAAAAACCTGTTTGTGTCTAAATCATTGCAGAAATTGCTCAAGAACAATTTGTCCTTGTGTAAGGATTGCCCTGTAATGCTGATAATGTCCTTAGGTTGAGACCTTGGGTTATCGGCTGTGTATGTGCCGATCATGCAAGTTAAAACTGATTTTTTTGAAACATACTTTTTATCTTTGTGAGTTCATGACACTTGTTCCTTGAAGCTGTATCTTCTCCTTCCCCTGCATTTTCTTTTCTTTCCTTTCTTCTTTTGGCCTGTCTTGCTTCCACTGTGGTCTGAACGTGCTTCCCAATGGCAGTGAAACCTCCAGATGGCACATTACCAACTCCTCATAAATTAGAACAGGAGGGATGCATAAGGCATTGGAATTCTTTGAGGTTTAGGTTTATAGGGATTACAATAAATTCAGTCAGATGGGGAGGATCATTATATACTGGTGGAATGCAGATAAGATTGTGCTGCTTTTCTTTTTTTTTTTTTTTTTCCTTAAAATTGCCATGAGATAATCTCTTGAAGGCTGCAGAAAGCGTTCTGCACTTGGAAATCTCTGTGATTTCACATACATAGATCCTGTAGGAAAGGAAACCAGAATACAAAGCCAAATCAGATACAGGGAATTATACTTGTAATTTGAGATCAGTTCTTCAATACTTTCAAACATCATACAAGGCATGCAAGCCTTGACTGTTCACACTCTGCCAAATAATGGCCTTGAAGCCAGATCAGGGAAAACCACAACTCTAGTTAAGCATGGTAAACACTTTCCCTAAACAAGGGTTACAGAATGAGAGCCTTTCAATTCAGGCAGAACAACATTTTAGTGACGCACCACAGAATCCTTTCCATTGTCAGTCTCTGAATCAGCCTGCCTGATTACAAATTTGCTCCAGTTATTAAGAGACAATTAAAGAAAAGCACAGCCATGAAAACTGTGAGATGAAATGAATCACTTTGTTCTGAAGAAAAACAGAAGAAAAAAAGGGTGCTCATTGTATTTCTTCTTAAGCCTCCACTTTGTTTCATCAAAGGTCAGAACATCATTCCTCCTAATCACCTGGTTAGGCCCCCAAGTGTATCCCTGTTAAGTGGAATTCTTTGCTAATACTGTCCTGATTAATTAAGAAGTAGTCTTTCCCATTCACTGTCATCAGTGACCTATCATTCAGTGTCACTATCCTTCAATGTCATTAAATAGAGTATGCATATACTGTAATAGGTAAGATGATTTCAGAGACAACTATTGATCCTTTCCCAGTGGTCTATTGCTAGTTAATGAGCATTAGTTTCTTTAATGATGTTTAATGTTGGTGAGTTATTTTTAAGTGATACATGGCCTGACCCTGGAAAGTGCTGAACGCCCTTAACTCCTATTGACTTCGTTAAGAGTTGAGGGCACTCATGAGATCAGCCCATAGGTCTTGTGTCTGAAATGGTAGCAAAAGGTTCTTTCTGCATTCAGCCAAGGGTGAGCAGCAATCCACAGACAGAAAATAGAGCAGGTTCTTGTAGAAGGGATTTTAAAGTCTCGTTTTGTGTTCTGTCACTGAAATGTCCAGCTCTTGAGAGAAGGGATGATTTCTACACAGGACAGACACCACTATTTTGCCAGCAGTTACGTTCCTCTTACTTCCTTCCCATACCTGGCACTGTCCTATAGCTTCTTCCTTGGCCAATATAAAGGAAGTTGTATCTCTCAAACTCATTCCCCCATCCTTCCCACATTCCCTTTACTTAAAAGTGGACAGGCAGCCTGTCACCATTACCTTAAGTTACTACAACTCTTCTGAATCTCCTCCAGTTGGCTTTCATTTATACGCTCTGCTAAAACTGCCTTCATTCCAAAAGCTGCCTGGCAAAATCTCAAAGTCAAAGTTTCCCCTCCTTCTCTTTGACCTTACCAATTTTTTGTGTGAATATAATACTGTTCTGCTCAGTACATTGTTCTGCCTATGCCTTCTCCATTGTGTCTTCTGTTTGCACTGCTATTCATTACTTTACCATCCCTTTGATTTTCATTTCCTGTTCCTTTCCCAACACTGTCCACAGTGCTCTGTCTCATGACCCCCTCTTCAAACAATCAATGTTTTAGAAAGTGTAGGACAAAAAATATTTGTGCTCTCACTCTTTGCATGTACACTTTGCTCCCATATTATTTGGCTAATATGTTCAAGCCTTGTGGCACATAAGATTCAACCCCAGGTGATTTTCCATTTTTCCCTTACATAAAAGAAATGGTGTCCTTACATCCTTGCACATGAGAACAATACAGGGCTAGGAAAAGTATTTTGCTAGAGAAAATAGAATTTATTTCCAAGAGATGTAGGCAACACTGAGTTTGGTCAGTGGGGAATATTATAATGTTCTGCACATTTGTATAAGACTTACTTTTGGTACTTTTTAAAAAAACTAATTGGATTTTTTTTTTCATTTTTTAAGTATCATGCAGTGCAAATTATGATAACTGTGACACCTGACTTTACAGAAAAAGCACTGAAGAAATAGTCCCAAGCTGAACAGCTGATAAATTTCATAGAAATTCTAAGATAGAGCAGGTGTGCTATGACATGTGTGCTCAGCAGTCGAATTTATCAGTTTAGTGGGTAACTTCACATACAGGAGAATGAAGAGAAAATGCATCCTTTGCAGGCCTGTCTTGAAGAATAAGTATCAGAGACTACTCATGTTAGAATGAATCCCTGGAGAAGGAGATCAATGTGTAGATGATGCAATTGTAATAAGAAGATAAGTTGTACAGATACATATCTTTGTCCTGCACAAGCATAATTTATTGCATGGACATTGTCTGTACACTGGAAGAGAGTGGGAAAATGCACCTTTGCACAGTAGGAGTAAATTTAGAGACACTTTCTCTTCACATGTACACAATAAGCTGGGTTTTGTCACTTTATCTGACTAAATCACCAATTTGTACTTTTTTTTTCATTTAACAGATGATTAGATGTGAAAGCAGAACTGAAGCAAAACCTGAAAAAAAGAACTAGTTGCTCTTTTTGCTCTGCTCACAAACTCTTGTGTTCTGGTCAGCGGACAGACCCATGGTGCTCCGTTAGCCCTACAGCATCCCATTACAGTTTGTCCTGCCACCCTCCTGGAGCAGATGCCCTGGTGTGCTCTCAGCAGCCAGCCGGACCACATCTCACTCTGGGTGGCTTCACGCTTGCTCATCACTGATATGTTAAAAATGCCTGGAAAGTGCTTCCTGTTGACACTAGTAATGACAGCCCTCCGGATGAAGATATACCTTGCAGGGCTGGTAAATAAGCTCACAGACTCTGAGGAGGGCTGCAATAGCTGGATGGCGTTGCTTATTTTGGATCCCTATTGCTTTCTTTACCTCTGGGTGCCAATGAGAGGGGATTTTATGCTAGAGAAAGGGTTAACTAGGATTCTCTATAATTTGTTCCTATTTCCTTTCCCTCCTTTCAGCTCCTTCACAAAATGTTAATCTAATTGTGATAGTATCACTTTGATGACAATATGACAAGACAGACAAATTTGATTTTATTCTCCACAGAGCAAAGCATATGCTGCTTGGGAGACTTTGACAGAGAGAAGGACATAAAACAAATGGAGTTCATGAATATACAATTTTTATTGTACACAGTAGTGACATCCAAACTTCAGAGAATAGGTGGGTGAGACTTATGCTTTACTATTGAGATTAATGGGTACGTAAAAAAGTGCCAACAGAGAGTACTACAGTTTATGTTAAAAATGTCGACGTGGATAAGAATAATTTTCTTCTCAAGATGAATGATGCATTTAATGGCTGTGAGACATTCATGCCCAGTAGCAGTTCCTCAAAAGTAATTTTTTGTTGTTATTGTAAATTATATAATCTTAACTGCAATTATAGCCCTGTTTAGGTAAAGGTCAAGTTAGTACAGTGGATGGTTATAAACTAAGAGGGAAATTGGTAAAGTTATTCCCTTGCTGAAAGCTTATGAATGATTTTAAGCAAGATAATTTTTTTGTAACTCTATTTCTACTTTAATGTAATATAGCAAGTAAAGACAGCACACATTAACAAAGGGTAAATTAGATTTGTCTAAGTAAACATGTATCTGCAATAGGAGTAGTGTTTCTGTAGTAAGGACAGTCTGAAGGTTACGCGCTCCATGTAAATGGTATAGATTCATTTTCATGGAAAGCAAAAGGAGGGACAACCTCTGAAAAATTGCCTTTGATGGAATGCAATCTGTGCTCTCCTGAGCAGCACATGAATACTCTGCAACACATGAAACTGTACCCACCTCTTGGTGGTAAGAAATTGGTTAGAGTCCTTCTGGTTTCAAAAGCCTACCTTTAAACAATGCAATCTTCTTTGAGGCCCCTTTGGACTGATTAGATTTGTTTTGTTAATATAGAAGTTAAGAAAAAATTCAAAATGAAACGAAGGGGGAGAAGGTGCTATGTATGCTAATGAAGGGTGTTTGCTAAACCAGAGACTGATGAGTTTTAGTGCTCATTTTCAATGCCTTAAACTAAAACCTGAATGAAAACAGTTAAGTCTCAGGAAGCTGTTTAAAACAAGAAGGAAGCTCTCTCATGTCAGTGACATGCTTTTGCTCTGAAAAGCCTGCATTAGGCTATTTCACTTTTTCACAGTATTTAAGTGAAGCAAAAGCATCATTACACATAGTCGCCATTTCTCCTCCAAGAACTTTTACCTACGTGAGCTGCTGCTGATCAATTTATCAATCTGCTTTAAGTACGACTCAGGGTCTTCTTCACTCCATCAGACCACAGAAATGTTATCTTTCCCCATTTGTTTCTCTTCTGGAGATATATGTATCAAGAAATTACTGGGGAAAAATCCAGTTTCTGCTCCTGCTATTTGCCAGAGACCTGTAACATACAAATATATGTAATACACATTCTAATAACAAAATAAACACAGTGGTACATGTTTGTGGTTTGGTTCTTTTTCTTTGACAGATGAACAGCAATGGCTTGTTACTTGAGTTTGCCACCAATTAAAATGCACATTGGATGAGCTCTGGCCTGTCACCCACCATTACTGGGAAAAGTTGGCTGTGGGCCATGTTTTAGATGAGTGGGATTTTTTTACTTGGCCGTAGTGCTTCTCATCTCTGCTCTGTAAACTCCACCTGGTAATTTAGATGCTGGGCAGTCATTCTATCTGCTTTCTGGGGAGTTGCCTTGCTTAAGACTCTTGGGAATACCTATCCATTTTTGTTATGTGCATTTTAATTGTGGCAAGGGGAAAAGTCTTCCTGATTGGTCCTGTGTATGAAGGTATTATTTGAGCTGCTCTGAATCCAGCACAGCACCTATAGGTCATGATTTACTTAGATACCCATTGATTTTCAGATCTTCTGTTAAATTTCTGTTTCACTCAACCTACCTTTGGACCCTTTTAATCTTAACAGTAGAAGTAAAACAGCAACATAAAGAGAGATGTGAACTCATAGCAGCAACAGTGAGTTATTCCTTTTAAATGTGAACTTGAACAAGTCCAAAAGAGCATAATCCTTCTGAACAAAAAAAATGAGGCATTACTAATATTTGGACATGAATATCAGCTATTGCTCTGGGTCTGAAACAAAGATGAAATCCAATGAGGAAAAAAACCCACAAAACAAGAATCGTTTAAAACCTCTCTTTCTTTAGTTATCCACTACAAGGCTGTTTGAAACAGCAAGACCAGAGTGTGATTATGGAGAAGCAGTACCAATATTTAACAAAATGAAGTATGAAATGGATTTACTTAGAACTGAATGAGAAATACAATTTGCAACTTAGTAAAATGTTTAGATAAAATTTTCTGGAGTGTTCAGTCTTTTGTCCTCTTTTATGAATGAGAGTTCGACTTAAAACATGCTGAGCTGCTGAGGAATGAGAGCGCTTGCTAATGTCACCTCTTTGACACTTGTTTTGTGCAGAGGTAAATAGCAATAAGATGGAAGGCAGTAGAAAATAAGGTCCATCGTCATTGCTCATTATTTGTAATTTGTGGAGTGTGACAGTGTGTTCAGCAGTATGCACACCAGGAATAGAGGCAGTCTTTGCCTCTGAGAGCTTGTGGTCTAACATACAGATACAGATAAGACTGAATGTAAAATATTTAGAGAAAGATTTAAAATAATATTTAAAAAAAATTATTAATCTCCTTATTGTCAAATTTGGGAAGGACATGACTATTGGAAGGATACAGACACATGTAAAGACCTGATATTGGTTTATCTCTGTTTAGGAGAGACTAGAATGATTAGAAGTTACTATCAGGAACTCTAAGACTGAAGTAAAACGTATATAAAATCAAAGGCAAATGTGGATGTAGACTTGAAAACACCCAGGTGAGCTCTTATTAAGCTGGTAGTTTTGGTAAGAAGGAGTAAGCAGAAAGAGTCAGTAGAGACAAGATCCAGTATGTAGACCTGTGCTGAGGGAGGTAGTTTGGAAAATAAGGCATAAAAGTTAATATGGAGTGAAGGCTGAGGAATAGAGAGATTTGAATAGAAAAGAATGTGAGCTGGGTGGCTTTTGCCCTTTCATAGGTACTTTATATAAATAATTCTTTATTTTATATGGTGCTGGTTTTCCTCATTTTAGATGCTGTACAGTGTATCACTGTAACTACTTCGTTTAAAAAATTCCACAAAACCAGCATTAACATATATTTCTTTTTCACTAGAGTCAGTTATGAATATAATTTTCCTGAAAATTGCACAATTAATGAAAATAATACCCAGCAACATAGAGCCTGCCCTCTCAGCTTTGTTGCTTTTTGTGAACTTTGGCACACACAAGCACATGCATATGCACAAGAGGTGAACATCAGCTGAAAGTATGAGCAACCGTTGCTCAGTCTAGAAAATAAAAAGCACCATAAATATGGGGGCAGTGTGTGATAGTCCACTGCTTTGAGATAGATCAGCCTGGGGATAGTGCTAATTTACATTCTTAACGCTTACATTGGGTTTTACTGTACTTCAGTGTTAATAAAAATGGCTAATTAACTGAAACACCCCTAATATTGATGGTATACTGTAAATGTCACCTCTGAAATACACAGCATGTTCTTAAAGCAACACATTCCTGAAAGCGGTGGCAGCCCCTGGAGCAGATTCCCTTTTGCATGGATTTGTTCCAGAGGGGCACACTATTGTGTTCAGCTCCAAAGCTGCAATTCTGCCTCTCTTCCTCCACTGGTCACAATAAAATTTCCGTGGGAAAATTTGCAGAAGGCCGGCATAACTCATTGTTTCACTTGCATAGTAATTAACAACTCAAACAGCGGCAAGCCAGCCGCCTATTCCTCTTGGCTGAATGTTAAGCTTGACCTACCCTCCCCTCTCCCCTCAGTTCACAACTCCTCTCATCTTCCAAAATTATGTGAGAAATGATTTTTCATGCTATTTGCATGTTTTAGAGCATCCATCATTATCATGTGCACTGACAGCTTTATACTTCAGCTGTGACAGAGCTTGAAAAATGCTAGTCCTATCAATCAACATATTGTAGGTTTCCAAAATGAGTTTGTCTGCAGCTGACATTTTCTTTTTCTTTTATTCTCTTCTCTTCACCAGCAATCTATGGCTTGCTTTGGCTTTTCATTTAATTACACAATATCGATAGATTTTATATCACTACATTAGAATGAAATACTTCGGACCTGCTTCAGATTATTTGATTGAATTACTTTGCTATAAATCCTACCTCTTTTCATCACAAATACTCACCTCAAAGTTATTTTAGTAACTCTCCTATTTCCACTGTGCTCAGCTTCACCTGACCACATTATTTCTGCACGTTAATTTTCCTCTCATCTCTCAGTCTGAGGTAATAAAATAAGATTTCCCTAAATTTTGCAAATATTTTTTTCCAGCTAATAATTCTAAGTGGAAGTAACATTAGACTTAATAAATCCATACCCAATATGCGACTATGTCCTAAAGCTGCTTTTTCTTGTATTGGTTAGAACTGGTTTAAAAGTGTCTTTTTAAACATATTTTTGACAGTGAAGATACTAGACATTAAAACTTTGAAGCAGATGAAGATTCTTTTCAAAGTTTAAGTCAATTTTTCTCTTGTGTCCTCATCAAATAACAAGATAAAATCATTTTGATAGCTAACATTATGGTTTGCTGGTAATATACTGCAAGCACAGCTTCCTATTGTACTTTAAAGATGTTCCACTATGCAAAATTCCCAATGTATAATGTCTCAACCTGAGAAAAAACCCATAAAGAAGCCAAAAGAGCAAGTGAGAGATAAAAGAATTGGGGGAAAAAAAAAAAAAAAAAAAAAAAAGAAGAAAGAAAAATCAATCCTACTGCAGCAGTTTCAGTGTTAGAAGTTAGTTGGTTCTAAATCATGAATTGAAGTTCAACTACATTTAATGTAGTTGAAAATTCGGGAAAAATAGCAGAAATTTTATTTATGGAAATTGTCAAAATTATCAGAATTGTAACTGTAAGAATAAATTGGAAAATCTTCTCCATAAGGTTTTGATAGAGGACTATGGCAGTGTACTTTTTTATGTCTGAGAATCTTCCTGAATCAAGATTTTTAATTGCTGCAAGGTATCACATCTGCCAACGAGACATAAATCTGGAAATGAATATACATTGAAAAGCAACCTACTAGTATTTCATTGCTGATATTTTGGGGTTTTTTTTTGACACATTTGAAGCTAGAGCCTGACCTTATTGAAAACAACAGTAGTTTTGCCACTGATTTGGCCAACGCTGGGACTTCACCTGCTGAAATTGTACAGCAGTCTGAACAGCTGCACAGGATTGGCTCTTCTGGAGTTAAACACAGATGAGGAGAATATGGTGACATGGAGGTTAAATTTTGGGATAAAAAACCTCATCCTCTCCAGTCATATGGCTGTCAAGTTGAAGCCCAAACCCAACTGCTTTGTTTGTTGCACAGTTTTCTAAGTGGTGATTTTAATTAGGGATTTACTCTAAAGGTATAAAACCATTTTGTTGGCAGGTGAGATTAGCCTTGTTTGCTGATGTCATTGTGGAAATATGCAAAGGACTAAATCATGAAGATTTTATTCAGGGCTCAGAAAGCTAAGAAACCCATGATGTTTATGGCAGAAATAAACAAAGCCACAGCCTCCATTTCAGGACATAGTAGGGGCTATGGAGATAAAGCCTCTGTCCATGAAAATTCTGTCCACCTCCAAGTCCCCTCGGGCTGTCATGGCATCTCAGTCTGCCATAGAATAGGGTCAAGGACCAAGTGAAACCACAATATGAGAGCATGTTTATTGTTCTCCAGTAGATTTTATAATCAGAGGACAGAAAAGGTGAGTAAGATGCAAGAGCAACACAGCAATTAGTCTTCTGCCTGCAGCTGATGCAGGTTTCACAGAAGTACTGAACAATTGATTCAGTGTAATGCTGAATTTTAATCAAATGGGAGAATAAGCCAACTTTTAATCAAGATTTTCCATAATGGATTATTTTCTTAATTGAATGAGTTCAGGAGACAAACAAATACAGCCTAGTGCTCGATGGCATTCTTCAAATATTGGTAAGCTTTCAATCTCAAATCACAGTGAAAGGCTCTGGAATAAAACCTCTACAGAACACAGCTGAAGGTTACATTCATCTTCTTAAAATAATCCAGGGTATGTAGAGGAGACCACTACCAAATTAATTCATATTTCAACACAATTATGCCTACTAATATGAACACTAAGGAGACCAGTCCTAAAGGTCAGTTGTAGATCTAAGTACAGAGCTAGTTACATTTTTTTAAAATAAAAATACAAAAGATAGAGTGATTTGGAGAAATAATTTACAGAAATGTAGAAATGAGCCTCAGTAAAAACAGAAAAACTTAAAATTAAGCAATTTGAAAAAATTGAAAGAAACAGAGCCCCCGAGTAACTCTCTTAATTGAGTTATCTCAAGGAATGATAAAATTTAAAGAGAGTAGGAGAAGTTGAAATAAAGTCTATGAATTCTTACTCTCTGCTGATAATGTATAGAGGGTTTCTGAAGGGAAAAAGGTTTTATTTAGTAGCCTTTATGTTAATTTTATTTAAATGTGTCTTTTATTCTAGAGGATTATAAATTGCATAAAAAATATCTGTTTGAGAATTTCTCACAAAAGTGCTTCTGCTTCAGGGAGCAACTTGGTGTCAGCTAGAAGGCTTCTTTAGAAAGCTTGTCCAACAAAAGTACGGAAATAATTTTTTTGTTCAGCCAAGGGAATTAGAAGTAGTGTCCTCCCTCCTGCAAGGTGTGCCTTGAGATCTCCAATTGTCACCAGCAAATGTGAGCCATCAGACTAAAGCTGATCCAGGCCAGTGGCTCCAAGAGCACACAAACTTGTTGGTTTAGTGTGGTAGTGAGAAGGATGTTTCTTACTCAGTTACAGAGCCCTTAAAGTCATACTTAAATTTTCTTTGAAGGTCTCCTATTTTACATGTACAATTCTTGACCTAAATGTTTCAAATCTGTGGAATGAGAATTTTTTCAGCTTTGGAGAAAATGTTGTGAAATATTTAAGACAGAATGGTATCAGTATCTGGTTCTTTCTCCTCTGTAAAAGCATCACACTGTCTTAAGGATTTTTTTTTTAATTATTTTAAAGCACTAATAGTGTACAATATAAAATGCATTTCTCCTATGTCAGAAATGGAATTCTATTTCTGAGTTCCTGTGGAGCTGCTACCCTTTGGTATGTAAGTAACACTGAAGAACCCCTGACAAATTCATGCTATTCAATATTAGTAAATATTAATATTTGATCAGTGTTCTCTTTTCTCTGTTCCCCATTCTCACAACAGTTGTAACAGAATCAGAGCTGCATGAACTAGTTAAGAGTGAGATTTTTGAGAATTTTTCTGATTGCTTCATCCCATACTTTGAGAACATGTTCAGCTGGATAACTGTTAGTAACACTTTACTGTCACTTTACAGTTATAACACTGATAAGTAACTAATGATTTAGTTAATAAATCTAGATAGATAAAATCTATGTGTTAATCACTAAATGTTGTAAAATTAATACAGAAAAGGTGCGTTTATATTTTAATTGGTGTGTAAGACTAATTCCCATCTGCGTAAATAAGACAATTGCCACCTGAGTAAATAATCCTTTCCTCCAGAATACACCAGAAGGAATTATCTTTTGATGGTAATCATGAATGTACTTGATGGTATGAATCAATTTCTGCTCTAAGTATGTACAGATTTTGCTTCTTTAAATAGGAACATGACTATATTCAGAAAACAATATTAATTAAATTAAAAGTTCCAGAACTTCAAACTGCTGTCAGTTCAAAAAAACTCAATTACCAATTATCAAATTTTTGTTTCAAGGCTTTAAATAAAAGGTTTTATTTAAAGGTCCACTAATAAGTGAAATCAAGATAATACTTTTCTACATAATTGTGAAGGGATAATTCTGAGCCAATATAATCTGAAGCATTGCAATGTGTATACTGTGAAATTTATTTACTAGCAGGTGGAAACTGTTGTCAAACATTACAGCAAATGTCATTATTTCAACTGAAAGGACAACTGCTCTTTGAGCTCTGAAGCTAAGTTTAAGCAATCTATGGGTATTAACTAAAGATATTTCATTCATATTTTAAAAGAGTAACAAATTTTAGTTACAGAGTTCTGCAGACTCTATAACCACATTCACTCATAGGTTAGTGGATGAATTGAGGACAAATGTGCAAGGATCAAAAAAAAAAAAAGGATAAAAATGAATAACTATTGCATTGTTTGGGGCAAAAAATACCAGATGTGTATAAGGAACAGTCTAGTCCTTTATTGCAAAACGTCTGTAGTTTAACATTCTACCTGTGGCATTAGCTATAAAAAGGATACTTTTAAACCCCTAAGTAAGTAGCATAATAGTCTCCTAAATCTAATAAAATGTGACATCAGATATCAGAAAATATGATTTTCTGCCAACGAGGCTGGTAAGCTACTTTATGTGACACTTTTCAAAAAGAGAACATTCTTCCTGTGTCTCTTAACATTGTGTCTGAGGGGGTAAACTGCCAGTTAGGGGACATGTGTGACGATGAAGAGACCCTCTGTGCAGCTGACATGTTGTCCACTCATGTATGGCTGCATGTCACCTCATTTTTGCTGTTGTAGGACCTGGGGCAAGTATTTGATGCAATACTGTCTTTTTTCCTTCTCACTCAATATTTATTTTGTCTTGCTCTTTCCAAAGCTCTGTAAAACTGCTTTGATAGGGAGAGGGGGTTTATTCTTTTTTTTTGTCCTTTTTTTTTTCTTTTTTTCTTTCCTTTTTTTTTTTTTTCCCCCCTCCTGGTTTGCATAATACCTTTGTAAGCCTTTAAGAGACCAAATATTCATGGTGCTTCAAACTCATAGGAGATCAGAGATGTTATCATTTTGCAAGAAATGCTCAGTACCTCACAGGATCTGTAAGTGATTATGGTTCGTTTTGCTCCAGTGTAGAAGACAGAATACTGATGGAAAGACTTTGGGCTGTCTGGGATTAAAAAGAATCATGAACTGTGTACAAGGAAGGTGTGCTCTCCAGGGTGCACCCACTTTCCATCAGGATGCACAGTTCCCCTTGTATGAAGGAAATTTCAGATAGTAAGTAGAATGCAGAGTCCCATTTCCCTCTCATCTCCCTCACACACCTACCCATGCTGAAGTCGAATCATGGAATCATAGAAGGGTAGGGGTTGGAAGGGACCTCTGGAGATCATGGAGTTCAAACCCCCTGCCAACACAGGAACACCTAGGGCATGCCACACAGGAACAGATTACATTATTTTTCAGTCAGCCCATACCAACTTCCCTCTACTCATGGTGCCAGGGAGCTCGTGCCTTCCTTCGTGTCTCCCAATGGGTGAAAGGCAGCACTTGGACACAGCTGAGAGGACTGATCTGTAACTGAAAGAAACCAAACAGGCTTAACTCACTGATCCCTTTCCTGCCTCCAGTCCTGACTACCCAAACAGCAGGCAATCTGCTAATCTGGAGCTATTGCCCCACAGTTCATGTTCATAAGTCATTTTGAATGCTGAAGAGCAGAAGTGGATGTGTAATCCTCTTCTGTAGAGCACTAATTATATTTTTTTTTAATTATCTTTTCTGTTAGTTTAATAGCAGAAGTAGTAATTGAACTACAGTCGTTTTGGTAGCTTTGGTTTACCCTGCCAGAGTTGTAACAAAGAAAAGTAAATATGCAACAGTTGAAGATTTGTCATGTCTCTTGGTTATACCACAAAAACCTGCTTCCCTGAAACAGAGATGATCTAAGATGGGTGGGAGGCAAGAAGACAGGCTGGTGAATTGTCTGTGGCTGAATGAAACTGAAATGACCAGTTGCACAATTCTTGCAGAAAGAATATATATGCTTTGAGCTATGTAAAAACCATGCATACAACACTTACATATCTGCAAATAGTGGCAACAATAGTCAGCATACCTCATTTTAAGAAGGTCTTGATAATTGCTTTCGCATCGGTACTTGCACAGTCAGGATATCATCATATGGGGAGAAATGCAGAGATATGTAAGGAGTTACTGTTCTCATTCACTCATGACCATTCCACCTGCAGTTAGACCATTAGGCCACCAGTTTTACAACTCCTAGACATTTCTACAGCTTTGGATATATTCTGTTATGTGCAAATGCAAAAGCACTTTTTTTTTTTTTTTTTATCATACGAAGCAGAGAAATGAGGAATTCCCTTCAGCACATTATTTGATAAGAGAGTGCTGAAAGAGGTACTTGTAGATAAAGACTTGGGGTACAAATACAGTCTGGTTTCATCAAGGCAGAGGTGGGAAAATAAAGCAGGCCCCTTATTTTAAAACTTTATGAAGTATTTACAAGAGCACTTATCCATCAAATATATTGTATTTGTAAAGAAAACCTGGCATTACTGTGAGGTATAAAGATTTTATGGTCAGTCATTGCAAATAATCCTATCTCCATTCTAGTCATATGGAATATTCTACAAGTACTTGTAGCAAATTTTGAAACCTTAACACATCACAAGAAGGCTTTTGCAATTTTAAGTCCACTGAGAATTTCCTACAGTAGTAATTACTTCTCACTCCATAATGACTGTTTTTTGTACTTTGCATGCCTTAATATTTACCTTCCATTCACATGTTTGGCATACTTGTTTATCCAACTGAATGACACAATTATACAGAAATAACTCAGTTTTTGTCAAGGACTGGAAACAATCTAGTTCTTTTTCATGACAGTTAGTAGAAAGAAGTATAATGTGAGCGCAGACTGAGTCCATGTTATATGGGGCAGAAGAAAAGGCAGTGTTGGCTCTGCCCAGGCATTATATGAATTTCAAGTAGCACCAGGATCTTTGTATATAAATTCATATGCTCACATTTCCCCCTATACCAAAGCCTCCCATTGCTGTGCTGTGTTCAGAAGCCTTGAGCAAAAGACATCTTTTTCAGAGAATAATTGTCCCATCATAAAATACCTTTGCAAAACTGAAGTGGCACAAGGAGGCACAGAGGTGACAGCACAGAGCTGATATACTTTAGAGTTGTCGTTTGTTAGCAGTAGTGAAGCTACAGGAATGATCTGTGTGGGAGGTTGGATGAATGTCATTGAATGTCCAATTATAATAATACTAAGGGAAAGAAAGTGTTTACATGTTGGATTTTTATTTCCTCAAATGCTTCTTTATAGGCAGTAGTTTTATTTAGACCAAAATCATGCAGGATTTCCTGATATTCATTTTTCCTGTGCCTGGGTTAGTTAAGTAGCTTTATACCAACTTGCTGGGAGCAGCAGTTTCTGCAGCAAGGAATACGTGCCATAGTCTCACATCAGCCCTGTGGTCAGCCAGCGATGGCCTCTGTGGCAGTACAGATGTGACAAAGAAGGGCTGTGCTTTGACTTCACAAGCTTCCGTTGTTTCCTGCCATCTCTATTAGAAATTAGCATTTTTCGTTTTATGACCATTTTAATTATAGTTTCCCTATTTCAGTTTGACTAAATATGAATGAAGCAGGTGAAGTGTAGCCCAGTTGGAGCATTATACTGTTTAGTGCTGGTTACTATCTTTAGCAGAGAAGCTGGAATTCATTCTCATCTCATTTGCTGAGCGCTCTATCATTAAAGTGTCATTGAGAACTGACACCACTTAATTTTAGCAGCTTTCAATTCTCGTTTGCAGCAAGAATAGCTTTAAATGGAGAGGAGTGCAAATTACAGAGAGAGGGATATTTTTACACCACACTCAGCATTTTATCAAACAAAGCAGCCTCACGGGGAATAGGGGACAATACATTATAAAACCAAACTCTCCTCTGATGCTGGTAAATGGGTATTTAATCTTCCTATTGCAGGCATCCACTCTGATGAGCCTGTAATGAATATACTGCCTGGGACATTATCTGAGCTGTTGTGTTTTCCTATTCCACGAAATATCCTTTAGTTTTTATTTTGGGTGTGGTCAAAGAATAAGCTGGAGAGCTCACTTGATCCCTGCAGACCACTGAGGAATCTGTACCTTGTTGCAGGAAAACCAGTTTGGGACATATTTTCCCTTCTATTCATTGCATAATTGCTTTTTGCTCCCAGTGTAGTTTGAACCCTTAAGGGGTTAAGAAAATCACTTACTTAGGATCGGTGACAAATTTTAACCCATTCAGCTTGGCTTCCCTGCCTGATTGGATGTAAAATATCCTCTTGCACCACATCTTTAGCTGCTGCCTTTCTGTTGGAAATCTGGTACTGAATAGATGCAGAGCTTACCTCTGCTGTTACCTTTTCTCATCACTTATATATGTGAAAGTTCAAATTTCTACCTCCCAAATTAAATAATTTTCTTGGAGTTAAGGTACACTTGGGATAGGCAGGTGGATCATAGCATTTAATTTTGATGTCAGAAATTCAAATAAATCCTTTTTTTTTTTTTTTTTTGCTATTACATATTAAAATAGGTCTAGGTAAAGATAAGCAGGCTTCTGAAGTCATATTTACAATGTTATTAAACTTGATTTTAATACCTACAACAATATCACCTTAAGGTAGTAAGTATTTTCTGTTCTGTGGAAAGTTATTACTCTGAAATTTGAGGAAATTCAGACAGTATAAGGATTCAGAATTCATACAGAAATCAGGGTCCCCATCAATCTCCCCTCTAACCTGTGGTGATTACACTTGACTGAATTATATGTATGATTAATCCAGTTTGGAGTAAATTTCTTTTTACGAATAAATTGATTTTACTACTGATTTCATTAATACATTTTTCCTGATGTTTCACTGCAGGAAGTGTTAAGACTAATTGTATGCTCAGAATGGCTTCATTTGGGAATGATGTGAGACCCTGTGAGGGTTTTTGCCCTTCTGGTTATGATGTCTCCCTCATCCTTAAGTTCATTTTAACACAATTTTGCCCAAGAGTTTTCTGAGGGTTTGATATTTATTATGTGTCTTTCCTACCTGCTCAGGTTCCTGCTGGACTCACATGACAGTTGCTCACAGATATTAATTCCTCTGTCAGGGTGTACCAGTGTCATGTTGCACATCTTGGGGGGAAGGTGCTGCATCCTGTTTCCCTTTCAGAGAGAAAGAGAGGAGGAGAAGGAAAGTACCCACTGAGTGTCCCATGACCCAGCTGGTACCAGAGCGGGAAGGTGATGGGTGGATAAGCTGTGAGGCAGCATGCAGCTGAATAATGAAGTGACAATTTAAAATGGGAGAATCTGAAGGGCCATCCAGGGACTGCCATTATAATTAATTCTCCTAGTTTGATGTTTCATTGGGTTACTGCATTGTGACTTGATTACTTGATGGAGCATGCTAGTGGTGCAATGATGTTGTGGGGTGCTGAGAGTCCAAGTTCAAAGGACTTTTTACTGTCCATTGTCTCATCAAACTGAGAGGGAAAAACTTAATTCTGGGTCTCATCTTTCTATGAAGCTAAACTTTTATTTGAGTCTTTCCATTTACAGAAATATTTATTTCATTCAACAGCAGTTTCCGTAGTTGTTTGTTTTGTTGTTTGTTTTTTTTTTTTAAGTAGTTAAGCTATTTACAGTCATTGAAATCTTCAATATTTTGCTCTTAGAATAAGTTATTTTTACCTAGAGAGTTTCCTTGTCAGGCTTTTCTCTGGCATAATTTCATGTCCCCTTGAGCTTGCATTTGACACTAGCCCAAACAGCATTGCTGCATCTCTCTTTCTCAGTCCCTTTAGAGTTTCATGTATCTCACTGAAGTCCCTCATAAGATCCTTTCTTCCAAACAATACAGACCTATTTTTTCTAACCTTTATGAATGCATAAGACCCTTGAGTCCTTGTATCATTCTGGATGCCCTTAGCTTTGCCTCCTTCCATTTTTATGATACCTTTATTATAAAAACTAAAACCATATACATTTCACTCTGAATGTATGACCTCATTTTCTTCCCCTTTATTATTTTCTCTGTTTTAGATAGCATTTGATATCTTTTAATTATTATCATTATTCTTGACTTATGTTTTTGTTTGGTTGTTTTTGTGTTGTTGGTTTATTTATTTATTTATTTTTACTACTTCTGTAAACAGCTGCCTTGTAAGACTGTTTTTGGTCTTCATGATACTGATTCCTGGAGTTCCACAATGTGTCCTCTGACTTGTGTGGATTTCTCCTACTTTGTACTACTTTAACTGAAATCATACTCACATCTCTGCATCACTACAGTGACACTTTGGATACGTGTGTTTCTTTTTAACACATCACATCTGGATTTTTTCCATCCAAAAGACCTTTTCATTACATTGCAATTTTACATCATCTACAATGGTAGGAATAGGTTGTAGAGGCTTGGTGTGGCATGGGAGACACAAATTTTTACGTCTTTGCGAAGTGTGTAAAGTCATAAAATAAAGGTAAAATGTCGCCACCCCTGAAAACAGAGAGTGGTACTTGTGAGCATAGCTACGAAGCAGAAGGAAGCTGGCCTAATATCACTGAGATTGCTGTCAGCAGCAAAATCGCCTAAACCTTGTGCATTCAGCCTCTGTTCCTGCTGTGACAGCAACAAAGCAGGATTGAAGAGACACTTGGCCATGGACAAGGAACAATTTCAGACTAGCTCAAACAGCAGACAGAGTCATAACTTAGGCCATCAGAGCATATTTTATAGAAGAAAGGAATGCTGCCTTTTCACTACAAAATGTTAGTAAAAATCAAGTGTTTCTTAAAAATGTGACAGCATGTTTGATGGATAAATGGGATCAAACTTGAAACTCAGATACAGTTTAAGACCTATGTCTTAATTTTAAAGAGTTCCTATCTACTACAAAAGTAGTATTTCTGTCTTTAATGTTTGGAATACTATTGTTAACAACAATACCTCTGATACAAGAGCTGAGAAAGTTCATGTGGAAAATATTCAAATGTCTGAGCTTCTTCATTGTCAATGTAGAAGAAAAGGGTCAAACGTCAATGAGAGTCAAGCTTCCAATATATTTTCCCCACCTGTCAGATGTTCCGTGCTACATATTTTATTTAAAGCTTGATTTACTGTTTCCCTTGTATATTGCATCATTTTTCTCCTGATGGCCTTACAGTACAAAACAGAAAATGAGAAATTTTTAGAAGATACTTACATTTTACTGTAATCACTGTCAAGACTTTCATCAAGTGGTAAATTCCAATAGTTTTCAAACATTTTAAACAACTGTTTTTCACAGAAAGAGATTTAAATAAATAGACATGAAAGATTACTCTCTTTGGCCAGCATCACCAAGAAGACTGAATAGAACTTTCTGTCTTTGTTATTTCTCTCAGAACTAAGAGCAACAGAGCAGTTTCTTCATGATACTTCATTTACTCACTTTTGAGGCATCTTAATTTTTCTTTGCATTGATACATTAAAATTAATATAAGACTACTGAAACATGCAGGATAGATTCCACTTAAAACTGAGCAAACTTCTTTTCTGAGCAGAGACCAAATCGCAAGTCTGCCTGGACTATTATTTAATAGGGCTTTTTCTGCTTTCAGAGGAGAGGAGCAATCAACCTTTATGCCTGCTTAGACCACGGTTTCCCTCTCTGCTGATAATGTTAACAAGAGTTCCAATTATTGTCAATCACCATGGCATTTTCGCTAACATGAATACCAACAGCACTGACTCATTTCTCATATGGTCACCAGTTTTTGTCATTCTCAACTTGATCCAGGTTTGCATCAGTGACTGACAAAAGAAATGTTCCACATACCATTACCAGGTTCTTCAATCATTCAATCTCCTCAGTCACTCTGAATTTATTGACTGCTTCTTTTGGTATTGTTCCTATTTCCCCTGTAGTATTTCCTTCCTTTCCACAATAGAAAAGATGTGAAAAGAGAATATTTTAACCTGTTTTGCTGCCGCATTACTTCAGTTATCATGACAATGAAACTCACTGAATCAATCGACTTGTGATGTGGATATATCACTGTGATGAGACAGGCTCACAGTCCTTTTAAGACAGTATTTTCCACTGACCATTTGCTCTACAGTGATCTTCAGGCATCCATGTTATTTATCCTTACTCTTGTGCAATTGCTTGCTCAGTCATTCCTTCACCTTCTGCATTTTCTCGTATCTTCCTACTCTCATCTTAAAGGACATCCTGCAGTCTTACATACACCACATGAAACACTTATTCTTT